>JAUMJK010000118.1:112500-1312500 GCA_033558105.1 Coccyzus lansbergi
GAACTCTTCCATCAAACAAAATCTGCAAGAAAATACTGGATTAGCATCCATTCTCATGTCTTGAATAAAAGTCACATTTACAGTCAATGTTTCCTTTTTCTCATAAGTTTTCAATTTGACTTTAAAAATGTGTTTTAAAAAGTAGCATTATATGTAGCATCTTGCTTCTATCAAAAAGATTGGGAAAAGGGTAATGTTTCATTTGTTATCTTCTGCCAGACTGCTCAGTAAACATTTTTTTAATTTGTTCATTTGTAAGGATAAGTCAAAGAATAAAATCTAATTTATCATTTTATTAGAACTATATATCTGAGTGGTGCAGGACTGTGGATTTAAGAAATCTGTAAATCTCTTTAATAAAGGCCTAGGGAATTATTAATAGGGACAAATGTAAAATGCCTGACAGTTACATTTCCAAAAGAAAACCACAACAATCTCATTAAAGAAATTACTGACGGCAGCTCACGAATGTTAATGGTTGAAGCAACAAAGGACATAGAATATCAGAAAGCAAAGATTTTTTTAAACTATTGATCTGCTAACTTATGGAGCATATCAAAATAATGTGCTAGACAGTTTCTTAGTGAACAGACATCTTCCTTAGCAGTTCTAGACAATGCAGTGCCAGAAAAGCTGCTGACATGCAGTGGCTACTGCAGTGTAAAAAGATAAAGAGCAGCTACAGTAATAAACAGAGAGCATCTAAGAAAGATGATGTTTTGTGCTGTAACTTCCCTGAAACCCTCAAAGATAGGAATGAAACAAAAAATTTCAAATGAAATATGTCTTGAAACCTACATTTGGTATGAATATTGAATATTTAAAATGTTTTTGCTTTTGAATACCTATGACTGATAGGTCTTAGAATGGTGACAATTGCTTATTTCCTTTAGAAATAAGCAAAAAATAGTTTTTATTTTCCTTTATATTTGAATGTCTATATTAGATAAGCTTTGGTACAAGCATATGTCCATAATTTAGAACTTCTGAAATATTTAGAGAAAAATAAAATGACTGTTTCTGACCTGTTTATCTGCAACTATAACTGACACGAAGGAGTGCTTCAGAGATTTATCTGAGAGAATTAGTAAGATCTTATTTTACAGTTTAATTGTATCTTTTTCATTTTCTGCAGGCTAGGTTGCCAAATTATATACCCATGAACAGACCCTGTGTACAGACATGAAAAAATATAACCTCTTTTTATCAAGGCAGTTAACCTGCTAAAGAATCTTCCCTATTTCCTGATATTCATGATAGACTTTTGGCCTTTTACCTTTAGTTTTTCAACGCCCATAGTAATATCCTGGTAGCTAAGCAGGAATATTTTACCAGTAATAATTATCTCTTTGGATCAAAAGTAAAAATAATATATTGCAGATAAAATTATATATGCATAGATATTCCTAGAAATCTGAAACATATTAATTCACTGTTAATTTTGTTAAGCATCTTTCTCCCTAAATTGTGAACCATAGAATTTCAAGTACGTTGTTTCAAATCCTCTGTTTCATGTCTTGATCCTTGCAGTACTGTACTCATTATAAAAGACAGAGGAAGAAGAGTGCCTAAGGAAGTTTACAGAGATATCATATATAATAGCAAATGACTTAGTTCATGCATATCATGCTTCAGGTTGAGTCCAGTATTTGCAGGATTTTTTTAGCTTTAAAATAGAATATGAGTTTAATTTTGTAACCAGTTGTGCTATTATTATTTTACCTTCTATGAGTAGGGAGAAAGTTGCCTCTATTCCTGCTTCTTCATGACTCTATTGAAATCCATTAAAATCAGTTTAGTTTTTTCTTAAAATGTGTATACAAATCTCCCAGTGCAAGTACCAAGAACTGTAAATATCCAGGAGATTAACTTCTAAGAATGTTGTGGAAAACCTTATCCTCTATTTACTATTTTAATAATGCATTATAGCCCTAAGTTTCAAAATACAATTAAAGCACAAATATAGTCACTTTTTATTGGCAAGCTGATATCACTACAAGTTCTAGTGCATATTGAGGATTTTTTTATTCATATGCTTTCAGACTTATTTAAAATTAAACAAAGCTTTAGCAGATTGTGACTTGACCAGATCCAAATCTATTTCACATATTATAATTAACTCCACTTAAAATACCAAGGTTTTTTACACTCAAGTAAAATGGTAAACAGACCAGTTAATTTCTTTTTTTTTTTAAAGGAAAAAACAAATGGCAAAGATGCATACTGACTAGAAGAAATGGCCTTTTAATTTGTTTCACTCGTGTGACCTTCAACACTATGGTAATAGGGGAAAGCTTCACAATCACAAATGGATTCTGTTTTCATGACATCCTGGCAGTGGTTTCAGGGCTATGCTTTGATAAATATTAAGCAAAAGGAGGCTAACGATTGTAGAAAAATAAGCCAACTGAGGAACTGAACCCTTTTTGCTGGTCCCAGTTAAACTCTGTATCCAGTAATCTCATAGCTCTAAGAAGACTCTTTTATTGGATTAGTAGTATCTGAAGAACAGTTGTGATCCCATGCAAATAAATAGTTGGAAACAGAATTATCAACTTTCACTAGTGGGAGCAACTTTTTAGGCATGCACAGAAGCACAACTGCCTTGTTATCAATGCAGTTGCAACCCCACTAATGCATTGCACCCCTGGACATGTGCACTGTGAATTGTGCCTTTCTAGAACATTGAGCAGTCAATTTTAGTCACTTGTTTTCTATGTAGATTAGAGGAAAAAAATACTGTACTACCTCTTAAAAAATACAACCTGTGAGTAGAATTGATCAAATGATTTATTGTGAACATTACATAAAATTAAATCTCATTCTTTAATCCCAGGCAGTGTATACATGTGAGTGCACTTTGATTTGTATTATTTAATAAACTGTAGGAAGAATCAATGGTATCTGAGCAGTGTTTTGTGCTAACTTTTGTTCAATATACTAGCCACTTTATAAAAATGAAGCTAGCAGTATTTCTTAGTGACTGCAAAAGTGGGAAGCTATGGGTGTGCATTTCTTATGAAGCAGTCCTTGGACAATTGTAACTATTTCCACAGTGCTATTAAATTAGGTTGGTAGCCCTTTGTAGAGATAAGGAGTTTACAGTCCTGGAATGGTAGGTCTGCTGTTGGTCAGAGTCAGTCACGCAGTAACATGGTTAACTCATTTGTCTAGGAATTGTTTTTACATTGTGCCCATGGTGTAGAACATTCCCTGGATCATATTTCCTAAGGTTTCACAGAACAATGAGATCCAAGACAAGCTGTAAAAACCTGGACTTCATAATCACAGGCACTGTGACCCATTCTAGTTTCAGTTCTTGTACAAGATATTAACTAGGAGAGAGAAAAGATTAAATACTAGAAACATCAGTGGCTTTCTATTGGTTGAAAAGAACCACAAAAATACTCAAGGAGAAGACCTCATCTAGCTCAGAAGTAGCTGGATGTCTGCTCTTGATTTGCGATCATGATAGAACAGAGTTAGAAGAGGAAGGTAAGAGAGAAATATTTGTCATCTGTGGGTCACGATTAAGAAGGAAAAACCACATTATCTAAATTTCTACATTTCAGGACAAGACTCATTCATATATCTGTAAATTGCTCACCATGCACTGAGAGCAATATAAATCATAATTATAAAGTAATAGGACACAGTTGATTAATTGCTTAATTAAGGTTTAATTAATAATTGTAAAGCAGTTTAACATCCTTGGTTGAAAAGTCTTATAGGAGTGCAATATATTAAATATTATTATTTACAGTCAGAAATTTGGGTCTGCCCCTGTTGAAATTTTGGAGAGATGCTTAGATAAATCAGTATTATACTGTGGTTATTGCTGAAAAGGCAAGAATCCCTCTCTGTTTCTACCATGGACTGAAATAAAGCCCCAAACTCTTTGGATACACCATGTATCTTTCAATGTCTCCTTATTTTCATAGTCTGTGCTAATGCAATTTCTACAGATCTTCATTTAACAGTGAAAAGAGGAAAATCTTTTTATTAGATTATTTAAATGTTTTATCTTTTGTTTCAATACCTTCCACTTTGCTTTAGGTCTCACCTATAAAGAAAAAAAACCCTCAAAAACAAAAAAACCCCCCAAACAGTAAAAAAGTTTCAACTGCCTGTACCCTGAAGAGCATACGATATATAGCCCTTGTCATGCAATCAGATCCACTTGGGCACAGCCAATTATAGGATCAGGACCTAAATAGGATAATAGGTATTGTAGAAACCAACATAAATTTCTCTCTGGTGTCCTATTTTGCCACTACTTGAACTAAGTGGATAATTCCGGTCATCTTTCTTGTTATGATGTATCAATTCAACACTCTGAATTTACTGCTATTGGTCTAATTTGTCCATAGAAAATCTTTCAGAGCTAAGTTTTATTTTTTTTCCCCAAAAGCTAGCTAATTTTGCTTGGGAAAACCTTAACAAAATTAGAATAGAATTGACTAAATAGAATTTTTACAAAACAGCAGACATGGAGCTTGATAGATGCAAAAAGAACTCATTAAAGGAATATCTAGAGATGTGACAAACTGCCCTCTGATAATCTGGATACTCAGTGAACTGCAGTATCTGCTGGTTTGCAAGTAGCCAAGACATCTCATTGTCTGCTCTGCGTGAGTCCACACTCATACTTATAATTAGATACCTGTTCTCTGAATCGATGATAGATATCTGAATTGAGAATGAGTGTTGTTCTTTGAATGTATTCTGTTAACTACATTGTGTCATGTTGTGTTACATAGCATTCAGTTACTTTGCATCTCAGTATGACAAATACTATTTTGATACAAAGGAAAGTGAATGTTAAATTCTGAGAGAAAGAACAGTTTTTAGGTCAGATTATTGCTGTACCATTGAGGTTTTTAAAAGAAAATAAAAATTATTATTACAGTTGTCCTGACTGCTTTTTCTGTAAGTTCTGACATGCATTCTATTTTATCATTTCTAACTATTTTATTTTTTTAGCCTTTATTGAAGTTTGGTTAAAAAAATCTTACGATTCTTTGTAGGTAAATTGCATAAACTGTGCTTGCCATAAGCAGCATTTACATGTTATCAAAAGCCCATTAACATTACTCCTGCTGTTTTCACTTCACTAACATCAGTCAGTGAAAGCCAAAATAAGTTCTACATTTAATTTAGAATCCAGGATGTGATTTAGATGCAGAAACACAGGTGTCTGGGACCATTTGAAGTGCCCTGAGATGTTATGAGGCACCTGCAAGGACTGACAGATACAAGATAAGAGAATAAGAGCTGCACCTTCCTGGAGTGTGTAAGACAGGCAGGACAGCCAAGCATCTCTGGCTGACCATAAGCACCTACATTTAGGCATCTGAATCTCACCCTCTATAGCATGAGTGTCACCTTACAACTTCTAAATTATAATTAAAATACACTATCAGTTTTTGAATTTCAGTACTCTGTTGTGTTATTTATGCATTCCAAATTTTCAGATATAGTCTATTTATTTCTGTTGACATTAATCATTTCATTCATCATTAAAATTAACTTCACTTTTTGCTTATGCCTGCAATTTGTTACTAGTAAATCAAGAACTATTTCACCTTCATCTTTAAAGAAAAATACTGTATAAACACTATGCTGAGCTAAATGTTCCTAAAAATGTTATCCTTTATCCTGTCATAGATGCTTGCTTTAGCTGGAGTACAGCGAAAATCTCCCCATATTTCAGCAAGGCTAGGATTTAGAGCACAGTGAGGAAGAGGTACATACTAGTGTGTTGAATAACAGGCTAGATGACTAACTGATTACAAATGAGTTTCTCTAAACTGCCTGATGCACAATATAATTCAGCTTGCCTTCTGTTCTACAGGTAGAGTAAGGAAAATGCCCAGCTCCTTGAGAGATCATATCATACATCAGTCAAACAAGCCAAAAATTTCCTAATTTAGCAGTCAACATTGCTTACCTGTTAAGTATTCTGCAAATGTTGAGTCCTGGTTCTTCTTGAAAGGTCTATTTTACAGTATGTTTAATACCATAAGAAACAAGATTCTAATGGCATCAGCAAGTATTTACATGTGTAATATAGCTGTCATCTTCATGAAGGAAGGTAAATACTTCTGATTTGGCCTTCCTTATAGAGGAACTAAAGCTGAATGGCTGTGTATGGTTGGTATTTTACCAAGAAAAGGGACCAGTGGTAGCAGTTCCCAAACAGTAAGTGTCCCGAACAGGTTATCCAACTTAAGAGAGAAAATACTTAGTGACTCATCCATACTAAAAAGATAATTGAAATGATTTTGAGCTGCAAAGATTCAATGTTTATTTGAAGCATACTTAGGTTAAACAATTTATGTTGTTTTATCAAGTATTCTAAGCAGACCTGCAGAGAAGAGAATACAGAATCAAAACCCGTGTTGATAGGACTTGATCTAAAATGTTCTTAAAAGCCACATAATATTGAACATAAGAGACACGCATTTCTAGCATATTTGCATGCACTTTCAGCATTTTACCATTGTTTGGATTTTCTTGGAATAATTTCTAATTTGAGGAATTCTTTCAAATCCTGTAAAAAGGATGATAGGAAGGGGTTTTCAAATAGTCACTGATTATATGCAAGTATTGGCTTACAAACAGTATCATTTTCAAAATCTAATAGGAAATAAAAGTGCCCAGTGGTTTCATAATGAGGATGAGGTAATACAAGAACATGGTGAGGATGTGCTTCTGAAGACAAGTCTGGGAAGGGGACATTACAATTTCAAGACAATGACAAAAATTCAATTCAAATCTATAGAGACTGTATTACAGTGTCAAGACGATGGCAAAATTATGCCAATGTAAGTCTATGGAGACCACTTTAATATGTCAAGACAATGGTAAAACAATGTTATAGAAAATGATTGAGACCACGTTGCAATGTTAAATTATGATGCCAAAACCTTGTCATTTCCTGGAGTAATGACAGAGGATTCTGCATATGTTCCTCACAGCATTGTTGCTGGACCTGTGCTCCAGCTTAGAACACTTTTGTATTGCTAGCCGTGGGTCTTTCTGGAGTAGGCACCAACTGTTGTCAGATTGCAGGGTGAAAGTTAGGTGCATTTGAATTTTTGGAGCTAATTCTCTTTGCATTTGCAGATGCAAGGCTGACCAAGAGCATTCTACCCTTATATCTGATTTTCAATTTTGTTTGGGGTTTTTTATTAGTAGGGGAGAGCCTGACATTGTTGACTTGAGGGTACATAGTTTGAAACTAGATTGATACCTCTGCTTTGGGAATGTTTATTATGTTATGTCAGTTGTTCATAGCATTACAAAGCTGGCATTACTGTATATGTCAGTAAACAATCTCATAAAAGAAAGAATTAATTCCAAGTACTTCTGCTGAAATTCCCTTCTTCAGTGTGAAAGTGCATGTATTTGATGTTCTTGCAAAATGACAGTTTGAAAGCTTGATTTTCTTCATAGGACAAGAAAAGTCTTGTATAGCATATGTTAGCTACCTCTCCTCCCAGTATGTTTCAAGCCATGTATATAAAAAGAAAAAAAAACCTAACAGTTAGATTCTCATCTGTTCTGTTCTTGGTATCATCAACAGAGAGACCAGTATTGATGTTTCTTAACATTTTTCTCACTCTCTTGTTCTCTAGTAAGAACAGCAGTGCCAGATCATACCAAAGGTCTGTCCATTCTAGCATCTATGAAGTGGTGGCCAAGAGTAGATGTGTAATAAAGACTACAAGAACAGGATAAACATGTAGTGATACAACTCTAGAATATTCCTCTTTTAGACTTTGCAGTCCAGACACTTCACTTGAAAACTGAGAAAGGGTTAAGTCCATATGAGATTATGAAATAATTTGCATGATGCTATGATCACCTGATGGCTCTAATCATCTATGTCTGAAAGAGGGAAATAAATCATTAGATTATTTAAGCTGCACAGTCACTTACATTGTGAAACCATGAGATAGACAAGTTCTGCTCTAAGTTCTCTACTAGGCAATGTATTTACTGATTAAATCATTTACATGTGAACTTTAATTTAAAAACCACATGCAATTTGCAATAGGAAATCTGACATATCTGTTAAAAAAACCATTCAGGTATAGCTATTATATCAGCTATGTATATATATGCTGTTATATAGCATA
Organism: Coccyzus lansbergi; assembly: GCA_033558105.1. Taxonomy (NCBI): domain Eukaryota; kingdom Metazoa; phylum Chordata; class Aves; order Cuculiformes; family Coccyzidae; genus Coccyzus; species Coccyzus lansbergi. The sequence continues at coordinate 120,645 of JAUMJK010000118.1, forward strand.
TCTTTCAAGATCTCCAACTTTGAAAACACCTCTGACTTCTTTATGATTTGCAGTTGCAACCATAGTAATTTTTCTGTCCATGAGTCTGTTTGAAAAGATAAGAGACCAATAAGAAGAAATATTCTAAGTATTTCTGTGTAATTGTGCAGATGCTTCCTATCTAAATCAGAAGGGAATTTATCTGTTATGGTATTAAGATAATAAGTGGATACTATTTCTCCATAGAGTTTGAAATCCAGAAGACCACAAGCCAAAATGTTTGTGTGTTAGTTATTACCCAGTGAAATGACCCCTTCTCATGTTCCTATTTATGGTATTGTCAGTGACAGGACTGTTGCTATTTACCTGAGCTTTCCGGGAAAGTTATATTGAAGTTTCTTAAGAAGATGAAAGTCCTTTTCACATGAAATTTACGTTCTTTGCTGTTTTGCAGATGTGTTAACAAAGCATTTCTCTGCATAATTTTGTTCTTGGAATTATTGTTGAAAAAGCTAATCACTGTGATTGTGTTATGAGAGTTTCTGTATTGCTGCTGTATAAATTATCCCTCTATGATTTTCCCACCTCAGATGTCCTTTTTATTCAACACTATCAATGAGAAAGCACTCTACAAACTATCGGAATCATTATGAGCTTTTGTTTCATATGAAAAGTTCTGTGATTTCACAGTAACAGCACATTCACAGTATGATGCCTTTTACATGTCTATGCTTATATAATATTATTTTCAGTAGCTTGTGAATATGATACACTGGAAGAGGGAGTCATGGTTGAAGGGATTACATGGTGATTAGAACAGGGGCTACAAATAGTGAGTGGCTAGACAATGATCAAACAGTACTTTGCAAATACCCATAGTGCCAAATAATGTATTAAGACCCATGGATCTCTTAGAAAACTTTTTAGAGGCAATGTTACTTAGGAAGAAGAAGGCAGGCATAAAGCTTAAGAGGCACATATTCTTGTGCTACTGATTTGTTGCTATGAGGTATTAACACATTCTGTCCATACCTCAGTTTCTCTATGTAATCTGGGGATAATGGTACTTGCTTTCTCTAGTAAAGCACTTTGAGATCTTTGCATGATGTGATAAGTATTACTCTTAGCTTTACTACTATACATTATCAAAAAGCAAACCAGTCTTTTAAGGAATTCATTTACAGGTTTGAAAAAGCTCATGTTACCGAATGTGTTATAGGAGATATATAACAGCAAGTAGCTTCCCACACTCTTTTATACACATTAAATTTAGATTACTACATTTCATTGTGTGTGACACCAACAGTAACAAGTGTAATATGCTACACTTGGACAACTGCCAGAATGTAGTTGTGTTTATTAATTCCATTCAAACTGTATTCACTACAGGACTTCCTTCAGTGGGATATATAAATCGTTGCCATTCAGATATCGTTATGGGTAGACATTTTCCAAGAGAACATGAGAAGAGTACATCCCAATGATCTAGAGATACATTTTATAGCACAACTGAAATAAAAGGTTTCAACTGAGTGAAAGCCTTACTGTGTTTAAATATTATGTGAAATGGCAGAAAGATGTGCATGAATTTGCAGACAAATAAAACTTAGAGTTCTCATATATTATACAGCTAACATGAAATGCAAATCTCCATTCAGGAGGAAGAACTGAATATTTCTTCTCTAAGCACCTGAGAATAGATCTGAGAAGACAATATCCATGAACATGAAGTATGAAGCACTGGGAGTTGCTTTCTTTACTCTTTAGCCAAGACTATAAACTGTCTAGAAATCTGTTACTCTAAAATGAGAAGTACTTGACTAGAAGTGACATAAAATTTCTTTTGGTTGTTCCCCCACAAGACTGCTATCACTATTGCTAGTGGTAGCACTATTGTCTCTTGTCTTATGAGCTGTGATAACTGAAAAGCTGTCCAGCTGTGTTCATAACTTGATTTTGCTGCATTCTTACTGAGGTACTTGTTTAAAGTGCTGCAGCTATTATAATGGGTTTATATAATGAACTTCTTCTTCGTTCTTAGACATCAGTGACATTTTCAGAAAATATCTAAGGGTTTAAAAACTCATTCACTTAGATTTTACTCTCTTTCAGAGGGAAATTTAGGCTTTTCTATGTCAATATATTTTTTAAAACTGAACAACGAACAAACTACCATTTGGTTTTTGGAGAAAAAGTTTTGCAGGAAATTACATCAGTGGTCCAATTTGATGTGCCACTGAACTTCTAAGATGGTTTCAACTTTTAGTTTTAGCCACCACCATAACAAGAGGAAATCTTCCCCCCTGATTTTTGCTTCCTGAATCACAACTACATGGAGTTATCCAATCCCCAAAAGTGAATTTATTGCAGCTTGCAAAAATCTATTGCTGTAAAAAAAAAAAAAGTAACAGGTATGGCATCAAATTGGATATAGTCCTTCATCAGAGTCTCCCCTGTATTCTCTGGGAAAGCTAGTGGTGATTACAAGCATGGTTCAGAATATGAGCCTAGTAGAGACTAAAGCTGTGATTTCACAATGCATCTTACAGGGGTAAATGAGACATTAATACATAAATAGAAAGTACAGAGTCAGTTGTAAACAAGTGCTTCCAAGCTCTTTGTTCACCACATATTTGATATAAATAAATTTTACTCTAGATGCCATGAATACTGTGTCTAGTAGTGACAGTGTTTCTTCTGGAATCTTGCTTTAGTTCATGAATTTTAAATGGTAAATAACAGAGATTATGTACTCTTCCAGTTGATCAATGTGAATATTCATTAGTTGACTGCATTTATTAGCAAATTATATAAAGTACACAAAATATTGCAATTATGTTATGAGATAGTTTAAAAATATAAATGGGAATCTGTCTTTTCTCTTTCATAGTCCCATAAGCAAGCAGGAAAGTAGTTCAGAGTAGCAAAGGCATTTTATGAAGATTGTATAGCAGAAAGCTAAATGAGGAATTAATATGCATTGAGATCTATCATTACTGACCTTGATAATGTGATTAAGCAGTATGCCATGAATGAACCTTCATATATGCATTTATTCCATAATCCAACCCCAAATACATACAAACGAAGAGTTTTCAGTAAATAAAAAGTGACTGGCAGACATCTAATTTTTGGAGACTGAAATGGTAGTACAGTTCTATCTATTTCCTGTTATCTATCCATTTTCATGTATTTACGCCTCCTAGATCATTCTGCAAATCAAATAGAACAAATGGTAGGAAAAATGATATTTCCAGTTCATCTGAAAGGAATACCTTACAAGAAATCATAAAAAAACTTCTCAGTTTTCCAGTCTCAAGAAATGAGATGCAAATCAGATAAATCTTTCAAACCTAGAGAGGTTTCTGTTACCTCTGTGTCAATGCATTTCATACTTCTTTGTAGTGTTTGATCCTCATAAGTAATATGAGCATATTGTTTTATGCACTGTGCTGAGAGCTGTGAAAACTTGTCATTCTCAGCTTACTTCTCCAGAAAAGATGTTTCTTTCACAGATAACCCCAAATGAAGTCTAATTTGTGATTGGAGTCTGGGGCTAATAATTTGGAAAAAACCCCAAACCCTCTACCTAACATTATTTTGCTGGATATGAATTTTTAAACATGAGATCTTTCATGTAAAGTGGTCTCCTCTGAAATGGAAGAATTTGTCAATTAAGTAAGTTCTGGCTTGATTCACTGTTTTTGAACTGGCTCAAGTGTTTCTAACTGTATGCTATGATCTAGAGCTGCTACTGTTTGCCAGATATTTCAACCCTGATGAGCAAGACCCTTTAGGCTCACTTGGAAAAGCTTACAAACAAAGAAATTCAGTGTTATTCACCCGCTGGGCTTGGGACTAACAGCAAGTGTGAAAGCTGCCAATATTTCTATATTTGCTTGTTTCATCTGAGTGGGACTAGTGCAATGACACAGAAAAAGACTCTCTGAGCCCAGAGTGAAAATAACACACTTGAAGTGCTTAATGGGTTTCTTCTAAGAGATTTCTCCAGCAACCTTAATAGAACTGGGTGAAATGAACTTTAGGGGATGAATTTCTGTCTCTTTTTTTCCCCCTAATGTCTGGATTGTTTACAGAGGAATTCAATTTTGTTTTCTGATTTATAATTATTCACAAACAAGATCTTGAATAGTGTGCATGCTCTGTATAGTTCTGGTTCGTTACTTCCACTGTGAGGCTATCTGCTTTTACTGCGTTATGGTGTCTGACTAAAAAGAATGGGTGCCCATGCCAGACATGGGGAAGGGGAAAGATCACAACACTATTTCATATACTTCAAAGACTTTGAGGCCATTCTCCTATTTGGAATTAGGTCACCATCTTGGGAAATGTTTTATACCTTACGTGTTTTAGAATACATGAGTAGAACCTTGGAAAGCACTGTAATTTAGTAAGATATCACATTTTAAATGAATGCTGCTTCATAATCAGTGCAAACTTAAATACATAAATGACCTAATGCCAAAGCTTTGTCTAACTTATTTTGCCTTTGTGCAAAGGCTATGAGTATTCCCCAGGCCTCAGACACAGAGGGTGTAGATGCATTACCATGAATATATAAAACCATAATTTGGTGCATCTCACTGTAATAGAGAGCTTAATGAAGGCAATGAAATCACCCTCATGTTTGGAATCAGGTGCTTAGTATTTGTATTTTGGTTCTAGGTTTGAGGAACTGTCAGTTGAAGTAGTTTTCATGGAATCTTAGAATGGTTGAGGGTGGAAGGGATTCAGAATCATCTTTCATGGAAAAAGACTAGCTAGTACCTTGGTTTCTACTGGAGCAGAAAACATTAAGAGAATTATATATAGTTCTAGTTGCTCTTGCGTGAAGGAGCACGGGAGGGAAAAGGGGTTCAGTATTGACTCCAGTGTGAGTTTTACGTGTATTTTCATGGTGGTTTGACCCTGGGTGGATGATAGATGCCCACCAAGCTGCCCTATCACTCAGCAAGACAAGGTAAAGAGAAAATAAGTCAGCCCCCACCCCCCTGCCCCCCATGGCTCAAGATAAAGGCAGTTTAGTAAAGCAAAAGCAAAAGCCACGTGCAGAAGCAGAGAGAAAAAAAAAGATTTCATTTCCACTTCCCAACAGCAGATGTCCAGTCACTTCCTGGGAAGCAAGGCTTAAGTATTCAGGTAAGTCAGTGAAACAAGCTGAAAGTTAGGCAAAATGTATTGTTCAGTGGTTGAATTGCTCTTCTTTACATGAATATCATCCTCTCCACCCCCAAAACTATACAGGGTTGAAATTGTGGAAGGTTCTTTTATCCTGACAGCCTTACAACTGAGGTATATTTTCACCTGTCATGTAAATCAATAAAATATACAGTACTTAATACTTGAATGTTTCACTATTAGAATAATTTTCTGATCCCTCTGGATTAACACATTGTAAAATAGAACACTCAATTTTGTATGAATAAATTAAGTGTTTTGCAACTTACAGTAATGAGATAGTTGGTTCATATAACTTTATAAACTGGTTATGTGATATAGCAATGCAGATATCCAGTTTGAACATTTACCTTCCTTAATGAAATGAAGTTCCTCTTAACTACACTGGCTGCTCTGTTTGAATATGGACAGCAAATCTGATTAGTGTTTCTGCATTCTCTTTTATTTTAACATCTAATAATCTGTATATTTTCTATCAGCCTTTATTTTCTTTTTATTATGAATTCTTATGTTTCCATAAACTTCATAGAGAAGATAGTAGAAGTGGTAGAACAGAAACGTTAATTGCTTTGCTTCCTGAAAAGTTGCAAGGGACCACTTTCCAAGATATATAGACAGGTCCTAAATATATCCTTCATGGAGCAGCAGAGGAAAAGTTTTAAAACTAATGGCAAAGATTTGGCAAAATATTTATAAACATTTTATGAAAATGCTGCTTGAAAATAATCTGAAGCACAGATTAGGACATTGTAGGGGCATGAATAGGAAATATTTAATTAAGTTCCATGAGGTCAAATGTATTCATAGATTAATTCTGCTTCTGTTCACTTCCTTTGCAACTGAGATTGCAATAAAATCCCCACAGGCTACCTCAGTGGAAAGAGTTAGATGGTCGCACTGAAAAAGTTGTGGTCGATGGCTCAAGTGGAGATTGGTGATCAATGGCATTCCTCAGGGGCTGATATTAAGACCAATGTTGTTTAATGTCTTTGTTGCAGACATGGACTGTGGGATGGAGGACACCCTCTGCAAGTCTGCTGACCATGCAAAGATGTGTGGTGAAGTGACACACACTGGAAGGAGGGGATGCCATCCAGAGGGACCTTGACTGACTTGAGAGGTTGGCCTGTGTGAATGTCATGAAATTCAATAAGGCCAAGTGCAAGGTCCTGTACCTGGGCTATGGCAGTCTCAAGCATAGGTGTAGGCTGGGCAGGGAATGGACCCTGAAGAGAAGGACTTGGGAGTGTTGCTGGGTGAGAAGCTCAATGTGAGCCAGTAATGTGCACTTGCAGCCTAGAAAGCCAACTGTATCCTGATCTGCATCAAAAGAAGTGTGACCAGCAGGTGGAGGGAGGTGATTCTCTCCCTCTACACCACTCTCTTGAGATCCCACCTGGAGAACTGTATTCAGTTCTGGAATCCTCATCACAGGAAAGACACGGACCTGTTAGAGTGAGTCCAGAGGAGGACCTTGAAGGTGATAGAAGGTGCTGGAGCACCTCCCATACAAAGACAGGTAGAGATTATTGGGCTTTTTTAGCCTAGAGAAGAGAATGTTCCAGGGAGACCTTATAGCAACCTTCATGGGTTCAAGAGGGCCTGTAGGAAAGATGGGGAGGGGCTCTTTATCAGGGAATGCAGTAATAGGATGAGGAATAATGGTTTTAAGATGAAAGAAGGTAGATTTAGATTACATATTAGAAGAAAGTTTTTACTATGAGGATAGTGAGGCACTGGAACACATTGCCCAGAGAAGTCATAGATGCTCCATCCCTGGAGATGTTCAAAGCCAGGCTGGATGAGACTTTGAGCAAGCTGATCTTGTGGAAGGTGTCCCTACTCAAGTCAGATGGGTTGGAACTAAATAGTCTTTAAAGTGTCTTCCAGCTCAAATCATTCTGTGATTCTTTGATGTTTTAGGGTTCACTTCTGCTACTAACAAAGTAACAGAGTTGTGAAAGTAGGGACTTCAGTATACACAAAAAGTTGACAACAGCTCACACGAAGAAAGACTATTTTATCTATATTTATCTAACTAAATTAGGATCAATATGAACTTTCTTGTGCAATCTAGTCGTGCAACTAATTATAATGTAAGTGTAGCAGAACTGAAGGGAAAAATACTGAATGAAACCTTTCTGTAGCACAACTGTCCACTTGTTTGTATACTGGCTAATTAAACTCTGTTTCTGTAATACAGTGTTTAAGACTGGGTTAGAATTTACTATGTGTTTGATAAAAAATATTAGAAAATATATCTGTAAATAAAAAGTTAAAATATTGTTAAGTAGGGAAGTATTACTGTGAAGATATCCTCTTATAATATTTCAGAGGGAATTTCATGGCAACTGCATGGTAAGTTGGAATGCAAAATTCATAGATGTGAAGGAAAAAGATTTTTTAATTTTCACTCCTTTTTTTTTTTTTAACCATTTAATAAGGGAATTCCTATATTCTTCCTAATATTTTTTCCTCTCTGAACTGAGGAAATCTGTCAAGGCATACTACATAAATAGTAACTTTTTCTTAATATGCATTCTGTTTATTGTACACCTTATCTGTAAACAAACATTAAATGTAGAACATTAGACCTGCAGTTTAATCGCTTTTTAATTGGGTAGCTTATATACGCCATAGACATTCTTAGTTTGGCCATATATAACCACCTTTCCATTCTTCAAGTTGACACTCTGCTATGTCCTACACTGGACATGATCTAGTCAAAAGCAGAGATTTTTTTTTTTCTTTTTTTTTTAAGTATGCTTTAAAAGAAGAGAAGAATACTGAATAACTGACTAACAGTTATATGGTTTGGAACTGATTATGTATGTAAGCAACTTTTTGTGGCTTCCTTCCACTCTCCTCTACTGACTGCCCAATGTCAAAACAAGAGGTTCTCTTTACTTTTGCAGTAATCATCTCTGACATACTGTTGGCAATAGTATCCTTCAAGTTCTTTCTGCTGCCTTCTAGAAGACATTGTGCCCATGGGGGAGGAAAAAAACATTCTGTCTTTAAACAAGGAATTAAAAATCAGGACTAGAAGATGCTGAAATTCAGGGCCCCAACTCTTGTGCACCTGTTTTATTGTACTGGTACACAGAGGACAATTTAAAAGGGTTATGTATACTTAGCCTTTTATTTCCTTTAACATAGTGCAAGGAAAAATAAAATAAGGTTTGCTAGTAGTAGCATGAAGAGGAAAAGTGTGGACACTATTGCTCACAGTGCTCATCAGAATATCATGCACAGTCATTGTGAGGATGTTGACCTTCACTGGAGGTGTTTAAGGCATGGGTAGCCGAGGTCCTCAGGGACACGGTTTAGTGTTTGATAGGAATGGTTGGACAATATGATCCGATGGGTCTCTTCCAACCTGGTTGTTCTATGATTCTAAGGAATCCAGAATTGCACACTTAGTTTTTAATATACTTGGGAATATGAATGCATGCCAGTACAAAGAAAGGACCAGTTATCTAGGTGCAACTCTCTTTTTACATTTTAATACCAGAGAATGAAAATAAATGCAAAGTAAGTAGAGAAGTTTCTTCCAAGACAGAACAAATGATTACTCTCTAACTTAGAAATCACGTCTTACTGATTCCCTAGCACTGCTCAGTCTAATAGACCTGCACCTTTCAAAAACAATGTAATTCTGGTGGCAGAAAAATAATTAAACTGGTTTGCAATGGCTACATTGTCTATTTGCTCCATCTGTAAAGGAGTATGTTAGGTTTCCCTCAGGCAAAGCACTTTACCTGGCTAAGTATTTACACAATATCTGTCAACTTTGGTTAATGTTTGGTCAAAGTAAGTTAGAAATCATACATGGTTAAGAGAAGTAGACATTGATACAGACTATAACAAGATCATAATTTTTTTTTTTTTAGGACACAAGATTAAAACTCTAAAATTACAAACTGCTTCCATTTATGAGACAGAAGAAAATGAGAAACATGACATTGTAGTACATAGGTGCAGGTTCCACAGAAGCAGAGGAAAAAATTGCTTTATGTTTTCAATATTGCTATAACCTAGGCCTTATTCCTCTAAATCATCTCCAAGCAAACCATCCCTACTAAAACCAGGTTTTTCCTCTGTGTCAAGATCATAGGGCCAGTCTCCAACAGTATAATGTACACATTGTTTATATAAGCTTATTCACAAAATATATTGACAATACAGTGAAGAATGATGCATGCACAATAAAATCACTAAGTAACATGAAAAAATGTTCTACAAAATACTAGTTATAGAGAGCAAATGACTGCAGTTTTAGCATTTACGATTAAATAATTATACAGCATCCTATATGTAAATGTTTTAATGTTCTATGTGTACACATTGCTATGTCCAATAAAAAACATTTTGAAGAAAACCCCAAAAAACACTCAGCTGGAAAGAAGTCAGGTGGTCCTATTAAGTGGGGTCCTATTAAGTTTAAATAAAACTACAGTTATAGGCAATATTCTTTTCAGCAGAAAATGAAAATACCTTCAGCTATTAAAATTGATATTCCGCGTTATGAATAACAATGTGTAATGGATGGCAACATACAATGAGCAGCTCAAGCACTGTGGCTGGGTGGAGTTGAGAAAGCTTTAGCTACGATGCTTGAGTTTACAAAAGATTGTGATGACTCTGTTGTGCTATGCTAATGAAGAAGCTAGCTGTTGGAGGCGGGAGACGCAACTTGGTAACATGGTTCTGTGGTTGGGCTGTGACCAATGAATACTTGTTACTAGGGCAGAATCGACCAACCAATGTTCGGCGAGCTTGGTCTATAAAGGCAGCCAGTTAAACCCAAAATCATCTGGGATCGTGTTGATCATTGTGTAGTCCAATTGCTTCCGTTACTACAAATGTGGATGCTAATTGTTCATTTTGCTGTCAACCGGTAGAAAATGAGACCAATCTCATCCCTCAAGAGGGAGAAAAGTCATGGAAAAGTCATCGTAGAGTAGAAATATGATTTAGAATGATACCACCTTGACACGGGAAAATCGTGTAGTGCTGCTACTTTCAATGCACACAATATTTCAGTTTGAAAGTTCATAGAAAACCAACCATTCTGTACCAGATTTATTTTGGAAAAAGAACCACAGAATTTGAATGAAGAATAGGTGTAATAGAAATTTGAAGAGCACAGCTGAATCATCACCAAGGGATACTCTGAAGTATTTGCAATCCTGGTTCTTAAATACAGGCATGCATCTCTATCAGAAATGGGCAAAATACCTGTTGGCTCCTACCATTTTCCTCTGAACCAGCCTCATTAGCAGCTGGCAGATTCCAGAGAGGTACTTTGAGAGAGTTTTGTGTTAGAAGGTATTTGAAGAACAAGAAGACAATGGACAAGCAAACTCTTTTGGTAGGTGTGCTCTGTGTATAAGGGGGAGGAGGTGCAGAGACATGCCAGTGAGAGGTAAATGAGACCAGCATTGTTAGCAGAGCAGAGGAATGAGGGCTGACACCATAATAACATGCTCAGCACACCTGGGGACATTTCCCTCAGTGACTGGCCCTGTCCTCACTCTTTGTCAAAGTGCATCAATTAACTCTTCTGACCAAATGTCTCCTCCCAGCTAGTTACAAAGAACTGGGCATAAAGAAATGATCACAGGACACCTCATCTATAAACACGGTACTGCCTTTCTCACAGCAATGCACTGGTCAGACATTGTTGCTGTCATGTCACAAGTATTCTCATTTTCTACGTAATGAGGTACAGATAAGCGTTACCCACTTTTAAATTTTCCAACCTTCACACACTTCTATCTGTTCATATCAGAAATATGATTATAGACATTTTGACTCCTTGTGGGTCTTTCTGAAGGCTGCAGGATAGAGAAAGAGGTAAGAAAAGTAATCAATACGATTGTTGATGAAAACATCATATATGGAATTTTAGTATGTTAGAGCAACTTAACCTGGGTTTTATATTTCTTTATCTAGGAAACTGGTTTTGTATTTCCTTAACTGTTTAAACATTGAGAAATACAATTTTTTTACTATTGCAGATTTCATTATGAAACATCTGAAGATTAAATTTATTCCAATAATCATTACAGTGCTGAAAAAAAATCCTTGCTTCAATAATTGATTTATGCTTCATTTAAGTGTATGGAGTATTTTCAATATCATTTCTTATTAGCTCTAATGACAAATTTTAAAATAGCAGGGCTCTGAAATAAAGATGAAAATTTGCCATACAAGTTATTACATTTAAATGGACTTAATATTTAATATTTAAAAAATCATTTGACGTAAATAGCCATCATGAATCACTCCAAATATGCTTAGATGTAATTAAACTTTTCCTTTGCGCATATTTAGTTGCTTCATAATAAATTATTTTCTTTCCTCTTTATTTTTTTTAGGATCTTCAAGAATTTGAGCTGGAAAAGCCACAGTTTTCTTAGGACATATCAGCATTACATATTCAGATATTTGTTACTGTATTGATGAAGAGATTAGACGCCATGACATACATATTTGCTTGTCTTGTGTATATGCTGTTATTTTATACAGAATGCTAGTATTCTTTCCCTATTTGGAAGTTATATGCATGCTATAATATGCATTCCACTACAAAAGAAAGACAAATAGAACATATAGACATCATTTGGCAGAAAGCTGTGACAGTTCTAAAATGTTTTAAAGTATAACAACCAAAATATATAGCAGAAATTAAACAAATAATCTCTCTTTTATTGGCTCCATTCTGTAATATGTTTTCCCTTCATACGAAACTTAAAGGGAAATACTATCCAAGACAGGATCCCACAAGCATGGCCAGAAGACGGTTCACTGAGGCATGGCTGCTGTATACTAACCACCGTACTCCCAGTTCAAGTTGTGCCTGTGATAATACAGAGGGTAATTCTGACAGCATGTTTTGGATGATGGATAATAAGTAGGCTAAACAATTACATACCTGTTTAAACTTAAACACACACAAAAGTTTCTCCATGACAAATATTTCATGACACTACCCATGTGTTGTCAGAGATGGTCAGGTAGCTGTCTGATGTTGTCAGTAGGAAGTCCAATTTTACTGAAATTATGCATGTGATTGTATTAGCAGTGCTCTAACTTTACTTCCAGCATTTTCAGAAATTTACATCAGTTCTATGCAAATACCTAAGAGTGTGACATTGTTCAACACTTAATTTCTTTACTGCTTAAATAATAATTTTTGTGTTAAGGGTCTAAAAGTAATGCAAGTAACAGGGGAATAATTGGGAGTGATACATCTGAAATCATTGCACTAAGCCATAAAGAGGCTTGAGAGATTTTTCAGGCAGAAAATCACTGGCGTTTATATATATAAACTATTCTAAATCTAGTTGCTTATAGAAAGTAAGTCTGCTTAATTCTATACAGAAAGGGCTTCATTAAATAGTTTCTGTTTAAAAAACATAACAAAGAGAGTAAAAAAATAAATAGGAAGTTGTATTGGTGTCCCAGTGGTGTCTGAGGTCTATTCTGCTCAATATAGATTATTTGTAAAAGGTGATGAATAACGTGGTGGCGATTTTCCTGATGGCACTAGGTCTTTAGTAATTAATAATAGGGCTGACTGAAGAATTTTAAAGACATTCCTAAGACTGGGTAATAAAATGGCAAATAAAATTCAGTATCAGTAAATGTAAAATAATGTATCTAACTTCACAAATAGATTTGAAGTTGCCTATCAGACCATTATCTCTCACAAGCCACTGCTCAAGGTTATCACAGATAGTTATAACCCAAAGATCACTATTATCTCTGTGCTCAGGAGTGAAACAATGTTAGGAATTACTATGAAGAAATTGCATAACAAATCAATTCAAATCCACTTTTGCATTTGTATCCTGTAGGCACCTGTTTGCCCTTCTGCCTCAAAGTAGTCTATAATACACAACTGAAAAGAAGTAAAGGAAGAGTTGGGACAGTGATCAAGCATGTAGAATGGCTACCCTGTGTAGGACACCTTAGTTTACCATGACTCTTCTGTATGGAAAAAAGAAAACCTGTAGCCTGATATAAATATGCTATAGGCTGAACAAAATATGATATATGAGTAAATGTACTCTCTTACTCTCGGTACAAGACTTTGGGGCATCAAGTGCATCTAAAAGGTGACATGTTCAAAATAAGCACAAGGGAACTACTGCCTCATGCATGCAGTTGCTCTACTTCTTAATTCAGCATTCTGCAGATGCTGCACGTTTGTCTAGGGTCTAGGCAAGATTTGATATGTAATTCTAGCTTAGGAAACCTCTGAAACACAAATAGGTGATAGATGGGATAGTTTTCTAGAGAAATGCACTTGGTCACTATGTATTTTCTTGTACTATTTCTTTGACAACTATGTTAGACCACTGTCAGAAGCAGGATACTGGCCAGAAAACCTACAGTTTATGTGCCTATCCTTAGCTACCAGTGCTCATTTACAAAAACTACTAGAAGTGCTTTGATATCACCTGGGATTTGTTTTTAGAGTTTGGGAAGAATTTATTTCTGTTTTATGAGATAAGCATTTGCTTCTAGTGAAAACAACGGAGTTTTGTTCTTTGATTTCTTGTCCTATGGCTCTAATGTCATCAATAATATCAGCAGAAGTTTAAATTTGTCATAATTTACTTTAGAGAGATACAGTTCAAAGAGAAAGATAGAGCTTCTTTGTGAAATATGATGGATAGTAGAGATGCAGACCAGTGTATTTCTAAAGAATTTTTCCAACTTTATGTGTGGCTACTTTTAATCAGATACTGCCTGTCATGCTGATATTTTTTCAGTGACTTTCACTTGCCATAACAACAGAAGTTTAACAAACGGTATTTATGTGCTGCAGGCATAGAAGTGTGCATAAACATAATGGAAAGTAACAGCATGCAGGTTGCCAATCACATCATTCAATTCTCCCCAAAGCTTCCAGATAGTTTTACTTTCCTAAAAGTTTCTTTTATAGCTTTCTGAATTTTAGAGAATCTATATTTTCTGTGAGAGAAGTCACTTGTTTTCCACATGGAAAACCTGATCGAAGAAAATATTTCTTCTCTTGAAAGCACAAATATATTTTATACCTATATTACAAGTAACCCAGTGTGATGTCTGTTAATACACTACAGAGTTGTACTGCTTTAAAAAAAAAAAAAGTTAAAAGCTAATTTTAACTGTTTAATGTTCCTGATTCCAGAGCATTGAAGTAAGTGGATTTGAAAATGGGCTGGAGAATTACACATGTGAATACATCTGTCAAGCTAGCTAGTTATAAAATATTTGTACCTTTTTCATAAAGGTTGCATCAGCACAAGCAGCTTACATATTCTGCCTTGAGCATTTGCTTCTCCGAAACACAGAATGAAAAGTTGGAGATATGAGAGAGTTTAGCCATAAGAAATAAGCATTTTAAAATTCCCTTTATGTAGATGAGAAGTATTTCTGGCCTGGCAGCTATCTAACAAAAACTAACAAATGGAAGATAATCGTGGGCGAAACACAAGAGTCAACCTAAGATAAATTGATATAAACTGACAAGAAGCACAGGGGAACAGTGATGTGTATTAGAGAAAGGCATATATTAAAACACATATGATAAATTCTGGGAAAACCTGAACTAATATGTCTCTTCTAGGGGATTACTAAAAACAAGTCACTTCAAAATACGGGCTAACTTGTCCATGTTCTTGAGCTGGCCTTTGTGCTTCAGTATTTTAAAAATACAGTATTGCATTTCTGTTGAATTTGCTTATGTGTCCATGATTTCTTTTCGAACATAATAATCCTAACAATTTGTCACATTTAAGTGTTATTTTGCAGTTAGATCTATTATCTCAAAACAAGCACTCCAAATATACTTTCCTTTCAAAATCAGCAGTCTTAAAGGTATGTATATTCTGTATATCTAACTGAACAAATAAAGCCTTTTGTCACTTTCTAAGTTTCTGGCTTATGATTAAAACGATGCTATGTCAATCTAATTACCTTAATAATTATATTTGACAATAACTATGTTAAGTATTCAAAGCATAATCATCCAAGTTTTATGTAGAAATTGTGGAATTTATGGCTTCTTGTGCCTTTGGAGAAGAAAGAGCTAAATCTCTTTGATTTAACTCAATTTCACCTTTTTTCTTTTAAAAGGAAAGTAAAATGAAATACAGTAGATTTTTTTGTGTTGAAGCTGAGCACTGATATTAGACTTAAACAATCTAGCATATTGATTCTGAGATTATTCATATAGAGGGTAATTTAAGGTTTGCTATACCTGAACATAAAGAAGTTTGGCAGTATATGGTAATGTAATAGTTTTATGCTATCTATTTTATTAAGATGGTATAAAAGTTAAAACATATTTAAAATTTTATATATATATATATATATATGGCATGAGAAAATAATTTGAAATATGTCAGCTTGAATCACACAACGATGATTATTTACTAATGTAAGATAGAATCACTCTGATTCTAATAAGAAAATGTCTGGCCTGAAGTCACACCTTCATATGCATCTAACAGTGCTCTAATTTTATCATATTTTAAAAATCCACACCTCATATTTTCTGTTTCCTTATATGGATGGTGCTAATGACACACATAGTAAACCTTCTATTAGCTTTGTACTTCAATAGGATTTGTTTAATTTCAGCTGTCAAACAATATGGAGAAAAAAAAATCCTCTTTTTTGATAACCCAAGGATTTAAAATGCATTATGAGTATGACAGCAGTAAATGTTTTCCAAACAATCTTATTTATGAGCCATGTTCTTTCTTGGTGTATATACAAATCTGAGCAGCATGTGATATCCCTCATTTGTTTGCCATAAATTGTGCATGTTACTGATGTATGATTTATTATGTAAGAGTGGTTGAGTAACCCAGCATTGGTAGTGATGATATGCAATTTTGCCTCCAGTTCCCTTACTCTGATCTGACTGGAGCTGATGGTATCTGAGAGGCATTATCAGCTGATGATCAGTAACTTATTCTTTGCAAAATGTTTATATTAGTCTATCTCCTAACTGACTGGTACTTTAAACATATTATATGTGAGCATGTAAAGCCAGCAATGAGAACTGCCTTCTCATCACTAGAATGGGAGACTTAAATTCTACTCTAAGGGCTGGGTAATGCAGGAAGCCACTGTTGCTGTTTGTACTCTAACTCTGAGAATAGAAATGCTTGATGTGTCCATTGAGGTAACGGATGGCACTGAATTTCTATCACACATTTCGCTAGGTTCGCCAATAATTTGTTCATGTTCATACAAATTTACTTAGCTTTTCCTACAAACAGATTTCTGTCACTAAAATATCCCCGTTCCCTCCCAGCATGATTTGCACCTCTGTTCCTTATTTACAGAATGCATGGCCTTTTTACACTTTGATTGCCCTATTCAGCTCTATTGAACAGAAAACTTTGGGCATTCTCTGACTGCAATATGAATGCTGAACAAATGCTATCAAATTTTTAGCACATGCATCATGTAAAAAGATAGTATTTCAGTACTCTTGATTGCATTCTTAATATTACACTATATTTCTTATGGTGTTTATAAAATCTTCATCATGATGGTGTCTGAGTATCTGGTATTACACTAATATCACACACTAAATGCAATCATTTTTTTTTTAAATTTGGAAAAAGTATTTCACATTAATATATTACCAAAATTAGACAGTGTGATATCCATGCTTCTTACAGTTTTACCAAAGCACTGTCCTGATATTGGAAGATTATGAGGTTTTTTGTAAACAGTAAAGTCTAATTGTCTTTACCTTACAAAGATTTTAAATAGTGACAAATTGAGATTTTTTTCAATTGCACGTACCTGGTTCAGAGAAGGCTACAAGGATGTTTTGAATGCATCCTCTGCTCTATTAAAATAACCAAGTACTTGCAAAAACATTTTCTAGGTTCTCTTTTATGAACGTGAAGAAATTGTAAATACATGTCAGTAGTTCTGCAGCTTTGTAAAGAATCAATATAGTTTCTGATGCAGAGACCTGGACCTAAAGGCAGCTCTCAAATACAAATCCCAAGTTGCACTATGGAGCCTTTTTGCATAAAAACCTGCACATTGTTACTCATAGAGAGACTACACTCACATCTGCTTCAAGCTATAGAAAAGCTCACGAGGGGACAGGGTCCCAAAATAGCATTATGAGTTTTACAAAGTCCTTTTGCACTTTGTATTAATTTCACATTTACCTTCTGTGCTTTTTGTACTGGTTTCACATTTAAATTTAAATATACACATAACCCCACTGAAACAAATTTGTTTTGAATAGAAGTGGGTTATAACATGAGTTTGATGTTTTCCTGAGATGGCAAATAGATGTTTCCAAACATTTTTTGAGTCTTGTTACTTTTAGCTCTTTTAGCATTCAGTCTAGCAGAAATGCTGACTCCTCAGGGCTAAGCAAATCTACAGTGCACTGGATGCAATTATTTGAAATCCCAGGCTGGGAAAAGTGGTGGCTCCTCTAGGGTGTCAATTGGAAGTGCCAAGGCTGCTGTGTTGGAACAACCACACTGTCACACCAGGAATGTTGTGTTCTTTCTGCTGTTTGCCTTTGTGCCTGCTCAGTTGTATTAAAAAATCATACCTCCAATTTGAAGAAACTGTCCATTTCTACTGTTATAGGCTTCTGACTGACTGTTGCTGAAGATCAACAAACAGGATAGCTGCCACTCTAACTTGAATTAGAACTAATAATGCCTGTTGTACAAAGAGATTGCAAACATGGTGAGGTTATACCCCACACAAGTTTCCTCTTGCTTTCATCTGCATTTTTTCCTTCTGACTGAAACTCTAGCTAACCTTTATATGCTCATGCTTCCTGTAAAATATGGTAAAACTGTATATAATATTTGTCTTTGTGCTTGAAAAAATGTGTTCTAAGGATTGGTTTTATCATGTAGATTTAATAATTTTGTATAGAAGAGCATACTCGTGACAGGTCTCTATTTTTCAGACATATTGCATCTGATTCTGAGTGCAGTTTTCAGCTTTTTAAAATGTAATTCTGTGGGGTTTGAGCGTTTGTTTTTCATTATGTTAAACACAGAGCATCCATATGTTGCTTTCCCTTGGAATCTTTAAGAAAACATAACAGTCATTTAAAACTGGGCTATTTTATCCCTGCAGTCATAAAATTCCTGTAGAAGAAAACTTACGCCTTATATGATATATTTTTCTCTCTCAAATGTATGTTGTAACTCCTTTTTTTCATTATACTTTGTATGACAAAGTTGCTTCAGGTAATTAAACGTGCATAGTATATGAAACAGACTCTTAATTCTGTAACATGCTCTATAACTCGAAGTCTTGACCAAGTTACTCAAATCATACACATGGTTCATGACCTCTGGGGTGGTGGAACACAGCAAGAAATATAATAGCTGGCTTCCATGGAGTAATCTTTATTGTAAGAATAATACATGAGATCTTCACGCTTATATCAGTTGAAAATGTTCTTGTAGCTCATTGTACAATATGTCAGATGAAATGGATTTCATGATCTTTTGTATAATGCATATGTTCCAATAGTAATTTCAAACCTAATTTATTTCCTTAGAAATTCATTCATCTTTTGGATGCAATTTTTAACCAACTTAATTTTCTATTACACAAGCATAGGGAGTAAATTCTTTACTCATATATTCATATCCCACTCCCATTGGATTTTGTACAAGATTTACAGTATCTAAGGGGAAAATTTAGTTTAGGATTATTTTTATGTTACCACTATCGTACAAGCCCTTTTTCTGTTCAAAACCTAGAAGCTATTTGGCAGTTGTGTATCGTTTTGCTCTTGCTGCTATAAGTAGCGATGTTTTTAATAATATCATTTTTTTCAGATAATGTACCTCTGTAAATGCTAAAGTTTACCTTATGTCTTTCAAAGCCAGCGTTTATGAAAGAAACCCACTGCATTTTATTGGTTGCAGATTCCAAAGAGCTCCTAACACCATGGGTACTGTTATGCTTTTGTTTTTCATAGAATCATAGAACAACCAGGTTGGAAGAGACCCATGGGATCATAGAGTCCAACCATTCCTATCAAACACTAAACCGTGTCCCTCAGGACCTTGTCTACCCCTGCCTTAAACACCTCCAGGGAAGGTGAATCAACCACCTCCCTGGGCAGCCTATTCCAATACCCAATGACCCTTTCTGGGAAAAACTTCCTCCTAATGTCCAGCCTAAATCTCCCCTGGCGGATCTTGAGGCCATTCCCTCTTGTCCTGTCTCCTGTCACTTGGGAGAAGAGGTCAGCACCCTCCTCTCCACAACCTCCCCTCAGGTAGTTGTAGAGAGCAATGATGTCTCCTCTCAGCCTCCTCTTCTCCAGGCTAAACAAGTCCTAAGCAAGTCCAGAGAAGAGCGACGAGGCTGGTGAAGGGGCTGGAGAACAGACCCTATGAGGAGCGGCTGAGAGAGCTGGGGTTATTTAGCCTGGAGAAGAGGAGGCTGAGAGGAGACCTCATTACTCTCCACAAGTACCTGAAAGGTACTTGTGGAGAGGAGGGAGCTGGCCTCTTCTCCCAAGTGACAGGGGACAGGACAAGAGGGAATGGCCTCAAGCTCCACCAGGGTAGATTTAGGCTGGAGATTAGGAGGAGGTTTTTCACACAGAGGGTCATTGGGCATTGGAATAGGCTGCCCAGGGAGGTGGTTGATTCACCTTCCCTGGAGGTGTTTAAGGCACGGGTAGACAAGGTATTGAGGGACTTGGTTTAGTGTTAGATAGGAATGGTTGGACTAGAAGATCTGATGGGTCCCTTCCAACCTGGTTGTTCTGTTCTGTTCTGTTCTAAACAACCCCAGCTCTCTCAGTCTCTCCTCATAGGGCCTGTTCTCCAGCCCCTTCACCAGCTTCATTGTTCTTCTCTGGACTCGCTCCAGAACCTCAACATCCTTCCTGTGGTGAGGGGCCCAGAACTGAACACAGGATTCAAGGAGGGGTCTCATCAGTGCTGAGTACAGAGGGAGAATAACCTCTCTGGATCTGCTGGTCACGCTGTTTCTGATACAAGCCAGGATGCCATTGGCCTTCTTGGCCACCTGGGCACACTGCTGGCTCATGTTCAGTCGACTGTCAACCAACACCCCAGATCCTTCTCCTCCAGGCAGCTTTCTAGACAGACTTCTCCCAGTCTATAGCACTGCATAGGGTTGTTGTGCCCCAAGTGAAGGACCTGGCATTTGGTCTTGTTAAACCTCATACCATTGGATTCTGCCTAGTGGTCCAGCCTCTTCAGATCCATTTGCAGAACCTCCCTGTCCTCCAGCAGATCCACACTTCCACCCAGCTTAGTGTCAAACTTGCTAAGGGGGCACACAATGCCCTCATCCAGGTCATTGATGAAGACATTGAACAGGGCTGGACCCAGCACTGAGCTCTGGGGAACCCCACTTGTCACTGGCCTCCAGCTGGATTTAAGTCCATTTACCACCACTCTCTAGGCCTGGCCATCCAACCAGTTTTCTACCCAGGAGAGTGTGTGCCTGTCCAGGCCAGAAGCTGACAGTTTCCGTAGCAGAATGCTGTGAGAAACTGTGTCAAAGGCTTTGCTGAAGTACAGGAAGACCACATCCTCAGCCTTTCCCTCATCCAGCAGACGAGTCACTTGATCATAGAAGGCAATCAGATTAGTTTGGCAAGACCTGCCTTTTGTGAACCCGTGTTGACTGGACCTGATCACCTGGTTCTCTTGCATGTGTTTCATGATAGCACTCAAGATCACCTCTTCCATGACTTTCCCTGGCACTGAGGTCAGACTGACTGGCCTGTAGTTCCCTGGATCCTCCCTGCGAACCTTCTTGTAGGTGGGGACAACATCAGCCAGCCTCCAGTCCAGTGGAACTTCCCCAGTCTTGCAGGACTGTTGGAAGATGATGGAAAGGGGTTTGTCCAGCACATCCGTCAGCTCCCTCAATACCCTAGGGTGAATCCCATCTGGCCCCATAGACTTGTGGGTGTCTAGTTGGGCAAGCAAGGTTCTGACCACCTCCTCTTGGACCATGGGAGCCTCATTTCACTCCTCTAGTTCTGGGGTTTGTACACGGGGGGGCTGTGTTTTAATAGGAAGAATAAGAGAATAGGGGTTTAAGGAAGCCAAAATGAGCTTTTAAAAATATATATTTCATTGAAAAGAGTGGCATGCTGGCAAGAACAAACATATAAAGCTGTAGGGTATTGTTAAATGGAATATTTTTTTTGACCAAGGGCAATGCAGAAAATGACAGTGGTCCTTTTTTTCAGTTGGTGAGAGGTTTTGTCAGAGAGCAATATAACTGACATGTTTAAATACCTCTTACATACAGTACATACAGTTGGATCAGTTTGTCCATTTGTTCTGGAAACTATATAGTAATATTTCAGTATCAGCCCTCTCTCCTATTAAGGAACTATAGGCTGAGTATGTCTCTAAGGCTTAGCTGTTACGGTTCAGTTGCCTATCCTTACACTATGAAGTATTGTCTGCTTTTCAAATCTACAGTTTTATGTTCACCATTCTCATCTTTCACTTGTCAATACAATGTATGGAAGTCCACCTAAGATATGGCATGATTACTTCTAGAAATATGTTTGAGTAGAAAAGTGAAATGAAATAATTTTGGAATTGGTTAAATTGTTAAGGAGATGGGGTATTTTTAATTCTGAGGTGTAAGGCAACCAATACCTTGTGTACTGACAAGCAGACTTTGTATCTTTCTGGAAATTCCATTAGAAGAATTAAAAAAAAAGTTCTTCTAGAACTTTCTCACCAGAAAGATCTTCAAAAATCATTCCTAACTCATGATTTTAGAAGAGTACATAGGTTAAAAAAACCCACACAATAAAATATGTATGAAAATTCTGTAAAAACATAATCGTTGCCCAGATCCTAGTCAGGAAGAGTTATATAAAGTATGAAAATGTATGTTCAAAACACATCTAGAGAGAAGTATATCCTATGGATGCTGGTAGTCAGTCTTGAGGAGGTATCAACCGGGATAGCCCTACAAATTGATGTGTCTGTTAGAGACAAGTAAGGGAACTCATTGTTGATCTACTCCATGATACATAAATATGAGGAGATGGTAAGGAACATGTGGAAAAGTTAGACATAGAGAAGCAGATTTGTTCCCAGTGCAGTGCTTAACGGATATGTATATATTAATATTCTTGCCTTGATGCTAGAGTAAAAGGGCTACACTTCTTTTGGTAAACTGCATTAACATCTGTCCACCCAGCTTCCTGGTAAAGAAATCAGTGTTATTTGTAGAATTATAGAATTATAGAATCACCAGGTTGGAAAAGACCCATTGGATCATCAAGTCTAACCATTCCTATCAGTCACTAAATCATGCCCCATATTTAAGAAAGGTCAGATTATTATTCTGTTCATTGGTTTTGCACTTGAGTATATAAGTGTTAGTAATATCCAGACTCTTAAAATACATAAGCAGTCTTGAATACATCATTATCATCTTTTGAGCTTATGAGCTAAAAAACATTCTCAGCTATCTCTCTTTTCAGTGTCTGAAGATATGAAGGAGTGTATGATAGTAATATTCATTTTTTTCCTTTTTTTCCACGGTTTAGGTAAATTTAAACTATATCTTGAATCATATCATAGTCAATCAAACTACCTTTTTTTCTCAATTGGACAACACTTTATGCATTTCTGCAATGTTCTTATTTGTATTAGCATTTTCTGAACAGATTATTTGAATGTATAACAGTAGTTAGTTGCTCCTTCCTTGAGTCTGCTCTGATCACCATTCTGTGTATTTGTGAGTATACAACTCTGTTACATGAATTCTTCTTAGGTTTCCAGGTAAGCAGCTAAATCCACCTGTTACAGACATCCTGCTGACATGAATTTCTCTTTTTCTCTAACAGTTATCAATGTCTCTTGCATCTTTGTATCTTTTGGTCTCAAAGGATACTGGAACATATCCTGCTTAGTTTGCCTGAATTCTGCTCACACGTGTATTTTTAAGGAGTGGAAAGGGAAGAGCAACTTCCATTATATATACACGAAGAGTTTTCATTTGCCAATATGTTTCGGAATATTTCCCAAACTTGAAAGCTCAGTGTTCACCATGATCCTTAAATAAAATAAGGAATTATTTTGACAGTTTCACTGCTGCCTACTACAAGTGCCTGTCATTGGTGTTACTATTACATATCAGACAGTAAGCTGTTTTCTGCCTATACAAAAATAAGAATAACAAATGGTGATAAATGAAAATTTTGATGTCCCTTTATAAAAACACATGAAAGCGAAGGGAATAAAAACCCGAAGCCAACTTACCTGTCCACATCCCCAGCACTGATCAGGAAAAAGTTCTTCACAGAAAGGATCTTTAGGCACTGGAATGGGCTGCCCAGGGAGGTGGTTGACTCGCCTTCCCTGGAGGTGTTTAAGGTGCAGGTAGATGAGGTACTGAGGGGCATGGTTTAGAGATTGGTAGGAATGGTTGGACTCTATGATCTGGTGGGTGTCTTCCAACCTGGTGATTCTATGATTCTATCTCTAGACATGTTTTTTGAAAATGACCACTGTAATTCAGTGATTGATAATACACAGTTACCTATGTTGATAAAACTGTTGGAACATCATGTTATAGACAAGTGAATGAGGCTTTGTCAAATATATTTTTTCCAGCAATTCTGACCTGCTGACTTTGTCTGCCCATGTATAAAATACTGCTACTGTCAAAGCTATGTCATTGGATTATATTCAATATTTGTTCTACTTCACAGTGCATCTTCATGGCATAATTGAGCAGCACTCTTTTGCTGTGCCTCACATTGCTCTTCCTGATGGCAATGGTTCATCGCCAGTTGCAGCACAGCAACAATTCCCTTCCTCTCAGTGCTGTTTACTTTTATTTTTTTCCTGAATGTGGTACATTTTGTTTTATGGTGTGTCACTGTTGTTATACTTAGATAATATACTTAAGTATTGTTTAGATTGACACAGTGTTAGTACTAAAATTGAAAATATAATGTCATTATTAGCAAGAACAGCTGTTTTCATGCCCATCATTTTCTGAGCTTTGGTTTATTAATCAGGCAAAGCAGGGAACTTGTACAAATGGTAGTATTTTTTTAAGTACTCTATGGACTTTAGATTTCCATCATAACAGAATTGAATAGTATAATGCAGCAGAAATGTTTGATGTGATTAAAAACTGTTTATTCTGGGTTTGTAATTGATTTAATTGTAACATCTAGAGGGCTGCAATTTTGAAAAGTTTCAGCCCTGATTGCCTATTATTCACATGACAACACTGAAATAATTTGACACTTTAATAAATGAAAATATAACAAATAACCACAGTGGTTCAATAACATTTTGAAAGAAAACCGTAGCTGTTCTGCAGAAATCATGTACAGGAACAACAGAAAGAAAAGTGCATGTTTTAAATCAGCCTTTGTAAAAACCTGCTAAAAAATCCTATTACAGAAACTATCATAACGTTACTCATAAAGTAAAGCTGGTTTGATTGCGTTCTATAGTGTTAATTAATACCTGTTTGTGAAATACAATTGAACATTAGGAAAAAACTCTTATTATCTATGCTGAAACAAAAAGACTACATACCCCTAATTCTCCTCTCAACCTCTACTACCCTCCATGTAAAAGTAAAAATTCAGTACTTCTTTTTTAATATTTACATACGTGGTTTAAAGCATTCAGAAGTTAAAAGGAAAGACAGAGAACTGCAAGGAAATTAAGACTAAATCTACTCTGCTTTATTTCTGTATTGATTATTTTGAAAGGGGATTGTTCCTGGAATAGTAATACTACCAAAGGCAATTGGTCAAATAAATGGGAGCACAAAATGTTCATCGAAGTTAAAGTGGCACATTGCTTTGTAGACTCTGGAGTCTCAGATCACAAATGAGAGATTGCAATATACAGCAAGGTATGTAACAAAGTTTAAAGTTTAACAAATTCCTTTGAAAATGTGATCTTTAGTACCATAAAACATATATGACTTATTTTTAACTCATCTTATTTTGTTTTTGTGAGCCTCTGAATTGTTTTAAACGGAATATCCTATTATGTCACCATACATTCAGCAATGCATTGCCAAGAACATAAAACACGTTTACTCAAGCATTCATGAATAAAGGTTAAGTAAATCTTATGGAGTTTTTGAACACTTGAAAATGTTCAGAAATAGGAAGGTCCATTGTGGAATAGTATCAGAGAACAAGTGACAATCTGATCTATGATCCTGTCCTATTGATATAAACATTCCCCTGCACCTTGTGTAGAAAACTTAATAGAGATGACCTGTTACAAATTTTTAATTATCATCTTACCTTTTTTTTTCTGTACCCTAGAGTAAGATCAACTGCTCATTTAGCTTATGTAACAAAGGGCTTATGTCATAGAGAAGAAAATGTCTCTTCCTCCTGTAGGAGGAATGATAGTCCAGAAAAATGCCTTGTTAAAAAAGAATACTTGTCATATGTATTTTTTTAAAAAAACCCAACATCTTGATATCTTCTTGGATCATGGAGAAAAAAATACACAAAGTAGAGGAAAAAACATGGGGTAGAGGAAAATACACAAGATAGAGGAAGTGCAGGCTAGAAGGACATTTAAAAATGTTAATGGATATGAGTTTTTATTTAAGATATGTCATAGCATAGAGAAAACTTTTAGAACTCAGTACTGCCTGAAGAAGCATGGAACAGAAATATACCCTTTTGTATTTTCTGCACATCAACTCTAGGAAATATTCAATTTCATCTGCAATTTATTATTTCCAGTGTGACTGGCAAGAAAGTTTGGCTGGAATTAAAAAGAGTAACAGTGAAGGTGTTTTTTAATCAGTTAAAGTTGGCACAAATACCATTCAAATGTCATTTTTCCAGAAAATTTACTTATATAACTAGAAAGGTTGTAAGATGAAAAAGGGAGACAGTAACTGCTTGTTAACAGCAAAATGAGGTGAAGATTTAAATCTGTGTTGGTGTTTGTGTGTTCATATGAGTTGTAGCAATGTGGGATGACACTGTCACTGCTAATACTAAAATTCAGATTTGCAGAATTTATTTAACATGTTTATCCTCCACCTACACATTGAAGTTCAGACACGGGTTATTAAATTCATTGTTCTACTTAAAAAGTTCTAGTGATAATGACATGTTCCTCAGGAAAGATGGGGAACCTTAGTCTTTTTAACACACACTACAATACATTTCTACAAGATCTGCCAAAGCCTGAGAAACTAAGAGGGATAAATTCAGCATTACTAGGTATTATTTTGAAATAATTGCATTTTGGACTTGAGATAGTTTATTTGACTTACTAGGAGTTATCCACTATCTATTGCATTAGAAAGCAGAGAGCATCTTCAAAGTTGTCCTTTTCCTCCCTTCCAAATGACAAAGATTTACAATGACAGGATAGTTCAGTGATTTGCGTATAAAATATTTGATTCACTGTCTGCTTTATAGAGGTATTCTCTTCCTTTTCTGAAAAAGCCGATACATAATATTTCTCTCTTTCACATGAAATAAGAACTTTTTTTACTGTGGAACGTTAAGGCAATGGTTGCCATAAATACCTGTGCACAGACACATTAGTGATGCCATATTCAGAGTAACTAACATTTCCTCATTTTTCAGAGTAAGATTCCCAAGCTAGAGACTGAGTGAACAGCACAATTCAGTGTATAAACTCTAAAGGGAACTGGGAGAGATTCTAGGGTCATTGATTAGGGACAAAATAGGAGAACACTTGGACAGGTGCAAACTGGTCAAAGACAACCAGGACATTTATAAAGGGGAAGCCATGCTTGTCAAATGCTATTAACTTGTCTGAGGAGGTGGCAGTGAGAGCTGACAGGGGTGAAGCAACAAACATAATCTGCTTGGACATCTAGATGGCTTTTGATACTGGTACACTGAAGATGAGATACAGGGTTAGTAAGCATCTAATGATAAAGTGACATAACACAGTAAAACATGAGAGATGTATGAAAGTGATATATATATATATAAATGAATTTTGTAGGGATTTTTTATACACCAAGAAAGAGGATGAATTAGTCAGAAAGTTTGTGAAGGGGGAGACAGAAAAAGCAGAGGAGTAAGAGAGGAAAAGTACTGATCTGTTCATATATTTTGAAAGAGAAAAGGCTTTGAAGATTAGTAGAAGAGATGAGCATAAACATCTGACATATCCCTCTATATCTGTCTATATCTGCCCTTAACTTCATAAAAGACAGGAAGTGATTGTTGGAGCGAACAGATGATTTTAGGTATGTGCTGGATGTCTGCTGGGAACAAGGCTTGTAAGACCTTATTGTTGAAAAGTACAAAACTGATTGTTTATTCCTACCCAAATCAGATTTAATTAGTAGACATTTAACAGTCTAGTGCTCAATACCTCCTTATTGTTCCTTGCAATGTATAATAGAAATAAAAGTGTGAAGGATTCTTGACTTAAGCTTTCTGTACAGTCATTTCTCTGGATGTGTTTGCATTCCGTTTCGCACAGCAGTGCTTGCTTTACACAACTTGGCATTTGATGAGGTAAGTCACTATAATATTTAACAAACAGGTACCAACTATAAGCTGAAAAAAATCAGTGAAGCTGTTTTTGAGACAAAATTTGTAGTTGGAGTGGATAACTATATGGAAAATTTCTGATAATAACCAGAGAGTATATGTTCCAAAATCATCCATTCATCATAACAGTCTTCATTTCCAGAATGCAGCATGAAGATATGCCTTTTAGGTTTCAGATAATTGGTGTGTTCCAGGCATGAACAAAAATACTCCATTATCAATAGTGGAAGTATAGATTACTGGTGTGTAAAGCCATGGGAAAAACCAAAAATCATTTCATGAGAAAGCCTAAATCTTAACTGATAAATTATTTATTTTTTTAAAAAAAGTTTTGGAACAATTTTCAAAATTTTTGACAAAATATATTTCATGCCCTGTTTTAAAATTTAAAAATAATAAGAAAAGGTTTTACAAGATATCCAATAAATTAACTAATTCATTTTATTGTTTTTGCATTTAAAAGCCTGTATTCTAGTTCAGAATAGTAGCCTAATTGTTATAATTTCATTCAGTAAATAGAGAGAGAATATATTGTATTATGTAAATACCTAAAATACCTAAATAAGATAAAAGAACAGTCCTTTGTAATCAAAGAAGCAATACAACTGGTGCAGTTCCTGTTTTGAGCAGAAAATCAATGGATCAACAATGCAGAAATGTGAAGCTCAGATGCATGACAGTGGTGTATCAACAACGTAAGAGAGGGCTGGGCTAATTTTTGATCTTCTTGCTGAGATACACAATTTGTACATCATTTAGTTCTAAGTAGCTTTGCAGTTGCTCCTTATCTTCACCAAAAAGTTTTATTTGCATTAATTTTTGTGAGTAGAAGAAAAACAAAGTGTAAGTTTAGGAATAAATTTGGGCTTGTATGTTTTCTGTTAGTTAAGAGAGAAAATTGTACCATGATGATGGCTTAAGTAGCCAAATGTGCCAGAAAAAGAACATGACTAGAAAATAGAGGGCTACGTTTTTATTCTCATTTATTCAATGCTTTTGATTTTCTCAGAATCAGCCTAGTTGGAACAGTTCCAATGCCAATTTTGAATAAAGGAAGGGTCATAATGGGAAATATCCTAACATTGTGGGACAACAGGAAAATGTATCTCCAAATTTATTTTTTTATGTTTGTTTAAACCTTTCACCATCACATCTTTCATTTGTTTTGGTTAATATCTTTTAAAGCAGTTGAAATACAACTACCACATTATATTAAATGTAAAATAAGTATATTTTTTGAATAAGGAAACTAATGCACACTGGAATGAAAGAGGAAAACAAAAAAGTAAACTTGTGAAATAGGAAATATTGTGCATTTATGTATTTCTATGCATTTTCTTAAACTGAATATCCTAAAGCTACTTTGGACGCTGAAAGAAAGACAAGCAAATTAGTATTTTTGTAATATAGATGTCATCTTATATTTCATGCCTGATTCATTTTAAAATCTAGACTAATTTGCAAACAGTTTAGAGAGGTGAACTATTGAATTCAGTCCTATAAGATTTAGGATTTGTCATCTTTTAAAGTTGACACCCAGTGAGAGCTTGTCAATTACAAAGAAGTGAAATGAAGTGAAAATAAGCCTTGTCTTCATCTTCTTGTTATATGCTTGGTTGGTTATAGAGAGACACCATTTACAAGCTGAGAATAATTACTTGCAAAGTATTTTTCACTTAAACCAAAATTATTTATTATTTTATGTCACTCCATTATGATATAGCTGTTGCTGTAATTTCCAAATCTCATAAACAAAATAGTCTTTCGGTACAGATGTGGCTACTTCAAAAGTAGGTTTGTTTGGGTTAAAAATGAAAAATGCTGTTTATAGTAGGACTTATTTCTCAAACACTCCTAATCCTTTTGTGATGGGTTATACCAAATTTCTTCACTTTATAAATCCACAGCAGCATGTAATTTAACAGATATACATATAATACAGAGAGAATGTCAACAGTATAAACCTTTATTTACATGCAAACACATCAACATTTCTTCCAGCTTAAATGTGTACTACGTTTTCTGTATCTTGCTTATGGATTTGATTTTTGCATAGCTCCTTTTTTTAAACCTTCCCATATGCTGTAATACAGGCTTTCTGATGTGGTTTTCTCAGACTGAAGCGAGTTAGTGCTTTTTCTCTTATCAACTTTATTCAGCCCAACGAATGCTTAACACAGTTCTGTAGAATGTAACTTGTGTCATCCTACCTTCTTTGTAACCAGTATCCCTGCACTTCATAAATTTCTGAATGAAATGCTGTTTTATCAAAATGTGTGAACTATTTCAGAAGAAAGTAATCTTTAATTTAATAATTATAAGTAAAGAATAAAACAAATGTATTCAGCAACTCTTTGCTAAAGCATACCTTTTATTTCTAGCTGGAGCTCTGAGCTTTCTTGTTTTCTCAAAAGAAACCCACCTGAAAAACTGAGACACCAGACGATTTGTTTATAGTGGCAAGGAAACCAGTAGCTCAGCCTCAACTAGAAGGAATCATCTCCAAGCTCCGAGGCCTGTGCCCTGACCACATTGCCCCCTAAAACTGTGGAAGATATACTCAGGAAAGCATCACAGCCTCTTCCTGAATGGGAACTGGTACTTGATGTCAGTCATTTTATTCATAAATGTACACAGAACTTAGTAAACGCATATACAAAATATTATTTGTCAGCTATTCCTTAATGTTTTTAGATTATATTTAGCTTATTTTTGCCATTCAGTTAATTTTCTTTATTAGTTGACAACTACACCTGTACGATGTGCTTGTGCCAACTAATGCACAAGGCAAAGCTTATAACATTTCTTGTATTATTTCAATTTTGTCTTACAGTACTCATGCTATTCCCTAAAACAATTCAGCTAGGCTATTTAAATGTACAGAAGAATATTTCCTTTTTATTACAGGAGAATGTTTTGATCTATCAAAAATTTATGCAGTAGTTCCTACTTGTAATTGGGTATGTGTGTGGTAGTTGCAAAGTTATTTTTTATGTCCTTCCATTCATTTTTAAAGCAAATTTTCTGGTAGACTATCACATATTGTACAGTAGGTGCTTTGCTCAGACTCTGGAAATGCAGATGTATATCTGGTTTCCCATGAAATGCTTTGGCAAATAGGCCTTTGGTTATTTTAATTATTCCCTTCTTGTTGATGATAGACTAATGCATGGTTTTGTTTCACATTGTTCTGTCTTTGACTCTGAACAGGGAGACAAGGATCAGCATAACTAATAACTGATAACAATATAGTCCTTTTCTCATTTTTTTCTTTCTTCTTTTTTAAATAAAAAAAACTGTGGAGGAAAGATCAGTTATTACAGAAGAATTGTTAGGGAATGCAAGACAAACAAACAATCGATAGTTTGGATATTAACACTTAAGTTGACATTGTAACATTCTTAAGCTATTGAGTGGCATACCACTTCACTTCAGGTCCTGTGGAAGCAGAATTACTTGGAGAGGAAGGAAGAAAAAAATAAAAAATAATGTTTTGGCAGTTTAGGGTTTAGTGACATATAGACCGTACGAAGAATATAGAAATACTTTCTGTAGAACATAATAGATTACTCAGTTTCAAATGGGCACTGATAATTTGTTTGTTGAAATGAGAGTTCATTCTGTAACATCACACTCTGGAAGATACTTCTCATCCATTCTCCACTGCTGGAGAATGGTATTGATCTCTCTTTTGCAGATCGCAAAAGATGTGGCAAATTGAAGTATAATTGAATGTCTAGATAAATGGAATGTATTTAAATGTTATTTAAATAACAAAATCAAATTAAAACTACTGATTGGTCACACTTAATCAATGCTTCCTTTTTTATCTTCATTTTTTCTTCTGCTACCTCTGACATAACTTACGTTTTTTTGGTAGGTTTTTACTCAGCTCTTCTTGCAGATATTTGTTATTCTCAGTTCTTCTGTTCAGTTAAATTGATACTTTTGTTTTCCCAGTATATTTTCTTACTCTTACGTATCAACTACTATGTTCAAAGTTTACTTTCTAAATCTAAATCCTTTTTCAATCTTCTCTTATTTGCAGCATTCATACCTCTTTGTGGCTGCTTAGCCATAATTTCAAACAAAACTGTTAGTTGAATAAGGTGTGAAAGAAAAGTAAAATGATAAAAAAATTCAAGCACATTCAAGTGAATATATGTCACGTAGCAAAACTTGGATAGCTGTCACTTTGGGATGGGGAATTCCAGGGATTAACAATCAGTAAACTTTGGTACATACAAGTGTTTTATATGATCTGGTCCATACGGGTTCTTTTTTATAATATAAACTCTGTGGGTATAAAGGATTATGTAAATCACCAGGACTACACTAAATTATCATCAGCTGTGCTGAGGTTACTTTAAATAAAGGAAGTTCTCAAAGCGTAGCTCAAATGGTAAAAAGTAGTTTGCCAATGCCATCCAACTGTCCCTTCCATTAACATATTTTGATTAACCCTAAATCTGTTTGGGGGCAACTGAGTTTACACCATCTTCAGGTGTCAGGTGAGAAACTAGCTTCTCAACACAACTTTTAGGCATAGGGATTAGGCTAAACTGTCATGAAGTCAGTGTCTGGCCAACTAATCAGCCAACTGGCCTGTTCATTAACATCATAACATGCTCAGAATTGCCTCTTGACATCAAGATGGAGAGGTGGGATGGAATTTCAATAGAAGTTACATGATACATATAGCAACAAAACAAATGGCCCAGTATAAACATCACTGCTTTAGTGTCTTTTATGTTGGATAAAAGAGAGTGGAAAATCTACAGGTTTATTTTGTACAGAATTTTTTCCTCAGAGTGTTGGTGCTGAAAAAGATGAAAATTTTGCAGATTTCTGGGTAAAATTTATGCCAGAGCCAAGAACTCCAAGAAAAGTGATTAGAAATTTCTCAACAAAAAGGGCTTGTGGTAAAGCAGGACAACTTTTGTTGCCAAGGTAAATAAGAAAATTTTCACTCTAACTGTAGAGAACACAAAGTTATCTTCAGTATCATCGAATCATTTGATTTTTAATGAAAGAGTTTCAGGCCTTTTCTATATTTTTGCTTTTGTAATCTTGCCAGTCATTTCTGAGCAGTCTAAAATTTTGCCATTGGAACTCAGACTAGTATCTTTGGCTGCAATACATTAAATTCTGTTGGTGAACTAGAGGCACTAAAACTTCTCCCCCACACTGCAAACTGTGGTTGAAGATATAAGAAGGTGGCAACAGTCAAGAGAAGCACAATCTCTCTGATAAGAAATGGAAGCAATTCCACAATCAGTATTTTTTTTTTCATCTAAATGAGTGTTTCTTATCTGATTTGTTGAAATAAGTCATCTTAGACATTTGTGTAGATAATTGAATAAAATATAAAAATGAAGGAGAATAGAAGAAAATTCCAGCAATGTGCTGTGAGTATACAAGGTAGTTCCCATGCACCAGCTACAAGAATAAAGAGTACTGAGGCTGTTTACTGTTTGTTTGGGGGTTTTTTTAAGTGATTGAGTTATATACCGTGTAAAACGGTTTATCCATTCTGCAGGAATCTCATGTTTCAACTTGTTAAAATGTGTTTCATATATGAGCATGTATTTATAATTTGTTTTTAAGCCTCCTTCCATTTTCCTTTCCAAAATTACAGACTAGGCTACTCAAATACCTATATATTCATACAAGTATTATTTATGTCTTGATTGAAGAACACAAAGTCATTTCTATTTATGAACATTTTCTTGTAATGCGACCTGGCATTTCTCATCACTACCGCTTGCAGTCTAGTCTTATAAAATTTAATGGATGCCAAAAATGAGCTCTGTATGAAAAATACATAGACAAAAGAGAAATCCTTTACACGTTAACAAATGTCACAGAAAGATCTCTTAAAGTTAAAAATACAGTGGGGTAAAAAGTTTTGGTCTTGACGAAAAGAAGTACCTCTTTAAGATACATGGCTGAGGGAAATCTTGGAATTTTCTGTCTTTTGAAAAGAGTAGACGTAATTTGAATGTCCTCTCAGACTATACTTCATCTTTATTAGAGAGATCCTTCCTTTCCAATGGTTTTAGGCAGATTAACTGGCCTAATTGGGCCTAAGCTTCTGTGAAGAGAGAGGAAAAAATGGTGGAGGCACAGGCTCTCCAAGTCCTCAAGTCACATCCTCCTGGTTGACTGGTCTGCTTAGCCAAGCTGAAACTGGTCTTATTGTCATGTTGGGTGCATTAATTGGAGTGCAGACTAATTTGCAAGAATGCTTTAGTGCCCTTTAAAAAGTGATTTAAAATTCAAAGTGATGGAAATTGTATAAAAGCATGCTGATCTGATCATTACCCAGAATTCAGTTTGACATTTCCTCTATTTATCTGTTTTTATTGTTTAGACTTTAAGTTTACTCTGAAAGACTTAAGAGTGCAACAATTGATGATATTCTCTGGACTGGTTGATAACTTGTCCTTTTTCTAAACCCAGGGAATGCAGCGAAAATAAACTGGTTAAGATCAAATATGCCTTGCTTGGGGTGATAAATTAAAGAATATTTTTAGATCATACAATATAATAATAATTGCATACGTACTTTCTCTTGTTTCTATCAAATACACTCTCTGGAACATTCTTAACTACTAGAGACGTTAACACCTCATTAACATAGACATGAATACAATGTTAATGAGGATAGTGAATGTACATTTTCCAACCAAAAGGACGCAAACCCAAAAATAAGGCACTGTTTTCGCAAACTCTATAGGTATAGCTTTGTTCATTGCTGAATTTCAACTATGTTCATGGACAAAGAATGGTTTCTGAGAACAGTACGAAACAACTCCTCACAACATGTAACAGGAAAAAAGAGCATATTAGCTATATGAATTTGCAGAAGAAGCCTTAAGTGGATCCATAATAAAAATATACAAATCAGGCTCTGATGTAAGCAATGTAATAAAAACGAAAAATTACCAGGGATATTTGAGAGATGGATTTTAGGAAACTGAAATTGGGACCTTTGTCCTACATTTTACTCAAACCCAGCAATTAAGTTTTAGTCCTGACACAAAGAAAGTAATGCTTTCCTGAAGTGAATGCAATTAATGCAATCCCTGAAGTGTTCAGTAGTTGCCAATACCAGAAACTGGTAATGCTGCCTAAAATTTATGCAAAATCCTTAGTAACTGGTACTATTTCCTGAAACATTTAGATGCAACCCCTAGAAAACACACTTGGAAGTCACCTCCTGTTATTTCTCTAATCAAGAGAGATCATTTTAGCAGGAATCATGCACAGTACTTAGCACATCTGGATTGTAAGCTACCCTCTGCCCAAGTAATGTCTCCAAAGGCCATAGCCTTCAGTGAAATTGTAAGGAACAACACCATTGCACATCTGCTGGGCAAGAGAGAAGTGTGTGCATGGAATGGCTTCTTTTTGCACATCTTGAAGCTCCTTGCTTTGATCGAAATCAATGTGGTAGGCAGCATTTACCTCTTAATTGTAACAGAAGAGAGAGAAAAATGGTTCCACCTTCCATTATACGAGTCAATCCTTTCAGACTTTGGGTTGAAAAGCAGGCCATTGTCTGCGTGGACTGAAATAGAGTAATTGTTCTTTAAAGAAAAGTTTTAGTGCTGCTTTCACTTTTCTTCTGGAGCTGCAATCTGTTCATGCCAAACTGTGAGTTTAACATCCAGTTTTCTAGACTGAACTTGTATTAATGTTGCAGCATTATATTCAGGTGTCGTAGCAAGGCAGGGGCTAACTTATAGATTCTTTCTGGCCAGTAGCAATACATCTGCAAGTTGAGTTCCTAGCCTATGAATGCTGAACTTGTGGGCTCTGTGTTAGCTGAATCAAGCTAATGTTGTATGATGTGTTATATTTTTTCATCTGTGATTCTGGCCCTTTGGCCATTTCAGCTCTACTGCATGTAAAGAATTTGCATATTTAAGGAACTCTATTGGATTTTTTTCTCTTTTGTATCAACAGAATTAAGTATTGAAGATTATTTACTGTACAATTTTGAAACACGGCCATGCTTCATAGCATAAGATAATGTTGCTTAACATAGTGTTGCTTTCCTGAAAAACAAGTTTTACATGTGCTCTTTTCTCTATTTCATTTTATTCTCTGTTAAAGATGAAAATATTTACCACAGAACCCAAACTACATAAAATATGTATAATTTATTCTAAGAGTCACTGTGATGTGTAATGACGTCTCTCTCTGAGATGTTCTTAAGAATGATAATTTTTTGTGGTCTCATTGCTAGTTGCACATTATTATCTATGGGCAAAAATCAAAGTATTAAAGGAAGTCTAAACACTTGACTAATTTAAATATCATACACTGAAGATGGGCAGTCTGTATGACAGGTTGCTTTGTGTGAAAAATAAAATGGTTCCTTAGCACACTCTACTTCTATTATCACATTCAGTAACAAATAGAGTGCATGCAGAGCACATCTCATTGAATGCCTCAGCTTCTGTTTTGCAAACAGCACACACTTAATGTCTTTTGAGCACTGTAAGATTTTAGGACAGAAGGGATCTCTTGTTTTGAGGGTTGACAAGCAAAAGTAATGCAATTTAAGAACAGAGCATGTTCCACTAGTAAGAGATTAAGATAAGAAAAATGTGATAAATTGATGCACTTACAAGCATAGGATAAAGTCCTATGACAAAGTTACTTAAGTTACTCAGTCAGATATTCATTAAATTCTCTCTGTGAAAAATATATATGAGCTATCTATGTGATCTTGAACATGAATTCAGCTTTATATTCCAACATAGGAAGGTGTAGTTCAAGTGCCTACTGTATACCAAGTCAATGAGCAATTCTGGTACTTTGGAAGATTTGCTATGGATTCCAACAGGGTCAGGAATTTGCCCAATATGTCTTCCATTTGTAAGAAGGCTTAGCATAAATTATCTTTTCACTTACATAGTATTAAACTCTGGATTTTTTACAGCTGTTTGACCTAGTGGTAAATAGTATTACCTATACATTTTCACCTGAACCGGTTGAAAATTAGTCTGGTATTTATGCTTTACTGTACCCTTACGGAGGTAATCCCTAAAACATGTAGCTGATGCAGCCAGGCTATACAAGGAATCACTGTATGAGAATTAGAGATGGAGGAACCCTGCTCTTGTTGAGTGCAACATGAAGTCAAAACCATCACACTGATGCTACAGTCACTTGTTCAAACTACTGTACTCTATGATGGTGTGGGAATGTGGCATATGAGCTCATTTAGCCACAGTCCAGTTAGACATGTTGGATCTACTTCAAGAGCTTCTGTCGTAAATTGCAGAACTGACATCTCAGAGTATCTGCTTAGGTCTCCATCTTTTGGACTTTGCCTTTACTTTGTCAGTCTCTTCCAGAACTTCATCTGTGTTCAAGGCCAACCGACAAGAGCTCCTGGATTTGTTAAAAACATTTCTGCTCATTGCTCCTATGGCATCAGAGTCATAAGGATGGCACCTGAAGATTCACACTGCTGAAGACAATCTAGAGAACATAAACAATCATGCCCATAAGACCTGGAAACAGGACCATGATTGAAAGGATGGGCTTCCTTCATCCAGGAAAGAAACCAGTTAAAAGTACCTATACCTGCAAGATTAGAACTACCTATTTGTGATAATTCAGAATATGAGAAGCAAACAAGCTTTTTGTGTGTTTAGTGGGAAAGACCAGTTGATGATGGAGTACAACTCATGATAAGTAATTTGGAAATTAAAAAAATATTCAGGACACCTGTAGTTTGTTAAGCTTGATATGTTACAAAGAAAACATTATAGAATATTTGATACTGAGGGATTTGACATTGCCTTCTATAAAACTGACTTAGGCTGCGTTTCCTGAGAATAGTTTTTGCTATGAAATGGCATAGTTCTTTGTTCAAGTTTTAAAGTAGACTGTTATGAAGATACTATAATACTGATCACTTACTAGAAAGTGTGTTAATGTGAATTAAAAAATATGTTATTTCCTACTATATAGTCTACTATTTCTATACATATTAATTGTCAATATTAAAATGCTTAAGAAAATAGCAAACCATCATTTAAAAGTGGTGAAATGTATTAAAATAATTTTACTGTAAAAAACACATATATAATAGGAGGTCGCAACATCAGAGTAGCATTCTGAAATTCATCCTCCATTTCTCTTACTATAGAACTCACCTGAAGCAGAGGTAGGACTTCACAGTGAAGTATGAAATATAGATAGTAAGCGTATTAGATACAGCACTGTATAAAATGAAAAAATACAGATGAATACAGGTAGGATAGGAACATGTTAGGATGCAATGTCAATAGCTAACATAATGTGACTACACATGAAAGAAATATTTAGTATTATTTTTCTTATAGAAATGGAAATCTAATAACTAGTTCACTGAGAAAAAACCCAAAAAATAGAGGGCAGCACTTTTCAACAATATAAGTACTACCCCTTCATAAGACTAAAATTACTAGAAACTTAAAATAGTATGGTATAATAACTTACTGAAAGCCCATTAAAAACTGTACATAACATGACAGATTTCCAATAGCTACTACATTTTGGAAAACCTGTGTGTTTAGGACATTTTGTGTCATCTGTTGTTACTACATGAATGATGTTACATCATTCATTCTAAAAGCACTTGGGAAATGGTGTTTTGTAAATATTTGACATGTTGTATCAGTTGTGGTGATGGAGGGTCTCAAGGCTTGACAAGTGATATAATACTAGAAGATGGATTTTGTTTGCCAAAAATCAGCAAGTGTTGCATTCATCTTGAAGGAATGTAATACCTCCACCAGTAGAACGTTTTTTTTTATCCCAAAATATCTTACGTATATCTTTGTACCAACATGAATGCATAGACATCAGGCATAGCAACCAAACTAAAAGCACTGGCAAGTGGTCTTAAGATGTACCTGGATGTCCTCAACAGAATATTTAAAATCTTGCACAAAAGGTTAGGTTCAAATGGAGCATGTTTTAACAGAAAGTTTAAAGTTAGCAGCCAATGCAAAAGTGCAATCTTAAATTATATGAACACAACATAATCCAAAACCCATGGTAAATATTTGAGGAGCAAAGAGTAGCTTCTGCAGTGTGCTTCTATCCCTGTTAGCTGAATTGTCAATGTAGTTGATGTATTTATAGTACAATACTTAAAGGGAATCTGGGAAGATGTTTTATAAAATAATGTTTGGTAAAATAAGAGGAAATAGGTTACGTCTATCTTAAACTTAAAAATTAATTGAGACCTCAAAAAAACCCAGAAGACACAACAGAAAACTCCAGAAAATTATACAAGGTATCCATTATTTATTAGAATTACAGCTTTTGCTGTTAGGGCAACTACTGACATTATGGGGGATTTACGATTGAGTGTAATTGAAATTGCAATTCATGAAAAAAAACTATTTGTGTTATTTGAGTTGCTATTTGAGTTGCTTTTGTGAATTCAGAAGATTTTCAGTTTTATATACTCATACAGATAAGATAGAAAAGCAGATGGTGGAAAAGTCTTTCAAGAATTTCTAAATTGGTTCAATATTTGTACAAACTATTAATTTTAGAGGAAGAGGTTTTTCCCCAGAAGAATTACTATTTTAAGACTAATCAGCTTTGTCACAGAATAGCACGCATACTGTTGGTTAGATTGTTCCCACTGGAATAAGTTCAATTTCAAAAAACTACAGGACAGAAATGCGTCTGTTTATGCACCACTTTTAAACATTCTAAAGGTGGAAAAACTAGCTGTACAACAGATACAGGTACAGTTGAAAGTAAAGGTAGTCAATTGGATTGTATATTATAGGACATCTTCCCATAAGCAGGTCAGTAAATCTGGGCAAACATGAAGCTGCATGTATCCCGAGGAAGATTTCCAGAGTCCAAAATGTCAGAAACAGGTTCCTACTCTGCATATGCAAAGTACAGTTTGAATTGTGAAATAGTCATTTGTTTAGGGTAATCAAAAAGTCATCTTGAACTAATTCTCGCTCGTGAAAA
The DNA here is from genome assembly GCA_033558105.1 of Coccyzus lansbergi. Taxonomy (NCBI): domain Eukaryota; kingdom Metazoa; phylum Chordata; class Aves; order Cuculiformes; family Coccyzidae; genus Coccyzus; species Coccyzus lansbergi. The sequence continues at coordinate 160,417 of JAUMJK010000118.1, forward strand.
TTTCTAGCAAGTACAGGGCATTTGGTGATGTTAATAAAGAAGGTGAATTTTCCTCAACCCCTTTTAATCACTGACCTCTTTTGACATCAGATTCTACCTCTAGTTTTGATCAGACATTTCATCTTGCTGGAAAGCTTTGTACCAAAATTCCCAGTTTTGACAAAACCTAGTTGGAACTTGTCTCATCAGAAAATGTCTGACTAGCTGTAATGTTAATTTTTGATGCTGCACTAAAGGGTAGGTGATAGTGCTGAATATTTGCATCATATTCCTCAGTGCCCGAAGCTTAAAATTTGTCAAAACATGATTTGAAATGTCTTATGTTCTACAGGCAAAAAAGTATCTGAAGGAGTTTTTTCCTAAAACATTATAAGTTTCCAAACAAATGGATTTTTTCATTAGCCTTTCCTTATCTGATTTTTTATGGAAAAAAAGTATAGCTGATAAAGTATATTCCTTTTTCTAGGATGAGTTGACTAGTAGAGTGAGTTGACTTGTTTGTCCCTGTTGCACAAAAGAGGGACAGAAGACCTAAGAATCCATTCTCAGGAGTTTAAAGCATTATTTTAGATAGTAATTTAAAATATTAAAACATATATTTTAATGCAAGAAATAAAGATGTTTAACATGAATAATATTTAGGACTGGAAATCATTAAGTGAAATAAATTATCCTTTTCAGCTCTATAAATTCAGTACAGTAGCCTGCAGTAAAAATAAGCTCTGAGTTGATTTGTAGTGTATGGAAGAAATTAAGTGGATTTCTTCATGTAGTAGGTATTGAGTGAAGATTTTTTTCTTTGTTTATGCAAATGTATGTAGCAGAATTGGTAGATATTATAAAAAATGCACAAAATTCTAGGTTGTAATTGTGCTTCATTACATAAATATAAGTAGAATTAGATCATGCAGTTACAGAAGCGCCTTGAAAGAAAATTCTGAGTCCACACAGTGGTTTTTGTCTACCTGGTTGCATGAGAATTAACCAGTTTTATCTTCATAAAATATAGTTTAATATTGTATGTGTCTTGGTCATAGGTCCAGTCCAGGTAAACATCTTAAGATTGGGAATAAAAGATAAGAATATTTTACTTTCACTTGTTCTTTCATTTTAGTCCAATTCACCTATTTTTCTCCCAGAGCCCAGCTGTGGTTCAAATTGTTAAATCTAAAACTCATAATAAATTAATCAGCAACTGCAGAAGTAGATCACTGACTTCTGCTTGTTAATATTGACCAGGAAAATAATGTTAGTGTTCTAAACTGGAAGACATTATAAACAAGTTATTAATATTTACCATACAATTGCAAAACATCATTATTTACTTTAATAGAGCTTCATAAAAGACATTAAAATATGTATTATCAAAGATCTGATTTATTTCTGCAGACATTCTAGATGTGACTACTCAAATGGACAGTCAGTGGGTCTTTAAAGGTATGGACATGCATAAGCTTTTATAGGGAAGAGGAACCAGGCATAATTTAAAGTTCCATTAAGACAATAAAATGGATTAAATGGTTTGGGAATTACTTCATTGCATTTGTACAACTTTCTAGAAGAGAAACATTGTAAATGCGATCTTGATATGAAGTAAAATTATAAGACCGCATTTGTAATTCTTTAGCACATAGGCATTTAGCCTGCTATTTGCCCTTAAGGATAATAAAATGTAACAGTATATAGGTAACAACATGACATAGTAATGACCTAGTGGCACTTACCTTACACCTTTTACCTTGAACCCCAACAGTAAATGAAATCATTATAACCATTCTGCCTGAATCTGCTCTACTGCTCTTATTGCAATGTTACTCTATGAGGACAAAGTCTTTTCTAGTGGAAAGATGAACTTCACAAACTGAAATGTTAAACAGTAATGTCAGCACTTTTATCCGAGTTCTGTAGTTTGTGTTAATAATTGTGTTTAGCAGTAAGTCTGAGTTTTGCCTTTAGTCTAAACAATTTAACTATTTTATTCTCTCAATTCTGCACTAATTTTTAAACTATTATCAAAGGATACACTCTGATTTTTGTGATAGTTTTAGTGTATTGGACTTATTTTTTTCATTTAACAGCCGCTCAGATTAAGTCATCAATAAGATGCAGGAAAACTAAGGACATTAATAACCTGGAATTACCAAAAATAACAATGCTAACAACCTAGTCATTAATGAGAATTACTACTCTTGTTACTATAGAAACAGGACAGAAGCAAATAGAAATTACGTGTAATTTCTCATTCCCAAAAGCGACACATATTATGTCATTACCATAGTAATGATATTATTACCCCAAATGTAATAAACTTAAAAGCTACTTAACATGAGGGGACACCTCCACACCTGTATAAGCTGACAGTACATTCTGCTGTTGATCTTCACTGAAGCTCTATATATAAATAACTGAACTGAAGTGACAAATTTACAAAATAGTGGAGATGGTGAAGTTATCTCAGGACATTTGCCAATAGTTTGCTCCTTTTACTTATGGCAAACCCGAATTAAGCTGTCAGCCACTGTAGATGATGAGAGGACAAAGGTAAGTCAGTCTAGTCGGCTGTCCTTTTTGGGTATGATCAGTAGCAATTGGTGGCTCAGACTGGGAAACGAAAGAAAATTGCACTTGCAAAAAAATGACCATCACCACTGCAAACAGGACTAGGTGAAGGGCATGTCTATTTGCTTGTTTACTCAGTAATTCTGTAAGAATGAAAATACGTGTTAGATGTGATGTATAGATAAAAATATAGAAAAAAATATTTTTGAGAGTGGGAATAAAAAGATTTTCTCTACAAAAGAAATCACTGGAAACTTCTCTAACAACCACAGCTAGCCTTACCATTCCACATCGTGGTCAATGTTTTCCTGGTTAGGATGAAGTACTTCCCAGGTCAAATATCTTGAGCAGGTTACATTATAATTCTCTTTGGTATTACCTTTACTGTATGCTCTGCAATCATTTTTTCAATGTCATGTGTAGGATAAAACCCTTCAGATTAGGAAGCAGCAGTTGGTTAAGATTTGATAGTGATGTCGCCTCACACATTTAAAACAGGAATAAAGAGTGTTCATGCATGTGTTGTCATTGAGTCATACATCGGGTGCTTTTGACTTCAAGCAGTTGGGTTGCTGTTATTCCATTATTAATTTTTATTAAGGCTTTATCACTGTTCTAGGACTTGACACAATTCTACTGCCATAAAAAAGAAAGCTAAACTTTACAGTGTCTCACCATAGAAATGTTAAAGACAGGATCACAGAGAACCTAAGAGTTATCATTCCTAAATTCCACTTCTCCTGATCTCCACTTATTAATTGCGTATTAATTTTCCTGAAGGAGAAATGTTTTTTACTGTGAAGGTGACTGAGCACTGACACTGGTGATAGATTATGTAGTCTCCATCCTTGGAGATATTCAGAAGACTTCTGGACATTTTTTTAGGAACCCTGTTCCAGACGACCATACTTGAGCAGGAAGAAGTTGAACCAGATGGCCTCCAGTGGACCCTTCCAACCTCAATCATTGTCATTCTGTGACTTTTGAGATTTCTAGAAAACCTGGGATGGTAGCTGAATACCAAGATTTGCCTTTTGGGGTGCCTGAAAACATTGTGGTAATTCATGTCTCTTATTGATTCAAGTTGTAAGTAATTATTACTTTGGTAAATAATGCTGATCATGAATTTATGAACTCATATTTTGGCACAGAGAGATGAAGAAACCCTTTCCCAGGAATTGAGCTGCTTAATTATATGGACGTGAAGGTAAGCAAGCCTCCAGAGCTGCTTAGAGGTACATAAGCATGTCTTTTTAAAACCAACCAAAGTTGTGTGAAAGCACATTTTCAAGGACCAATGTTAAGAAATAAATAGAATATTGACACAAACCTATGAATTTCTGAAGATATTTTAACTGTGCCCAAATGAGTTTATGGTGTCATTGTTTCTGTTAAAATCATAAAACTGTCACAAGAAGGGAGAGAAACCCAGATCTCATTCTTGTTTTCCATTGTAAGTTTGCTTTTTGTACCCATACAACATAAGAGAATCTGCACTAGAAAGTCCCAATATGTTTATAGAAGTGATATGCAATACAATTCCAACTGAAGTTTCTGTTTATGATGATAGAGAACAATGACACAAAGCATCCAGGTGTTTTCTGCAACAATTTTGTGTCTTAAAATGCCACAAGATTGAAATGCAGCTACACATAACTTTTTTTTCATATGCCTCTATTTGAATTGAAAAACATGAACTTTCTACTTTTACTAAGTGTAACAAATGTTTATTCAGCAAATGTATAGTCTTATATCTTTGGCACAAAATATTGCTGGTTTCTAAAGCAAAGCAGATTATTATCAATAAACTTTACATACACAGAAATGTGATTGCTTTCCTCAAGCTGTACACTTTAAATTCATGCAAGACAGCTTTTGCTCGCAGAGATGTGTTGATCTATCTTGTGGTTTGATGTGCTACCAAAACTGCAAATCATTTCCAGTGATAGCTCTGCCCCTGAAAAGAATATAATGAGTGAGAAAAATGTTGATTTTACTCAGAGCACTGTAAAGGAAGGAGCCAACAGTCCAAACCTCAAACAAGAAATTGATGTTTAGAACTCAGTGCATTACTGAGTTACAAAACCAAGAAGAGGCATGATGACTATACAGTCATGAATGGAACTTGGAAAAATATCCTAATGACTGAAAACAAGTGTTATTTTAATGATAATACTATAGTTCTGGTGTAAGTTGCATGAAGATACGTGCACATGACATTCTTCTATATCCATTTTTGGACACAATAGGTAGCTAGTAATTAATGAAGTGGCAATTCATGCCGAATACCATAAACAATCAGTTATTTCTTCAAGTAAAAATTTGAGTTTGATCTACTCAGCTAAAAAAACCCTATAATTAACAGCAACAATTGACTTGCTCATCTCTCCTGTAGGCAATACTGTTTATTGAGAAACACTAAAGTTGGTTAAGTAGTGTTGATGTACAGGTCACAAACTGAATTAAGGCAATTACCTCTATTATGAATCATATGATAATGATACATTATTTAATAATTCATAAAATCATAGAATCATAGAATCACCAGGTTGGAAGAGACCCATCGGATCATTGAGTCCAACCATTCCTATCAAACACTAAACCATGTCCCTCAGGACCTCATCTACCCATGCCTTGAACACCTCTAGGGAAGGTGAAACAACCACCTCCCTGGGCAGCCTGTTCCAATGCCCAATGACTCTTTCTGGGAAAAACTTCCTCCTAATATCTAGCCTAAATCTCCCCTGGAAAAGCTTGAGGCCATTCCCTCTTGTTCCGTCCCCTGTCACTTCTCCCCTGGGAGAAGAGGCCAGCTCCCTCCTGTCTACAGCCTCCTTTGAGGTAGTTGTAGAGAGCAATGAGGTCTCTCCTCAGCCTTCTCTTCTCCAGGCTAAACAACCCCAGCTCTCTCAGCCTCTCCTCATAAGGCCTGTTCTCCAGCCCCTTCACCAGCTTTGTTGTTCTTCTCTGGACTTGCTCTAGAGTGTCAACATCCTTCTTGTGCTGAGGGGCCCAGAAATGAACACAGGATTCGAGGTGCTGTCTCACCAGTGCCAAGTACATAGGGAGAATAAGCTCCCTGGACCTTCTGGTCACACTGCTTCTGATACAAGCCAAGATGCCATTGGCCTTGTTGGTCACCTGGGCACACTGCTGGCTCATGTTCAGTTGACTGTCGACCAACACCCCCAGGTCCCTCCCCCAGGAATTCTGTCTTTTAGTGGAAGAATTAATGAGGGGACACCACAGAAATTGCAAGATGCACCCAGAATTCTTGGGTTTTCTGCTAACCCGGGTATTTCACTGACCAACTTCATCTTCTGAGACACATTTGAAACCTTTTGATTTTACTGGTCATGTGGAACAGGGTCTGGTTAGAAGCTTCTTCTAATATTTCACTCTTGTTGGGACATTTCCAAAGGATCATCATGATATATGTAAGTAAATCAGCTGATTTCTTGCCTGATAATACAGACAATTTACGACCCTTTGGAGCTTTTAAAGATGAATTTAACTAGCAACTTATGCTTTCATCAAATAAATGGATTTAAGCATAAATAACACTGCCACCTGTAGCAGTATCTTACTGATGCCAAGACACTATAACAAATGAACCAGTAAGATTCACCTGTATACAAGATACAGCTGAAGGCATGTAAGTAGTCGGTTTTGACTGATAAATCAATCATCCACATCTGATTCTATAGCTCAGAGAGGGGCAGTTTACCCTTCTTTTATGGGCATGTGCATTTTTGCTCTACAAAGATATTTAGTGCAGAGTGTGAACATATTTCCTCCTTGGGGCAGAATACACAGTAGATGCAATAAAATATGCAGTTGCAGCCAGGAGAAACAAGAAAGTATGTGTAAAAAGGTGTGGCTATATTAGTCTTATATATGTCAGTCTTGCAAAACTATTACAAAATTTTACCAATACAAGGCACAAGATTGACTTGTTCACCACAGTTCTGAATGAAGAGAAAAACAATAATGTCACTGTGCTTATCAAATTAAAAACAAACCAACAACCGTTTCTGGGGGTAATGCCTTTTACATCTTCTGCATCTTCAAGATTTTCAAGTCAGTGCTACAATTACTGAGATTGCAGAGTGTATTATTCTGGTGTTGGGAAACACCAGTTTTTACAGCTGCACACTGAATCTGAATTATATTCCATGGTGCAATGCGTTATTAGGCAGGCTTTAATTATAGGATAATTGACTGGCCTGTTCCACAAAATACTGACCTCATTTACTTTGATTCCAAATATTTGCAAAGCTGGCTTTGACAGTCATGCAATATCTATGGTACTTTGAAGTGTATGTCCTGAAGAAGGTCTTGTATGACAGATAAGGTTTACATTGTCTGGTTGTCCTATTAGGGCTAATGTATTGTTATAGCTTTTTAAAAAAATCTACTTCTGCCCCTACTCTTAGAAGATGTTGGTAACAAAGAACCCCCCTCTCGCTGGACTAATTATCTTGTCTTTTCTTTATGTAGCAACTTCTGCGTTGACTTAGTTTTTCATGCTAATCCTTATGCCCCAGATTATGACTAAGGTACATAGTCACTGTCTCAAACAAGTAATACATTTAAATTTTAGTTTTATATTTGCTTTGTAGGTTTTAAACTTATGCCTTCCTTGAGGCTCCTAATATGGTAAACCTTTAAAAATTCCATTTTTGTTTTTTTTAGGTTCTCTTTTTAAATTGCAGAACTGATTCCTTTCCCCTTCCAGTCATGTAAACCAGAATTATGAGCTTCAGGAGTCTCAGTCATGCAAAATGTGATTAGAAGAAAAGAAGACTAAGAATCCGGTTCTAGTCATGACAATATTTAAAACTTATTTATGCTATTAACTAATGAAAGATGTTGAACAAAAAGTTATGCTAATGTGTATCTGTACAGATTTTCACAGTGAAAATTTGCTTGGATATTGGATTGAGACTGTAAGAGAAATTATACATTAAATATTGTTTCTAGGTTTTTGAGTTTGTGAATTTTCTTCTCTTTGCTGGTTTTAACTGGGTTAAGTACTTCTTTGTTCCAAATACGATATTTTCACATTGTTGAGTAGATTAAAAAAATCTTACCTGTGATAATAGTCCTTAAGTCATTAATATTAAAAGTTTTTTTCACATTGGTAGTCAGTACCAAGTTATTCTTAAAATATTTTCCTTTTTTTAAAGATACAAACCCCAACCTAATCTAGAAGAAGTTAAATACTGTCAGACAACTAGCCAGATTAAGAGGTTTTTCTTAAAAGCTGGAAATCAGGATGACAAGTAGACTTGGAGAGAAAGGACATTAAATAAATCCTATGGAGTCAGGAAAGCAAGCAATCACAATAACTTCAATAAAAAGTCATATGTGATATATCGTTGAAGGATCGTATAGCATAGACTAGCAGCTCTTAACAAGCAAAGAAAAGTAAAGCATGTATTTGGAAGTTAGGTAGAATCTCTACAGGTACACTCCAAGTATATTGAAGTTGTCTTCCAGGTTAATTGGAAACAGAACATTTATCTAAGTTATATCTGTTCATGCAAGATTTCATATTGTAACAGTGTCAAAATCATAGATGCTTTTTTAGGTCACAGCTAGAGTTTTACTCCAGAAACTTGAGTGTTGCTTTCTCATATTCCTCTGACCATTATGTGTCATCTCATTGTCATATTCTTTGTTCTTTTTTTAATCTTCCTGTTCACACCCCACTGCCGTGGCCAGTGCCAACTCCCAGTAAACCAGCCTACCCAAGGCCCCATCCAACCTGGCCCTGAACATTTTCAGGGATGGGGCATCCACAACTTCCACAGGAAACCTGTTCCAATAGTCCTTCTCTGTACAAACTCCTGTGTGCACAAACAGGTGGGAAGGAGTGACACAGAAGGAAGTAGAAGGGAGGAGACCTGGGCAAGGGAGAATGCCTTGATGAGCCTGGCACTAGGTAAGGCTTAAGAACAGGCTAATCTCTGACATTGGAATAAGTAATTTCCACGACTATTTAGCAAGACTAGTTTCATTATCCACTACTTTTGTTTCCTTGTGAGTCTGTCTGTGGCTAGTTTTTGAGAAATAAAGTGAATATAAACTATTTGGTAGTGCACACCCCTTGAGCACTAGCACAGTGGTCATCAGGATTATGAACACTTGTTAGCAGAATTGGTCTGCTGTCCCAAGAGGCCAGGAGACTGCTTATTTTGCATAGAACTAAAATTAGCGTTAACCCTACAGTAGAAAAGGAAAGTGTAAAAAAAAATCTAAAAGAAAAAAAAAGTCTCAGGTTCAGAATAGAGTTTACCTATTGGCTCTTTTAAGTTATAATGTGATTACTCAGAAAATCCTAAGTTTCTAAAACACTTTAACTCATAAATAGTAACATCTGTGGGACCAGTGGTCTAAACTGTTTAAACTGTTTAAACTGTAGCAGATCTCTACAAATGTATTATTCAGTGGAAAGCAATGTATGTAGAGACAATCTGTCTAATAATTTTCATAAGAATTACTTTTTTAATATATTAAAGAGCACATGCATGCAGATTAATAGAATTCAGAACTGATGAATGAGCATTTTTCTGCAAAATAAAATGCATACAAATATGACCTTATTACTCTGGTGGGGGTGAATTGCATTTCAGTGTGAAAAATCTGAGCATGTTTAAGTTTTAAGTAGAGTACTCTTGTTTCACTGAAAGTATGCTAAGATCTTCTTAATGCTAAGATCTTCTCTCAGCCAGCTATCTTTTCCTCCCACTTATATCTGTTATGACCTACAGGAAACTCAGCAGTAGCGTACATGGAAAACAGTCATCACTGACTCATAAGAAAAATCACACTCATTAATTATTTCTTCCTGCCAAAAGAAAAATCACTGCAAAAGACTATTTTCATTTAGTATTCTCTTTCCTAATTGCTGAGTGCTGTTAGAAATACCATTGCAACATCTCAATGGAAAACATTCTGCCCATAATTTTCATGAGACATTATGCTATTGACTTAGAGATCCTGTTGACTTTTTCCAGCTGTTTTTATGTATTTGTTTAAAATATTGCTACTGTGGATTTCATAATAACTTTTTCCTCCTGGTAATCAAACATTAATTTCTAATCTGCACAAAAGCCAGATCTAAATGGAGAGCAAGTGCAGGCAGTGTGTGAGAGAAATATTTGGGAGTTTTCAGTAAAAAGCTTTGACAGATATTATGTAATGAATTGCATTAAATTAAAAGTCAGATAAACAAAAATACAGTGGAACTTCAACATTTCCAAGATCTTCCTAGAACCTGAGTTATAACTTAAATTAAATGAATATGAGAGCTTGGCTACAGCTGTACACACTGCACAGGGCTGGGCACAGGGTCCTTGTCAGAGAGGCAGTTCAGTTCTGCCTTTCCATCCTAATTTTTATTTACTTAAAGATTTCATTTGTTTCTGCAGATCTTCAGATAGATGCAATTATGTTTCCACAGGTATATTGCCTTTGCTAAGCTTAGAGTTGGACTGAACAGTAAAATTCAATGTGTCTAATTTATGCACTGACATTTTCTGATAAAAAACTGCCTTCAAAGTAAAAGAAACTATCTAAATGTCTTATTTACTTTTGCATTTGGGACTAAAGATACGTGACTTTGTCATCAAAGGAATGTGTGATGTTGAAGTGAAATTAAATTTGTGCCTAAAATGCCTAGCAGTATACAAGATTTTCAAAAACAACCTGAAAAGTTTTCATTTCTTTCTTCTTTAGTTGTGCTAAGGACAAGTGACTTAGCTATCAATGATGCTTATTAGAATCCTGTAATATAATGAAAATGAAATGCATTGTGCCCAATATGCCTTAGTTTTCATAATAATGACAACACATATGCTGTATTTCTTTCTTTGTTTTCTTTGTGTCAAGGATATAAAGTGTCTTTTCTGCCATCACAAACTGTTAATAATGTATGAAATAAATATTAAAAAAACGTGAAATACGAATAGAAATAGGCTGTGCAAGGGGCCCATATGTTCTACTTGGGGAGAAGCTTGACTCACAGTCTATCAGAGTCAATGTCAAGATTCCTGTGGGAATTAATGGGCTTTGATCAGACTCTATAGTCATATATTTTGGGCCCTGGATTCTTAAGTAATAAGAAGAGAAGCAACTTGTCAATGAATTGTATTATTTTCCTTTGTGTTGCTGTTCAAGTATCTTGACACCTTGAGTTTGACTTGGTTGCAACTTCCCACACTCAGCTCTGCTGCCTGTGGAAGTTCTGGGTTTAAGGATACTGCATGTGATATTTAGGTACAAAGCAGGGTAGTTGAGTACCTGGTATCAAACTGTCTGCTAAATTCAAAGCGTTCTTGTTAGTGAAATCAGATACATTGCCATCCAACTCCATGTTTATTAGACAGACATGTGCCTCTGTTTTGAGCTTTAATTTTTTAATTGCTTGAGTCATCACCTAATATGTAGTTGACATTTAAAAATAGTACGTCTTGTACACTGGGTCCAGAGAGCAACAGGTCTGCTTTGAGCTCCCACCCACAGTTGTAACAAAGCTAATGAGTAACACATTGTAATGTCAGCTCCCTTGAAGTAGTGATCAGCAATGAGATTTTGGCTTAGACTGCATGATGACATGGGAACCTCCAGGCTTTTGAAAAATTCTGGCTCCTTCACAAGGAAAATCTTTCATATTGCCTGCCTCCTGAGCATGCCTGCTTCCTGAGGAAAGGAGCCAGTGAAGCCTGCTGTGGAAGGGCTTTCCTTCTCTTAGCAACCCGGTGCTTTTAAGAAGAAAGAAGAGAGGTGAAAAAAGTATATTGGGGTAGGGTCTGTACACTTCATGCCATCTTCCACGTGCGGTGGGACAGGTTCTTTTCGTTCTTGCTATGCCTCCTTGCTGGAAAAGGAAAAAAAAAAACAAACCCAGTCATTCTGTGTTCATGCCTAGTTCATGAGTGGTGATAAAAGAAAAGGGGAAAAAAAGGAGCCTATAAGGAGTAAAATAAGACTGGTGTACCGGCAAGAATTGACAGGAGATGGTGAAGAGAAGACTGAGAGAAAATTTGAGAGAAATGTGAAGAGAGATCTTAATATGAGAGGCATTGGTCAGTCTATTTGAGTGCTGGGCACATAGGACTATGGGGGACCAGTTTGAATGGAAGAGCAGACCAAGCTTGTGCAGGGCTCAGCGAGTTGAGAAAATGGAATTATTTGCAGAGAAACAAATGCGAGATCATGTAGTACCAAATGCTTAAAATCACGTTGCTCATTTTCTGTGTTTCTCCCTTACAAGGATACACTCCAGACAGAGGGAATTTGGAAAAAGAAACACAGGTCAAAATCCCAAGTACTATTATTTTAATTATTTTAAACAAAGCATAACAACATAAAATACCATTTTCCTGTTTTATGAGGAGGAATATCAAGACCTAGAGGATCTATTCAAGTTGTTATTAATGCAAGCTTATGTTTCTAAGGAAAATATAAGAATTGACTTTTTTTAATAGTTCTGTTTCTGTATATTTATACTTCAATATATTTATTAGTTCTCATGTAAAAATTGTTCTGACTCAAAAATGGGGTCAGTTGAGCCATTAATGACCCAGGAACTCTCAATCAAAGTACAGAAAGATTCTGAGGAATATAGTAAAAGGAAAGTGCATCATAACAGGTGCTAGACAAAGCTGACTAGACCCTCTCCCCAGTCTGGAGATGTGATTTAGATTATGAGGAAATTATACTAAAAGAAACCTACATCTGAAGTCATCCATACTATGGGACCACCATAAATCTCAGAGAAGTCTGTAGCGACAGAAGAAATTGGACAACATGACAAGGATCAATATGATCTCAGATGAAGCTGTTTATTTTGGGTTAACTGGCTGCCTTTATAGACCAAGCTTGCCAAACATTGATTGACCAATTCTGCCCTAGTAACAAGTATTCATTGGTCACAGCCCAACCACAGAACCATGTTGCTAAGTTGCATCTCCCGCCTCCAACAGCTAGCTTCTTCATTAACATAACACAACAGAGTCATCACAATCTTTTGTAAACGCAAGTATCATAGATAAAACTTTCCCAACTCCACCCAGTCAGTGCTTGGGCTGCTCCTTGTATGTTGCCACTCATCAACTCCCCCATTTTCTTTTTGAGCAACCCAAGCACCATAAAAGGCATTAAAACACTTAAAACTACAATAATGGCAATCAAAATAAGCAATACACAGCCTCAAGAGGCCCAACTCCTGGGGCTAATAAACTGGCGTCTCAAAATTCCAAAAATGTCCCATGCTTTATTGAAAGATCATCCTGGGCTCTTCATCCAATGTGAGGTCCTCTTACTCTGTTGTCTTTCTGTTCTTTCCAGGGCTTGACCCACTTTTGTGGCAGCCAGCAAGGTCCAGTATCTGTTAACACACAAGTATAGCTTCTTCCTGTCATTTTTAGTTCAACAGGACCTTTCCATTAACCTGAGTCCCGGTCTTTATATTGTACTTTGATGCCTTGCTGGTTCTGGCTATTCAATCCTGATTCCAGTGAACCATGATGAATTACAATAGGAGGGTTGGTCCTAGTGCCAGTTAGGTGCAAAAAATTTAACACGTCACTTTTGCAAGTCATTCATTAGGGGGCAATACATCTCCCCCTTTTTGTTTTTGCAAAAGTGACTTACAAAGCCACATTTTTAACTTCTTTTATCATATCCTGCTCTATTCTACAAACTGCATCCATAACATATAATGAGTCAGAAACTATATTAATAGGTTGTGATGTATATTGTCAGAATATCCAAACCACTGCTTGTAGCTCCATAGTTACTCCTTCTAAGACTGCATCCCGTATTACCCCCTGCCAATGTGTTCCCAGACCCCAGCACCTCACCTCCCAAATGGTTCCCACAGTATCAAACCCTGTCGGTGCTTGGAGTGGAGCAGTCAGTGTGGGGCACGAATACTCCTCAGGGTAGTCAGGTGGAGGCGGTTCTTTTAGGCAACTTCCCTTTTCCTGATGAATACGAATTTCCTCCAATTTTTTCATCATCTTTTCAAAATCTTGTCTAAAGGTGGAATGCTCAGGCGGTGTTGAGTGCTCGGAGTCTTCACTGAATGAATCATCTGGCGATACAGCTGAGGGCCTCCTTTGGGGAGGGGAATATTCCCTCTTGTCTTCTTTATCCAGAGCCTCTTCAGGTTCCACAAGCAGGCCAGTATTATCCTGATTCTCACTCATAGCAGTGTAAACCTCTCTCTCTGCTCTCACTTCACATAAAGTTTCTTTAACTAGTTGCCAGAGAGGGAGATATTGCCAAAGGCTCTTATTACCCAATAAGACATGCTTCAAACAGCCTTTGTCCTATTTTCTCCCAAGTCTCTCTTTCAAGTAGGGTAGCGGTAGTTGGAATAATGCTGCTTTGATTAGCCCATCTTATCATAGACTGCAATGCAGTTTTTTCATAAACAATTTATTTTTCAGAAAGAATATTCTGGAGGAGCTTCTGTGTACCTTCGATCCAAGTCTCATTTTCGGTTGAGCGCACGGGCCCCATCTCCTCTCTGACCACTTGCCTGGCCAAAAGCGAGCTTCCCATCAAAGCCACTAAGCTGCAGCTACACTAAAAACTTTTTCATGAGTGCCGGGGACAGCATCCACCTTCGGTCAGCCTTTCTGTTCCCTCAATCCAATCTCTGGCAGTCTTCAAGACGAATCTGAGGGTCCCTGTTCAGGGCCCAGATGTAGCAACGGAAGCAGTTGGACAACACTACAAGGATCAATATGATCTCAGTTGAAGCTGTTTATTTTGAGTTAACTGGCTGCCTTTATAGACCAAGCTCTCCAAACATTGATTGGTCAATTCTGCCCTAGTAACAAGTATTCATTGGCCATAGCCCAACCACATAACCATGTTCCCAGGTTGAATTTCCCACCTCCAGCAGCCAGATTCCTCATTAGCATGACACAACAGAGTCATCGCAATCTTTTGTAAACTCAAGAATCATAGATAAAACTTTCCCAACTCCACCCAACCACAGTGCTTGGTAGTTCATTGTATGTTGCCACCCATCAGAAGTCCTTTAAAATTGCTGTAAAATGTCAAAAAATATGTCAGTAGATGTATCAGTAAATGAATCCTATAATCTCATAGTTGATCTTGGGCCCCTTTTCTGTTAGAAACAAGCATACTTTCAGAAACAAATATTTATGCCATCACAGACAACGAATTAAAACAGTACAAAACGTTTTATTTAGGATACTGAATTTCACGAAGACAAGGGTTTACCTTCGGATGGTGATGGCTCTGGAAGAGGGGATAGACCTCTTGAGTGGGCTACAGGAGGGAAGTGAGGTTGTGTAGGGAAAAAATCAGAGGGGTTAAGGCTCAACGAGAAATCAGGTTGGCAAAGTCCGTGAAAGATAATAAAAAATCTTTCTATAAATATATAAATAATAAAAGGACAACTAGGGAGACCATACAGTCCCTTTTGGACACAGAAGGAACAACAGTGGCAGGGGATGAGGAGAAGACTGAGGTACTTAATGCCTTCTTTGCCTCAGTCTTTAATTGTAAAGAAAGTTGTTCTGTCTGTGTACAAACCCTGGAACTAGAGGAGCAATATGAGGCTACCATGATCTAAGAGGAGATGGTCAGAGCCTTGCTTGCCCAACTAGACACCCACAAGTCTATGGGGCCAGATGGGATTCACCCTAGGGTATTGAGGGAGCTGGCGGATGTGCTGGACAAACCCCTTTCCATCATCTTCCAACAGTCCTGGAAGACTGGGGAGGTTCCACTGGACTGGACGTTGGCTGATGTTGTCCCCACCTACAAGAAGGTTCGCAGGGAGGATCCAGGGAACTACAGGCTAGTCAGTCTGACCTCAGTGCAAGGGAAAGTCATGGAACAGATGATCTTGAGTGCTACCATGAAGTACATTCAAGAGAACTGGGTGATCAGGCCCAGACAACATGGGTTCACAAAAGGCAGGTCTTGCCAAACTAACCTGATTGCCTTCTATGACCAAGTGACTCGACTGCTAGACAAGGGAAAGGCTGAGGATGTATCTTCCTGTACTTCAGCAAAGCCTTTGACACAGTTTCTCACAGCATTCTGCTATGGAAACTGTCAGCCTCTGACCTGGACAGGCACACAATGGAAAACTGGTTGGACAGCCAGGCCCAGAGAGTGGTAGTAAATGGTGTTAAATGCAGCTGGAGGTCAGTTACAAGTGGTATTCCCCAGGGCTCAGTGCTGGGTCCAGCCCTGTTCAATGTCTTCATCAATGACCTGGATGAAGGCATTGAGTCCCCCCTTAGCAAGTTTGCAGATAACACTAAGCTGGGTGGAAGTGTGGATCTGCTGGAGGGTAGGGAGGCTCTAAAAAGGGATCTGAACAGGCTGAACCACTAGGCAGAGTCCAATGGCATGAGGTTTAACAAGACCAAATGCCAGGTCCTTCACTTGGGGCACAACAACCCTATGTAGAGCTACAGATTGGGAGAAGTCTGTCTAGAAAGCTGCCTGGAGGAGAAGGATCTGGGAGTGTTGGTTGACAACCGACTGAACATGAGCCAGCAGTGTGCCCAGGTGGCCAAGAAGGCCAATGGCATCCTGGCTTATATCACAAATAGTGTCACCAGCAGGTCCAGGGAGTTTATTCTCCCTCTGTACCCACCGCTGGTGAGGCCACTCCTTGAATCCTGTGTTCAGTTGTGAGCCCCTCAGCACAAGAAGGATGTTGAGGCTCTGGAGCAAGTCCAGAGAAGAGCAATGAGGCTGGTGAAGGGGCTGGAGAACAGGCCTTATGAGGAGAGGCTGAGAGAGCTGGGGTTATTTAGCCTGAAGAAGAGGAGGCTGAGAGGAGACATCATTGCTCTCTACAACTACCTGAAAGGAGATAGTAGAGAGGAGGGAGCTGGCCTCTTCTCCCAAGTGACAGGGGACAGGACAAGAGGGAATGGCCTCAAGTTCCACCAGGGAGATTTAGGCTGGAGATTAGGAGGAAGTTTTTCACAGAAAGGGTCATTGGGCATTGGAATAGGCTGCCCAGGGAGGTGGTTGATTCACCTTCCCTGGAGGTGTTTAAGGCACGGGTAGACAAGTTCCTGAGGGACATGGTTTAGTGTTTGATAAGGAATGGTTGGACTCAATGATCCGATGGGTCTCTTCCAACCTGGTGAGTCTATGATTCTGTGATTAATATATCATATATTAATATATTCATCCTACATAGTCTCATCTATAGATTAAATATAGCATTATAGAATCACCAGGTTGGAAAAGATCCCTTGCATCATCAAATCCATCCATTCCTATCTGCCACTAAAGCATGTACCTGAGCACCTCATCTACCTGTCTTTTAAACACCTCTAGGGATGACAACTCAATCACCTCCCTGAGCAGATTGTTCCAGTGCTTGATGGCACAGTGAAAAATTTCTTTCTGATATTTAATCTGAACTTCCCCTCGTGTATCTTGGGACCATTCCCCTCTGTTCTGTCCCCTGTCTCTTGGGAGAAGAGGCCAGCACCCTCCTCTCTACAACCTCCTTTCAGGTAGTTGTGGAGAGCAATAAGGTCACCCCTCAGACCTCCTCTTCTCATTGCTAAACAACTCCATGTATTTATTTCTTTTGGAAAGGTGGAACTGAAAATCACCAGTGTGGATTTGTGCTATACACAAAAGACAAACTAAGATTCTTCTTTTTAAGTATTAAAAAGTAACTGATTGTGTCCCACATATGAAGAATTTCTAACTAGCAGTGATGAAAATGAAAGAAAAATTTTGTCATGGAAGTTAAGGAACAAAAGCCAAATCAACATTTCATATTCATATCTGATTTATTGCTTTTAAAACAGAAACATACCTTTCAGTAACTCATAAAACTGCATTTTCTTTCCATTTGAGTAACATACTGAAAATTATAACAAAGTACGCTTTGGTAGCCTGTGACAAAAAATAGACTATGAAATAAAAAGGACTGTCCCCAGGCAGTTAACAGGAGAGTGTCTGTTTAAATAGTGTGTCCAAAAGTAGTGTTTAAATGTAAAGTAAGTAAAAAATCAAAGCAAATAAACAACATCTAATAAAAATGTTACTTAAAATCTGTAGGAACTTAAACAGAAAAACTTTTAAGACCATTCTTCCTCTCTCCAAACTCTGCAGTCTGAGATAGACCCACTTGAAAAGTGGGTAGTTTGTTGAAGCTACTTGTAGTAACTTTTGGATCAAATTTAGTATTTACATGACGCTGTTGTAAAATGGATATAAAATAAATGATCAGACACCAACTATAAGTGAAAATACTGGCAAATAATGGCATTTATACTACTGATTCGGTATTAGTTATGTGAGTAAATGATTATAACAAAGAGATAAAGTGTGCAGAAGGAGATACTGCTACTAGAAATGCATCTGATAAAACACATTTTCAGTTTTAATCATCTCTAAGCCATAGACTGTCTGGGTAGAATAAAATTAAAACTGGACCATATTTTTATTTCATTTGTTTTGGTTTTTTTGTTTTTTTTTTTGTTCGATTCAGGAAAACCTTTGGCTGTATTTAACCATGCACAAATGATTGACTGCGTAGTAATACACAGTCGCACATGCAAATGCCATTGGCATGCAGAGCTGGCAAACTTATGAAAAGAAATATTGTACAAATATTTATTATGCAGTCAGTGCCATACAAGAGGTATGCATTAATAAATATAGACTATTTTAACACTTTACCATCAGGGTTAGACCTGTTAAGGTGTTAAAATTCATTCATGCTGATGAATTTGGCAGTGCTAAAATATGGTTGAATTCAGCCTTCATAAGCATCTTAATTACTGTCCTTAGTTTAAATAAACAAAGACTGAGAGCTAAACTTTCATACAGGGCAGTTATCTCAATATCTAGGTCAGAAGCATAGCATTCAGGCATGAAATATAAGGTAGTAACTTTCTACTATGAAACTTAAACAGTGTCATATAGCAAATCTTAGTTATGTCAAAGGTTTTAGATGTCTGTTGATTGATTCCATATTTGACATGGAGTACAAGTCAATTGCTTGTTATGCACAAGTAGCATGGGTGTTGACATACAGTTGAATCCTAATTGATGAGTTTTGCACTTTTTGGTACAATGCATGTTTCTCATTTGCAGTTATAAATGTGAGATTGAAATGCAAGCATTTGAAAACATACTGCAAGATGTTGAATTTCTTTATGTCCCTTATTCCAAGTGCTGTGAATACACGTTCATTATAGATATTTTATGTAAACATATACAGAGATAAAATAAAAAGTCAGTAATTAATAAAAATGAGACTAATATGCAAAAAAATCTTATTTTATCAGGGATTGTGAACACTAGGTTTTCTTTACAAAAACAGCTTCTAAGTCATAACAGAAGTGGTGCATCATTAAAAATATTCGATAACTGATCTATAACAGCATTTTTATTTTTATTTTAAAGTGAAAACTGTAAATTGTTTCTACTTAGCAAGCAAATACATGCCCCATCTCCTGGTCCCCAGGTCACAAAAGAGGGTTATCCTGTCACCACCACTGATTTCTTAAAAGTGTGACATGTATTTAGTTGTCAGTTCCTATCAGCAGCATTCACAAATCAACATTACATCAGCAGCAAAGCACACCATTTTATGCTCTTTTTGAAGGTAATTAGAGTTCCCTTTTGTTGCAAATAAGATGTAAAACAGCTATAACTGCTGGTGAACGTGATTAAAGTAACCTCTATAGAACCCCATTATTCTAGACAGATTCCTTCAGATGCATAATTTCCCCATTTTAAGAAAACATAATGCATGCATATAAAATTCAAATCGTTGAGACACCTCTAACAAAAATTAGTTCTCTATTAAGGCATTCTTAGTAGCTTGTTAACATGTAAAACTCTTTAAGTGTATTTTTAAATAATCATGAAATAATAGTTCATGTCATTAAAGGTAAACATTTTACAGTGAGAGGTTTGTTCAGACAGGAGATGTGTATTAAACTTTTTCTTACAAAACTCACATTAAAAGTGTACGCATAATACACTGCATTCTCTATCAGGTACATGCCGGAACATCTCCCCCCAGCTTCATAATTATGTATCACTATACACAGATAAATTAGAGAATTTTCTCTTTTTTTCACACCATAACTTATAGCTGAAATGTCCTCACTGGACTTCATCTAATACTATAAAAATTTTATTCATGTAAAAAGTATTCATCTACTGTTGAACAACATGCATAACTTATTTATTTGGCATATATGGTCTGATCATCTACAGAAATAGCTGAATAGTAGAAAGATTGCCCACTAACAAAGTTTTTAACAAGAGAGAGAAAGAATTAATCAAATAAACTAGTGAATATTAGTCTGAAGGTTGTCATTAGAATACCACTTACCAGTATTAGAATGCATTTTTAAAAAACCTAAATATGTGACTTTGGAGTAATTAACAGTGATTTTATGGCCTAGAAAGAGAAAATGCAGGAAATTATTTTGAAACATGTAGATGATATTGCTAAATATCCAATATGTGTATTTTTTTAGAAGAAAATATCAAATTTATGCATACTGTTCATACTACAACCTGTGGTATGGAGAACTAGATATTTAGGCTGATTCCTAAATGGTGCCGGACACCTCAGGGCAGCTGTTTAGCAATCTGATTTCAGAACTCTATGGATAGAATCTGACGCTAATCATGATAGGGCTGTATGTGGCGTAGTTCCCAAAATTATATCCTTCATGATGATTTACCTTTGAATTATGTAACAGATAAATGTTTAGTTGAATTTTTTAAAGGATAATAAACTATGATGAACAAATTAGAAAAGATTGCCAATAGAGTGACCATTACTTTTGCTGAACAGTTATAATTATAAAATCAAATTCTGCTTTGCTCTGCTGGGTACCTCAACATCTAAAGAAAATGTTATTAAAGCAGCTTACAAATGAATAATCATTCCCAACAACTCACAGCAGCACTCACAGCATGAGAGTGTAAAAAATAGGGAAAGTTTTCAAGTAGGCAACTGATTAGGGTGAGGATGATTCTCTGTCAGAAGAATGTATTGTGCAAGTGTCCTCCAGAGAAAAAATTTTCACCTGAAAAGAAACAGCATTATGAACACTACAGAACTGTAGATTGCAGGACATTGATCTTATTAAGAACCAATGCTAATTTGCAGACTGTCTCCCGCTGAACTAGAAGCAAGTTTACCACTGGGTTTGTTAATTTACGCAGGACACCATTATCTTTGGTTGGACTTAATGTATCAGAGTGGAGGTCATTAACTGCTGGGTTCATGATTATCTAGCATGAATTACAGACAGTATCACAAAAATACATTTGTTCTGAAGCTTCATTTCTCCCCATGTGATTTTTTTTCCTATTGGTGTTTAATTCCGATTTCAGAACCTTAGGCACTGTGTATTACACATAGACACAGCGTCAGTCTTTTTTGTTGTTGTTTTTTTTCTTCATTACCCAATCAGAAAAGTGTTGCAATTTTAAATAAAAATAAAATGTAATAATATGTACTCTGCATTTAACAGAATTAATACACGGTCGGTTTGACTTTTTCAATTTACAATAGAAGGTATAATTACAATGTAAGCTCTGAACTCCACATTGTAAGTGAATTGATGATATAGGTAGCTCAATATTGGGGAAATAAATGGATAAATCTCTGCCCTAGATGCTATACTATGAATGTATCTAAACTGTTCACTTATCTTCTGAAACTTTTCCTGTACCCTAAAATGAAGAAAGAGACTACAGACTGCCATTGCAATATTACTCTTAAATACATCTCCGTAAAATCATACATACACAAGAAATCAGGAATTTGAAGTTAAACCTGAAAGTATGTTTTACAGGAATATTTGTGTTTTCTGGTTAAGTAAACACAATTTCATAAAGATCTATGCTCAGTCTATTTTACTTAAATGGAACCAACCATCTACAAATTCATTTACAATTTTTAGATCTGTACAAGCACATTCTTAGTAGCAGGGAACACTTGTGTGTCTCAGCATGATATCTTTAGAAAGAGGTGAATTTTCATTTATTTAATGCAAATATTCATACCAGGAAAAATGCTTAGGCATATATGGAGCATGTTTTCTTGGAAGCTTTGTGGAAACAGGAAAATAATATAATTGTACAATAAATGGAATGCTGTAGTTTCAAAATTATTCATGCTATGGTGCAGTGACTAAGAAGAATATTGGAAGATTGAGATATTATTTGCTGGGTTTTGAGCTTCTTTGCTTACAAATTATTTCGTTCTAGCTTTATGTGTGTTTTAAGAATATATCTTCTTTCGTAATAGACAAATATCAATGGGGAAGATAAATCCAATCTTCTCTGAATACTGTTAAAGCTCTAGGTACTGAAGGTTGCTTACATTGTTATTTGAGCTTGGTGAACTACTTCATCTGTGTAAGCTACCTGCAACAGCTCTGTTTTTTTAATGAATTTATCCCCTTCTCAGTTCACATATTTTATATAAATAGGGATTTTGTGGTTTTGAAGTGATTTTCATTACACGTTGTTGCTGTTTTTTATGCAAACAATTAAAGCCTTTGTCATGAATTGCCGACTGTGACTATAGTTTTGATTATTTCTGCCTATTGTTATTCACTTGATAGAATCATAGAATCACCAGGTTGGAAGAGACCCACTGAAACATTAAGTCCAACCATTCCCACCAATATCTAAACCATGCCCCTCAGTACCTCAGCCACCCGCACCTCCATGGGCAGACTGTTCCACTGCCTAATGACTCTTTCAGTGAAGAATTTTTTCCTTATGTCGAGCCTGAACCTCCCCTGATGGAGCTTGAGGCCATTCCCTCTCATCCTGTCCCCTGTCACTTGGGAGAAGAGGCCAGCTCCCTCCTCTCCACAACCTCCTTTCAGGTAATTCTGGAGAGCAGTAAGGACTCCCCTCAGTCTCCTCTTCTTCAGGATAAACAACCCCAGCTCTCTCAGTCACTTCTTGCAAGACTTGTTCTCCAGTCCCTTCACCAGCTTTGTCGCTCTTCTCTGGGCTCGCTCCAGAGCCTCAACATTCTTTTTGTGGTGAGGGGCCCAGAACTGAACGCAGGATTCGAGGTGCTGTCTCACCAGTGCCAAGTACAGAGGGAGAATATCCTCCCTGGACCTGCTGGTCATGCATTTCTGATGTTACCGGTTACTTGAATAACATGGTACTTTTTCCTTCTGCCTCAGATAGTTGAAATGGTTGAAATACTCTTGAGGAAGAGAACTTGAAAAGTTAAGTGTAATAAAGCACATGTACACGGGTATTTCTAAATCCATAAATATTCTGACAAACAAAGACTAACTTGAATAGTTGTGATAAGTTAATAAAGAGTTTATATTGTTACCAAATTAAATATCTGGATCAACTTACTGTACCCATAGAATTCTGTGTTTGAGTAGTATGTCTTTTATGTGCATAATACTTTAGTGGCATTCTGTCAAGTCACAGGAAGTATAAGAACTGCTCTTTTGTTAAGGTACAACCACAGCAAGTAAAGGCATTTAGGAGAAAGTTATTCCTACTGCTATACATTTTCCGTACCATTGTGACACATGTAGTAACTGCAAAGTTCTCGTTAGAGCATATGCATAAACTCCTACAGTCTTTGTTAGAAACTCTACAGAGCTCAAGAAGAAATTCACTGATGCCTAGATAATTCTTCAGAGAACAGATGTTATGGATATGTCAGATAGAGATTAATTACTATAAACGTAGTTAACTGCTCTCTGGGGACAGTGTCTTGTCGTCTTATTGACACAAAAACTGTACTTTCTTTCTTGAAGAGGTAATAGCAATGAGAATGGTTAAAAAGAGAAAAGAAAAGAAAGGATGGTTTATTTTGTTTCATAACATTTTTACAGAATCTTTTCATACAATCTGTGCCATTTTTATGGACCATTTCAAGACTAGTATCCTCCATGTAAGATAAACAAAGATGAAATCCAGTGTTTGCAGCATTTTCAGTGTTATAAAATGTCATATGCAGTTTTGAATAACTCCTTGCTGCAAAATTATGCTCCAAATAAGTTACTTTAAAAAAAGCCATCACAATCAATTTTCAAAGTTAAATCTTATGCAAGATGTGTGACTTTGCTTGCACATGGTGCTTAGTTGGGATTTAATTTTCTTTAATCTGATTGGGATAAGACATCCTCATACTTCAGTTCTTTACCAGACCTCACAGGGATGTTCCCCTTGCAGATACCTTTTGTCCAGCTAAACTTTAAAGCCGTCATCCTATACTGCCCCTTTCCTCCTATAGATTTCTCCCCATCGAGTTTACCTTTTATACCAAATCATATTCATTCCTTTCCTCCATGGACCTCTTGGCTCAAGACCCTTGACATTAAGCGTCTTTATATGAGACACAATTACGGTAAACAAGGCAGACTGCTATATTTGTCTATCTGACTTTCCAAAGATTGTGGAATACTAGATATTGACAAGGCTGTCAAAAAAAGAAAAGCAGTGAATGGACATAACAGTGCATAGGTGGAGGATGAAGAAAGGGATGGAAAAAAAAGAACAAGAGAAGTAGGACTTTTCAAACCCTCAGAGCTCAGTCAGTTGCTTAGTATTTGGACATATCCACTGGTTTAGGCAAACTGTCTTTTTTAAAATGGCAATAAATTTTCTACTATTGAAAAATAAATTAAGAAGGCTCTGCTATGTCCTTTTCTGGAGACAAAGGGATTTTTCAGTCTACATAACTTATTTTGAACATGCATTCAATATTCTAGTGACTACAACTACCAGGATACAGAATTGTGTCCTAAGAAGCTCGTTTGTTCTTATAATCTACCTCGCAGAAACAACATAAAATTAGATCGAGGTAGTTCCTTCTGCAAAACAACAGGAAACTCACAGATAAGATGTATTAAGAGTAATGCATGATATACCACCTAAAATAGCTCTGCCGCAACTAGACTGGTAGAAAGACATTCCAATATATCTGTGATTATTTGGTATCATAAAGCATAAAATTTAATGCTGGTTTCTTTTCCATTTATGAGCACATCATGTTTGTTTTGTTGTAGATATCTGACCCAATAAAAATGCTTACTGTGTTGTAATTCAAAAGAATAATTGCCAGGAATGATTTATCTACCCTATGTTTGCAGTTTTAAATAAGATTATAAGGTTATCAAAAATCATAATGAATAAATTTGAGGAAGTGCATATAAACATCAGGGAGTTCGCAAACAAGTTTTGTGCTATTGTACAAGGACAAAAAAAAAAAAAAAGGAGAAGGCATCTCTGGCATAAGAACTAACAGATTATGTTACTGTCCACAATCGCAAAAATAAAAGAACTTAAGCCAAATGTTAAAGCACATGTAGATGATGTCGTTATTCACGTCCAGAAGGAGGTCACTTTATCTGTGGGAAGTACTGACAGGATGTTTATGTGTAATTGAAGTCAGATACAATTTGGGCTAATGAGAGTGGGAAAAGGGTGTGTAAATAGGAAGTCCCTTAGTTTGTTTAATTTCCTTCATTCTCCTTTTATTGTAACTTCTTTCATACCTGAAAGAAGAACTTTTTTTCATGCAAGAATGATAAAAACATAAACCAAATGAATTGTCTTCATACACTTCAGGCTTTTATATAAACAATTATTTTATTTTTGCCTTCTTCTTTATTTATATTATTTAGGAAAAAGTAAGCATAAACACCATTGTCCTTTGCCTGTGTTTATTTATTCCAAGTTGTGGTGTGAGTTCACCAAATCTTTAATTGTGAATTGATTTTTTTTTTAGAAAATATAAAACATGACACTTTATACAGCATTATTAACACTGCTGTTAAAAGATTCAGTGGAAGATTTGTTAAGAATGATTTTAAATCTAGTCACTTAGAAACTAATGCTTACTGACATATTGCCCTCTCAAGTAGCTGCAGTATAAAACATGCAAATGTAATGATAGTTTGCTATAAATTATGAGTTAGAGGGAAAAAGAGTTTTGTAGTAATTGGAATACCTGTAATGAAACTATATTATTTTATTCCCTATTTCTTCCTACATTTCATTAATTTATTTATTTGAAATATACCAAAGGTAAATAATGAAAGCAAGATAAGAATTTAAATGAATGTTTTTTCTGCTTCCAGACAAGTATATGGAATGGCAATGTGTGTAACTTGCTGAGTAACTTTATGGTAGATTATAATACATTGAATAAAAGATTTATTGTGTGGCCCTAATAGTGGTCTTTCGCATAACACTGGAACTGGTCAAATTATTACTTACACATACATTATCTAGCATATGTAATCTCTTTTATCATTCTTAACTTCTGTATATGTCCATATTTGCAACTATTCACAAAAAAAGTGCAAAAATAGATTTCAGACATCTTCATAGATTGCCCACATTAAAATACTGGCATTTATTTCATTGACTAACACATTTGTAACATACAAATAAAAATATTACCCATACTAGATGGTCAATAACAAATACTTTTACAATTGTGAAACTTTTGTGCATTATGACTGCATATCTTCGTATAAAAAAAACCCCCTGCATACCTAATTTAAAAAGGAAATAGACAAGTAGTGTAAAAAGAGATTGTGAAGGCAAGTATGTTCACAAAGAGAAATCTGATCTAGCTTATTTCTTTTTTTTTCCTTCCCTATCCTGCCCTATCTTCCCATTCTTTTTCCTTTTTCCATTTTCCTTTCCTTAAATTAGGCTGTAACTATCTTACCTTGTCTTGTAGCACAGGCTGTTATTTGTTACCCCTGTAAATAGACAGGATGGAACAATGTTGTGCAGTTCCTATAAGAGATAGTGCACTCCCTTTGTTTCATGATAGGTTTCAGGAGAGAGGGAGACTTACGTAAATGTCCTTGGAGACTTACATATATGACCTTCATGATTTAATATCTTAAAATTGGGTCTTGGTCCTGCAGTCAGACAGTTATGTTTCTGGACCCTGGCTGACTTCAGCAGGTAAAAATATTGGCTGATTACAGAGCCTAGTTGCAGGAAAACAACTTGCTACATTAGAAAAGAATAGAAGTTACAGCAGAGGGAAACCTGACAGAGCTTTCATGACCTAAATTTCATTTTCCCACTTTACTGAACAGCATGGTTTACAAGCTTTTATTTAACCACTGCATCTTTTTTTTAAAAAAAAAAATATTATTTTACTTCTACTTGGTTCATTCTTGCAGTACCAATGTATTATTTTAAAGCGTTCTGTCCATAAAATAATTTATATTAACATATTCCCACTGTCTGATTGTTTGTAGTTAAGGCTCTAATGATGAAGACATGTTTGAAGATAGTAACTATTCCTCTTTTGAAAAAAACAAGGACTGCACAGTATCATCACTCTCTTCCCTAAGGTAGGTAGGAAAATTTAAAGATCCTCTCATCATCTTTATGATAGATTAGAATCATCAAGCTACTGGAAAGCCAGCATTAATAATATCAAGTCATCATCTCCTATCTTCAGCCATGGAAAACTGGTGATATCACCACAAGGAGTTGGTGTCATAACCTGACTAATCGTGGTAGGAGGTAGGGTTAGTAGTTTTACCAAATGAATGATATTTAGTTGAGAAATGTAAACCGGTGACCAGTGGTCCCAGGCAAGAGAGGAGAAATTCTGAAGATAATTTTCAGCTGTCACCTGTTCTTTTATCATTTTTTTGAAGTTTTTACCTGAAGAACCTACTGCTAGTATGCAACAACATTTTACAGCTACTTATTAGCAGAGTCCACAAGTCTGAAGGAGAAACTAAGGCTTTCTGAGCTGCTATATGCCAATACTAACATTGGAGTGGTTTGTCTGAGAAGCAGTCATTTTTCAGTCAATATTTTGATGGCTTACAAGGAAGTTTGAAGTGTCTTTACTTTTAAATACGTATCTCATGTGTTTTCAGTGCCCAGTCATTTCAACAGGTGCCTTATGCCTCAAACTACATATTCTTCTAAAAAGAGGTAGGGATTTCAGTCCAACTGAATATTCTTCACTTTTCATGCAATACTTCTCAACCAGAGACTGAATGAAGTTCTTTTGCCTTGTGATTACAACACTCATCTGGCAGTAGGGAGACTGGAAATCAGTTATTTTGCTAGTTATTCTGACTGGTTTCCTCAGTGGAAGCTTACAGCCTATGAGTTAGTCTTATTTGCTTTCACATTGCTTCTTACAGGCCTAATGAATAGTCTTTACAACTGCAGTTCACTACTCTAAAAAAGGTATTGAGAGTAATTTCCTTCAGTTGTCTGGGTGATATATGCTGCGTGTGTCACAGTGGATCTGGGTGGGCTATGATCATGTCAGATGCAAAACTCTGCAGTGCTACTGCATTGCTGTATGGCAATGCCTAGAATTTGGTTTAGTGGTCAAACACAGTGAGGAAAAGGCACAGCAAGGAACAATAATTGTTCAGTATGAAGCACACAATCTCTAACTCAAAAATTGCCTAAAAATATATCAACAGTGTTCACACCAGTGATCTGAATTCCCTGGCAAATAATGACTGGGACAAGCTAGGACAAATTATTAATTATTTCTTTTTCAAAGATGTGTTCATCTTTATGTACTTCTTTGAAGGCTTTATTTGATATAGCATACTAGGAACGAAAACCAATGCTGCTGGGTCTCTTGCTTGCTAGTATCAAGAGCTAAACAATTATTGTTACACCATTGCAATAAAGGTTATTATAAAGACAATGAATCTGTTTGATGAATTTCAGACTACAAGAGAAATGTAGATGTATTATTTTTGTCATAATTTGTGAAATCTAACCTGGAATGAAATGTTGCCTTTTGTTAGTTTCTACTGATGACTGGATTTTTAATACTTACACAAGTAAAATTCCCCATAACTTCACTGCAGAATTAACTCTGAACCAATAATCAAAAAGTTTAAATAAAAGATTTTCCTTGAGCTGGATTATAGAAAAAATATCCTGCATCAACTCCTGCTTCATTTGTTCATGCATAAAGGTTTCTATTTAAAATAATGATGCCATACTTGAATGAACATGACTTGCCCCTGCCAGGGAATCTGATTATTAAAAATGAGCTCAAAGGAACAAGATCTGCAACACTAAAAGTACACTAATTTAAATCAGTGAAATCAACAACATAAACAAGAGCTCAAAAAATCAGGTGCTTTATTTTTGAGAAAAAGAAGAAAAATACAAAAGGGAAATAAAATAATAGAATATTTACAACTCCTTTATTGAGAACAAATATGTTTTGGAAAGAAAGCAGTTTCCCTGTATCAGATTTATCCAGCATAGCAGAGGGATTTACACAACAAAAGACAAAACCATTTTACAAAATTGGATGCAATGTATGTTTACAAAGTGGACATTTCCTCTTGTTGCCATGAATAACATAAGGATCTTGTATGCCATTTTAGTTCACAACACCTGTGATGAATTATTTCTAAATGCAATGAATAGCATTACTAGGAACATGTCAAATTATACCTTGATAATGAATTTCTGGATGAATCTGTTATGTAATTGTTCCCAGTGGACGTGTATTCATCTTCACCTGGCATTATTGTCCTGATTTTGGGGTTTGTTTTTTATTGTGCATTTCCATTTTTATCATAATTGTTACACTGATCTCTGTTTCTTTGTTCTAATCAGGTCCCTTTAATGGTGTTGCACATTCTGAACAAAAGAGGAGGGGAAAACATACCAGGCTATTGGCAAAACAAAACATTGGTCTTTATTTGTGACTTTCTAAGTGCCTGCTTGGCCTCAGAAGGCTGGATGGTGTTGACAGGGACCAGTTGTTTCCCTGAATGTGTCTGCCAGCTGCTCCAGGCATGTGTTTAGGAACCGGAGGTGAATAAACACTAAAGGCTGCTCTGCTGACAGACAGGTACACCCTGCTTTTACTAAGTGTATCTGAGATTTTTTTAAAAAAGGTAAATAAAGCAAATTAGTATTGTTAGATGGTATATTTTTTTCACAACATACTGATATACAGAAATGTTTACAATGAAAATATCTGTCATCAGTTTATGGTTTCAATAAGCAATCCTACATTAATTGCGTTTACTCAAACTTTCTGTACAATATACTGTTTATCATAAAGAGGTCAGTTTTGTTTTACAATGTATTCTTGTCTCTCAATATGTGTAATTTCTGAAAGCTGCCAAAATCAATTGATCAAATAGTGGATCTTTGTGTGTAGAACTTAGGCTTTTATTAAAATTTTACTGGTTTATAATTGAGTAAATAATTTACAGCATCTACCTGAAACTGTTTTCCAGTCTGAAATATTTGCTCTACACTTTACACCCTTTTGACTTCTATATTGGTACACAAAGCAGCTGACATTTCTCTGTCTCACTGGGTGGTGAACTACGTGGACAATTTTAGCTGTGATGAAAAGAACAGTCAAGTTCAATTTTTTTCCAAAGTTTCAGGATTTCTGTTCCAAGGCTGGTTTTGAGATAGAGGAAACCACTAAGCTTCATATCTAGATTTGATTTCCCTCCCCCACTGAATTCAGAGGGATGTGACCCTGTCTGTGAAAAGTATCAAGTGGAAATTTTTTAAAAAACCTTACTGGAAAAAAACCCCACAGGTCTGGAGGGAACTGGCAGATGAAATTGCTAGGCCACCATCTATCGTATGTGAAAAGTTGTGGCAGTCCAGTGATGTTCTCACTAACTGGAAAAGAGGAAACATAACCCCAATTCTTATGAAAGTAAAAAAGGAAGACCTAGGCAACTACCTGCCAGTCAAAATCACCTCTGTGCCTAGCAAGATCATGGAACAGATCCTCCTGGACACTCTGCTGAGGCACTTGGGAAATAAGGAGGTGATTGGTGACAGCCAGCGTGGCTTCACTAACGGCAGATTATGCCTCATGAATTTGGTGGCCTTCTAGTAACTGACATCATACACCTGGACTTGAGTGAGGCACTTGATGCTCTCCTGCATGACATTCTTGCCTTTAAATTGGAGATAGACAGTTCTGGTGGATGGACCACTCAGTGGATAAGGAATTGGCTGGATGATCACACTCAGAAAGTTGTGGTCAATGCCCAAATGGAGATCGGAGATGAATGGCATTCATTTGGGTTAGTACTGAGACCAGTGTTATTTACCATCTTTGTTGCAGACATAGATAGTGGAATTTGAGGGCACCCTCTGCAAGCTTGCTGGTGACACGAAGCTCTGTGGTGTGGTCAACACATTGGAGGGGAAGGATGTCATCCAGAGGGACTTTGACAGGATTGAGAGGTGGGCCTGTGCAAGCTTCGTGAGGTTCAACAAAACCAAGTGCACGGGCGAGCATGTGGGTTGGGGCAGTCCAAGCAAAAATGTAGTCTCGGCAGAGAATCAATTGAGAGTAGCACTGAAGAAAAGGACTTGGGGGTATTGCTGGATGAGAAGTTCAATGAGGAGCTTGAGAGGCAATGTACCCTTGCAGCCCAGAATGCCAAGTGTATCCTGAGCTGCATCAAAAGAATCGTGATCAGCAGGTCAAGGGAGGTGATTTTCCCCCTTTACTCTCCTCTGATCAGACCTCACCTGTAGTATTGCATTCAGTTCTGGAGTCCTCAGCACAGGAAGGACATGGATTTGCTAGAGTGAGTCCAGAGGAGGGCCATGAAGATGTTCAGAGGGCTGGAGCACCTCCCAAACAAAGACAGGCTGAGAGTATTGGACTTTTTTAGCCTAGAGAATATTCCAGGGTGATCTTATAGTAGCCTTCCAATATTTCAAGGGGGGCTACAGGAAAGCTGAGGAGGGGTTCTTTATCATGGAGTGCCAGGACAGGACAATGGGTGATACTTCTCAGCTGAAAGAGAGTAGAATTATATTAAATATTATGAAGAAACCTTTTACTGTGAGGGTGATAAGGCACCAGAAAGAGTTGCTTAGAGAAGCTTCAGATGCCCCATCCCTAGAGGTGTTCAAGGCCAGACTGAATGAGATTTTGAGCAACCTGATCTGTTGAGAGGTGTCCCTACTCATGTCAGTGGGGTTGGAACTAAATGATCTTTAAGATCCGTTCCAACAAAAGCCATTTTATGATTCCATGATTCTATTGACAGTGATTAATAATTTATATCAGTTTTTCATATTGAAATCTAGACTTCGTATTTCTTCAGAAAAAGATACACAGATACTGTACAATAGATATTTGGGAGTTAGCCCAAATTGCAGAAATAATTATGCTTTTATTTTAATTTAATCATTCATTACTGTAATATTTCTGTTCCTCCTCTGATCCTGCAAATTTCTAACAAGACAACTGAACATCCTCAGTTGTTGTTCCTCTGGCATTTTTTCATTTGTTAGGCGAATTTTGCCCACTATTTCCAAAAAATGATAAAAACTAAAATCAAGTGGCTCAGTTTACAAAAGCTATAATAAAATAAATGTCACTATCTTCATTACCATAAACCAATTAAATCTAATTTCTGTTCTGTTTACATACATAAGCAACAGCTGTGCATTCTGTATGGCATGGCATCCATGGGTAATTAATTGCTTCCTAATGCCTGCCAATGGAAACAGTATTTCTTTAAATTAGTGACACAGTACAACATGGATCTCTATGTCAGCACACATTAGATCATGCAACATGTGTGACGTAATACAAGGCACATTTCTGCATGTATGGCCATGAAGGCCCTGCACACAGTCTGCCTTTAGGGAATCTGAGAGAGATGGACAGCAGATATCATGGTTTGCAGCACTGAGCCAAGCACATAAGATATACAAGGCCTTTCCATAGTGCCACTGCTACCAAACCCAGATGCTTTAGATCAGCAGGGAGGTATTGCTTCAGGAAACTGACTTGCCATCAAGGAAGGACCAACTTTACCAACTTTCAGCAGTAGTCAAAGTTACATAAATAATGGGGTGAGTTGTGAAACAGAGGCTGCAATTATTGTCCCAAATGTGCCTTATCAACCCATTGTCCTGTCAAAGGATAAGGTAAACTATTTTCTTTCTGAAGACAGCGTGCAGTCCGAAAACCTGCTGCTATAACTGGATTTTGTCTTGTCTGGTTTATATAGAAATGAATTTACATGAGAGACAGCAAGATAGCCAAGTGGCCCTATAAAATAACAATTTTTTTCTGTTTAAAAAAATTATCACAGAGATTTCATATAACAAGAGATTTTTTTCCGGGTTCATTAGGGAAAAATGAAGGATGTTTCCATTCGAGATGGGGAGAGAGCATATGGAAACGACTTTTATTGTTTACTCTTGAAGTTCAAAAGAAGTGATGTGTACGATGAACCTTTGTAAAAGCAAAGAATAAACAAACACTTTTGTTGGAGAAAATGAGAAGGAAAACAGACATATTGAACAAAATTAAGATGTGTTAAGAATACCAGATGTGCCCTACTGCTTCAGACCCATGGTCAGCATAGCCCAGTACTGTGTCTCTGACCATAGTGTCGGAGACGCTCTTAGGGACACTATACAAGCCCACAGATTTCTGCAGTCAGTTCTCAATTCCCCTCATACTTCCTCAGTGTTCAGAACTGCTGCATTAGAGATATTAGAAGGTACGTGCCTCCCTAGTCTTTACAAGAGATACTCATGGATCTATTCTTCCTGAACTGTTTATATGTGTTGGCCTCCACAGCCTTCCATGGAAGAAAGTTTCTAAAGTTCTCTCCTCTCTGCATATTTGTCTTTATAGTAGATGTCTCCTTAGAGTCTTTAGTGAGTGGTCCTTGCTCTCATATTGTGTAGGACTTGTTAAACAGTTCCACATTCAGGTTATCCACTTGGTAGGAAATATCAACCACAATTGTCCTCAACCATTTCTTCAATCCCAGACTTCTTAACATTTCCACATGCTGTTGATGCATTATCTTGGTTATTTTAATTGTTTCCTCTGTTTCTCCTTTAATTTCATGGCACCTCACTTGAGACATGAAGACCAGAACTGCACATAGTACTAAAAATGTAAACACACATTTTTTATAGCAGCAAAATTATGTATTCTGCCTTGTTCTAAAAACCTTTCCTGATTATGTCCTGCATCTTCTTAGTCTTGACTGTACACTGAGCTCAAAACCTCAGAGACTTGCCAGGGATGACTCCAAGATGCCTTTCCTGAGTTCTGAATGGTCATTCTGAGTTCAGCATTACAGGGCACAACTCAAATTATTAATCCCTGATACATTGCCTTAGATTTATCTACAAGGAAGTTCATTCACCATCTTCCTTCTATTTCATTGCATACTGTCTTCTCTGAGTCATAAATGGAAATACTTAAGAAAAACAGTGTCATTGTCTGTCCCTCAGAGATGTTGCTGTTGAAAATAAACTATCCATCTTGTAAAACATCCCAAACCCCTTACTCTTTTCTTCCTATTCTTTAACGTGTTTGAAATCCATAAAATGCATTTTCTCAACACTTGTGGTACCCTGGTTTCTTTACTAACCCCATCAAAGGATTTTTGAAAATCCAAGTCTATTACACCTTCTGTATCCTCTTAATCTATGTGTTTACTGAAACATTTACAGTACTCCAGCAGGTGAGAGAGGCAGAATTTCCTGTTGTAGAAGTCGTGTCGATTCTAGAGAGTTTCTGTCTGTGTGATCTTTAATACAGGATCTAACCTCTTACCAGGAAGAGAAGGATATGAGAACAGCTTGTGATTCCTGAAAGACTTAATGAAAGATCTGTACATTTTTTCGTGTCAACACATATTCCTTGTAATATGTCTCTGGAATACAGCTTTTTAATTTCATAAGCATTATTTATTATTACAAATTCATTAAGATTGGAAGTTTTCTACTTGCCAGTTTTCATACCCTGCTACAGAATTATCAATTATTCAATAAATGCTGAACAAAGAATTTGGAATAAAAAGGTATGGACATGAAAAGAGTGTAATATGCATTATATTTCCTCTGTGCACTCAAGGTCTTCTCCAACAACTTGCCTTGTGTAAGAAGACCAAATTCTGGTATCCTTCCCTTGTTTCATAGAAAGGCATAGTAGCATATTTGCTTTAGCCTGAGTAATGTATTTCATTGTATATTTCCTATAATAAGAACCTGTCTGAATAATTTCTATAAAAATTATACTTGCAGACCAGTATTCCTGGTTAAGTTAATAGTTAGAGCCTTCAGAGTTTTTGCCTTGACACTTGAAACACGTAGTTCAGTGTTTCTCCCTCAGCATGAGCAATAAAACAAATCTGACCTTCCCTACTTGAGGATCTGAAATACTGGTCTTCTCAAAACTTCATTTAAACCAAAGAATGTGATCGATATTTTGGTATTTTGCATGTGTCTATTATGAATATGTTAAACACACTGCACATGCACAATAAAAATATACTGACTTCTTATAAATTCAATTCTGTGTACACATATAAACCACTGCAATTTAGTTATTTACTGGGTAGTACAAGAGCTATAAAATGCCACTTTCTAAGAATACAACTGAGGCTTAAGTCAGCATTTTTACGATATCATCGGTACTGGGAAAACATTAAAGGCTCAATATTTAATAAACATAATAAACATCCCCATGAAACAAATTGTTCATAAACTACCTGTTTAATTTTTCAAGGTTTCTGAACCACATATTTTCTTATTAGTTGTGAGCCTGCTGGGTTGCAGGATAGATAGGGCCTGTCAGGGATAGAATATAATGTAGCAGTTTTATGAATTATTTCTGTGAGGAAAAGCCTATTACAGCTGACAAGAGGATGATGATATTAGCCCATCATCATTCAGATGGCACCACCCTTCCCCCTTTCATCCATCAGACCTCTTGTATGGAGGCTGAAAGCCATACAGCCTTTGCATAGCCAACACAAAGACAAATACTGCTCTTTTTCTGCGTCCATGAAACATTTAGTATTTCATTTTGAATCATGGCAGATGACAGTAACAAATGGCCTAATGAATCTCCCTTATTGTCTCTTGTGAATCTGAAGATGAGCTAAAAGTAAAATCTCTGTTTCTTTTTTTGGACATACTGGTTTGGAATTGAAAAGGTTTTGCTACATTCTAAATGACATTACTTCATTACTGAAAATCAGACCAATAAATAAACAAGCAACTTGTAAACCACTTAACTATACCACCATAGACCATTCTTCAGTTTGTATCTAAAAAATGATATTTTGGGGAAAGTGCTTTGATTAACTTTGGCATGATTATTTAAAGCAATATACAAATAATAAAAAAAATGAAACCAATAATAAAATTAAATGAAGTTCTGTGTTAGAAAATAATAGTAATGCATCAATGGGTACCATGGATTATGGACCTATTTTTAATGTCTTTTTGTTTTATTTGAAAGAAAATACAATAACAATGTCCACACTTTAAGCAAGAATATGGCATTGTCTATATTAATTTATAAGATCTGATCATCTAAACAGATCTTTAAATAGAGTCGACATGAAGAAATCATTGCAGATATCATTCCCCCCTTACCACCACAGCCTCTCAGTCTACAAAGTGAACATCGTTATGCAGCCATCTTGCCTTCATTTTCCTGAGCAGGAAATTTTTCCAGGAGAAATTAATAATGTGGCTAGAAATAGCATAGTGAGCACTGCATGATAAAATGTTCCTATCATGAGATCTTGCTGCCCTTGATCCACTTCCATTAGCTTTTCTTTCAGCTGTACAGGTGGCTGCTGTGCTTGCATCTCACCCTCTTGTTTAACTGTTTTGAGTGCAAGCTAGGTGTCAGTTCAAACCGCACTGGGATGCATGGTGCCCTCTACATGTTCTCAGCATTAATCTTAGCATGACCAGATCCCAAATCATGTGTCATGTCTGCCCTGCTGGGCAGGCATACTTGGAGTGGGCCATATAGTTCCTTTTCTACAACCTGATTCCAGGTCAGAAACAGAAATGTGAGCACAATCCCTCAGTGTGCTTCTGTCTGCTTTCAATGGACATCTAGGCAGACATGCACAAAGTGAGCTGTAGTGTTTTGTTGTAAGGTCCACAAATCTGGATGATGAGGGAACTGACTATAGATTGCATCTGTCCTGCATCATAGACACAGGAAACCTTGTTTTCATTGGCTGTATTTGTACTTTGATTTGTCTCCAAAATGCTCTGATGTCCTTTACATGCATTTAGAGCATGACTGTGTGTAACCTTTTTGCTCATTCTTACCAATCTTTGCTCATTGTTATAGTATCCCTTTCATGGATGTATATAGCAGTAGTAAGTCCACATTTGCTCCCTTTTACTTGAAAAAGTCTTCCCTTCTACTTATTTCACTTTTTTCCTTTTTAACTGGTTTCATCTGTCCCCAAAACACAATTCACTGAGCTTTGCTCTTTAATAATGTCTCCCCTGATTCCCTGTCTTGCAATTCACAGGCTTTGCTTTAGCAAAGCACAAGGCAGAGGAATGGCAGGAAATGAATTTCATTTATTATGAAAAGTTGCTAAAGTACTTCAGCAGCAAATGCTTGTTTTGTTTTGTCAGGAAAACTAACAAAAATTGCTTGCTTTATGTATGAAACTTTTTGCACAGCTCTATTTCTATCTGCTGTAGGCACATGTGCATTTTTGACATGACAGATCATAATGGCTCCTTCAGACCCATTACAGTTACCAAGTAAATCCTTCTTAGTTCAAGTACATATAATTGATTCCTATAGGCTGTAATAGCTCCAAAACCAAGGCAACACCCCCACCAAGCATAAAAGCAGTTGCAGGACTAATACATAATAGCAGTCAGGTTTTACCACTATGGTACTAGAAAATGATGCAGTGCTAACAACATGACTTTTTTATTTGTTGATTTTTTGGCACAATAGAAGGGCAATAATTCCATGGTCTTACAGTAGTATCATTCCTGTATAGTCCTGGTAAAGCTATAAATCCTCAAATATCACTGTAGTCACCTCAGTCTCTATATGGAACAAAAATTAAGGGCTTGTCCATTTAACTTGTATTCATATAAATATTCTGGTACAGTTTACTTGGGTAAGTACATGCACAAGTTTTTTTTCTCTTGTAAGTTAGTGATGCAGAATAAAAACAAAACCAACAAAAAAATGCAAATAGCATTAAAGATGGTACCACAAAGTATAATGTAACAGCATTAGAGCAACCTTCAATATACTTTAAAGTACAGGAAAAAGAAGGACTTCAGTTATATCTACTGTCCTCTCCTGTAGTCAGTATGCTGTGGATATGTATTGCTCATGGAGGACTTGTGCAAAGCCCTTTCCCAAGCTGCCAGGAGAGCAGTGGCCATAGAGAGCAGGCATTACACTTTTTAATGTAATAGTCTGCTCTCCTCAGCATGTCTGATAGATTTGATAAACAGCTTGCCAACGTATACCCCTGCCTTCCTACTGAATAAGGGTACGTGAAAGGATAATTTCTGTATTCATGAATACAGATGACCAATGACCTTAAGAGGAAGAAAAACACTAAGTTATATATTGACAAGAAGTGGTATTTTCTTTCACACACAGGAAACAGGTAGAGTGCACTAAGAATCTCCTCCTGCCTGCCTCTCCCCTTTAAATAGGTTCTGAAGAAAAGACAAGTTTTTCATATTTTTTTTTGTTCTGAAAGAGTTTATATAACAATAGGAAAAGGCACTGTAAACTTCAAGAAGATAATGCACTTTCTGTAAAGAAGTCTCAGTGGAGATCATAGAAATTCCATGATTCCTATATGTTAATGATGTCTTTGAATATAAAATCCAAATTAAAAACTGGAGCTGAATAAAATACTTTTGTTAAAAGTAACATTTTGAAATGCTGTCAGTAACTACCATAAATATTTGAGAAGTTAATATTTTAATCTTCAACTATAGCTCTGAAAACATTTTTAGTGACAGACAGAGCTTCATTAATAGAGTTCTATATGTCTAATTGCTTTAGGCAAAGTGGGTTGCATTATTTTGACACATGACATGCAATTAGTACATGGTCACACGGCTAAAGGAAGATTTTACACCTTTTTTTTCCTTCTATGTTCAGAGCAGATAATTAGCATATTTCTTCTGATTAGAGTAATCATCAGAGCCTTAGATCAGAAATTGCCTAATGAGGTAAAATTCCAGTTGTTGACATTAATACATGTGACATTTTTTTTCAGTTGTGAAAGTAAACCTACTGCTGCTATTTCATTTACTCTTTCCAGCATATTCCTCAGATTCAGGTATGCAGTTTTTTAGCACCAATCTATTGAATAATAATATCCTTTCAACAGAGAGATGAATGATATTTTTGTATTTTAGCATATTTTCTTGATAGTGATATTTTAAGAAGATTCAATTCGGCTGTAACCTGCAGGTTATACAGCCTAGGTAGACTGCAGTTCTTGTAACGCAAGAATTAAATCATAATTATAATATATATGTTCCTTGCTTATAAGCATTTTCAATATACTATGCAAGAAATGGAAATTAATTTTGCTCAGTTATAAGACCCACTGCATAGGTTGTGTGTAGTGTTAACACTCCTAGAATGAAAGTCTGATTTATTATAGATAAAGTGATGTAACAAAATACAACCTGACTACACAATGAAGTGTTTTCCTACAGCACAGATTTTGAAAAAAATTAAAATTTTCATGTTGCATCTTTTTAAGTAGAATTTATTTCCTTGCATTTAGTATGATTGCGTATAATTATATTTTATGTTCAGTTTCTAATGAGCATGTTCAGGATAAAAGGAGTGGTTTGAATTCTCATTCCTTCACTTTTTATTCTGGTAAACTTTCCTCTTAAAAATTTGAATGAGGCACAGGATCTGCAATTAAGCCAAGTTTTCTGTACAAGTTCTGCTGTTAGTTCTGAGCATAAAACTACATCAGACTCTTAGTTCTACCTGTAACGAGGGGCTGACTTAAGGATGAAGTGGGTGGATTTTTTTTTTAATTTTTAATATCCTGTTATTTATATAAATATGTAAAAGAGAGGAATCACAGAGCACATTACTGCTTTATTTCAGATATTTGATATTTACTAAGTTTAAAACAGAAAAGTAAGAATAAAGAATGCAAAAACCTGCAGTTCAGATCATCATGTATGTATTATAAGGAACAGTGAAGAAAGATACAAGTGGCTTCAAGCTCCGCCAGGGGAGATTTAGGCTGGAGATTAGGAGGAGGTTTTTCACAGAAAGGGTCATTGGGCATTGGAATAGGCTGCCCAGGGAGGTGGTTGAGTCACCTTCCCTGGAGGTTTTTAAGGCACGTGTGGATGAGGTCTTGAGGGACTTGGTTTAGTGTTAGATAGGAATGGTTGGACTAGAAGATCCAATGGGTCCCTTCCAACCTGGTTGTTCTATGATTCTATGATTCTAAGTGCATACTTTTGAAGAACCAGGAGGGTCTAATGAATAAGCATAACCAGCAGCTGAAGGGAATAAAGTAAAGTAAGTTTCCATTGTCACCAGCTTCACTTCTTCTTCTTAACTCATTTCCAGCAAATAATGTGGAGGTCAAAACAGGATAGAAGAAGAGATTATCATAGAATTGTAGAAAGGTTTGGGTTGGATCAGACCTTGAAGATCATTTACTTCCAGCCCCTGCCATGGGCAAGGACACCCCTAACTAGATCAGACTGCTCAAGGCTCCATGCAACCTGACCTTGAACACTTCCAGGGACAGAGCACCCACAACTTCCCTGGGAAATCTGTTCCAGTGTCTCACCACCCTCATTGTTAAGAATTTCTTCCTAATGTCTAGCCTAAATCTTCCCCTCTCCAATTTAGAGCCACTACCCCTCAGAATATCATTAGATGCCTTTGTAAAAAAAGTGCCTCTCTAGCTTTCTTGTATGCCCCTTTTAGGTAATTGAAGGCAATTGTATATAATAGTAAAGGTGAAATGTCCACCTTGGATTCAGAAGCCCCTCTAACAGCCCAGTGTTTGGGAGATATGATCCCAAGAGTCAAACCTCATACATATACCTAGTTTTACTCTTTCCTTATCTTCTTCTGGTCCTTTAACACTGTGGATGGGCTAGATATTCTTATTCAGTTTGACTATAATTCTATTGCATCCATAAAACTGTGTATTGAAATTGTTTAAACATAAATTTTGATGACTCATAAGAGCTGATGAACTATTATATATGGTCATTCTTATTCTAAACATTAGTCATGTAGGCTTATACTTTTTATGCCCTGCCATAGGGCATCCATGCATCCCTGGTGCAAGAGGGATAATGCAGTTTCTGATAAAAGACAAAAAAGGCTTTTCTAGACTACACGTACAGATGCAATGAGACTGTAACAGTGGAAACATGCAATTGAAACATGCAATTGTTCAGGAGGATGTCAACAAAAAAACAAATGTCCACAGATGATATTTCATTGTCACAATCTATGACATTGCAGTCAATCAATGAAGATTAAGTCGGCAACTAGAAGTATGCAGGAAATCGGGAATATCAAAGAGGATGTCTCTATTCCTAGAATTACTTGAAACCAAACCAGACACATGCCAACAAAAGTTATTTCAACTAGACCTATAAGTAAAACCAATCAATCAATCAATCTGTTCATCATGTTTAAAATGCTATTCAGCTACCACCACAACATAAACACGTAGATTTTTTTTTTGTAGTATCAATTTCTTCATCTTCCTATCATTGTTACCAACTCATAGACATTTGAAATTACAGCTGAGCAAATAACTGGATGTTTTAGTTCTCTAACATGGCTGAAAAACTGGAAGTGGTAGGAAGGAAAGATCATTTTAGATTGACTAGGAAGGATTGTTTGCTGTATTTTAGTTCTACTGACCCACAGAAAAATCAGGAAAAAAATCTAGTAACATAAAATGATTATTTCATTTTCAGCTTGTGTGCATTATTTTAAGCTTATGAATATTAACTTATATGAAAATATGAAATATTTATTGAAAGAAGTTTCAAATGAAGAATGTTTTTTTCTTTTTTTTTCCCATTTTCTTGCTGGCTGAAGTTATTTATTAAATTTAGCATAATTTTTACACGAATTTTTATTGGCATAATTAATTTTCTGTAGGTTAGTGCAAAAATAATTGCTGGTTTTGTCATTGTAAATTGTGCTGCTCATTTTAGATTAAAGTGTTTTTTAACTGTGTTCATGTAGCATACTATTTTGAAATTTATGCTAATGATTTTGTTTGCACTGTTTATTCTCTTATATATTACATCGTCAAATTAAAAATGGGAAAAAAGTAAATTTGTGCAATTTTTTTGATACAAGTTCAAAAGGGAACATAAAGCAGTAGAAACTGCTAGCAATATCAACCAAGTATTTGGCTAGTGGACTGTCGATGAACATTGACATTGGTTTGAAAGATTTTGTAAGAGAAACCAGAGCCTTGAAGATGAGGAGGGCCGCAAACATCCTTCTGTGATAGGCAAAAACAAATTAAGGGCCAGTATTGAAGTGGACACACGAAAAACAACTCAAGAGGTTGCAGAAGAACTACACATTGAACATCTATCAGTTCAACATTTGTACTGAATTGGAATATCAAAAAAAACTTTACAGGAGAATGCATTACAAGCTGAACTGAAATAAAAAATATTTTCATGATGAAGTCTGCCCTATGCTTCTTTTGTACAACAATAACAATTAATTTCTTGATTGCATTGAGACATAGGACAGAAAATTAATTCTTTGCAACTTACAGCATTTTATGATGTGACTTGACTGAGATGAGGCACAGAAACACTTCCCCCAAACTAAAGCTACACCTAAAGAATGTTAAGGTCACTGTTTGGTGGTCAACAAGTGGAATCATCCGCTAAAACCTCTTGAATCCTGGTAAAACCATCACAACAGAGTATTGCCAGGAAATTGAAAAATGCACCAAGAACTATAATGTTTATATCCAACATTAGTCAGTCAAAATGGACCAATTCTTCTCTATAAGAACTCCCAGTCACATCTCACAAATGACTCTGCAGAAACTATATGAACCGGGATATGCAAGTCTATCTTACCCAGCTTCCACATCAGACCACCACTGATTACCACATTTTCAAGAATCTCGACAACTTACTGCAGAGAAGGTTTTCGAAGCAGCTCAATACACCTTTGACAAATTCATCAGCTCCAGAATTCCAGAATCCTATGCTACTGGAATAAATAAACTTGTTTATTGTGAGAAAAAAATGTGTAGATTCTAACGGTTCTTATTTTAATTAAAGTTATTCTAAGCTGAGATATACTACTTTAAAGTTGACAGTTAAAAA
Organism: Coccyzus lansbergi; assembly: GCA_033558105.1. NCBI lineage: Eukaryota > Metazoa > Chordata > Aves > Cuculiformes > Coccyzidae > Coccyzus > Coccyzus lansbergi. The sequence continues at coordinate 203,185 of JAUMJK010000118.1, forward strand.
TAGCAGTTATTTCAGCACCAGCCTAATATTTATTGAATACAGTATATAGTGAGTATGTTATATGATCACAACTGCTTGCCTGGTTCTACTTAAAATATAACTGGATTAATGGTTTCCAGATGATTAAGTAGCAATCACATAGGAATCATTTTTGTCTCTCTTATTCTTAGACTCCTTAGGAGAGTCGGGTCCCTGGGACACATTAGGGCAGCTATGAGAATGGCTGTAATACCTACTTCCTATTCCCTGTCACATTTTCAGAAGGCACGTAACAGTGAAGATTCATTGGAACACATGGAAGACATTATACTTACACTATGACCCTTTTGTCCAGCTATATCTGGCACAAAGAATAGCAGGCAATGCTGAATCTTTGTTTTTTCATAATCACATATAAACACTTCTCAGAAATATGATCAGTTGCACTAGGCAGTGTCTAATGTATGGTTTAGCCTTTTGAGTAGGAAATTAGGTGTGTGGGGAAATAGTGCAGATGCTTTTCTGAATTTCTGTCTTTGATGAGATTTTTTTTTTTTACATCATCCATTTCAGGGTCACCAAATGAACTCCTGTACCCTCAATTTAATGCACAGGTCCTCACCCTGTTAATGACTTGAGTAAACTTCCAGTGCCAGATACAGAATTTCATTTCTGGAATGTTTTTCTAGAGGATTCTGTGATTCAGAGTGATCAGATTGCCTCAACACACATTGCTTTCTGTATACCTAGTCTTTTTAAATGTACAGAAATAATATAAATAACATGACCTTCATGAGAGAAATAAAAAAAGAGTCCCTTCTAATATTTTGTGTTGTTGCTCTGAAAACATCATACATTTGCTTGGAAAAGATAAAATTAAGCATCCATCTTGCAGAATACACTGAATTGTACCTCTTATTTTACTTATTTATCCAGATTGTGATCTTGATTTTCCTTTTCTATATCTGTGGTTATTTTTGAACATATCTTTCCCTTCTCTTTCATGATAAGAATGTACTTTCCTCTGCAGTGTCTTCTATGTAACATGGTCAACCCTGTTTTACAATGCCAGACTGATTTTTGACTGAATATTATTCTTATGAAACCAGACAAGCTCCTGTGAATTCAGGTACTGTGTATTATGTGCCTCAGAATGTTGTTCAATGCCTATCTGCTGTTGCATAGCCACATAACAAAAAATGGTGAGAGGATACTAACTAGGCAAAGTTGCTAAATGGACAAGGGCTCAAAAAACCCCCAGGAAGTTGTATACAAAACTTATAAAAAATTCTAGTCTCATAGACCAGTCAAAACTAAAGATATTTTGTTTTCAGTTAGAAACAAGATACACTAGTATATTTCAAAAGATAAATGCTTAATATGGGGGACAGAGAGACAGGAAAACAAGCTATGCTGGTTTAACATCATTAATAATGTTTACTTTAGTTCAATCTTGAGTTATAGTGGTAAAAAACCAACAGGCAACATGTTCATAATTTCAAAGTTTCTCCTTCCATGTTTTGATTGCGATCTGCCACAATTGTTAAATGAAATTTGGTTCAATTACCTCAGTAAGAAACACAAAATGTTCTGACTTTTTTTGTTTTAAAGTTCAGAAATAATAGCTAAAGGGTCTATTCCTCTCCCAAAGATCAACTATAACATTAATTAAGGGCAATGAGAATGACACATCTTCAGTAAGAGAAAAATGTAAAATTTCATTAAAATATTTGTTAGTAATGACACCTATTATTAAGGATTATAGCCTTAATTTAAGAGAACTAGGTCATTTTGAGAACTTTTTGGAACACTGCTTTTTAATGTGAATTAAAAACATATCTGTGAACCCTTTTAACAGTAGTGAGAAACCAGGATAGGAAGAGGTACATCTAGCCCACAAATAAATATTAGAAAAGACCTTTACAGATATTCCCTTTTAGAAAAATCATTTTTATAAAGTAAAAGATACCTCAGTATGCTGCTCATTGATACAGACATATTGTTACAGTACATTCAGTCCCAGTATCTTGAATTTCACAATGTATTATTTTTCATCTTTGTGTGATCCAATATTCATTAATATAATTAATTAGGAAGATTAAAATCATAAAAATATTTTTAATAATTCAATCAGTTTGTATGAAATATTTGACTTCTTGTTCAAGACCTCAGTTATGAAATTTTCTGCATTCAGCTTTTAATTTAACTTTGCATGTCACTTGCAAAAATATGAATGCTGGAAGCAACAAAATTTCAGTTAGTTCCGGTTTAGTGTTTATTTTGTAATGTATAACTTGTTTAAAGGATGGTTTTAAAATATTTTGTAATTAGGTACTTGGAAAGTTTTTGAAATGCAGTATTTCAATAAGTAAAAACTTTTCTTATAACCCATGTGTAAATTATTTACTTCAATCATTTGAGAAACTAGCCATAATTTTGATGACTATTTAATTAAGGCTTCTGCAGAACTTGACGACAATGCTAATAAAGCTATTGAAGAGGTACAAGCAGTTGATCTTAACTGGAAGAAATGACACTGTTTACACAAATAAATGATGGTAGCTAATCTCACATTCTTAATTATCAGTGATGGGCCTACTTCAAAAGATGTTGTGGTTCTTGTCTGCTTTAGCTGAGTCCCCCAAATATGTGTTTACTCGGAGCTTACATGTCTATCTGAATTGTAAATATAGCAATTTTAGTTCAACCTGAGTTGCCTCCTGGACCTGAACACTTCAGTGACAGAACTAGAAAAATCTTTTTTGTTTGCCACCCAAACAGTTTCTCGTCCCCTTTTCATCTTTTGGAGTTGCAAGCTCTAGCTCTGCAGTTTCACAATGAAAAATTCATTTGATTATCTGGAGCGAATGATGCCTGGCTGCTCCACAGGAATACACTGAGCAGCCTTGTCCTTTGATACCATATGTCTGCACCTTGCCGGGCGGAGCTCCGTGCGTCTTCTGGAGCACTGATGTCTCTCTCTCCCCCTTTCACAGACCTTACTGACAAGCCTAGTACATCAAGAACAGTGCCTTATAGTTCCTGGCATCCAGTCATTCCCTCTATTACAACCTCAAATCTGAAGGGAAGTCCAGGAGATGATGCCATTAGGTTAACATTTTCAAAATGAGCTATTTTATTTATACTATCAGAATCAGGAGAAAAGAATCTTATGTGGCTATGTTTAATTGACATTACTACAAACTTTATTCTGTGTATTTAACAAGGTCCTGAAAATATACATAATGAAACAAACTGTACTCATATTTAGACATTGGCTGAAACAATGATGCACAGTGAGCAGCATGTATTTCAGTATGTATCATGTTTGATTCCCTTTCCCAACAAAGAGTGTATGAGATCCTGTGGATGTTGACAGTTCATTGCTGGGCATTTTGAAGTCATTAACATGTTTGAATTACTATCATTTCCTGGCACATTCTGGCATAGATAGGAAGACTTTATTTTGAGACAGGGTTTGTGGCAGCAGGGTAAAACCTACTCAAGAACTGAGAACCAACTATTACTGTTCATGGTACTCCTCATGGTATCAGAGGATACCATGAAAGAAGCACTTTGAATTTTCACACTTTGGAGCAGATACTCTGCTTCCCATACTCTCTGAGAACAGGATTTACATTGATCGGTGGATATTGTAAATGAAATCTGAAAACTGGGAACATATTTTATGCTTGGAAGGGATGTGACTCTTCTCCTTTGGATGACTGTATACTCTGCAATGAAACGTGGCAGCAGATCAAGAGCAAATGCTTTTATTCTTCTCTACTCTTACTGATGAATTTGGTAATACTTAAACTCTTTCTGGAAACCTATGGTGATTTTCTCCTTGAAATATCTTATAGCAGGATAGCCTACTCACTTTTCCTTCATTTAGTCCCTCATTCCTCCCATTCAGTCATTCAGTTGCTGAGCTCTTGCTTGATGGCATTTAAAGACCTGGAGGTGTAATAGTATCAGTACTGGTGTTTGATAACTAGTGACACAGTAGCAATGAACTGTGACCAGCCTATTACAAAGCAGAAAGTACTGTACCACTCCCTGTACTGATTTTTCTGATTGGCATACCTATAGAATCCCTTCTTGTTATTCGTGTCACTGGTCAAGTTCAGCACCTTGGCCTTCCTGACCCCATCCCTACACAACCAGGCAGTGTTCCTATACTCTTCCCATGGTCTCTGTCCCTGCTTGCACTGCCTGTGCAAGTTCCCTCTTGCTCTCCAGTTTAACTAGCAGGTCTCAACTCAGTCATGCTGGTCTCTTCCCTTCCCTGCTAATTTCCTACATTTGGGGACTGAGCACTTTTGTGCTTTATGGAAAACATCCTTAAATATTTGCCAGCTCTGTTCTGCTCCCTTGTCCCTGAGGACTGTTTCCCCAGAGTAGTACTAACTAATGCCTTGAAGAGATGGAATTCTGCTTTCCTAAAATTTAGAGTCCTGACTACATTCCTCACCTGTCCCATAATCCTCAGGACCTTGAACTCCACTAGTGTGTGATCACTGCAGCTCAGGCTGCCTCCAATCTTGACGTTACTAATGAGCTCATTTGCATTGATGACCATCAGGACCAGTATTGCATCCCCTTGATTAAGTATGTTTGTTACCTGGGTTAAGAAATTATCTTCTATGCACTCTAGGATACTTCTGGATTGACTATAGCTTGCCATGCTACTTTTCCAGCAAATGTCAAGATGGTTGAAGTCCCTCAGCAGATGCTTTTATTCTTCTCTACTCTTACTTATGACATCAGAGGGATGAGATCTTGCAAACGTGTTGTCTCCTGTAGCTGGAGGAAGAAAATAAACCACCTAGGATCTTAATCTCTCTGCTACAAGAAAGATGTTGTAGCTGAAATTAAAGTGCATTTCCTGTCTTGGCTAAGTAAAAATTAATTTACACACTCATGAAAAACCAAAAGACTTAAGGAAAATTCTCCATTTAAGGAAATACCAAAAGAAAAAAATAAGCATGTGCTGCAGTCTAAATAATCCTAAAAGCATTTTTTTAGACCCAGGTCCCCAGTAACCAGAATATGTCCATTTGTGGACAATGGTCCAAGAAATAAGTTTAAATCCTAAAAATATGCCTATCAAGCAAGATCATTTTTAATCAAATGTAGGATCCAAAGACACTGCTCTTTCTCTTCCTCCTTATAAGTCTACTTCTTCTTTGGTTCTTAGGAGTCAATTGCATTCCATCCAAGGAAATTGTAAGGCTCCCTTCTGTACATTTTTCTGTGGCTTGCATTACTGTTTTCTAAACAGCTTATCACATGCTATTTATCATGGGAATGACTCTGATACCTTTGTGTGGGTTCCACACATTTGTGTCCTGATGATTAAATCATAGTTCTTATTCCATTACATCATATTCATAATGAATTACCTCATCCATCAATTACTGCAGAACTAGGCTCATATCATGTGATAATGATATGGATTTTCCACACCATTCAAAACAGTGTATAGCAAACAACCCTGACATCAACTAAATATGAAAATGAAATTGAAACAGCAGAACAGTCAGCAGCTGTGACATCTGTGAATGCACTGCCAATAGTTACATCATTGTGAGAAATTACATACTTTCTTTCAACGGCACAAATACTGTGTAGCATATCATAAAGGAACATGATAAATCAAGAAAGTACAGTATGCAATAGTTCTAAGCTCTACAGGTATTTTTCTCTTCTGAATCAAATCCTTCTAAATCTTGTATTGTTACTGGTTGTTTCTTTACTTTAGATACAATAAAGAGTCATTTCATAGAAGATAAATTAGCAAAACTATTTTTACAGAGTTCTGATTATTTTTATTGTACAAGGGGTTTTGTTTAACAGTCTTAAGTAAAAAGCAGTTTAGGGATGTTTTCACAGAGTCATAGATATATTGGGTTGACACAGACCTCCAGCAATATCTAAGCCTTTCCTCTAATGTTAGTATGTATATGTATACAAATGTTTGCCTATGTTATTTTGCAAAATCCCTAGTTGACCTATCCTAATTAAATTATCCCTCATGCCAAAATAGTTTTCCTTTTATATTTACCCTAAAATTCTGCACTTGCAGATTAGCTCTTTTTTGACTTATACAATCTGTCTTTACACCTCTTATATTCCACAAGGTGTCCCATGATTTTTCTTGGTGTTTTCTAGCATTTCTACACCACTCAGTTTTATTTCCCATCCTTAACCCTATGCTTCTTGAAACTGGACATAAAATTCCAATTACAAACTCTGGTGTTCAGCAGAAGATAACAATTAGTTCTGGTCTTACGTGAAACAATCTTACCGGTACATTATAGGATAATATTTGTCTTTTTTTTTCTTTCAATAGCACTATTTACATTTTCAGCTTGGATTCAATGTCACTATTGCTTCTATTTCTCCCCGTTTTTATTTATGTAGCCAGGTGGGGGCAGGGGGAAGATTTCCCCTTATGACTTCATAGTTCTTCATGCTGCATTTTATCCTACTGATTTGAAATCCTTCTTGCAATTTCTCAGGATTTCTTTGAATTCTAAACATTTTCTCCATAATACTAACCTCCTCCTTTGCTTGATGCCATTTCCAAATTTTAGAGGCAAACTTTCTATTCAGCCACTCCAGTTGTTAATCAAAAAATAAACACCTGTGTAATGGGATAGAATATCCCCTTTTCCTACAGATTAACCTTATTAAGTTGAATGTATAGGAGATTCATGTGGTGTAAAATGGAATTCTATTTTGCTTGAATATCCTTTTAAAAGGGATTTGACACTTATATATTCTGTTGTCAGTTACACTGTTCTGATTGTTGTTACACACTGCAATGAGTAGTCCTTGTCCAGGAGCCCTGTAAGTGTGCTTCATGCCTAAGGGGTTAAGTTTAATAGCATGACATTGTTGAGTCTAGCACCATTGCATCCATTAAAAACAGTATCTATATTTTAGTAGGTGATAGCAACAGACATAATACTTGTCATTGATTTTATAGGCTGAGTTTGTGTCATAATATATTGACATTGTACTTTTATACAAGACTTGCTTCAGGGTGTAGCTGCATTCAGTGCTGAATAACAGGCTAATAAAAACTGTAGCAGAAACAGCTTTACGACCCTCCATTGACTTGTGTTTTACATTGTATTATCTTATTGCAGACATTTGAATTAAAGGTTAACAAACACTATTTAATGGGTTGTTGGTATGAATGTACTGTACAGGAATACATGCCTGGCAATGTCTATCAGTTATCATACTGTACATGCATTGTGATTTGAGTGAAGATAAGAAGACAAGACTGTAAATGGGCTCCTGACTGACTCTTTTTAGTAGTATGAAATAGCACATTTTGTTATACTTCCTCCAATTAAATGCATATCTACCATTAAAGCAATCTGTCATCATTTTAACAATGTCATTAATTTCTACAGTGCTTCACAGATGCTTTGTTCTTCCTTTGAAATTACCAGCACATGCATCTGTATAGGAACTACGAAATGCAAAATAGGGAAAACAAGTTTAAGAAGCCATCATCTGTAAATTATATAAATAACAAAAAAGTGGTTACTGAGGAAATGTGACTGCTTTAAAAAGTACAAAGTACTTAATCTGCAGATATTGTACAGTAATAAAAATGTACTAACCTATAAAAATATAAATTATTTTTCTCTCTCTGGCAATTATAAGGAAATATGGTTTACCATACTATAAAAATGTACTAACCCTATAAAAATATACTAAACTACTTGTCTATCTATAGTAATTATCAGGAAATATGGTTTACAATAGAACAAAATGTACTAAGCCTGTAAAATATACCAGATTTTGTTTCTATCTATAGTAATTATTAGGAAATGCAGTTTACAACTATGGAAGTAGATTTTTAAATATAAAAAGGCTGGCTGCAGAACTACAGAATCAAAAATGAGACCGATTCTTTCCTACTTAATGCTCAGGCAAGCTACATGAACAAAACATGAACGCATTAAAAAAATAAAATAAATTTTTTATTTGTTTCTTGAAAGTTTCCATTCAAAATAATAGCGATATGTCAGGCTGATGAAATATCAACTCTAGAGGTTAGCTTTAACACTCACTGTGTTTTTTTCTAAATACAGTTAAACTATTATCCTTTTAAATTTCATTTTAACCCATATAAATCAAGCAGTCTATTTGGTTAAAAACTAAATCACAATAAATACATTGTCATTACAGTTTTTAATTCCTTTCAAGTGAAATGGGGCAAAGACAGAAAGGACTACTTAAAAAACATTGCACAGTGCCAATAACATGTATAACCTATAGGGAGTATGAAAAGAAAATTTTTCAAAAACCTCCAAATCACTTAGGAACCTAAGGTCTAATTTCAGAAGTGACTTATGATTGGATCTTTAAAAATGTGTAGCCCACAAGTCTTTCACCATAGGTGCTTAAATGCTTTTAAAAACCTGTAATATAGTTAAGTGCCTAAATTTACTAGCTTTCAGTGAAGCTTCTGTCACTCACTGGTGTCACTTCAGAAAACGGCACACAGAGTTTCAGGTCACTTTTGGGAACTTTTGAAATATTAGTCCTACTTCCAATAGTAGCCAGTCTTTTGACTCAAGCACCACTTTTTACTGTCATGAACTTCTCTAACTACTCATATCAAAGGGAATATGATTCTTCTATTCCTCAATAAAACTTAATGTTGGACTCATTGCTGTCAGGAAACAAGCATCGCTGCATCACTTCAAATGAATTTTTTGTAATATAGATATCTGTCATTCTCTATATTCTGAGTCTTTCATAGCCTTCTTGAAAGCTCAGAAAAACTCAAAATATTCTTGTTATGTAAAAAGCTTATAATAGTCTTCTTTTTCTGTGTAACAATAATCTGATGCAATAAGAATATTGTATTTTCTTAATTACAACCTACAGATTTCACAGGACATACAGAGGAATTTATATTAAACAAAATTTTCATAGGACGTGTTAGACATGGATTATAACTCATTATAACTCTGAGTAGAATAATTATCTCAATTTTACTTTAATACCTTGGGTGGGGCATTGTTTCCTTATTCATGACTGTAATTGTAGTTCTGCCTTGTGCAAGATCCTCTGGAGAGGAGAAAAAGGGTAAGAATCTTTTGCTTGCAGTGTTTCAGTTCCTGCAGAATAAAATGGATACTCTACTACACACTCTCCTCTACTGAAGCTGAGGGAAACAGAATGACTTTGTCAGTATCTTGACATAAACCCAGAAAATTCGAGGGGATGTGCCAGTAATTCTACAAGAGCCTATTCCTTGGCCTTCATCCAGCTTGATCCTACAGAAGTTTTGACACTAGTCCAGCAAGACAGAAGGCCTGAGTCAGTTCTCCAGAGAGGCCTGTGCTTTGACATCACTGTGCTATTCAATATACTGATGAGCTGGTGACTTCAAGGATACATGACAATGTCTACCACTTTTAGAGACACCAGGCTGGAGACCTTGGAGAAACTTGTGCTTTCATATCAACATGGCAAGCTAATATTTCTGACCCATTCACTTTATTGTTACTCACCACTTGGCAGCAAAACAGAAAGTTGCAGATAATAACCCAGAGACTTCGTAGTGTTTTGTCCTCATTTCAGACTGTTCCTGATTCTTTCACCTCAGTATCAGTTCAGGAAGGTTGTTGAATGGGTTGTGCCTTACCTAATCCCAAAAGCTGTGTGTTCTAGCACTGTGACCTCTCAAACGCTTATTCATTCCCATGTGGTCAGCACACTAGGCCTACTGAAAGAGACAGTGCATGAGAATCTATGCTTTCACATAAGGCTAGTAATACGGATCTGGACACTACAATATAGCTGAGAAAAGTAACTCTCTTTCACATAGGAGTTCAACATCTAGCACCCCTGGGATATTATCCCAGGTACCCTGAATGCTGAGCTAGTGACTCAACAAGACTGCTAATTTAGAATAATGCAGTATGCTGTTTTGTTCTTGAGCTAACATGTTTCAGCACTGGGAACAACAGGTCTCCTACAATGATTGTCAATTTAGGAAAGAGTATGAGAAAAGTGCAAAATTATTGTGTTATTTCCTCTATCTACACTCCTAACTTCCAGACAGTTCACTCTAACATAGTGTCATGTATCAAGATGTACTAGAAACTGAATATAAAAGAATAGTAGACCCATCTACTGACTTGGCTACTGTTACACCTGTGTGTGTATACAGAGGATACATGGCATCATCTTAATAGGTTTATGGTGGTAGCTTTTCAAAAGTTAGATCAGGGAGCAAAAGATTTATCTGTTAATACCAGAATTATTCACAATTTAACTTTATTTATTGGCAGTAACTCACTTGTAACAACTGAAAAAAAGAGCTATTTTCTAAATGAGTAAAGAAAATGACATAATAACAGAAAAATGTATGAGGTGTAATATATTTTTATGCTTCTTGTTTATTATGCTATCAATTATATGAAAGGCTGTGGATGTATCTTCCTGGACTTCAGCAAAGCCTTTGAGATAGTTTCTCAAAGCATTCTGCTACGGAAACTGCCAGCCTCTGGTCTGGACAGGTTCACACTCTCCTGGGTGGAAAACTGGTTGGATGACCAGGCCTAGAGAGTGGTGGTAAATGCACTTAAATCCAGATGGAGGTCAGTTACAAGTGGGGTTCCCCAGGGCTCGGTGCTGGGTCCAGCCCTGTTCAATGTCTTCATCAATGACCTGGATGAAGGCATTGAGTGCACCTTTAGTAAGTTTGCAGACGACATTAGGCTGTGTGGAAGTGTAGATCTGCTGTAGGGTAGGGAGGCTCTACAAAGGGATCTGAACAAGCTGGACCGCTGGGCAGAGTCCAATGGCATGAGGTTTAACACTGTCAAATGCCGGATCCTGCACTTGGGGCACAACAACCCTATGTAGAGCTACAGACTGGGAGAAGTCTGTCTACAAAGCTGCCTGGAGGAGAGGGACCTGGAATGTTGGTTGACAGCGACTGAACATGAGCCAGCAGTGTGCCCAGGTGACCAAGAAGGCCAATGGCATCCTGGCTTGCATCATAAATGGTGTGACCAGCAGGTCCATGGAGGTTATTCTCCCTCTGTACTCAGCACTGGTGAGACCGCTCCTTGAATCCTGTGTTCAGTTCTGGGTGAGTCCAGAGAAGAGCAACAAAGCTGGTTAAGGGGCTGGAGTACAGGCCTTATGACGGACAGCTGAGAGAGCTCGGGTTGTTTATCGTGGAGAAGAGAAGGTTGAGGGGAGACCTCATTACTCTCTACAACTACCTGAGGGGAGATTGTAGAGAGGAGGGAGCTGGCCTCTTCTCCCAAGTGACGGGGCACAGGACAAGAGGTAACATCCTCAAGCTCTGCCAGGGGAGATTTAAGCTGGACATTAGGAAAAAATTTTCCCAGAAAGGGTCATTGGGCACTGGAACAGGCTGCCTAGGGAGGTGGTTGATTCACCTTCCCTGGAGGTGTTTAAGGCCTGGGTGGATGAGGCACTAAGGGGCATGGTTTAGCATTTGATAGGAACAGTTGGACTCGATGATCTGGTGGGTGTCTTCCAACCTGGTTGTTCTATGATTCTATGGTATGTATACAGCACCATGAAGCAATAGATATCTATCCTTTTTCCTAGCCATGTGACTGAATACACCTATAATACATTGCCCTGTTGAGGATATGGTGTGACAGTGACTATTAAATGATTTATGATGAACTTAAAATAACCAGACATCACGTCCTATTGATTGACATGCCAAAAGCATGGCAGCTTAAAAAATTATAGAAAATGCAAATTACTCTCTTCCTGTAACATCACTTAAGTGTCTTTCTGTTGATGCAATTAAAGTGAATAGGCATCTGAAATTTATCAAACAAATAATTGACTTAAAAGAAACATCCTATAAAGATTATAAAAGATTTTTGAAGTAGCATTTTGTAGGTTTTTTCCTCCAAATGCTGGTGGGTTCAATGAATCAGATGCATTTTTTATTTTATGTATGTCTACTCTTCTCTGTTGCTAAATGTTTTTAGTATTGGCTAAATTTTAAGTGACAACTTTGGAGTTTCTCCTCAGTGGATTACTAAATATTTTTCTTGTATATGAGTCAAATATCTACTCTTATAAAATCCTTTCACAGATAACAGATATGACTGATTATATACAGAGGGCAAAAAGGCATAAAAAGAATATAAAGCCCTCTTATTCTTATTTTTGCTGAAGGTATTAAAGGAGATACCTGCAGACTAACTTTTTGGGAGCTTCTAGTGTAGGGGCATGCCAAAACCAAAGACTGGGAAATGAGGTATGTAACCAGCTAGGAAGATGAGAAGCTTTACAATAGGATTCTGCATAGTGCTACTTCCCCACACAGCTGATGACAAGCTCTTATAGGTAAACCATTCAACCCCTAAAACTGACAGAAAAAAGGCAACGCAGAAGTATTCTATCAAAACTTTAATCCTGTTTCCCTAGGGTATAAGTTTAGTGCTGCACCTCTTCCCACACAGCAACTTACACAAGCTTTTAATTGTTATCCACATTCAGATCTAAAACCCACAATATTTCTGTTGGAAGGAATAAGAGAACAATTTTTTTCTTTCTAATTGAAACAATGAATATCATACAGACAATACATTACCACTTAATGGAAAAAAACTGGTAAGTCAGAAGCTTGCCTTCTGTCTTTTACATGCAACTACAAATATTTGTTCTGGTAGCTCTAGAGTTATCAGATAAGCCATTTTTCCAAGTACTGTCTGCTTAATGTATATTTTTCACTCATGCAACAATGTGAAAGGAGTTATCAGGAATGTGATTTCATCTATTGTATGGAAGATTAAAAAAAAAAAAAGAACTTAACTCATCTTTACTTTTTGTTTTCCAGGCAATTGCATGTCTTCATGTGCTATGAGCAGCTAGCCAGAGCAACCAAGGCAGATATGATAACTGTCGAAATTGAGGAAAGGTTTAATTTCAAAATTCGATATACTTGAATCCTACTACCCCAAAACATCAGATGTGGTCAAGGCTACTGACGCCAATCCAGATGAGACAAAATAAAATAAAGCAGTGGGAGAATTAAGTGGATCAGAAACATCCTACTTAGACGAAGGAGTCTTGTTACAGCTACTATGGGAAGTTCATATATGAGGCCAGGTAAGTCTCTTAGCTGTCAAATGCCATGGTACTGAAGCAGGCCATACAGGAGAAACACTTCGCTGGGATGAAAGGTCAAGTCCTGGGTCCCACTATAAGAGAAAAAAAAAAAATCTTTGTGACTACCCAAATAGTACTATTTAAGAGGGAGAAATGGAGAACAGGAGAAAGATGGGGAAAAAAATCAGTTCTTCCAAGTTTATCTGGAACAGTGAAAATGTTTTGGGTTTTTTTTTTTTTCCTATATTTATTAATTTACTGTTTATTTTGGGAGCTGAAGAAATGCCCTTCAAAGTCACTGAGGTGTCTTCCAACTCATTCAGCAGTTTTCCTTATACTTTTATAGTTTCCAGTATATGTAAGACAAATATGTTGTGTGCTTTACTTTGCAATCAGACTTTAAGCCTTCTTCATTCATCCAAATTTGTCTTAATATTAATCATATTATTACTGAACTGTCCTTCCCTTGCCGACAAGAATGACTATAATAAATAGCAATATCTCTTCCAAGAAAGAGTTTTAAGTAATCAAGATATCCATCTGACCTTTAACATGGAAAATGAGGATTGTCACAGGGATGACTTGTTTTAGTACTCCTTGTTTGCAGTCATGAAATCAGTCAGAGACTAAGGTAGTAGCAGGAAGTTTTAAAAGGCAACAGGGTGAGTAGAAATGGAACAAAATGGATCAAAAATGAGGATTGACAATGGGGTCATATCTTAAGGGCTTAATTATTCTATAATATAAACAGAAGAAGGTAATATTCAAAATGCCATGGAATTAATGAGAAAACTACTCCTTTGAACTGTATGTAGGCTACATAAGTGTCAATATATACTATAAATTTACAGGTTTTGTGCAAGTGCATTTAAGAACACAAATTTGTATGCCTGTGTGGAAGTGTTCTTTTTATAAATTAATAAAAGCATGATAAACATAAACTTGAAGTTATAAATTTTAAACTTCTCTTTTGAGAGTATCCCTACATTACAGTAGCAATAACTACCTTTTTAACTCACATCCTCTCCCTTAAGACTATATGACTTTGTACAACAATAATTTTGTATTTGATTCTTGTGTAGGAATGGGTCTTTTGGACCACAGGATTTAATTCAACAGTTTTTAAACCAAAGAAACTAGCTGAAATGATGTGAGGTAATTCTCCAAGACTATGCTATTAAACCAATGACTTTCTCCATTTCCTGTAAAGTGATGCTGTCTGCTCCTTGCTGAATGAAGTAAAAGATATTGTTACTTAAGACGTGTTATTCTATTACATGGTAGAGAAAAATGAAAAGGGAAACTATACCAATCTATGTTTAAAAATATCTTCTCAAGCATGTGGTCAGTGAAAGCCTACCCAGATGTTAGTTTATTCATAAGCATTTTGAATACTCTTTCAGATGAATGACATCTAGCCAGCTCAACTGCCCCATGGGGGATATACACATGTATAACTCAGTTAATTAAGGAAAAAGTATGTAAACGGTGTCAAAGAGGGAAAAAGGCAATGTATCTAGCCTAAAGCAGTCTGACCCTGAAAGGCATCCCTAGGACTGATTAGCAAAGAGACCATCAAGCTGTTATATAAATATACCCTTTCCTTCATTTTATCTACTTTGAATCTCATCAGTTGGAAAATCTCTTCAGCCACAAGAAACAGGCATTTCTGGCACTGATTAGCTAATCCTGGCATGCAAGACTATGGAAACAATATCTTCAGAATAGTAATAGCTCCCCTGGTGTCTGCCAAGTAGACAAAATGTTGTCTTGATTTCAAAATGGTTACCCTACTCCCAAGCAAAGTTGAAAGCAGTTCGACTGATGGATGGTTTACTTACAACGAAACACAATTTCATAGCATATTTACTCTGTATGCACAGAATGGAGTTGGATACAAAAAACGTGTTCTGGGATATATTCAGAGAGAAGGTAGCACAGCCTGTCACTGTTCATAACCAGGATGGTACAAGCACCCGTCTTATATGTAGGAGGAAATGGGTCCATTGCCTTTATTTTTCTATTCTCCCCTTTTTCTTATGGTGAAGTCAATCTCCAGCCACAGTGCTGTTGTGCAAATTACTCTCAAGTCTCATACTACTGTGTTCTGAATGCACAACATTTAATCAAGCTCACAGTTTCAAAACCTTTTTCCCACCTCACAGTCAGCAGATAAATGAGAGAAATCTGGTGCTCCCCCTCCATGGTGGGACCATGTGGGGAACTGAGGTGTGGGGGAATGACCTGTCTCACCTCAGGTGTGGGAAAGGATGTAGTCTGAGATGAATATGAATGGTTGGTGAAGTTTAACTTTCCTCTGCCTTCAGTGCACTCATACCCATATAGGAGTGGGTTTTCTCGATGTAGCTTAGAATCATAGAATAACCAGGTTGGAAGAGACCTATCAGATCATCGAGTCCAACCATTCCTATCAAACACTAAACCATGCCCTTCAGCACCTCATCCACCCAGGTCTTAAACACCTCCAGGGAAGGTGAATCAACCAGCTCCCTAGGCAGCCTGTTCCAATGCCCAGTGACCTTTTCTGCGAAAATTTTTTTCCTAATGTCCAGCCTAAATCTCCCCTGGCAGAGCTTTAGGCCATTTCCTCTTGTCCTGTCCCCTGTCACTTGGGAGAAGAAGCCAGCTCCCTCCTCTCTACAATCTCCTTTCAGGTAGTTATAAAGAGCAATGAAGTCTCCCCTCAGCCTCCTCTTCTTCAGGCTAAACAACCCCAGCTCTCTCAGCTGTTCCTCATAAGGCCTGTTCTCCAGCCCCTTCACCAGCTTCATTGCTACTCTCTGGGCTCACTCCAGAGCCTCAACATCGTTCTTGTGGTAAGGGGCACAGAACTGAACACAGGATTCAAGGAGGGGTCTCATCAGTGCTGAGTACAGAGGGAGAAAAACCTCCATGGACCTGCTGGTCACACCATTTATGATGCAAGTCAGGATGCCATTGGCCTTCTTGGCCACCTGGGCACACTGCTGGCTCATGTTCAGTCGCTGTCAACCAACACTCCAGGTCCCTCTCCTCCAGGCAGCTTTGTAGACAGACTTCTCCCAGTCTGTAGCTCTACATAGGGTTGTTGTGCCCCAAGTGCAGGATCCGGCATTTGACAGTGTTAAACCTCATGCCACTGGACACTGCCCAGCAGTCCAGCCTGTTCAGATCCCTTTGTAGAGCCTCCCTACCCTACAGCAGATCCACACTTCCACACAGCCTAGTGTCATCTGCAGACTTGCTAAGGGGGGGACTCAATGCCTTCATCCAGGTCATCGATGAAGACATTGAACAGGGCTGGACCCAGCACTGAGCCCTGGGGAATACCACTTGTGACTGACCTCCATCTGGATTTAAGTCCATTTACCACCACTCTCTAGGCCTGGTCATCCAACCAGTTTTCCACCCAGGAGAGTGTGCGCCTGTCCAGACCAGAGGCTGACAGTTTCCGTAGCAGAATGCTGTGAGAAACTATCTCAAAGGCTTTGCTGAAGTCCAGGAAGATACATCCACAGCCTTTTCCTCATCCAGCAGCCGAGTCACTTTATCATAGAAGACAATCAGAGTAGTTTGGCAAGATGTGTTTCGTTTCTATAAACAGGAGCAAACTTTAATCAGGGCATGCTGGCAGAGGGAGAGCCAAAAAGTGACTGCAGGCTGTGGTGTGCCCCTCTCCAGACCAGAGAACGAGAGGAAGCGCCTCGTCCCATGCATGGAACTTGTGTGGTGAGAGGGAGGCAGGTGGCTACGTACTCCACCTCTGGTGCCTTTTCAGTGTTTTACCTTTTGTTTCTAGCTTTCAAGTTGAACAGAAGCTATGGGTTTTACTTGAAATTAAATTTTGGTGAGAAAATATAATTGTTGATTTTCACTTTTCATTTCAGTCCAGTCTTCCCATACTTCTCCAAAGAGTGGCAAAATACTGGCAGATAACACGTGATGAGACAGACACACTATTAATGTCAGCTGTTACTGGGCTACTGAATTCAATCAAGCTATTATAATTTACCATCTTGAGCATATGATCAAGTATCACTAATCCTAGGAAAAAAAAAATAATTTTCTAACCTCATACAATAACAATGAGGAATTAGTTTAATAAGAACCTTCATTTCATATGTTGCATCACTTTTCTGAAGACCAGATTCAGAAACTGAACTGGGAAATGAAAATATTGCAATTCTTGTTTTATAATGGCCCACATCAAACCCCTTGATTAAAGCATTGCTCATGGTTTTTTGCAAGGTGAGAATCAAATGTTACAGTTGGCAGTTATCTCTCTTTTTAAAACAAAGCAAATTTAATAAGAGACAAGTTGTTAGCAAGATTACTGAAGTTTGTGCCAGTCTACAAATAACTAATGAAACTGGCCTGTATATTTTTTAGAGAGTAACATAAATTACAGTTTGTTTGCCAAATGTACTAATTGGCAAAGCATTCTCTGTTTCATTTTAAAATATATTTATTTGGTCTACCTGGCTGTTACTAGTTGCCAACACTCTTTTAGCTGTATTGACAACATTACACCTCATCCCAGCAGGTATGATGCTGTGCTGTCAAAGCTGTCATGGAAATTGCTGGCACCTAAAGGACAGGTAAATAAATGCTGCTCTTTTAGTATGTAGCAGTTTTCCCAAGTGGTGTATCCCAGCAAAGCAGGAGACAGTAAGTCACAATACTGAAGGAATTTGAAGTGTGTACACTCAAAAACCCCAGGCTTATCATCATTTTATGTTTTGAAGATCTTCCTCAGTATGGAAGAAGAATGGGAACTAATATATCTTTTCCAATTAAGAATTCCTCTCTGATACTATGTTATTAAGTATAACACAGTAACACCCCAAAGACAGAAACAATAATGAAGTGCATACAGTATCTGAAAAACCTGGAATGCATTTTCCAACTACTGCATTTCCTCTGTAGCAATGCAATTACCTTATCTAGAATTGGTAGTATTGGTGTAGCCATGGTGTTACAAAGAGAACAGTGAAGATGATGGGGAAAACTAAAATGTTTAATAAGCATTGCTGCAAAAAAATATTTTTAAGGTGAAGAAGAATCTGAGGAATGACTGGTACAGCTGAAGGTTCATTTGTTTTCTATGGTCATATTCAATGAGTCTGGTAGAAGAAATCCCATCTCCCTATAAATTATGCCTCATTAGATTTGAAGCTCTTCTGCAGCTTTTGGCTGCCTTTAAATACATGTACTTATGTTGTCCCAAAACTATTGTGTCCTAGAAGTTCTATGGTTTGGATTGTGACATTAAAGAGATATCAGTAGAGCAAATATGTAATCAAGAGTGAATGATGAGTTTAGGTAAATTAATAGAGACTCTGCGGGGGAAAAAAATCACACTGGAATTCTTCAACTGCAATGCAAATGTTTTAATGTCTCCAATATCAAGGAATATTTCTTTTCTTTAAAATATTTTCTATTTAAGAAAAAAATGTATTCTTTTGTTAAAAAACCAAAGATTTTTATCTACCTTTGCTGGTATGTTGAACCTGTCTGATACTAAGAAGGTAGGATTATTCTCAGTTTTTTGTGTTTGTGGAGATAGTCTGGGAGATAAAGAAAATATAAGTGATCCAACTATGCCAGTTTGAAAAAGAAGTGGAGCTCTTAGGTACCTGCGAAATTTGACAAAGAGGAAGTGTAGCTGAAGAGATGGGTTGATGAACCATGAATCATAGAATCATAGAATCATAGAACAACCAGGTTGGAAGGGGCCAATCGGATCTTCTAGTCCAACCATTCCTATCTAATGCTAAACCAAGTCCCTCAAGACCTCATCCACCCCTCCCTTAAACACCTCCAGGGAAGGTGAATCTACCACCTCCCTGGGCAGCCTATTCCAATGCGCAATGATCCTCTGTGTGAAAAACTTCCTCCTAATCTCCAGCCTAAATCTCCCCTGGTGGAGCTTGAGGCCAGATACAGCTGGTGCTAAGGCACGCATATGTACATACAACTTCGTTATGGAAAATGCTTAATGATATTTTACTTTTGGTTGCAAGAAGTCTCTGTATGCTTTCCTTTAAAAGGAAATGGCATTATGAATGTAAGACAAGTGTTAAGAACTTTTCTAATCAAATCCTACTTGACACATACATCCCATTATGTTTTACTTAGCCGCACCAATAGATGTTATGTTAAGGATTAAAACTCTGTCGGTGTTGTCCACTATTTCTTCATGTGACCCTTGTCCTATCACTGGGAACCACTGAAAAAGGTCTGGGTTCATGCTCTGGACATGCCCACTTTTGATATTTATAAGCATTGTTAAGATTCCCTCTCAGTCATCTCTTCTCCAGATTAAACAGACCCACATCTCTCAGTCTTTCCTCATAAAAGACATGATCCAGTCTCCTAATCTCCACTCCACTCATCATCTTCATGGTCCTTCCCTGGAATCTTTCTTCTTGAACTAGAGAGCCCATAACTGGACATAGGACTCCAAGATCTCCTTAAAAGACAAGTAATACCTGATACGCTTTGTTGCAAATACGGTCTTTGTGAGTGTGACAGGTAACCATAATGCATAAACCCTGTTTAATTCATGGAAAATACCAAATAATGATTATTTCTTATTAAAAAAATGGGACAGAACAGGCATGAATTGCAGCCAAAGAGAAAATTGGGGGCTGCCCGCAAGGTGGTACCAGGGCAACCCATTGAGTGGTAAGGGGAAGGTTTCTGTCTATTTCTGAAGGACACCCAATGCCTCATCTCTTTCTGCTCAAAATCCCCTCCTGACCTCTCACCTTTGTGAGAAGTAAAGCTATCTTAATGGAGTGTCCTGCTATTTTGAGTCTGAGCAACATTCACTCTCTCAAAGTTGTCTTATCTGTTGTCAGTGAGTTGGGACAGCAGCTCTGAGGCTCCTCTGTGCAAAAAAGCAGTAGTGCCAGGCACGGGAGTCAGCAACCAGAGTTGCTTCCCACTTGCCACAGCAGACTGCATGAATCCCTGCCACAACTGCAAAACCAAGAACATATTTGTAGAACGAGGTTCATTTTTTCAGTAGCATATTTCAGCTGCTTGGAAGTGCAGATTTAAGCTGACTGCCTCTAAGGGTCCCAGGCCAAAGCTGTAAGAGTTTCATTCAGAATCCCCCAGACTCAAGATTAAGACAGAACCAAGGTCAAATGCAGTAAAGCAAAAGCCTTTATTGGAAAAAAAAGGCATTAGATGAAAAGCCAGATAAAGGCAAAATGTGATGGGAAAGAGAGGAACAAAGATAGAAAGTTAACCTAGGATTTGGGATAGGATTGCAAGAATAGTCCCCCAAGGGTTGCAAGAAGAGTCTCCACCATGAGTGTGACATCTTCAGGTGTCAGTGTGTCAGGGGTTCAATGGAGAGTTGGCAAAAGAGTTGGCAGTGTACAGAGACATGCCAGCAGCTACATGACCACTCCCCTCTGCAGAGCACTGGTTTTGGTTTTGGTGGCTTCCTGAGCAGCTTGGCAACAGCTTTGGACAACCTCTGAGACAGGTTTTAATTCAGCTCCTTGCACTACCTCTATTCATAAATTAATATAATTTCTAAAATTCTGACCATAGGAAAAAAAAATAATCTTTGCTTGAAAAAAGTGGGAAAAAATCAGACTAATTTTGGGGTTTATTTCTCAAACGCTTACTTGAACATGCTTCAAAGGGTAAAGTTAATCTTTATAGTGGGAAAGCAAATTAGTCCCATTTTGACATTGTCTGCCTTATAGTACTGCTTACAAAAGATTGATTATATGATTTTAATAGATTGTTAGGCAGGGCACATTGTTTGGAAAATAACAGTGAGAGGTAGTGCTTCTTGTCTCATATTTAGACTAACATGAGTTACTAACATGACCTATATTGTAATACTCAGCACTGCTCCACAGTTTAGCTATTTTCTTATCTATACACATATAGCTGAACTTTATGAAAATCTTAGCAAGAACTGGCTTGTAAAGAGAACAACATGGGAAAAACCACAATTACTGAGCACACATTAAATTGGTATATAAATGAGTTTCTCAAAAAGCCTCTGAAATTCTATTTTTGTTTAGAGATTCTATACTACAGATTTGGATATGTTAAACTGTATCCTCAGGCAAACAAAGAAGATGAAATCTCTCAGTTTGAAAGTCTTATGTCTCCCTGTTCAAGGCCTGCATTTAACGTTCATGTGAATATTTGGCATCAGTTGTGATTATTTATGAATCAAGCGACCTTGCTGTTGGAATATTTTCTTTCAGTACTGTTGGGTCGTTGGCATGCTTAAATTAGTCATATGACATTTAACTTAATAGGAGATTAATGGGGAAACTGTAAGGCATTACAATGTTAAATTTAGCAGGAATTAGTAAAAATCTATGCCCTAGCTTTTAGCTACCAAGGTGCTATTTTGAGGATCACATCAGCATTACACAACTTCTTTCATCAAGATTAAAATGAGCACATAAATGTTAAAAAGTCGTGCTTTTGGGACTGAGAGGCTGTTGTCATTCAAAACAGATGAACACAAACTGGTGCACAGTAGGGACTGAAGAAACAATTGTTTTTAAAGCCACTCTTATTAAATTCTTGTTTCTTTCACTTTAGTTTCTATTTTCAGTGTTAATATCATGCGTTGTTTGGGGTTAAAAATCTATCTTGTTAGCTGTATTAGTGTTTGAAAATGATCTCCCCAAAAAAGGCTTGGAAGTGCAAAACTGGGAAGTTACATCCAGTGTCTTAGCTGAATCATAGAATTATTTGGTTGGTAAAGACATTTGAGATTATGGAGTCCAACCTTACTGTCCACTACTAAACCCTATCCCAAAGCACCTCATCTACCCATCTTTTAAATACTTCCAGGGATGGTGACTCAATCACTCCCCTAGGCAGCCTATTCCAGTGCCTGATAACCCTTTTGGGGAAGATTTTTTTCTTCTGTCTAATATGAACCTCCCCTGGTGCAACTTGAGGCCGTTTCCTCTACTCTCACTACTAGTTATTTAGGACATCTTTTTACAACCTCCTTTCAACTAGTTATAGACTGTGATAAGGTTTGCTCTCAGCCTTCTTTTCTCCAGGCTAAACAACTGTTCCCTCAGCTGCCTCTCATGAAACTTGTTCTCCAGTTTCTTCACCAGCTTTGTCGCTCTTCTCTGGACACACTCCAACACCTCAGTGTCTTCCTTGTAGTGAGGGGCCCAAAACTGAACTCGGTATTAGAGGTGAAGCCTCACTAATGCCGAGTACAGGGGTGCAATCACTTCTCTGGTCCTGCTGGCCATGCTGTTTCTCATACAGGCCAAGAAGCTATTAGCTTTCTTGGCCACTTGGGCCACTGCTGACTCATATTCAGCTGGCTGTCAACAAACACCTTCAGGTACTTCTCTGCCTGGTAGCTTTCCTTCTCAAGCCTGCAGTGCTGCACAGTGTTTTTCTTTCCCAAGTGCAGGACTCTGCACTTGGCCTTGTTAAACCTCATCCCATTGGGCTCAGCTCATTGATACAGCCTGTTCAGATGCCTTTGTAGAGCCTCCCTACCCTCAAGCATATTGACATGTCCTCCCAGCTTAGTGTCATCCACAAATTTACTAAAGGATCACTCTATCTCTTCATCAAGATAATTGATAAAGATATAGAACAGAACAGGACCCAGCACTGAGCCATGGGGAACACCACTTGTGACCAGCCTCCAACTGTACTTAATTCCATTACCACAACTCTTTGGGCACAGTCACCCAGCTAGTTTTTCACCCAGCAGAGAATGTGCCTGTCCAGGCCAATGGCAGCCAGTTTCTCAAGTGAAAAATGGTGTCAAACGCTTTATGAAATTCCAGGTACATTACATTCACAGCCTTTCCCTCATCAATTAAGCAGGTAATCTTGTCTTAGGAGGAGATCAGATTAGTTTGGCAGGACCTGCCTTTCATAAACCCATGCCAACTGGGTCTGATCATCTAGCTGTCTTGTGCATGACAGTACACAAGATCAGCTCCATGACATTCTCTGTCACTAAGGTCAGACTGACAGGCCTGTAGTTCCCTGAGTCCTCCCCCTAAACCGTCTTGTAAATAGGAGTAACACTTGCCAGCCTGCAGTCAAATGAAACTTCCAGGACTGCTGGTAGGCACAGTCCAGAGAGTTGCTGATAGTGGAAGATGGAACTGACTCCTTCATAGTTGCAAAGGAACTGTTCATGTTATTTCCCACTACCTTGAACAACATGCAGCAGATCCCCAGGTGCACTTCTGTGCTGCTGTAGCCCTGCTGCCCATATGCAGGATATGCTTGGGATGTCTTCACAAAATGGGAGAGAGTGTGGCAGGCAAAGAGAGGGTCCAAGCTCCTTGTCTTGCCTTTATTTTCCCTCTCCTTGCAACGCTGTCTCAGTACAAACACGTATATCTGTTTGTTAAGGGTTCTGCTCTAATAATTTGTTAAGGGTTCTTAATTGTTAGGGGTGTTGCGCTGATAAATATTCTGGTAGCAATACTGTGTCATGCTCAACACACCAGCTCAGTGGTCTAAAGGTTTTTTCAGCACTCTGCATTGCACAGTTTCTTTTACTCTGAGTAGGATATAATTCAAAAGGTATTGACTGAATCCACCACCTAAGGTGACATGATATGGAAAGTTGCCACCACTAGCAGATGTAGATTTTATATCAAATCCCTGTTTCTCAAATGCCATGTTGTTGTTTGAATTCTGGTGACAGTGACTGAAACTGGTGGGTTGCCTTCTGGTAATTTTTCTATTGGACAACATGACAAGTTGAATTACTGATGTATAACAAATTCCACATACTACCACAGCTTTTAGAAAATTGTTTTTGTCAGCTAAGAAATTATTGATTGAGTAAAAAATATATTTAAAGTCAAACAGTGAGACAACTGGTGAAAAGGTAGGTATAGTGTAATTTCATAGAATCATAGAATCACCAGGTTGGAAGAGACCCACCGGATCATTGAGTCCAACCATTCCTATCTAACACTAAACCATGTCCCTCAGGACCTCGTCTACCCGTGCCTTAAACACCTCCAGGGAAGGTGAAAACACCTCCAGGGAAGTTGGAATTTCCCAGAAATTGTCCCTCAAATTCTTTAATGATCAACACTAAAACCATGATATCACCTGAGCTTCCAGGTAATCATCTCTAGCTACAGAATATATGCTTCAAAAGTTTCAATTTTGGTTGTGCAGAAGAGAAACCAATTAATAAACCTTCTTTCTAAATTAAAATGAGATCTGAATCTTGTTTATGTCCCAAATGAAAGGAAAATTAAAAAAAGTCATGGTAATAAATTTACAAGTAAAAATGTAAGACCTATTTTATATACAGGTCAGCAATGTTAAAGTGAAAAATTGTACTTAGCGAAGGAAGCAAATACTGGCCTTACAGAGATATAATTATAACTTCATAAATACTCAGAAATATATTCCTAACAAAAGGCTTAGATTAAATTGTACAGCTTAATGGAAACTTGTATGACTAGGAAGAGACATAAAGGGAGCACAAGTGATGCAGGAGGAGAGGAGTTGATTTGCAAGGCATGCACAGATGAGAGACATAGAAAGTCTGTTTATTCAAATTCTGCATTGAGTGAAACAATTCTCTGTTTGGTACAGAATGTAAGGCTGGGAGCTTTCAAGAAACTAGCAGCATAGTTAAGAAATTCTGTGGGCAATAAAAAAATACAAGTGTGGTACATACTAACACTAATTTTTATTTGTTGTACAAATATGATTCCTTGAGACCTTGTAACTTGGGCCTGCAGACTTTCCTCTAATTCCTGAAATAAGCATCTTATTATTTAGAAGAAAACTTTGCACGTAATTCAAACTGTCAAAACCACTTCCCTCTTAGATGAATTCTTCATTGATTGATTTGCTTGCTCTGTGTGGCCTGATAGTGCATTTATGAAAAGCTTAAAATTTTATGAGCTTCCATGGGAGCAGTGGGTACGCAAGTACTGCTGGGATGATGCTTTACTGCTTTTCAAAGTTTTCTTTGTGTCATTGCTGCTACTCCTGGTTTCTCAGAGGTTTCTGAAATGGCATGTTTACAGAATGTGTTAGCTATGTGAGCACCTTGAGCATAATGTCTCCTCCAGCTTCATTTGCTTTCACTGACTAGAAATTTATTTCATTGCATATTCTAGTCCCAGATTTTTTCTTTCTTTAACAATATGATAATATCAGGCTATTGGTGTAAATACACATGCAATTGTCAGTTAACCTTATGCTATTATTTTCAGACTGCCTGCGGCACAGTATCAGTACTGTCAGACAAAGAATAACAGAGAACAAGGTATTTCCACATTCTCTTCCATGAGCCAAGACAAAAAATGGGCTCATTACCAACATGTGGTTGTCTTGAGTTCAATATTAATATGTCTGCAGCTATCCAAAAAGTGTAGAGTATTTGTGTAATTCAGCAAAATGCGTTCCTGAAGAGATCAGGTGCTGCCAAAAAAGATACTTAATTTCTATTTAATCAGGCATAAAGGGGTTTTGTGGGAAACTCTTCAGAATGTATTTGGACTAAATTCAGTGTTGGTGTAAGCTGTTACAACTGTGCCGAATTCAGAAAAATGGCAGCTGCTGATGGCAGCTGAAGGTGTGGCCCAGAATTGCTTAAAATCATCAGGTAATACATTGGTGCACTGAGTCTGAGGACTGAAAAGAGGAAATCTGAGCTTCCAGTTTTAGTTCTGCTGAAAGGACTTGTTTAAAATTCTTTATGACACTTAACTAATCTGGTTAAATGTATCCCTGTTGTAGCACATGTATGAAGTTAGCCCTCTGTGTCAGCTTCACCACCTGTAAATGGTGATGATTATAGACAGTTACCTCACTGGGGTGTTGTCAGGATTCATTAATTAACGTCTATGTGGTGCCTTGAAAATGTTAAATGCCACATGTTGCAAACCAAGGTTCTGTCATTAGAATGGTTTAAAAAGACCATTTCAGAGATCTTCCTTTCTCTATTTGTATACATGCCTGTGTTGATAATAGGAACTTATGTGTGCCAAGAGGTACAGGGGTTCAAACACTGTGGGATCAACCCTCTTGTTGTGGAAGAACGATCTACAGTTTAGTCACAGGACATCTGCAGTCTTGTTATTTAAAGATCTTATGACGAATTCCGAGGTTTTAGTGGACAAGATTGGATACAGATGACTATTATCAATTACCATATCTAATGCCTGTTTAAAATGTCATTATGAATCAGTAGTAGCTACTTTCATTGCTGTATGTCTTCACACTATGGATGGAGTTTTTGTACCCATCAATGTCACATAAGGTATAATCCCCTCTGATAAAAGGTGTTCCTATCTTAGACATTGACAGAATCTCATTGCTACAAGATGCATGTTTTCATGCAGAATAATACCAGTCAGGCTAATTCTTAGCAATTACACATCAGATCTCATAATGTCCTTTGGAGACAAATCTCCACTATATTTGTGAGGTGAATGAGAAAACAGGGGTTAGAAGTTCTACCCAAAAAGAAATTCCTTCTGACTGTTGTCTCGTATACTCATCACTGTGCACTCTTCATTGAAATCAATAAAGTTATGCCAACATAGCAAGCGTAGTTCTTTATACTTATGTTTGTGTGTGTGTTGGTTTTGGGTTTTTTTACAGTTGTATCATATAAAAGTCTGAATATCTTATATTTTGTTGAAGTCTATTTTCTTTTCAGAAAAAAGTTGCCAGTAAGTGCACTTAGATCTGGACTTCAAGGGAAACATTATAGCATATAAAAATAACTCAGACTTTTCTGGGACAGGGTTATGCTTGATGAAGCTGTAATTCCACATTGAGATTCAAATATTAGTGTGTTAATGTCCTGCACTAAGTGTTACTAGGATTGTTCATATAGCTTGTGGGAAGAGACTGGCATCTACTTTTTCTTGCTGACGTGCAATGATGACGATGAGTGAAGCTGTTCGCATTGTTAGCCATTGCTCTGCCCTCCAAAAGCATATCCAAGATAAGAAAGTCTGATCAGTTCATTAATTTACTCTCAAAACACAGAAGTATTAGATCAGTATATTAAGGAAGTTGGAGCACAAATCTACCAACAAGAACATTTTCATCTGCTTAGCTTTAATTTGTCACTCATTATCTGCTGACTATTCACACAAATGCATACAGAAGCTAATGAACTGAGTGAGAATCCAACCTGCTAATGAGCAAGATGCACCAAAAAAGACCAAGTAGGGTCTAACAGGTACCTGAGTGTCTGAGCTAGGTTGTCACTTTCTCATTTTAAAAAAGGGGTGAGGGAAAAACCAAATAACCACTCACACACAGAAATCCCAATGATTATTGAAATCAATAAGCCTCTTGAGGGGAAGAGACTTCAGATTTGAGGATGCAGAAACAATTTGAAAGCCCTTAACATGTCTGGGAAAATTAGAACATCACATTATTTTTCAGTTGTTTTCTCTTAGTCATTTCTATTGAACTGTTTGACCTCAATAAATTAATGTTATTTGGAATAAGAAGCTTAATCTGAGGTTTCTGTAGGTTGTAGAGCCAATATTTCTCTTCTCTTGTCTTGGGCAATGTAATTCACCAATGATATAGAGAGCGATACAGCTATCTTGTGGATACTAATTCTCTCTCAAGTTTTTAGTGCTAAAGATCTGGCTCTCAAAAGCAGGCAAAAGTTTAGCAAGTGTGATACTGCCATTCTTGCACCTCAGTGTTGGACTTGGATGCCTAACATAACAGTAAAGTACTTTCAATTTACCCTTCTGTCTGGCTATGTGTATCTTTAAGACCATGTTCTTAAATGAAAGCATGTAACCTTTATGATTACAAATAGAGTATTCCTGCTTTAGTAGTCGGAGTGCAATTTTTTCTCTGCTGTTTAAAAAAAAAGCTTCTCATGATCACGATGAGAAAACTCATACCTCTGAGAGAACATAACTCTGACTCTGTAAGCACACTCAACTATGAATAGAAATACCCACCTGTCAGTCACTCAAGGTAGTTTAAAATACCTGTGCTGCAAAAGCCTATGTGTTATTATAGATTTAGCACTACGAGCAATGTTCTCTTTGTCAAACAATGAAGCAATATGACTAATTAACTCTCACTAGGGAACCTGAAATAATGATCTCTCTTTCTCTTCCTAGAGCCAATTACCCCAAATATTCAGATTAGTTACTTACTATTTCTCTGAAAGAAATACCTTGCTTTCATTTTCTTTTTAATTTAAGGCATTATGTACCATGTAGCATCATGTTATAGGATGTTATGTCACATCCTGACAGCTTACAACTAGGGATATGCTGAATTTATTGGATAGTTAATACATTCCTGAATTAACAAGATAACCAACTTTTCAGGAAAAGGAAATCTGGGAAATATTTGCAATATCTCTTTATATATCTATAGTGAGAATTTACTGGTTGATTTAATCAGCCATAGAATTTCTTCACGGCTTCCTGTTAGGATAATGCTTAAGTACATATGTTTATCTATGCAGACATTTAATTCACCTAAGTGTATGATTCAATTTTACAAATGCCTACAATACATAAAAAAATACATTATGATCCAGTATTGTAACATAAAATTAAGATATTTGAAAAACCCTTGATCAAGAAGATACTTCTAAGAATAGGTAGCTAGAAAACTTCCTTCCCTGGTCCATGAGACAGGCTACTATCCTCTGATTGTAGTACAAACTGGTAATGATGACTTAGTAAAAAGAAACATTAAAGACATCGAGAAAGACTTCAGGGACATTGGGAAAATGATGGTGCGCTCTAGGGCACAGGTGGAGTTCTGCTCCATCCCAAGGCTAAATAGAGAGGACCCAGACGTTACAAAGCAGAACTCGATTAATACCTGGCTCTGAGCCTGGTGTGAGGAAAGGGGCTTTGGTTTCTTTGATCATGGGGTGGCTCATGCACACCTTGGCATTGTTGCTGAGGTTGGGACACATGGGTCTCCTAGCAGGGCTAAGGCCCTTGCTAAAAACTTAGCTAAGTTCATAAATCAAGCTTTAAACTAGATGGGGGAGGAAAGGCGGGGGGGGGGGGGGGGGGCAATTGAGACCAGGCTAGGCAGGAGTGAGACTGGATGTGGAGCACTAGGGATTTGGAGAGGGTGTGCTAGTGAGGACCCCAGAGTGGTAAAGGAGATACAGGCAATCTGGTGCAAGCTACTCCTGTTACCAGTAAATTGGGAACGAACACTGTTTCCTCTAAGAGGGCTGAAGGCTCAGTAGCTCAGCTGAAGTGCATTTACACCAGTGCATGCAGCATGGGGAATAAGAAGGAAGAGCTGGAAGCTGTCATACGGAAAGGAATCTATGACGTTATTGCCATCACAGAAATGTGGTGGAATGACTCATATAATTGGAGTACAGATATGGTGGGGTACAAACTCTTCAGGCAAGATAGGAAGGGTAGGAGAGGAGGTGGGGTAGCCCTCTTTGTAAGGAAGGACTTGGACACTGTTGAGATGGATTGTAGTGATGAGGAGATTGAGTGCCTGTGGGTTAAAATCAGAGGAGCCCATAAGAAGGTAGATTTTGTGATGGGAGTCTGTTACAGGCCAACCAGCCAAGGAG
This sequence comes from Coccyzus lansbergi, assembly GCA_033558105.1. Taxonomy (NCBI): domain Eukaryota; kingdom Metazoa; phylum Chordata; class Aves; order Cuculiformes; family Coccyzidae; genus Coccyzus; species Coccyzus lansbergi. The sequence continues at coordinate 232,892 of JAUMJK010000118.1, forward strand.
AAGCAGCTGAAGAGCTCTTTCATAAACAATGAAATCTTCCTGATATCTGCTGGGAGTACACTAGAGCAGAAAGGAAGCAGTCTAGGAGGTTCCTGGAGTGTGTGGAAGGCAACTTCCTTGCACAGCTGGTGAAAGAACCAACAAGGGAAGGTGCCCTCCTGGACTTGCTGTTTGTGAATAGAGAAGGCCTTGTGGGGAATATGGCAGTAGGAGGATGCCTAGGACTAAGTGATCATGAGATGATAGGGTTTTCTGTTCTAGGTGAAGTGAAGAGGGTGCTAAGCAGGACAGTAGCACCTGATTTCCAGAGGGCAGACTTTAAACTCTTCAGAAGGCTGGTGGGCAAAGTCTCCTGGGAGACAGTACTTAAGGGCAAGGTAGCCCATGAGGGCTGGGAGCTCTTCAAAAAGGAGATCCTAGCAGCTCAGGAGAAAACCATCCCTGTGTTTCTGAAAAAAGCCAGCACGGGAGAAAAACAGCCTGGTTGAACAGAGAGATCTTGAGTGATATCAAGAAGAAGAGGAATGTTTATGGGGTCTGGAAGAGGGGACAGGCCTCTTGGGTGGACTGCAGGAGGGAAGCAAGATTGTGTAGAGAAAAAATCGGAAGGATTAAGGCTCAACTAGAAATCAGGTTGGCAAAGTCTGTGAAAGATAACAACAAAAAAAAATCTTTCTATAAATATATAAATAATAAAAGTAGGCCTAGGGAGACCTTACAGTCCCTATTGGATGTAGAAGGAACACCAGTGACAGGGGATGAGGAAAAGGCTGAGGTATTTAATGCCTTATTTGCCTCAGTCTTTAATTGTAAAGAAAGTTGTTCTGTCTGTGTACAGACCCTGGAACTAGAGGAGCAATATGAGGCTACCATGATCTAAGAGGAGGTGGTCAGAGCCTTGCTTGCCCAACTGGACACCCACAAGTCTATGGGGCTAGACGGGATTCACCCTAGGGTATTGAGGGAGCTGGCGGATGTGCTGGACAAACCCCTTTCCATCATCTTCCAACAGTCCTGGAAGACTGGGGAAGTTCCACTGGACTGGACACTAGCTGATGTTGTGCCCGTCTACAAGAAGGGTCGCAGGGAGGACCCGGGGAACTACAGGCCAGTCAGTCTGACCTCAGTACCAGGGAAAGTCATGGAACAGGTGATCTTGAGTGCTACCATGAAGCACATTCAAGAGAACTGGGTGATCAGGCCCAGTCAACACGGGTTCACAAAAGGCAGGTCTTGCCAAACTAACCTGATCACCTTCTGTGACAAAGTGACTCGGCTGCTGGATGAGGGGAAAGGCTGTGGATGTGGTCTTCCTGGACTTCAGTAAAGCCTTTGACACAGTTTCTCACAGCATTCTGCTACGGAAACTGTCAGCCTCTGACCTGGACAGGCACACACTCTCCTGGGTGGAAAACTGGTTGGATGGCCAGGTCTAGAGAGTGGTGGTAAATGGACTTAAATCCAGCTGGAGGTCAGTCACAAGTGGGGTTCCCCAGGGCTCGGTGCTGGGTCCAGCCCTGTTCAATGTCTTCATCAATGACCTGGATGAAGGCATTGAGAGCAGTTTTCAGATGACACAAAGCTGTGTGGAAGTGTGGATCTGCTGGAGGGTAGGGAGGCTCTGCAAAGGGATCTGAACAGGCTGGACCGCTGGGCAGAGTCCAGTGGCATGAGGTTTAACACGACCAAATGCCGGGTCCTGCACTTGGGGCACAACAACCCTATGTAGAGCTACAGACTGGGAGAAGTCTGTCTACAAAGGTGTCAGGAGGAGAGGGACCTGGGGGTGTTGGTTGACAGCCGACTGAACATGAGCCAGCAGTGTGCCCAGGTGGCCAAGAAGGCCAATGGTATCCTGGCTTGTATCAGAAAAGGCGTGACCAGCAGGTCCAGGGAGGTGATTCTCCCTCTGTACTCAGCACTGGTGAGGTTACTCCTTGAATACTGTGTCCAGTTCTGGGCCCCTCACCAAAGAAGGATGTTGAGGCTCTGGAGCAAGTCCAGAGAAGATCAACAAGGCTGGTGAAGGGGCTGGAGAACAGAACTGATGAGGAACAGCTGAGAGAGCTGGGGTTATTTAGCCTGAAGAAGAGGAGGCTGAGAGAAGACGTCATTGCTCTCTATAACTACCTGAGGGGAGGTTGTAGAGAGGAGGGAGCTGGCCTCTTCTTCCACGTGACAGGGTACAGGACAAGAGGGAATGGCCTCAAGCTCCACCAGGGGAGGTTCAGGCTTGATATAAGAAAAAAGTTTTCACAGAAAAGGTCACTGTGCATTGGAACAGGCTGTCCAGGGAGGTGGTTGATTCACCGTCCCTGGAGGTGTTTAAGGCATGGGTGGATGAGGTCTTGAGGGACATGGTTTAGTGTTTGATAGGAATGGTTGGACTTGATGATCTGGTGGGTCTCTTCCAACCTGGTTGTTCTATGATTCTATGTTCTATGATTATTTTGGTCATAGTTACCAAATTCATAAATGATAAGACTACCTAGGGAAGTCAACCATCTCTCCATTTTATAGTAAATGTAAAAGAAATTAGAAATCTTATTCTGTATGGAGAAGGAAACATTTTTGCTTTGTATTCTCTCCCACGTAAAGTCAGTTTTTATTGAAGATTACTCTGAAACTACTGATCATGTTTAACTTCTAAATAATTTCTTTCAGTCTTTATGCAACTTGAGGGAATATCAAACTTTATTCTCAAACCAGACTTTCTGAAGAATGCATGAATAAGTTGAAAAGCATTTTTTTTTCCACATTTTGTTAACTTGGAAAGCTTGGAAATGAACACATTTGGAGTTACATTTTAAATGTCTTGAAAATTATTAACGAAAGGTTTTCGTTTTCAGTGGAAAAATTGGAAAAGCTGTGTGACCTGATGAAGCAAGATATCTTGTGCAAACATTTTTTTTTCGAATGAAAAATGTCTGGACTCATAAATATTCTTATTTCTGCTACTTTTCTTTGAGTACTGTGTTATTGTTGCTCTCTATATGTATTTAAACTTTACTGTCACTCATTAGACTGTAAAACCATTCTCTAGGCCAGAAGCAGTCTTAGCAGAGTATAACTGATATACATGTATAGATACAGAATAAAGCTGTTTGTTTTCTCACTTGTACTTATTGCAACATGTAGTAAGCATAATCAAGGTTCATTGATCTTATGTGATTGAGTGGATTAGTAGAAGCTATCCAGATAAGACTGGAGCATTTGTGCACTATTAATACAAAAATAAGCTCTGTATTAAGCTTTGAAAGAACACAAGTGGACATTTTCAACTTTATTTCTACTTATGGCTGACAAAAATCCTGGCTAGGCTTGACAGAAGTAATGACATCAATGTGACATGAGGCTGTCAAGTGGGAAGTCAGTTTGAGACAAAAAAAAAAAAAAAGTTCAGCTTCTGTAGACTTGATTGGAATGCACACTTCCACTTTAAGGGGGAAAAGTATGCCATGTCCCCAGTGTTTACAAATTAATTCAGTGGTAATAAGTACTTTTAGGTTGCTCTAGATGTCAAATTTATAACAGTTTTACAAGAAAACAGCAGAAAGCATTTTGTCCTTTTAATATGACTCAAATTTGTCTTTGTCATACATTCGCCCACCCTGCCTCTGATTTACCTAAATTTAGCAGCCTACAGCTGATGGTACCTAGGGCAGATCTATGAAAAAGCAAGTTTAGGCTTCTTTGCTTGTGCCATTCTGCTGTAATTATCTTATTTAGGGAGACTTTTTCTTATTAAAAAGATTGAGTTCACTAACGCTATTTTAAGTGGCAGCATAAATCTGTTATGCAGAACCTGAACTGCTTGCACTGAGGTACTGCCATTGGCTTTTATTGCTGGCTTTCCACAACTTGGATCTTTCAGATGTTTATAGAAAGTAACTACTAGCAGCTCATCCTATTTAGGGATTTTTGGTTGTCACAGTACCAGAAACTGCAAGACATTGTAATATATATTTTCCTATAGATATTTAGTGATTATTTTCTTTGTATCTTTTCTCCTCTAAAACAAAACAGTCTTGCTTAGTTGTTTCTTTGTGTACTGTCCTTTACAGAAAGATGTTTGGTGGCTGGCATTGTAAATGGAATACTGATTTGTTGCAGCTTCCATCCCTTACTAGTGCTCCTGCTGCTTTCATCTTCTATCTTTAGAAAATTCCTTTTTAGACAATGAAAATGGGATAAGAAGACAGAAATATACTTTATTCATTCCCTTTCTTCAGGCTGCATCATATGCCCCATATTACAATGACTAATGTGATAAATTATATGGCATTGTAACTGAAACATGGGTACTTACAGGGATTGGAAATACAGCTTTACAAATAATTTTCCATTACCTCCTAAGATAATAGTTCTATAAAACTCTTCCAAAGTTCTTAGGATTCAGCATACTCCAGTTAATACATCTTTGTTCATATTTGTGTGGAGTTTGGCCAGCTTATTTGCCACATAATTACAAACTAAATTACGAGTAACCCCTTTGGCCTGTCTACTACATGTGTACGGGAACCTGCTGAAGCATCATGGTTGTTTCTATGATTGCCTTAAACCACAGAAAAATAGTTGAAAATCCATATAATTACAAAACAGTTTTGTAAGCAATTCCAGTAAGTCAACAAACAAAACAGTATATGACAGTCCAAGAGTCTTCTGTTACATGTAATGATGTTCACTACTCCCAATAGCATTTGCTGCCTTTAGTTTTCTGCATGACTTCTGTGATGGCAAGAGGATTATCATTACTGACTAACCACACAACTGTTTTCTAAAATTGTTATGAAGCTTATCTTACTAAACCTTCAGAAATATAAAGGCCAAAGAGCAAAACCATCTCATAAATAGTATATGAAATATGTGTGAAAGTAATATTTCTGAACTTGTTATATGCTCCCTCTTTTCTTTTTAAACTCATTGCCATGATCTTTTCAAAAGCACAATCTTTTAGAACCATGACTCATTCAGATAGAAGTTAATTACTTGCGACTTTTGTGAGGAAGTATGAACAAAGGAGAGTGAAACCTGCATTTCTATGCATCTTTGTAAGAACATTTTTACATTTTAGTTTGAAAAGCTGTGTTACTAAAAACATTACTTCCAGTGAAGTTCTCTAGTATGATAGCACTGAGACTGCAAGATTTTCCCTTGATAGCAGCCTAATCACTGTTGCATAGGATATTAGTTTTGAAAGAGATGTTTGCTGTCCTTTTCTTGTTACTGTCTTTGCTACCAGGGAATAACAGAGTGCAGGTCAAGTCAACTGCTATTCTTCTATTCAGAATGAGAAATAGCTGCTTCCAGCAATGATAATTTTAGAAATTACCACGATAGTAACAAAATATGTATCAGTATTCTGAAGTTCGTGAGTACATTTCAAATGGCAGAACCTCATTGTGACGACATGATATTTGTTGTGTTTTTTCACAGCTGCATCAAGTTTCATATTGGTGTTTCTTTTGGGAAAAACTTTGGTATTGTGTTTGGCTTTCTAGCCATGCATATTTAGTTCTGTAGAGATGCAGTGATCTGTTACGAGTGTGCTGAAACCAAAGTTGATACACGTCTTAAAATTCAATTGTGAAATGAGAATGATAGTTTTTCTTCTCTGCCATCCTGCTGTGCTGGCAGACAGGCTGTATACATGTGGACTTTTGGAGCTGGAGAGCTGTTGAGTTAGGAGGATCAGGTGCTCCCACTGCTGGCTCTAGTTAGCACAAAGCAGAGAGATGAAAACCAAGAAAATTCAGTGCTGATTACAGCTATTGTTGAACTCAAGTCCCTGCCTCTTCTAACCCTGCTGCTGTGATTACAGTGTTTACCCCTGCAAGCTTTCTGGCTTAGCACAGTTACCTCTGTGGTAGTCCAGGACAAACTTCCCCTATTGGCTTGCATTCTCTGAGGTGTCACTGCTCTTGGACTTGTTTTGACATTCAGAAACAGGACTCTCTTGTTTTATTTTTTTCTCTGCAACAATCTAAGCTGTTTTATAGAGTTTATGCTACATGCTGTCACCCTGTGGAGTTTGCTTTCTCTGGATGTCGTTGAATCAAACAGTTTAGCTGTATTTTGGTTTAGGGGATGAATGCTTTTATTTGGATTATGAAAGCATGTATTGTTCAAGACTCAATAAATGTAATGAGATGAGATGCTTTAGGGTATACATCTGTCATTACCTAGAGTAGTAAGGAAAGAGTATGTTCCTTCAGTGGACAACATTACAACATTTGAGGACTGGAAGCTAAGGCGAGTCACTAAATATGCAATGGTCATTGCAGGATACAGGAGATCCATGATAGAAATGGCACATGCTGGAGCATTGATTTCTTCATTCAGTTTCTGCTTATGTTGAGTTACTAAAGTTAACTCTGTGGAGTTTTAATTTTCATTATTTCATTGCAATCCCATGTTGTTTAGTACTATTTCAATAAAAATATTTTAAAGAAAGCTGCACACACAGGCGAGATGACAGATGGAGAGGCAAATAAAGTCCTGCACGATTTCAAGTTTTAAGTGATTTATCTTCCTGAAGGCTGCATACTTAGTGCAGGTAACCACTTCAGTCAGATTGATACAGTTGTTGTTTCAGAGCTTGTCCAAATAGCCTTTTATGTTGCAATCAAGTAATAGATGCAAGATTGACAAGTTACAAAGAAAAGGAGCTTTCAGTCAACAAACAGGCTAAAATCCATTATTGTGGTGTGTACACTGTGTCTTGGACCTGTAAACACATCTTCATTGATCCCATAGAAAGATAGAAATATCTCCTCTTGTACGGTTCAATCAAGGCCCTTTTCACAAAGGCAAAGTGCAAACAATATTGAAAAAGCAGAAAAAGACTGACATTACAGTCAAACACTAAATAATGGTTGTACTCAGGAAGCCTATCTGTAACATTTCAAACTGCTGTCAGCTCAGATGAAATGTATAACCTCTCTATTGCAACCTTAAGAAAGATCAAAACACAGGTACTATACATACTTACTGTCACAGCCTTTTTACCAACTGACCAAATCAATATGAAAAAGAACCTCATTTTTTCAGGTTTGCATGTTTGTGAGTACCTTAGATCTGTAAAAAATCATTGAGAAAAAGCTTTGGGGTTTTGTATTCTTTTTATTCTCTTTATTGTAGTGTCTTGCAAAAAATGTTGAAATATTTTTAGCAATTTCATGTGGTTCGGCAAAGACATGTAAGACAGATGATCTGATAAAATATTGTTCTTTTATTATTTTTTTATATATTTTATCATCTACATTAAAGTTATATTTAAAATTATAGGTACAGGCAGAATTTATTTATATAATTAGAAAAGGGCATATTCTGTTACTTTGCATATTTCCATCTTGATACCACCACACACAATGAGTTCACAGCAAGTGTACCAGCCAGGCAAATGACTAGCTTAGCCATCCCGTTCACTCCACATCCCCAAATCCCACTTAAATCCTTATTTGAAACCTTAAGTGGAATTGAAATGTAGTATAAGCTTTAGTCTATCTTAACAGTGGCAGCAAATTTTATGCATATTGCTAATAACTGTAAGGTTCTGCTCAAGGATTAAGCATGGTCTATAAAAAGATTAATTTGCTATTTAAAGTTAATATTGCTCATCTTGAACTGTCATCTAGATGGTACAAAGCTGTTCCTCACATTCTTGACACCAAAAAGGGCTCTTTATGTAATGAAAAATTACAGCCTAAGGTCACTGGAAATCTGTCCTACAAGAAACTTGTGTAAATGCATGGAATTATGATATCTTTTGGAAATATTCTTTAATAAATTGGATTGGAGGGAAACAGCCATTGTTGACTGACACCTTAGGAGGTGCTTTAGGGGCCTGTGATCACTGTGCTGTATTAATCTACTTCTTCAGAGCTATTGCAGGCACCCGTTCTTTACAAGGTCAAGTTAAAATTTGGTCACTAGTATTTGGTAAGAAAGAAATAATAGCATTTACTTGGCCAAGTAGTCTAAATACAGCACACAATGTTACAGGATGACAGAGCAGCTGTGATTGGAAAGATTGGAAAGGACCTCTGGAGGTCATTTTGTCCAAACCCCTTACTCAAGCTGGGCCACCTAGAGCTGGTTGCTCAGAAACATATCAACGTAGCTTTTTCGTATCTCCAAGGACGGATATAAATCCACCAACTCCCTGAACTTGTGCTCAGCCATCCTCACAGTAAAGATGTGTTTCCTGGTATTCAGGGTGAACCTACTGTGTTGCAGTTTATGTCTATTGACTCTAGTCCTATTGTTGGTCATCACTCAGTTATTAACTTTTGGTTTTATACTTTATCTCATTGGAGCCTGCTTTCTACCTAGAAACAGTAAGTATGGGAAATCTTAAAAGATAACTCATTTTATTATGAACTTGGTTTGGTTTACAATCAAAGTGATGCATCTGTTTGAGGAAATTTCAGATTAACATTCCTCGCTACATTGTCATTGTGGGTAATGAGACTGTAGCCAAGGCTTCAGTAGGGATGAAAAGCTTGGTAACACCAGATCAGTCCTGGTTATCATTTGCTCAAAAACATCTGACTTCCTCACAGGAATGAGGATATTCTGACTCTAGATTAAATTTTGAATGTATCCAAATCTTTTAAGTCCTTCCAGTAGAGCAAAAGGTAATCATTCTTTTGTCTGATTTTTGTAAACGGAAGATAAAAAAGATAACAGTATTTTAATTATGATAATTTGTAGGAGAAATTTTATAGGAATGTAATAGTATATGTTGCATACTGCAGCTGTTTAGGATAAGGGAGGGAAAGAGAGTGAGAAATTTAGTCACCATGAAATAAGTGGAAAGTTGAATGAATAGGTGGATGGATGGTGAGATAACCAACTTGAGTATCTTGAGCAAAACTAAGGATGGATTCCTTGCTAGGTGTTGTATGAATTACTGTATGTGGTTGTGTGGCATGTGCTAGGTAGAAGTCAGGGCAGGCTGTGCTTAATGACTGTGCATCTATTAATCTCTCAACTTTGCACTAAAGGTTCCTGTTTACTCATGGGTGGGTCATAACAGCTAACTCTTCTAGTCATTAGTAGCTCCAATTGTTAGATGTAATGATTTTCTCTAGCACCACTATACTGAAGGCAGCTCAAACTGAGGGAAATTTCTGAGATGTATTGTAATTTCTGTAGTTGCTTGCACAGTAAACCTCTGGTTAGTAAATAAAGGAATTTAATAAATTATGGTAACTTTTATTTAAAAATTACATGGAAAAAGTGAGGTCACTAGACAGAAGCTGACAGCTGTTAATATTTAAGCCTTATCATGGAATATCTTTAAAAAAAGTAAAAAACCTCACTGTGCATGATTAGAACAACTCTCAATGTACCAAACACTTGCCTGCTCGTTGTGTGATGTCTCTGTAGATGTAAGGCCTAAATTAAAGATCACCTTCTTAATTAGTCTGACTAGGTCACTTAAATTCTGTGTAGGTTCAACAGTATAATGGATCTTTAATTTTTTACAAAGATGAGCTAATTAGAAAAGCTTCAGCCTACTCAGATATACAGCTGAGTACTTAAAGAACTCATCAAGAAAATGGGTGCCTAAGGTTAACTGAGAGCTTGAACCAGCAACTTTCACATCCTAAGTGGATACTGTCTTACTGGTATTTGGAACTTGGTGGATTTTTCCTCCTTGTTTATCTTTCTCTTTTTTTGCCTTTCTTTCCATGAGAGTCCTTGGAAAGTATTCAGTTATTCCTATAGTGGGGATAACCATTAAAATCAGAAAAAACTATCCAGCTCTCCAACTATAGATCTGTTAAGAACCATGGAGGCTAGAACTGATATGTAATTTTGAGAGTTGTGATCCACTTGCTTATTTGTTGCCTTACTCTTCCACAGAAGTAAAACCAGAGAGAAGGCTTTTCACTTCAGCTTTGGTTGAATGCCAGATTAACATGTTTAGAACAGCAGTGCTGAAAATCCTAACTGGATGTTTAAGGTGAAGATAACTTTGGCTAGCAAGAATTGACCTCCAAACTGCTAGATGTGAAAAATATGCCCTAAAATACTTCATGGCAGATTTTGAAATCCAAACTTTTAAAAAATATCTGATTGTTTTTCAGTTGCTTTCTTCTCCGTGTATCTCATGATACACCTGCTGCTGTAGGACACATCAGGTTTAAACAGGACAAAATTTCTGTATGAGGCCAAATATCTGTTCAGCAGCGTTCTGATTTGATTAAAGTGGTCTCATTAGGAACTGATCATTTTTTGAATTTTCTTTGCTTGGCTATTGAAATACAGTGTGCTGGAATTAATTTGGTTTTGTAACACTGGTTGAATGATAATACAAATTGACCATTCTTAATTCCAAAGTGGAAAAGAGTGGTATTAGTTACCTGGTTTTATTTTATTACTAAATATGTATTCTGTGTTTAAAACACCTTAACCTCCTGTTTCGATTTTATACTCACTGTCTGGGACCTACTTCCCCCTTTTAGGCCCCTCCCCATAGAAAACTCTATGGGTAATCATTCTGGAAAAGCAAGAGAGTACCAAGTAGTCCCTCTGTATCATTAGGATATATTAATGTTGATTGTTTTTTTAAATGAAGAGAGGACTATTGAACTATAGGTTCATAAATTTACTGCATGAGGCAGTGACCATAATGGTTTAAATCTCTCACAAGGCGTTCCTCATTTTTGCTCTTTTCTACAAGTATTAAAAAAAATATTCCAAATATTGTCAGATCCTTTAAACCTTGCATTCCATCTATGCAAACTACATTAATTGGCAATCTTCTAGTACGATAGGAAACCAAATATCACAAGTAAAGAGGCAAAGTCATCTAAAAGTTGTAGGACAATATCTTCTTGAAACAAAAAGTGGTTACACTGGCTTTGTCTCCACTAGTGTTTTGTTTTGGATAAGGAGCATGCAAATATCCCAGTAGTCTCCACTTACCATGCTTTGTCTCACATCTTGGTGTGATCTCTGAGTGTGCCAGCTGGATCCTTTTAAGGTGAATGCTAAACAAGATGTGCTTCCTAAGTGCTCCCAGTGCGCTCAGATTGCTAATGAGCATTTGGTCCAAGGGAGTAGGCTAGGCATAGATGATGTAAACTCATCTGATACATATTTAGAGTTTATAGTGGGCCCTTGGCTTAAAACATTGTGGTTCAAAGATCATTCTTGCTCTATTCAGGAGCTGTATTACCAAATTCAAGATATTAGTTCAAATGCTTAACCTAGAAGAATGTAGAATTCAGGTACCTAAGAGGTCCTGTAAAAGGCCTCAGATGACAGAATCAAAAAATAAAATGTGTAACCAAAATGGGCAAAGACTTGAATGTGCACACTTAATGCAGCAATGTCTGTGCTGAAGTCACATTCCTCAGACTGCCTTTCAAGGCTAAGGGTGGCACCTGCTTTGTTTGAGATCCATATCACTGCACCCCTTCCTGTAACTAGGTGCCTAGGCCACCACTTCAAAAAGTAAATGGGGATTTTTTTTCCCTTAAAAATGGCACAAATGGAGGAGATGGAACTTTTAAATACAGTAATACAGTGTCTACAATGTGCACGTGGGGAGGTGAATATATTGGTTCACTTTCTTAACCTCAGACTGTTCAACTAACAACCAACAGGTTACTCAGGGAGGGAGGGTGACTCTACTCTTGTTTATATCATTAGGATTTATACCTAGAATCTAGAGATACAAATGCACACCCTAGCAGCACTGAATGAAGAACAACTTCTCAGCACTAAATATTTATCATCCCTGCCCACACCCCTAGGTAGATCCCCAGAATAAGATGTTTAGTAGCCTGTTTGTAATATACAAGTAGGAAAAAGTAGTTTTCATATGAACTATTTGTCCATCTGTAATGAAGGTAACTGGGACAATTAAGACAATACCTTTAGACTACATTGAAAAAGAATACAAATTAAAGTAAATAATGCCTGGATATATAAGGCTGTAGAAATAAGCTGATGTTGCTTGATAAACACCAGATTTTTAAGCATTTATAGACTGTATTGTAATGAAACCCAGAAAATTCAGTGCACGTCTGCAATTTGGACACTAGGTTTTTGGGTTTGGGCTTCTGGTTTTTTGGTTTTTTTGGTCAACTGTTTGATGAATTCTTGGTCAGGAAATATTACTTTTCTGACATAATACTATAATATTAAATACTAATTCAAGGATAAATGCTTCCCCAGAATGTATGTGTAATATACACCCCAAGATAAATGTTAAGCATTCAGTCAAAGCAATGGGTCTAGGAGCACCCACCCTAGACTCCCCCTATGGAAAATGGAGGTGGTAGGCACTCCAAAGGGTAATTCCATTTAATTGAGACCTGAACTGCCTTGAGGCATTGCCTCTCAGTCTTCACTGACAGCATAGACAGTCTAGGGACAAATGTGCATCTAAATCCATACACCTAACTTAGGTGCTCCAGTTAAACACTGAATGTTAAGTGGCATAAACGTGAGCACAGTGAATTGTGTAAATTCTCACTGATACGTCATTCAGTCCTGTAAGATTGAGATCATTGTAATAATAAAAGTGAATTATAGTCATTTTTCCATAGCCATACATGTCACATATCCTCAAGCAGTATTACATATAACAATTAAAGTGATACTAACCAGAATAGCATATTTAGTTCAGTAGACAAGTATTGCAATATTAAATATTGTTGATGGCATCAGGATATTTTATATGCATATTTATTTTTTAATTAGGAGAATAAGGAATATGCACAAATTTTAAAATGATGCCTTTTTTTTTACCTCTAACCTTTCCACAAAAGATTGTTTAAAATAAAATGATAGAAATTGGTGATGGCTCTTCTCCCTATTCTGTATTATGATTTGGTTTTAATCAACCAACAATAGACCTTCCTATATATCAGCTTTTATTAAGTTTCTTTCAGTGGCCTGTTCTCTATTGTTGTGTGACATAGGCCTAGATAATGGATTTAGGATTTTAACACTGGACCAATGTTGAAAAATACATGGTACAGCATGTTCAGCCTGTTGGAGACAAACACTGTCCTAAAATAATTGATAATCTATCTCTACTAGATGATCTTCATCTGAGGTGCACTCACTGCTGTATTCTCACAGAGAGGGTGGATAACTGAAACAAAGCACTTGAAAAATGGCTTGGATTTCTTTATGACACCCAAGAACAATATGACTTTTTAATGCAGTAAGAATTTTGTAGCTTGGTTTCAGTAAAAAATATCAATCATTTGTGATTGAAAAATGAATCTGTAAAGTTAACCTACACTGTCAAATTTGATTTATTCAGAGGTAAACAACATTCCAAGAGGATTTAGTGAGCCTGTGTTTGGCAAAGGGGTATGTTCAAGTTGTGGCACTACATGGATTGAATGTCCAAACATTTAAAACCTCTTTTATCATTGGACTGAATACAAAAACGACAGCCTTCATTTGGTGACCTTAGAATGTCCCTGCTATCTGTTATGGGCTCTCCGTATTTAGTTTAACCTTCCATCATGCTGGGGTTAACTAAATGACAAGTTGTTATTTTTCTGATTTTTAGATTAATATTGAGCCATTAAGCTATAAACATATTGAGCAAAATCTCAAGCCCCTGTAAATCAGTGTAGCTTCATTGTTTCCAGTGGAGCCTTGCTGAATTGTCAGCTGAAGAGCTATCCTGTTATTCTGAACAATGCTGTATCTTGCTTTCCTACAAAGCTTCTGGCTGGAATGTTTGCTCTTTAAATCACAATATTGTCACCGCATCTCTTATCCTAAGCTCTGTCTGCTCCTTCAAACATGTCTTTACTCTTACTTACAGCTGTTCTCCCCTTCTGCTTTCCTTCACTTCTGAATATCTAGGAACCAGAAAACAACTGTGATATATACTGATATATACTGGAATTGGGGAGTAATAAATCTAACTGTGCTCTTATAAATGTGGAGAACATTTAAAAAAATAAAAATCGAGGTGAGGTGAATTTCCCCACTATATTTACACTTGCAATTACTGTAAATGTGCGTGCAAATGGGGTGACTGAATGCAAAACCAGTGAGATAGGTGTCTATCTAAAACAGAAGGATGGTAATTACATGCAGAAATGTCAGGGAACAATTGCACATAGACCTTTATTCTCCCTTTCAACTGAATTTAGCCTCTGAACTATTTCTGTTCTTTTGCAGGCCACAGTGCTCCCTTATGATATAACTTATTGCCTGGAGGAAAGCAAGTGGACACACAGTTTCTATATTCTTTCATTGTTTATTTTATTTGTAACAGATGTGTTGTTGCTGTTATCATCAGGAGAAAAATGGCAAAAAATTTACATACAGATATCCTTTTCCAAATCTCAAACACAACGTATTTTTATGTTCAGTTTCCCCAAGCTTTTAGGTACTGTTTCCAACTAACCTGGCATTGTCTCAGATCACACAGAACCCATTACACTCTGATTGTATAAAAGCATATGCCTGGCCTGATGCTTTGAAATTATAGCACTCACGTGGCTTTGGTCTTACGGTTCAGAGAGTTGTGAAAGTAGGGTGTTTCCATCAGATGAGTGGCATTAGTCTGTGGTTGTGCTACTGTAAAAGCCGTTTAAAACAATTACATCTAAAACTGAAATTGTGTTTGAAAAAAACATATTATTGTATAGATTTCATATTTCTGTGCTTTAAGTCATTAATATCAACCCATTAAGAGAAAAAGCAAGTTAAATTGATGTATTTCCACTTTTTTCTTATATTTTTAGAATTATGTCACAGTATTTTTGATGAACAATATGTATTTATGCTATATTTAATTATATCATATTTATAAGCCTATCAATACATATACCAAATTTGCCTTTCAGAAAACCATGTTACAAATTTCTAGTTTATTGTGTTTCTTCTTTCCCTCCTTAGCTTTATTACAGAACCCATCCTTAGCTCCTTTTAAAACACTGTATATGTTGAATGTCTAATAGAAATCTCTAAATCTAAAAAGAAGTTCTTATGAGAACATAACCAACACTTTTTCAATGCAAAAGCCTTTCACAGTTAAAATACATTAATACTACTACTGAAAAAATAAGTTACTTCAAGGAAACTATTAAGCACGGCTATCACACAAGCATATAGCAGATAAAAATACGTAATTTTAAGTATGTGTCCATGAGCTTTAAAAAGTGCATGAAAGGTGGATCCTTATGCTTGCATGTAGAAACCCAAAATTTAAATAATCACACATGTATTAATGGTCTTACATCTAAAGGTTTTTATTTGAGTGGGTCTGGTCCTGCATCTGTTCAGTAGGTAACAAGAATCACTCTATATCACACCCAGTTATGTGATATAGCTTGTTCTGTTGTCCTGCTGGAAAGCCTCTTTTTAGATGTTAATCCCTACTAGAAGCAGTTGTCAGATGTCTCTGTGCCACCTGCTTTGTTCCCTGGGCAATAAATAAAATTACTTTCTGCTTCCCCAGTCAATCCACTTATTTTATTTATTTTATTTAATTTTTGTTCAGCCTAATATTCACACTCTCTACTCAACGCCATGGTAAACAGCACTCAGTAATTCAGTGATTAATGTGCTCTTAACATATGCAGACTTCTAAAATACTTCTAATACAGTAAAACATTTTTTGAGGATTTTCCATATACTGGAGCTGATCTTACCACTGTTTATTCATGGGGGTCTTTAAAGTGACTTTAGTCATGCAGCCTGATGCCAGGTGCTTCCATCTAGAGTTTGCCAGGTGAGGACAGAAGGTCTCATGGGGCAGTGTGCTGCCTGGCTCTAGGACCTGACCTTAGTTTCTTAAGAATATGCTTATTTTGCATATTTGTACAGTGTCATGTTATAGCTTTCATATTATCTGGGGAAGAAAATACATTAGAAAAAGTCACTTATTTTTTTAATTTTTTTTACCAATGAAGTTACAAAAATATGCTTGCCATTAACACTATATAATTCCCTCAGGTTTAGCTGTTCAGAGTTTTTTCACTCTTGTTTAAAGAATATTACATCTCAAAGTGCTGTTTATGAAAACTGCAAGGTTGGCTATAGGCAGGCATTGCAAGATGGGTTCCTGGAAAGTATGTAGGTTATGTGACGCAAGTGCTGATGATGTCCTGAGCCTTTCATACTGAAAAACAAGAACTAAGAAGGACATCAAAACTCAATTCTAATGTGATCTGTGCAAAGATTTGTATTGCAATATTTCTTAAACAATGAGCGGATATTGTATTAATTTATTCTACCACTAAGTCTCTTTGCTCATTCTGTCATGTAAAATTATGCACAGAAATTCAATTATGGTTGCATTTTCTTTTTCAGCTCCAGTGTATGTAGCTGAGTTGAGCTGACAGCCCGGACCATTCCAGGTAGAAAACATGGTTCACCATCACACATGGCAATATGACCTGTTGAGTGCGTGTCATTGGGAGCATTAATGAACTGACCAGCCACTCACCTTGGAAAAACTTCCACATATTCAGGAAGCTCACTTTAAGATACTTTTCTGTTGCAATCCCCAGACACATTCAGCTAGTTTTCCTGCATGCAGGTAGTTGATAGTTCTGCATATTCATTTCTTGTTCTTTAGTGTATAGCTTTTCATTTAGTTATGTTGATATTTTGCATGGAGGGACCCAGCATACTTAACTGCTAACCGTGGTTTTCTTTATCTCTGTGTTACCTGCCAATTTTATCAGCCCGTATGGTAGATGCATATTTTAAACAGGCTCAATCCCAATGCCAATTTCACACAATAGAAGCACTCTCATTCAGTAGTAACTCTTCACTGAAAACCACCTGTGGGACCTGCCAGCGGGGCAGTATAGCCCACGTAACTGCAAGATTTGCCCTGACCTAAACGAGACAAAACTTATTTAGATTATTGTGTATATGTTAGTAGTCTAATACCTGTTCTTCATGTTTGTAACAATTGTGAAAACTTCTCATGCCTGGTTTCTTTTTGAAAACAGGTGGACTTGTCTCCATTTTTCTGTCTTTCTATCTGTCTCCTCTGTTAAACACTTCTGAAATCAGTGGCTTATTTCCACTGAATTTCATAAACAGTAGACATTAGATAGGATACCAACTATAGTAAAAAAATGCATTTGATGTCTCATGTGAAGGACAAGTCTGTTCTGATTGTACACGCCTTAAAGGCACCATAAACCCCATTTGGGAGAGATATTCATATAGTGCTCCCAATGCAGCTGGGGTCTGCACTTTTTTGATAGCAGAGTCAACATGGGGGAAATCCATGGAAAAGTGAGTTTCATTGATTCAGATGATGAACAGATTATAAGGGTTTTTACCTCTATTCACAAATAGAAAAAATAAATCTACTCCATAAATTATTCTTTGGAATGCCCCAGAGAGAGTGTGAAACAAATGTTGATATGGGAATGTAGGGTTCTGCAGAAAAATCTTTTCACATCATTCTGGGAAGCACAGACAGTTTGCTCTCACTTGGCCCACACTTGACAGACTTGACAGATTTTTTGGCAAAGATAATGGAGCATCCATAGACAAGGGGAGAATCTCATCTATAGCAAACATAGCCACATTCTGCTAATACATTTTGTATCTTCTGTGGTTGAGGTTGCAAGTGAGATGTTTCTGAAGTGTAGAATAAGCCTGGCAGCTATAAAGGCAGAAAGACTAAGAAGAAACTGCAGATTTCAGAATAGGCAGCACAAGTTGTTGCCCATAAACCAGGTCAGGCAGATTAAAGGAAGAACTGCCCTGCTTATATGTGTTGTTGTATCTACCTGATTCTTTTTATGGTATTATAAGATGCTTGGGAGAGTGTGTTTTGTAATTTTGATATTTTAATTCTTTAATTGCTGGGTTTTTTTCTACAAGAACTGTTTAAAATACATGTGAAATTACAAAGCAGGATGTTGCTTACCTTAGCTTGGAATATGTGTGGAGTGTACAAATATCTATTGTTGATGCTTCTCTGACTTTTCCAATTTTCATCTAGCAACTGAACTTCACAGTATGTAGTGTTGATACGGAGAAGCCTTCTTATCTGTCCCTTGAAGAAGGGTAAGTACTGAAAAGACCCACAAAACACTTCAATATGCTGCTTGTTACAGAAAACAAAGAGGAAGGGGAATAGAACTTTCCAAATATCTTTGCTAAATTGTGTGAATATCTGTGTTGTTTGTAGAACCAATAGTTTTAGCTCTTATTCTGTGGTGCTTTTATTTGTACTTTATTTGTACATCAGCAGCTGACTATAGAGTATTTAAAAACAAGCCTTAAAACTTTTCATGAAACTGTAGAAGATTGAGCACAAAACCAATTAGGAAATAGTACACAGTACTCAATGCACGTTTCATTGTAACTTTTCCAAAGTATCTCTTTTGCTGTTGGATTTGTTTGGACATATTTCCATAAATTTGGAAGGGATTATTTTCAATATAAGTTCTGGTTTTTTCAGCATTATATTAATCTTATGGTAATAAACTAACACATAATGTATAAATGGAATAAAGTGCCAGAAATTGGTGTAAATCTTGTTACACCAAAAAGGAATAATTAAAAAAAATATTTTCACCCAAAACAGAATCTAGAAATATTTCGTGGTAAAGGGAGTTCAAATTCACTTCAGCTCATCAGGACTACCCACCCTGCCAATTCCTTCTCCCATACTTTGGATTTTTTCTTTTCCCATGTTTTGTATTTTTATTCTGAAATTTGAGAGGGGAAAATGGATTATGGATTGATGAATAATCTTGTCTAAAGAGACCCAGTTGGTTAAAAAAGCAAAGAAAACTCTGCTTCATTTCAGTGTAGAGCACTATTTCTTAGGTTCTGACTGTATCCACAAAACACTATAAGAGTCAGAAATGGAATTAAATGTTTTGCTATAACTACAAACTCAGACTCAGACTCCAGTATTCTAAAATGCAGCCACTATAGCATTTTAATGGTCTAATTGAGGCAGTTTTTACGACAGTATAGATCTCTTAATTCGTAGTTAACTTTATCACATAATCTATATGTGCATACACAATGAGTTCAGTGTTTTCAACCCAGTCCCTCATGAACAGTAATCTACATCACATAGCCACCACACATAACTCGTCTAAATTGACAGTCTTTCCACAAAGGGTTTATGCTCAGACCTGGCCTGTAGAAACAGAGGAGCTGAACTGCTTTCACTTCACTCCCTTTCTCTTCACTCCCTTTACTCCTTGTTTAAAGCGTATTGTGCCTTGATTGAAGTTGTGGTCAATGACAGGCCAGAGCCAAAGTAAGTGAAGTTGCCTGAGCTTGTCCATTTCCCCTCTCAGGTTCTGCATGTGTAACCTTCCACATTGAGAGACCCTTTCAATACATAGACATGAGATGTGTTAAGAAATACAATGTATTTTTTTCTGGTTATCATATGTAAACGTAAATTCCTGTTCCGCGCATTGCAGTTGTAAAGCGGGAGGAGAATAGTAACCATTACAAAGCAGTTGTGCTATACTTTGTAGTTAATGGAGTCAATCAATGAAGACAATTCTCATCCTTCACTGCTCAGTCTGCACTTCATTATTCTATATGTAGGAATGTGTAAAGTGCAAATACTTGCCAAACATTGGCACACCAGCATGTCATATGCTCTACTGGATAGTTACTCTTTTAATGTGCCAGATCTTAAGCTCTCTCCTTCACACTTTCTACTTCATCTCAAATTGCACAGACTGTAAACATGACTCCCGAGTCTCTTTGCTTGCCACATGTATCTGATGTAGGACATGTCGCTGGAGAGATAAAAAGGCCAGTGTTGTACCCATGGGTTGGATTTCTTAGCCTTATACTGGGCTAAAGAAGCATTAGTAGCCAGCGTCTCCCATCTAGTCATATGTAGTAACCCTTCTACAACTACATAAATGCATGGGCTGCATCCCTTACATCTTTCCCAATGTGTTTTGGTTTGGGGTTTTTTTGCAGAATATGCCAAATATATTAAAAATATGAGCTGATCAAATTGAAAATGTTTCATAGATCTTTTTGTGTCTAAAATAAATGTGGACTGACACAACCTGACTTTTTCCAGACACAGACCACAACACCACTCTATAGAATATTTACAAAACACTAGTTGATCAATATAATAACAATTACAGAAAATGCATTGTATACATGGTAGGGAAAGAGGCAACCAGATCATAAATTGAATGACTTTGTTTACTTGAATAGTCCCTGAGAAAATTGTCGTCCACAAGAAAAAAATCCATAATTTCAAGCCATTTTGCACAATTGACAGCCCCAGGAGAGGAAAAGATTAAGAAACAGAAAGATTCCCTATCTTAATAGTAGTGAAGACTCACTTGTTTTCCCTTTGTTTACCATCATTAACTTGGAACTGCAAACTTTATTATTAAATTATTGTATATCTCTGGTAAATTACCTTGAAATGTCTTGATGTTTCAAAGCACTGTACAAACTGGATTTCATATTAAACAAGATTGTTGCTTAATATTGTACTTACCAGGCTTATATACAGCAGGACTGAATATGCAGTACTTAGAAAGCATAATAGACAATCTGATACATAATGTCCTGAGTGCATGATGTAGTGTGTATGATGTAAGCGCATTCTACATTGGCTTATGAATGGGCATGACAAGCTAAGGCATTCTGGTTTTCTATTAACAGGACTCTCTAAAAGAAATATCCTATGATATTACTTATTCTAATAATGGTTGTTTCTCAAGTAGATCAATACTTTTTAATCAAACCCCGTAATCTCTTTTCAATATAAGAAACAAGTTCTTTCCTTTCAGATGCAGTGTATTCTCAAACATTTTCTATTTCCAAGTTTATAGCAACAAATCTAAATATACCCTGGCACAAAGACGAAACCTGTACTTGTGTAACAGAAAATTATTTTAGAACCTTACAGATTTTGTTGCTGTTGCTACGTATATATATCTTCATTTCAAAAAATATTTTTATTACAATTGGTTGAATAATGAATGCATCCGAAGAGATAATTAAAGCTAAAAACTTCTGAAATTGTTAAATTCACTTGCACTAGGGCCTTTTGTTTGCCATTTTTGTCATATTAGATTACTGAGTAGTAGTGAAGGATACTTTGTATATGGCTATTTATTACAATATGCCCCAAACAGTAGCTTAACGATATTTACACGGTATTAAGGGAAAAAAGGGGAAAGCTAGGCAAGACGAATATTACCTTCTGTTATTTGGATTTATATTGTATCCATATAATTTCCATCATTCTGTGGGGAAGTGATTGATTAAGATTAGTGGATTATTAAGCATCAGTGTACAAAAATGGTAATACAGATTCCCCTTTGAAAAACAATGATTCCTATGCTGAGTTCTTTATTTTAAGCCAGATGCTTAGATTATGGGTAATACATTTCTCACTGTAATGCCTATGGCGTAGTTTGCATATAATGCTGATAGAAAAGTCTACCATATTGCTCTGATGAAACCAAACTACAAATCAGTTTCCCAGAAATGAGAATTAATAGAACAAGCAATAACATCCTAATTTCTGCACAACAGCTAGAGTAACACTTAAAAACATTCTGCATTACCAGATAAATACACCATTCATTTTCACAAATGGAGTCTGTTTCAATTCTCAGCTGTTGGATGATGATTTGACTTGGAGCAAAGGCAGCGTAATTGGGTAACAGCTGAAATGTGCTTCATTGTAAAGGGTTGAAAGATCCATTGCTGGATTTCCAGGAGTGTGAATTACAATTCCAATAATATCAGAAGCAACTAATTCTATTCTTTAGAAGTGAGGACATAAAAGAATTTTTAGGTTTTCTTATTTCAAGCTTTAATTGAGGCCTAGGTTGTAACTCATTTTCATCCCTGAATGGGTGGTAAAAACATACACAGTAGGTAATTCACACTACCTCAAAAACTGTTAGTGCCATAAGAAGGCTAATCAGGGTAAGCTTCCAGTAGCAAATTATCAGCTACAAATTAAAACCTTGCTGCATGTCTGCTAAAGTCAAACTTTTTCCCCCCGACTAACATACATTTATCTAGACTAGTAACTGTTGGATTACTACAGTGTATGAAGAATAGGGAGTGGTTTCAGCAAGCCTTGAAAACATTACATTACAGAAGAGAAGATAATGCAGTTTTAAACTTTTACTTCTGACTAACATATTTAGTTCAGTCTGAAAATATAGTACTTTTTTGAAACTATGTCAGGGAAGATTTTTGGAATTAATGTATTTGTTTTCTTTAATTTTTAATGTATCATTCCAGTCTGTGTACTAAGGGAAAATACACATCCATTTGGCAAAGCACTACTGCTGTGGGTATGTATTCAGGAAGCAACTTAATCCCACCTACTATTTAAGCCCTTTTCCCTTCCTAGGGCCACATTAACATGATGTGTCTATCATCAGGAGCCCCAAATTCTCTGAAATTTCCAGGCAATTTACATACCTAGCAGTCAGTTTCTGTCCCTTTGTGATAAGTTATTTGGCACATTTGGCCTCTAAAACTTTCTAATCTTCTGTTGTGTTTGTCATAGAATACTGTCTTCCCATCAGGTTTGAAGTCTAAAGAAAATATAATACTTCAGTCCCATCAATAATGAAAAGAAATGTAGAAGAGCAGGAAGTGGTCAAGCTAAGGACCATGTGTCATGTGTAATATCAGATGTTGCCATTTTGATCTCTTACATCTGAATATCAGCACATGGAGTACAACAATCCTGTGCAGAGCTACAGACTAGGAGAAGTCTGTCTAGAAAGCTGCCTGGAGGAGAGAGACCTGGGAGTGTTGGCTGACAGCCAACTGAACATCAGCCAACAGTGTGCCCAGGTGGCCAACAAGGCCAATGGCATCTTGGCTTGTATCAGAAACAGTGTGACCAGCAGGTCCAGGGAAGTTATTCTCCCTCTGTACTCAGCACTGGTGAAACCGCTCCTTGAATACTGTGTTCAGTTCTGGGCCCCTCACCACAAGAAGGATGTTGAGGCTCTGGAGCGAGTCCAGAGAAGAGCGATGAGGCTGGTGAAGGGGCTGGAGAACAGAACCTATGAGGAACAGCTGAGAGAGCTGGGGTTGTTTAGCCTGGGGAAGAGGAGGCTGAGGGGAGACCTCAATGCTCTCTACAACTACCTGAGGGGAGGTTGTAGAGAGGAGGGAGCTGGCCTCTTCTCCCAAGTGACAGGGGACAGGACAAGAGGAAATGGCCTCAAGCTCTGCCAGGGGATGTTTAGGCTAGACATTAGGAGGAAGTTTTTCACAGAAAAAGTCATTGGGTGTTGGAACAGTCTGCCCAGGATGGTGGTTGATTCACCTTCCCTGGAGGTGTTTAAGGCACGTGTGGATGAAGTGCTAAGGGTCATGGTTTAGTGTTTGATAGGAATGGTTGGACTCGATGATCCGGTGGGTCTCTTCTGACCTGGCTATTCTATGATTCTATCTTTTCCAAAAACATCCTGTTTAATAAGAAGAAGCGAGGGAACATATGACTGTTTGAATGGGTTTTTTTCCAGGTTAATCTTACTGTTCTTTTTCCTAGTCCATGAGTTTCTTGAAAGTTCAAGAAATATTTGCATATTGTGTTTATTTTGGTTGAAGAGATGTTTTGGTATTAAAAACAGTGACTTTACAAATCACAGGACACTTTGTCTTTGCCTTAATCCCTCCAAGTAGAGTCAATTCATGGTGTGTGTTTGTGTGGTATTGGTGTTTAGGTTAAAAGAATGGTGGTTCCTTGAAGAAAGGATTATCTTGTAGTCTTTGCAAGAACCTCATTTATGGATTGCTGTATACATAATGTGAACAAACAAATTATATTCAGGAATTGTCCCAAATATATTTCCCAAATGCTTATTTCATCCTCTGAATCCTGTTTCATAGACCCCAAAATACACAAAGAGCTTCAGCCCAAGATTAACTACAAATGGTCTGTTCACTTTTTAGCTTTAACTGGGGTCATGTGTTGTAAATTGTGCTATAAGTGATCGTGATGAACCTCTTCGGACTATAGCAATAAAAGAAATTTGGCTTATTAGTGCCAGGTGAATTCTTATCACTGTCCAACACGACAAAAATGTGAGTATATACAGCATCATTGTTACGGAGTACATTTTTTGGCTGAAGGCAACCTGCATACCATAATGGCAACATTTGCATTTTATCCTAGCCTAATCAGAAAAAAAAATGCTCATTTATATATGTATCTGTCATGGTTCAACCCCAGCTGGCAACTGAGAACCACCCAGCCAATCACTTACTCTCCCCTAGCTGGATTGGGTAGAGAATAAGAGTGAAAGTAAGAAAACATGAGGGTTGAGATAAAGACAGTTTAAACAGTAAAGAAAAAAACAAGAATGTAAGCAAAGCAAAAGAGGAAATTCATTCACTACCTCTCATCAGCAGTCAGGTGTTCAGCCACCTCCAGAAATGCAAGGCTCCATCACACGTAACAGTTACTTGGGAAAACAAAATACAATAAGTTTGAGCATCCTCTGCCTGCCTTGTTCTTCACTCAGCTTTATATGCTGAGATTGACCCCATACAGTGTGGAATATCCCTTTGGTCAGTTAGGGTCAACTGTCCAAGCTGTGTCCCTTCCCAGATTCTTGTGCACCCCCAGTCTATTCACTGTTGCAGTGGTGCAAGAAGCAGAAAAGTCCTTGACTCTGTGTAAGCACTGCTCAGCAGTGAATAAAGCATCCTCGTGTTATCAATGTTATTTTCAGCATAAATCTAAAACACAGCCCCATACTAGTTACTATGAAGAAAATTAACTCTATCCCAGCCAAAATCAGCACAGTATCATTCATGGAAGCTTCCTGTTGTGCATTTTATATTTTCAAGTGGTTTATGTTGCTTTTGATAGCAGAAAAAGAAATCAGAAAACCCCAGTATACGTCTTATTGTACTGCTGGTTCGTCCTTGTCTGGTTGCAGGTAGCACTGCGTAATTCCATACAATGAAGAGTATACTATATTTAATCAGGACAGAGACAATCTGAGACAAATTAAATGAATTTGTTATGTCTGTATATTTCCAAATCCTTCTGTTAATTAATCTTCATAAGTGTTAGGACTTTTCACCAAACTAGTCATCTTCTTGCATCAGGGTCTGTGTGAGTCCCAGACAATCAAGGTAATGCACAATACTTCTGGTACTGAGGTTCCTAAGTATTCCTTGCATGTGTTAAGTTATACATGAATGCTCATTACATCTACTAAGATAACTGTTTGATGTGTTACTCAATAGATGAAACGTAAAACTGTTCTTTAAAAAAAATCAACAAAACTCCTTGGAGGAACAACAAATTCATACATCAGCCCATTCTTTATGTTCTAAAGTGCAATTTACAGGACTCAACCAAAGCAAATGTCATACCTTTAATTTCGTAAAAAGTTCTGTACAAGTCTATTATTCAAAATAATCACATAACTGGGAAATTCACTGAACAGCTACCTTTCTGCTCAGCAGGGTGCCATTTTATAGACTTTAAAATTCACTAAGTTCAAGCAGCTTTCGTTCTCAATAATACATGTGCTAAATATGTCACATTAAAAGTGCTTTTGGCATGTAAATGATCCGTTTTCACATAGAAATGCTTTTAAAAGAATCTGAGCTCACTTTTTTGGAAATTATAAGTGCATTGAATTTCATTGTCCTACAGAACCATGTAGAGTTGATCGAAGTGAACTACAATGACAAACCAACCCTTGTCAGCCCTTATATTTATGTATCATTTGAGCTGTCAGAAGTATATACAGTTGCATTTTCTTCTACATATTTTCTACTCAGTTAAAAAAAAATAATAAAAAAACAGTGTAAGGAGGGGGAGGTGAGTTTGATTTTGTAGGCCTAAGTGCTCACAAGCATTTCTGTATATAAAAAGTTAACATTTCACTGGAAGGTTTGCAACATGTTAAAATGATATCCTAAGCCTGTTAATTTTTTCTTAGAACTCAGTGGTACTTCTACAACTGCTTTAATGTTAAAAGATAAGTCAAATGTTTTACAGGTGATTTAGAATGCTTATCCTCCAAAGAACAAATTCTGAATTCTTATGCATAATATGAATAAAACTGAAAGCATAATCTCTCTCTCACTGCTTCATTGTACTGCTGCATGCTGAACATATTCTCCACATTCTCTGTACTGCAGAGTGAGATTCTTTCATGATAAATTTATTTGTACTTATTCCCATTCTCACTAACTCCATCTAAGGGACCTTAATAATGTCAGACACATCCTGCTTTTAAAAATCTTTTGTTCTTTTTTTATTAGAATAAGTAAAGCATCTTGAATGCTGTTTGGAAGTCATTATGTTATTATTTTGGTTACCTCTAATACAGTTCATGGCTTGAGGGTTCCCACAGCTACTTGCTTAAGAAAACAAAGTGTCAAAAGTGTTCAATTCTTATTTTAAATACAGAAACAAAATTTGTGAGTGTACTCAAAAATATTAAACTGGCAGGACTTGCATTCAGGGAAGAAGGAAAACAAAAAAAAAGGAAGAAAACATATAAATTAGTTTGCAAGGTTAGTTTGCAAAAGAAATTAAGTAGAATACATTAACTCAATGGAGTTGTCATATGTTGGAAACCCTATACAGGTCTGTAGTAGACATCACTGCAGACAGGCATTAAGCCTGGGTGCCAGAATTTATGTGGAAGGAAAGCGGAAGACCATTACTTTTGTTTTTTTTCTTGCTTATCCATATGTGCAACTCCAAAGTCAATCTGTAGCTCTGACCTGGATGGAGTGTTCCATTTAATTCTCTTTCCATAAGTTAGATTCATCTTGGTTACATATTATATATATGTAGGTGAGTATCTTGCATTTCTGTTCTGTGTAAATAGGCAAGCCAGATGAAAAATGGGGGAAAGTAAAATAAAAGCAAAAGTTGATTATCCGTGTTTGGTGCATGTTTAACATTTTATTTCCCTTTTTGTGCATTTACAATATAATGTAATCTCAGCCTTTTTTTGCATTTTGCTTTTAGGGTAACAGAAGAACTTAATTTTTCTGTCTTTAATGCTCTGAGGCAATGCAAGATGGACTCTTGAGGGATTTAGACTCATGTTTCTCCTCTTTCTTGGAGACATTCCTTGTTTATTAAAATTTACTGAAACTGAGAATATGACGTGAGCCTTTGAACATGAAGCATCTGACAGAAAAAGCTCCAAAGGCACTCAAGCACGAGTTCTCCATCCTACCAGTGGCTGTTTATCAGCTTGATATGAGCAGCCACCTGTCTGCCTCTGGAGAAACAGTTGCCCAAAGTGTCCAGTCAGTTGTCCATTTTACTATGGCAATGTGTTTGCTAGATGTCAGTAGACATTTTATTGTAGATTTTTTCTCACTGAGCATCAGATTACTAGGTTTCAACTTGCTTATGTAATACCCATTTAGTAATGAGGAAAGGCATTTCATTGAGGTGTCCAATATTTGTTCTACTATCTTTCAGCCTTATATAATTATTTTAAGATCAGCCATAACCTTGTCTTCCACTAAAACATGAGAAGAAATGTAAAGGATGTTGACCTACTGAATCCCAGTTTTCCATCAACAAATCCTTAACTGATGTTTCTTTAGGATTTGGATCTCAAGTGACAATGTCCACATATTCCAGTACCCTAAGAATGGATAAACTTCTACTTAAAGAAATGCTTTTCAAGCTCTATTCAAGAAAAAAGTCAAAACTGTTAAAGAATGACCTCTAAATGTGTCGTCTAAAGATATTCATAGTGCAAAGACCCACTAAGTAACCTGAAATGTAATTTCTACAAAAGTGCTACTCTCATATGGAAGGTATTTAGTAGTTCTCAACAGCTATAACTCAGTACGGGATATTTCTTATAGCCTGTATATAAGACCCTTCATACCCTATGGAAATACCATAGAGAATAAATAACAGAGGTGCAGCCAGTAGGAGACCAGAGAAGTGGAATTAACTTCCTTAGAAATTAATCTAAAAGCTGATAGTCTTTAGCAAATAACTGGACTTTTTTTTTTTTTATTTCTTCTTTTTAAACCCTTGGCAAATTATTTTCCCACAAATCCTGTTTCCTTTTTTATTTCATGGGGGTAAGCAGGTTTTAAAAATTAGATAGTAATTTTAAATGCATTCTGTAGAACTTTTTATAAGGGTTTGCTAATACAGTTCAGAAGTGATGTCAATAAGAAGCACTTTGTTTAATATATTTCTGACTTCATACACATTTTATCTAACTTTGTATGTGGCGTTCAAAGCCATTTATGGGAATTTTTGTATTACTGACATTTTTAGGCTTTTAGATGTTGAGAATACAACACTGAATATACTGATTTACTTTTCAACTTTCTGAAGTATGTTTTTAAAAAAAGAAAGTGAAAAACATTGCCTAACTTTGAACATAAAAGAAATCTTGGTCTCATTAAGTCAACAGGAATGCTCTCCTTAACTTCAAAGAGGACCATGATTTCATCCAGCATGCCTAACAGATCCATAAAACACACAATGAAAACGACTTTTCAATACTGGCAGGCAGAATATGCATTTTGTATGCATCTCAGTGAAGAAAAGACACCAGCATTCTGACTTATTTACCAAAGCATACTAGTCAAAAATTAAGAGAGGGGAAAAATAGAGAGACATTGTATTATAAATAATAAGTATACATTGCCTCCATTTCAATGGAGACTTAAAATCTAAGATATGAAATTAAATTTATATTATTTTGAGTATTCACATATATACTGGCTATGAGGTGTGGTGCATAATTTTTCTTAGTGGAGGAAGAATGTTAAGGCTGCATGGGTGAATACACACACCAGCAGCAAGTATCCTGATGAGCTCAAAGCTGAAAACACTCCAATATAGGTTCTACACGAGCACAATAAATTCAGTCACCTAAGGTTAAGTGAGTTAATGCATATTCTGTTAGGTATTTTCCTGATGATAAAAACAAGTCTAAAGCTGTACCTTGAAAGCAAACTGCAAGACGGAAAAGAATAGACATATGCATTTTAGTGAAATTTAATGCTGATAAGAGTGAGTACTTTAAAATGTATACCTTAGCTTAAATTGGAAGTGAAAGAAAAGACTTGAGAGTAGTAATTTCAAGGATGTAGAAAAAAATCTGTAGAAATCTTTCATAATATATAGAAACAAAGAATCAAAACTCACCAGAAAGCTAACGCTTTCCCTCTATGAGTCTGATGATATCACTCTTTCCTCATTGTCAAGAATAGCTTTCAGATAATATAGGAATAGTTTGAGAGGATTAATTGAATTTGTGGTGTCTCTGACCTTCTGGAACTAAAATTTACAGCTCTGCATTTGTGTCTGGAGCTCTTAATTGCATGTAAACAATTTCCTTCTCGTAAGAAAAGGTTTCCAAACCCCCAGTGAACTATAATAATCTTTATCTGATAATCTTTTCTGATCTGAAAACTGGTAGGGGTTTGCATATAACTTGATTTCTGTTGAGTCGTTACATTAGTATTTCCAACCTTCCTTTCTCAAGAGAAAGAGATCTAATGCTTCCATATTTTTACCTTAACACCAGAGGAGTCCTCTGCTTATGAAAAGCTTTTGTACAGAATATGTCTGATATCAGGATTTTAGTAAAAGGGGCTGTAAAATGATGATACAATCAATCATGCTCTTGAATCTTATAAAAACTAAAAAAAGTGTTGTAAATAGTGAACAGGGATTTTATAGCCATGTCTTTATAGTACTGTTCTTCAGTCCAAATAATGTGCTGACCGTGTTGTCACTGCATTCTTACCAGATATGTTGGTATATGCTCATTCTGTTCCTGCACCTCTTCATTTGTGTATAGCCTATATTTCCATGCTTAATCTCTCCATCTGCATCTAGTTCATTTATAGCTGGGAGGAATTTCCAGGAATTCGCTCTTTCTCAGCTGTTCGGTATCATAGTCAATCTAAGCTATGCTGTCTGCTTACATGGGCACTGCTAGGCTGTTTCAGCAGAAGTCAAACAGGTTACTTCAAACCACTGGTGAATAACAAAGTGCAGTTTAAGCTAACATGTTTGTTTCCACATGGGAAAGGACAAGAAGTGCTGTGATTCAGGAATCCCATCACAGATGGTGGAAGGCAAGAGCAGCGTCCACATTCTTCCTTCTGTTGTATACTTAACTCTCACTCAGCTCAGCTCCTACTATGCATTAGTGTTTGATGTTCAGATGACTCCCAGGGCCACTTAAAGGACAGGTTGAACATCACCGTAATTGAATGTGTAGATATAGCTCTTTTAAGGCTTTTTGATATTTTACAATAAGAATATAAAAAAGGTGCCGACATACATATATTCTGAGGCATTAAAAGGCAACAAGTCTCCAAAACAGAGTATAAGGAACCAAAAAGTCCATCATTAGACAAAGGCACATAATTACTAGTGTATTCCATTTTTCACTCATGAAAAAAAATCAAAGAATACCCTATATTCTTCAAATTACAGATCCAACATTTTGAGGATAAAATGAATTTTGCCAGTTTTTACAATAATATTTTCAGGGATACTGCAGAAAATTGTGTTGGTACTTCCATAGACTGTGTTGTTATATGTGAAGTGTTTTATCTGCCTGTGGTATGGAGAAATTCTTCAAAAGTGTTTAAATGACTGCAATATCCTTCTTTATTTGGGGGTTTGGAGAGTCCAGAACTGCCATGGAGGTAGCCTGTGACATTCTACAAAATCAGTATTTGCACAGCACCTACTCACTTGGACCACAGCTTCCTCCAGGTTCTATTTTTGTAGGTTTTTGACCTCTGGGTTCCAAATTTTTGACTAGGATCCAAGAGTGCTACTACAATTTAACAATTGCTAGTGATGGCTAGGCAATGTCTAGCTGAATATTCACAAGAAGCAATGGCTCAACCTTGTATGACTGTGGTGTTTCCCATTGCCTCATGTTAGGGGCAGGAAAATTTACACATCCCAGAATAAACAATTTCCACTCCTGAATTGGAACATGACTGGATTAGAACTGCCTTACACAATGAATACATGTGAATTCAGGTCATTATTTTTCAGATGCTACAGTAACTGGTGATATGGCCCACACTGTTTGTATTTGATCAGTATCCTAACATACTTTAGCAATACATAACTTTTCAGGCTTGCAGTTCTGTCCAAATATGAGTAATTCCATAGTCCTAAAACTTGGTGCATATTGTCTTTGTGTTTGAAAAAAGTTTAACAGGTTTTTATTTATTAGAAAGCATAAACTGCACTCCATCGCAGCAATGTAAAATTTTTGTAATATTGAAGACAATTCCATCCAGATAACATAACAAAATAATGAGATACCTAATGAAAGCTCAAACATACTCTTTTAATATAGACAGAGTTTTGCATTTTTAAGTTCTTTGTTTTGTTCTTACAAGGTTTGAAAATGTGGTTTGAATATATTTTGAGAAAGAGTGTGAAAAATAAGAGATTACACAATGTTTTTGTTTACTGTGCAATTCCCTCCACACAGACACATTCAATTAGTAAGTGCACTAAATATTTTCTGGTGTGCCTGTTTTGCCTGCTTTCTGCTTGCTGCTTACAACATAATGGCATCTGCTGGAAGAGGTCACTGGTAAAAAGGTGTTAGCAACTGAGAGAGAACTTGAAATGCAATCTGGGTAAACGTATGTTTTAATCTGTACCAGTTATCACCTAAATGTGTATTTACAGCAGATAGATAAGCAGGTGAAAACCATATAAAATAGTACTAACTAAAATTTATCTTAAAAGTGAAATTTAAAATCATAATACATTAAAAAATCTCTGCTGATCTTAAAGGGATAGGAATGTAATCCAAAATGAAGTTATACTAATTTGACTCATTTGGGAGTAGACTTAATCAGCAAAACCTGATTTCTTTCATGTGAATAATCTTGCGTTCAACACTGCCACTCAACCCAAGGAAGGGTTTGAGTGAAGTTTGCATGGCTAGGAATTCATCTCAGTTCTGGAGCAGACTGTTTATATGTTAGCATCAATTTGGCACAATACCTTTTAATTGGTAGATTAATACTGTTGGTGCTGAGGTTCTTCCCATCTCTGTTACACGTATTTCAAGGAATTTACCTCAGATGACATTTTGTCCCGCTACTGGGCCAAACATCTTCGGCATACAGATGGTTTGAGTCTCTCTGAAAGGGAAAAAACAGTGTGTTCACCAGGGGAAGCTTGTGGTGTTACAGCCCACAACCCTGATGTAAAGTCTGCCTGGGGTGCATAGGAGTAGAACTGCTGGTTTATTTCTCCCTAAAATAATCTTAGGTCAGCAAAATCATCCTTTGAAGCAAATCAACATGTAATGAATGGATGGGATCAAGGGATTTATGTAACTAGAAGTTTAACTTCAAAACTCTTTTTTATTCTGAACCACGTAGCTTATGCAGACTTACCTTTAGAAACTAAGTCTCAGAACAAAATACAGTTCAGTTGAAGTGACCACGAAATATCAGTAACTTACAGGTTTGTAGGACATTCATTAACTGGTTTTAGATGGGTTCAGAAGAAAAACAAATATGAAATATCCTAAAAATTTGAAGTCCTGCTTTTCATGTTTTCTTGCTTCAGTTTATTTCTGGATACTTCTCACAATAACCTGATTTTTTGAATTGTATGAAGGGAGATGAAATAGTTTAGCTCATGTTACAATATGGATCTAATTCTTGATTTGCATACAAAATACAGTTTTCTTCCATTACTTTCTTCCTTTTCTAATTCTATTTCAATTCTAATTTTATTGTTCATGTAGAAGGATTGCCCTTTAACCTTAAGTTCCAAAGATGTGTAATTTCCATGCCTGAAATCCATAAGTGGTTAAAGTGAAGAGTGAAGTTAGGCTGCCTATTTAGGTGCCATCTGAAGTTAGGAAGTTTAGTTACTCTGTTTACTGCTAATATATATACCAGTTCTGCACATTAATTATTCTTCTCTCTGTCTTTGAAAATATGTTATAGTCCCTGTTTCTTTTTTCATGTCTATCTGTATCAGTGGTCTGTTCAACTGACAAGTACTACTGTAGGTCTCTAAAAATTTCAGTTTGTATTTTGAGGTATCCCATACTCTTTAATCTAGTCACATCTAAGCAATGGACTTCTCTTTGGTGGTCTTCAAATGACTCATCAGTTTTTTGCACCCTAATGGTGTTGTTTATTTACATTCAACTTTGCACACGTTCATACATTACTTAGAGGACTTTACCATTTCTTGGACGCTTATCAGAGACACAGAAGAGTTTCCTGCCTCAGGCCATTGAACAACTTCAGAAGAATCATCAGGGTGTATTTCAGGCCAATAGCTAACTTCATCTTCATAATGCATCTATGGGGATTCTTCATCAGAGGAAGTGAGAGCATTTGCCAAATAGCATACCACCTTAACATATTCCAAGTCATGGTGTGAGTTACACAGAGACATAATCAACCCATAATGGAGTGGAGGCAGTACCCTTTTTTGTAATGAGGGGAAAAAAGTGCATGTACTCTAAGAAAACAAACAAGAAAAGATCCATTTTGCCAACAACGGCTGAGTCATACTTCTGTTCTGAGACAGCAGAATAGTTTGGAAGAATCGGTAGCAGAAACAATTTGTCCAAGTAGGTCCCTTTAGCTAGAAAGCAAAGGCTGTTTCCAAGACTACTTAACTCTTTTGACTTCATGCTGTCAATCAGCACTAAGATGGTTTTATATTAAAACTTTGAAGAATTCAGCAATATACAAACAAAATAGAACAAAAGAGTGAATTTAATAGCTGAGCTGTAGATAAAACATTAGAGGTCAAAAATGCGCAGAAGAACAATAAACATTGCAGTGATACAGGAAACAGTATCATGAACAGAATAAACACTGTACTAGCAGTTGAAGAGTAATAAACGCTATTGAGTTATTAATTGAGAGGGAATGTGGTTTATGGCTGGGTTTGCCTTAAGACAGAGTAAGGTATAAACCAATTTATGTAATATATTTTTGTTTCTAATATTTTCAAAGCTACCAAAATGAATATTTAATAAAACAATTAAAGACTTACCCTTTTTGATGTGATAAGAAAGAAACAAAGGCTCATTGCTAATAGTTCATCTTTGTGGGAATACTTACCATTATTTTGACATGAAGCCTGAATTGTTATTGAAAGCAAATAGAGAAACAAGGTCTCAAAGCTCTTGGATTTTTCTTTTATTTCTGTCATTGTCACTATGTTCTATGGCAATGAAAAAACTGATAAATTAAGGTTCACAGGATCAGATAGCGTCTGATATTCTTATCAGAACATCTTTTTCTATATGAAACTATACAAAATGTACATTTAATTTCCCCTTGTTCTTATATATGGACTTAAAATTTTTTGATGCCCTGTATTTGGAGGGATTTAAGTGGCTGAAAATCTAGGTGTTTTGCGTCTGTACTTCCTTTTTTACTCCTTATCAGTCTTTTACAGAAGCTTTTTCCCTAAGGACTTGTTTTCACTCAGGGAGAAATGTACGACCCTAAGGGAAAAAAACAAGACCAAAAAAACCCCCAACAAAACAGGACTTTTTCCCTCTTATAGAATTCAGGGACAGGAAATCTCTGAAACAATGCTTAAATAATACCAACCCTCAGCAGTGCACAGCTGTCTGTGTTTAAAGAGCTGAAGGAAATGAATCAGCATCTAAGTAAAGCTAGACATTTCCAAAGGCCAGAGGATGGAAAGTCTTTCCATAGTGGACGGTATCACTAAGAAGGTCAGGTGGCACGGCAGTTTTGTAAAATGACCTTCATCCTTTTACTTTAGGAACCACCTAAAATACTTTTAAGCCAGCTAGGGATGTCACAAAAGCATTTGCAAGCAACTGGTCTAGGCGTATTGCACAAGTAAAGCCAGGTCATCTAAAGCAGTTGCTGGTGTGAAATGACAGTTGTGTTGATTATACATACCATCAAGAGAAGGAAGCAACAGAAAATCAACACCAGATAAAGCCAAGAAAATGCTGTCTAAACTAAGCAATGCAGATTGTACACATTTACTTTAAAAGACACAAATAGAGATTTAACCTAGAGCTTTAGCCTTCAAAACACAGGACATAACTTTCATCAGACCTTATTCTCCCTTTTCCTAACTGGACAGCAAAGATGCCAAAATACTAATTCCGTGTTTGTGATTTTTGTTCACAGATCCTTATAAAACTTAAAAGTTCATGGAAGAAATGGTCAGTATTAGAGACAAGAAAGAAACTTTTTTTTAAAATTTTGGAGAAAGTAATCTTAGATACATGGTTGTTTGTCTTACAAAAATAAACATGCCTGCACATATTTGGAGCCCAGTATGATTATTTTCTTCCCAATAATATAGTATCTTCAGAGGAGTATAATATTTGACAGTCATTAGCAAGCAGAGAAGTCCATTTTTTTCTTTACTAGTAATATCTTTTCTCCTCATTATAAAACAAGAGTTGTCATACCGAAAATGAAGACTTGTCAACAGAGTGCGGAAAATCCCTTTTAATTATGGCATCAATATACCTTTGGGATTATAAGAAATGAGGAAAAGAGATGTGATAATGAAAAGAATTACAGGCAATTCTGAAATCAAACCTTTTTTTATTTGTTACTTTTCTATGTGTTTCTATATTAAGAACAATCAAAAGATAATCTTGGTAAGTGGATGTGCATGATGGACTTTCAAAAAGTATTTCCATTGTTGTTACCATGTATGCAGCAGCCCTGAAGCAAGTTCTGAAATAAATATGTTTGGCTACTGAGTGACCCTAAAATCTTTGCAGAAGTCTGGAACAAGTGTCATTCATCAGAGAAGAAGTACTCAAATTAGATTAAAAATCATATGTATAAACCATTACCTTTTAATATACAGTTTTGAATATTTAGGACATATTTTGAATATTTAGAACATAGGAAATGTTGCCTGTGTGTTTCCACAGGTCCTTAGGTGCTTTGATAAGATATGAGAAATGCAATAAAAAGAGTACTAATATTAAGTAAATTTATAGAAAGGAAAACAAAGTTGAAAGATAATTGATTTTAAAATGTTTGTTACTGCTAAGGATGTGTTTACGAAGTGGAATGTTGTTTTACCTCTTCTGTTTCAGGCATGAATTATTCGGCATTACTAAAATACTATATTGAATAAATAAAAATTAGTAGTAATTAATAATAGGGCATTTGCAACAGCAGAAGTACAAAAGTGCCATTAGTTTCTCAATATGAACATCTTAATTTTATTATGTTCCATTACCATTTTATCTTAGTCCTCTCAGTGTTCCTAAATGGGCCACATTAATGTGCCATTTCCTCTTGAGCCAATGCAACTGCACTATAGTTAACCATGGTTGAGTGCATTTTCACTGGTAGCTTCTAGGCATAATTTCATCCTTTTTAATAATTTTATAGTAAGTAAATTAGTAAGTAAACAATATATAGTAAGCAAATAATTTTATTAGTAAGTGAAAGTATAATTTAAATATAGTTAAGTGAAAATATAATTTAGATGTAAGTCAATTAGTCTAAGATATTTTTGGTATATTTCCCTCTTATGGAGTCCTACCTAATAACAATAATAAGATTTCTACAATATTTAGGTGTATGACTTAGCAATAAATACTAAAATGTGAATGAAGGACAAATACTAAGCAGTATACATAGAGTAAAATCAAGTTAGTTTTCCAAATACTGAATTTGTCATAGAAACTTGAGATCATATGCATATATTAAGGCAATCTGTTAAGAAGAAACATTACATCAAAGTCCTCAAAACTTTAACAGACTATTTTAACATTTGAATTAACTTGTTTCTAAATTCGGTTTTTACAGTGCTGAGATATCCTGGCCGCATACAGCAAGTATACAGAAACATAGTCCTCTCTCAGATCGGGAAAGTTTATTATCATATTGAAGACTTTGTTCCTCCTTTCACCGTAGTTATTTTCCTTTGATTGTATTCAGGAGGCTGGACCTTTAAATTCCACAAATCTAGGGAACCAATAACCCTACAGTGGCTATTTTCAGCCTTTGGACATCTTGTTGTATTTTCTTTTCTATTAGCTTGCAATATGCTGCTAGCTTTTGACTTTTCTGTTCATTAGTTTTATTTTCATTTCTTATTTCAGGAGATCTGACAGTCTTTTTTATGGGTTCAAAATATTCTACTTCATTTCTCAGAGCACAGAGGAATTGAGGAAAAGTTGCGAATGATATTTTTAAATACATTTTACAAGTTTGGATATTGAGTTGAAAAAACGTCTAAACAGAGATACCCTATATCCGATTTTTTTTCATAGGCATTTAACTAATTCAGCTAATTCAAGGTTATCAGGAAATAGTGGGTAGTTGGAATGATTGAATACAAGTCACACTTTTTAGAAAGGACATGAAAAATTTTCTGCCTATTTATTTGAAGGAATACTGAGCATTTGCAGTTACAATGCTTTTAGTAAATGTATTCTAATTAGTATTTCATGTCAAAACCATGAGTCCTCCGAGAGCAATCAGAGGAAAATTTTGCAGAAAAGATAATGAAATGAGTCTTCTTTGGTGGGTGAATACCTTCTTTGTGCCTTTTTTGGGCATAGGAAGAGGAAAATGGCTACACACCTGCTAGCCCTGTTCACACCTCAGCTGTGCTTATACAACAGTTAGGAGCTCATAAGTTTTGTCTCTGGGAAGTACAAGCAGCAGTTTATGGACATGTTGATACATCTATTAAATAAGTCTGTTGAATTAAAACTATTTAATCTATTAATTATCTTTTTTATCCATTTTTTACTAGTTCTATTTTCTCTTTAATGTAAAATTTATGTTTCTGATAGGTAACTGAATATTTTCATTCCAAGTTAGTCCCTATTCCCATGTCTCATTCACTAGACTATTTTCTTTCTATGTTTGT
This sequence comes from Coccyzus lansbergi, assembly GCA_033558105.1. Classification (NCBI taxonomy): domain Eukaryota; kingdom Metazoa; phylum Chordata; class Aves; order Cuculiformes; family Coccyzidae; genus Coccyzus; species Coccyzus lansbergi. The sequence goes on from JAUMJK010000118.1 coordinate 270,756, forward strand.
GTTTGTAAGGTACTTTACAAATTGTAATTACTCTTCACGACACTCCTTTGAGCGAGCTAAAAATACAGTCAAACAGACGTATTTAAAGTTAGTGTTTCAAGGTCAATAGGAGAACTCAGGGCATTTCTGGCTTCTGGGGCCAGACTGCACAATCTAGTAATCAACTAAATGAAAATTTGACTGTAAAAGACATCACAAATTAAACACGCATCTTCTTCATGTGGAGCTAAAGAACATGATCATAAGACAAAATGCTGAGAGACTTGTAACACTGGCAAGTTGCAAGGCAAAATGAGCCATATCTTCAACAGCACAAATATCATCAACTGTTCTGCCTTCAGTGGAAGCATTATATGTTGTAAGTGCTAACTGCAGTGTTTCCTGATTTGGACAAATGTTTGCATCATTTAGTTGTGTGGCATAAATGTGCTGCTCCTTTTGCTAATGACAGGGAAGGTGCTCAAGTATTCTGCTAGATAAGTCTTTTTTGATAAGACAATGTAAGTGAAAACCTGAGCCACTATTACCTCCTGATAGGATGAAAAAGAGTGTTGTTTGGGTATTATTGTGCAACTCATTCTTCAGAGATGTCTGATCTTAAGACTACAGTCAGGGTGTAAACAATGTAGCTTCAGGCATGGGGGGAGCAGAATTCATTGAATGTCATTCTAAGATCCCTGATAAAATTATACTGGTCTCTTCTAGTAGCTTGTTAATAAACAAATCTTGTCTTCAGATCACCCAAACTTTGAAGCCAGCTTTAGGTTGTATAGAACAGTAAGCTGGGCTCTGATCTGTAAGGAACCCATCTGGTCTATATGTGGTACTTCAGATCTGAGGGTGAAACAATCATCTATTATCAATACAAAGATACAGTTCTGATCAGAATGGGTAAAAATGAAATCTTCCCAGCTAAGCAGTCACAATAAGGTTTCAGTATAAGTATCATGCATCCTTTTGAGGATATAATGCATCTCGAGCTTAGCCAATATGTGTATGTCTGGACTATGCTATATTGGAAAATGGTTTTGCACATCTGTTAGTTTGCATCAAATCTGTCCTGTTTCTTAAGAAAGAACAGACCATGACAAGTGCTATTCAGAAAGCAACTGGCTCTGGCAGTCGTGAATTTTGGCTGCATTTTAGGAAAAATAAAAGTGATTTTTTTTTTTCTGCTTTGTTTGGTCATGTGGCACTTCCAAACATTCCTATTGTAAACTCACTGGTATACTGTATTACTTGTATAATCTTGAGTGTTTTGCCTGGCCAAGTGGGGTTTACATAATTTGGTACATTTTTTCCGAGTTTGGTACATTTTTGCAAGTTTCCAAATGATATACGTACCAATTTTACATACAAAACATTTGAAACTATAAGCAGTGATTCCAAAGGAAGACATTATTGGTTGTTAGGCTTGAAAGATGAAATTCTAGGGGTTTTTTTCTATGGAGTCCTTTTGTTCTATGAACCACAAGATCTCTGTGCTATGAGAAATTAAAATAAAACTTGTCTTCACTGCGACTAGTCTGACATTATCTTCCCCTGATGGAATTTAAGAGATACTACTTCGCCACATGACCCTTAACTGCACTGGAACTCAATGCTCTGTTTTAAATAGACCAGTTTAGTAAAATAAGTAGCTACTAAGTACCTCTCATCATTTTTCTATTTTAACTGCACCTCAAGGTTGAATGACAGCTCATATTGATAGGTGCCTTAATAATCTAGAAAAAAATCAGATGCCATCTGTGTAAAGGACAGCCTTTCATGACCTTTATTACCCTTGATAAAGGCCATCAAAGGATGCTCTTTATTGCACGGTCCTTGAGCTTTGCATATATATCAAGGAAAAAAAGAAGGGCAGTGTGTGAAGCAAGATATTTGTCTGTATCTTTGGACACCAGAAAAGAAATGTGAGAAATTAGAAATACAGCATGTCTACAAATTAACATATAGATCATAACAAATAATACATTTTTTTTTTGTTTTATTTTGAATTAGCGAGTTTTCTCTGAACAGTTTAGTACTGTGAACAGGTATGTATTGGAAATTATCACTGTTTACACAGGCATGTAACATGTTTCTGCTCTTGGATTGAATAAGCTTTCAGCAACCTTTATGTAATATTTTCAATCAAATTAATCAAATTATGCTCTCATATTCAGTAAGTATAGTGTTTGATCTGTTCTGTAGTTTCTACATGCTGTGGTTTGAGCTAAATTAGAGTCAGTTTTCTGTTTCTAACTCGGTCACTATAAGTAACTTCATTTTCTGAAAACTAACTGCATGATTTTGAGACTGTGCTCCTCTCCAGAAGTGATAACACAAGGCACTAGTATGGAAAACGGCCAGTTCTTATACTTATCCCTATAGTAAACAAGGCCATCCTCTAGCTGGTAGAAACAGGCCACATCTGCAGGGAAGGGTGAACAGAACAGATGACTCTGAACTGACCAATGGAGGATTCCATCCCATATGCATCATACTTGGCATAAAATGAGAGATCTCAAGGGTCTCAACCTTCTTCTGTGATGGCTGATGTCCAGTGAGGACCTTGTCTGTCTGTTGTTCCTGATTCAGGATCCATGTATTCCCCGATCCAGTTCTGAAGCTCAGCTCTCTCCTAGCTGTGGACCCATTCCCTCATACTGTTCTACAGCATTTATGGTGAAGTATAGTCATCAAGGGGTGGGGGCAGTCTCACACATTGGTACATATTTTATTACTTTCTAGTTGTTGTTGTTATCGTTATTTCATTAAAGCTGCAGTTTTAGCTTCCAAAGGACAAGTCTTTTTTCTTCTCATTTGCCTTTCCCTGTGGAATAACAGGAAAGGGAACTGAAAGCTCAACTGCACAACTTTCAGCTACCAAAATTAGCCAGGTCAGGGCTAAACCATGGCACTAAATAAAGATGTGGCGCTGCCCTATGGGTCCCTATAACCTCCAAAGGTACTGATAAAATGTTAAATTAATTTTTAGCTCCTTTGCTTTATTAGGATTATTTACAGAAGGACCTGGTCACATTATGAGGAAAGGGTCACATTATGCCCGTCTAGAAACAGTTTTAGTGATTTCAAAGATCTTGTTCTATGTTATTAAAGTACCTACTTTAAAATTAAGGGACATAACCATTATCTAGGTTTTATTTCATTATAGATTTCCATTTCTTTCAGGAAAGTTCAATATTAATCTTTCTTCTGGGCAAGAAACGGGGGACTTAAATGCGTTATTCATTTCTATTTCATGTTTAGCGTATTTGTGAATTGTGAAATGGCTATTTTTTTAATGAGGTAATGTCAAAAATCAGCAAACCTACTGAAAAAAGCTGTGTTTTTGATGGCAGTCTCCATCTATCTCAAAGCAAGTAATCTTACCAGAACTTCAAAAGAAGGGCAACAAGTTGACAGTTGGTTTTTAACATGTCTTTGTGCTTTACCATAGAATTTTAAGGTTAAAAAAGGATTGAATAGTGAGTACTCATCAGCATTTCCTCACTTCAGTCATAAACCCCATCCTTTCTTTCAGTCAGGCATGAGAAAAAACACCTTTCACTATAGTCATGTTTTAATCTAAACCAGGATTGTTCTCCTCCTTACTCTTGTCTTAAGACTTATGATTTCGTCATTTCCACCATATAATTTCCTCAAACCTTGCATCCTTCTTCGTAATTTCTGACTTTTCTCACCTGTTAAGGACTCCTTGCTCAGAAGATTTCTGTCCTCTGTTTCACCTCTTCAGTACCCTATTATTACTTCGTGGGATGTTATGACAATACACTTAAATACAACAAATATTTTGGTACTAAAATAATACTTACAAGTCTAAATTGGGAGACAGAAAACCCTTTCTGCAAGCCACTGAACTTGCAGCTAACAAAAAGCAAAAAACACCCCAATTTCTAGCATGCTAATTTATGATATAAGACAAATAAACAAGATACAAACAAATAGCAAATGAGGTGACTAGGACAAGATAACAGTGAAATTACAATTTTTTTTCTGTGAAGCAAAAACTGTCTCATACTAACCTGTGAATATTTAACTCCAGGGTGACTTTATCTTGACTTCTCAGACCAGAATCTACTCTATGGGTTTTATATGAGGACTCTTTATTGTAAATATTTGTCTATGAAAAACTAGAGTGTGTGTATTGGTTTTTGAAGAGTGGTTGTTGCTGTTCTGCAACTGGAAGGTCTGTATAATAAGCAAATTTCTTCTTTTGCACCTGTGCAATTTTTCAAATGTGTTTTACTTACTCAGCTATGTAAATATTTCTGTCACTCCCTTCACTATTGTAGCTGGATCTTGAGCTTGCAACAAATTGGGTTGTTGCAAAAATAATTGTTGTTTTTAACCATTAAATTTAAAGCAGTATATCCCAATTTCAAACAAAAATTATTAATTAAAATAAGAACTAGTAGAATCTAAGCATTTTTGGCAACTAGAAATAATTCTAATTATCCCAGTAACATAGAATTCTGGGGTTTTGGATCTGAGAAATTATTTGAAGGCGTTTTGAGATGGTTTTTTGCAGAAGACCTTCTCTTGCAAAGGAAACTGCTGAGATGGTTGAAAGTTTAGTAATCAGTGGGAGAGAAGACTAATGAGGAAGCTGAGTGAAGCATAGTTTTGTAACACAGTTCATGTACCTTAGGCAGAGTCATTTGTGAGACATACAATTGGCTGCTGTCATGGAGAGGAATTAGTACTTTTTGATTGACCAAGGTTGAACATAAACAATGCAGCTCTTCGTGCATTTTGTTGATTTCCTGGCAATATTTTTCTGCTGTGATGATTTTGCCAGGATTTGAGAACTTGTAGCGAATGGGTGCTTCCACATGCTGACTACCAAACAGGGACCATGACCTTCTTTTGATGTAGTTGTGGTGTGGGGAAGTGTTTTGGTGCCTCACATCCATCCAGCCACTGCTTTGAATGCCATAGGTTGTAAAAATTCCATTTTTTGTCGTATGCCTCAATGTGATCAAGAAATAGTTCATAGACATTGCACAAAAGAAGCACAGAGTAGATTTCAGAATGACATATTTTTTTATTTTACTTCAGCTTGTGCAGCACCTTTTTGTTGAGCCTTTATGGTATCCCACAGTGGTGTAAGTGTTGAGTAACTGTTAAGTGATTAATATTTAGTTCTTCTGCAATCTCTTGAGTTGTATTGCATGAGTCCACTTCAGGAATGTCCCTCAATTAATTGTTATCTATTGCAGAAGGATTCTGTTATGTAATATTTGGAACCCATGTTGATATGAACGTTAACTAATTGTCCCTTGGCCAAATTCTTGGTTGGTATTGCTAGCAGTTTCCATTGCTTTACACCTCCTTTTAAACTCATTCAACAAAATCATTCAAATTTTCTTTTTTTCCCCATCTTTAATTTGACAGTGTAATGTAAAAAAGATTAAACAGTGAAAACAAACCCCCTGGCATTAATAAGTAGAGCAAATTTCATTCTTTATAGTGGTATACTGCAAGAAAACAATTAAACAAAAGTTTAATCCAAAACAGGCCTCACAATTTATGATTACAAAACCAGTAATTATTTTTGCACAACCTAATGTTTATTTATTTATTTTAAAGCCTACAGAAGAAATATTCCTAAACCATAAAAGAAGTTTTATTTACATTAATATTGTCTTGTAAATGTGAATATTTTTATATAATTGAAAATCCTTTATGGAGCTGAAGTGTAATTTCTTCAGTTTTTAACATAAAAGAGATTTCTCCATGAGTAGTACCCTTGCACAAATTGTTAGCGATAATAATCTAATATCTAATATAATACTTACAATAGATATACCAACAGAACTGGAATTGTAGTTATGTGAGTATTGCTTCTATGACCATAGGGTTTAATACTTAAGTATAAGCAACTTTCAGAAGAATTTAGTACATATCAATATTCAATATTTATCAAGTTACTGAAAGTATTAATAAGTTTTATTTCTTTTTTGTGCACTTTGAATAACAGTTTCTTGATCATATTTAATCAGCAAGGACAGTTAGGCTGACAATTCATCTCTTTTTTGTCTTCCAATAAGGAAGACTCATCTAATATAATTTTCTGCTTTTGGAAAATGCAAAGTACAATTGCTTAAACAGATGAAAGAAATTGGCATGATATTTTCATGCTCTTAAAAATCAATAAAATTATCCTTATTTGGTTCAATCATTTGAACACTTCAGATTAAATTAAAAGACATGTTTTGAAGAGGTATAAAGCACATGTTTGGCTTTTCATTAATAAATGAATTTATTGTTGTTAAAAAAAATTCAAAAGTTTCAGAGATTTGATAATACTCAAGCATCAACTAACTCAGCTTGCCATTTTCTCTAGTACAATTTTGTATCAGCACTAAAGACAAAAAAACCCTTGCTGTTCAGTACCCAAATGTTTTTGTGATCTACACATACAATATATTTGGTTTCCTTAGTATTACCCACATAATTGACCTACATTGTCTAAAAAGCAAGGAAGACATTTTGGTTTGTATTGGTAAACTATTTAACCTACTGTGAGCCATATGGTAATGGAAGGGTTATTGAAAATTCACTTGATTCAAATTCTCACTCGAGGTGGGATGAATGCCATCAATAAATTGGATAAACCATGTCTTTACCTAGTGAGTCAAGACAAAATTTACAATTTCTATGGACTGAGACACTATAGTGAATCCAGGAAAGTGCTACCAGGGAAGTTTCAAGGAAGAGGTTCTAAGCTGTTTGCCCTGGAGAAAAATATAATCTACTTTCAAAGCTGCTGTATTATGATCTGGTTTAGACTCCATGAGCTTATTTGTTCATATATAGGGACAGAGTGTATTAATATGTGACAGAAGCAGGAGTATAACGGTGGGAGGGTTGAATGTATACTGTACTAGATTAATCTGTGTGCTGATAAACTGATACATTCTTTCGCAAGAGGAAATGATAATTACTCCCTCATCATGTATAAACAGATAAATTAATGCAGCAACAGAATTTGAGGTCAGGCCAGGGCTGTGCACATAAATCCATGCAGTTTTTTCCCTGCAATATGACCGCTGACACTACTGGCCACATACTAACCTTTCAAAACATGAATATAAGATCATAAATAAATGGACCAAAACATTTAGAACATTTTTATCCAAGGATAACTGTCAATTTTTTTTTTTTCATTTTTTTTATTTTGCTCCTCATCTCACATATCACAGTGCAGTTCCAAGTATTTTGTAAGTCACTTTTAATATCCAGATCCTGGCTCAAAATATTTTCAGTTAGAAAAAGGAGGAAGAGAAGGGAAAAGAGAGGAAGAGCAACCACAGTAGATGAAGAGTTCTTCTGTGTGGATTCTACACACTCCACTCCACTACACTTGATCTTAGCCAAAAGGCCGAGAAGCGAGTGGTGGTAAATGGTGTTAAGTCCAGCTGGAGGCCAGTGACAAGTGGGATTCCCCAGGGCTCAGTGCTAGGTCCAGCCCTGTTCAATGTCTTCATCAATGACCTGGATGAAGGCATTGAGTGTACCCTTAGCAAGTTTGCAGATGACACAAAGCTGTGTGCAAGTGTCGATCTGCTGGAGGGTAGGGAGGCTCTGCAAAGGGACCTAAACAGGCTGGACCGCTGGGCAGTGTCCAATGGCATGAGGTTTAACACGGCCAAAAGCCGGGTCCTGCACTTGGGGTACAACAACCCTATACAGACTGGGGGAAGCCTGGCTGGAAAACTGCCAGGAGGAGAGGGACCTGGGGTGTTGGTTGACAGCCGACTGAACATGAGCCAGCAGTGTGCCCAGGTGGCCAAGACGGCCAATGGCATCCTGGCTTGTATCAGAAAAGGCGTGACCAGCAGGTCCAGGGAGGTTATTCTCCCTCTGTACTCAGCACTGGTGAGGCCGCTCCTTGAATACTGTGTTCAGTTCTGGGCCCCTCATCACAAGAAGGATGCAAACTGGTGAAAAGCATAGATTGTGTTGGAAAGATTTAAGCCCAGGAAGAGAGAGAGGAATCTGTGAATTCTTACTGATTCAAGAAGAAAATCTTTCTTCAGAGGATTTGTCATACTAAAAAGGATTGAAAATGAGGTTCACCTAGAGGTTCTGTTATTTGGCCTATCTTTAGTTTGGAAAAGTTTAAATTCAGACTTAAAAAAAGCAGTAAATTGTTCCAAACATTTTGTAGATGTGTAAGGAATTTTTTATCATTTGTGAAACCATACCACACTTCAGTGGAACTATTGCATCTTTTAGGCTCAGTTGAAATGTTCTTATAAAATCAAGAAGTTAGATTGGAGGTTTTGCTAGTAAGAGGCAAGGAGAGAAAATATAATACAAGGTGAAAATGAAGACATCCAGGCTAGTTTTGCATCCATAAAATTGGGAGATTGGGGAACAGGAAAACAGATAAAAAGTTGAGTAACCATTAAGTAACTGCTGGCAAGAAACTTATTTCTGTGTTTCCTGTGGAAGTATCCTCTAGGTTTTCTGTCCCCAGTGTTAACTCCTAGATTTAGGGTCAAAAACAGTGTTTCCATTTATGGTATATATTTTTTTAACTTTGTGCTTATTCTGTTTTGCCTTGTAATAAATACAGTTGCAAATAGGCCTTTTTCCTTATTATTTATAGGCAGTGAAGGTGCAATTGCTTTAAAGGTACCAAACACTATCTTAAGGATTTATCTTCGGGCATGTTAAATTAAGGAAAATATTATAGCCCTGTCATGAGGAAGGGTTTCTGCCTCTCCACAGTTAAAGCAAATTGACACTGTTGGTAGCAGAATGTGAATATAACAACAACCTTGTTTGTCAAAGCCTAATCAGTACTTGTGGGTGACATCCCCAACAATATCGTTGCAGGTTAAGTAGTTCTAATGCTACCTTTCCCTTGGTTTCTATTGTGAGGAGTTTTTATTGTTCTTCGGGAGTTTTCCTGCTGCACATGACTTTAAAATTTTGCCAAATCTTTTCTATTTCTTTATCCTTTAGGCATTTTTTTGAGTCAAACTCCTGGTATAGATCTTTTTTTTTCATGTGTGCAACCACATACCTGGATCTTTTTGCATAAAACCAAGATTTTGTTCAGTGTAATCATGATTTCAATAAATAAAACATGGCTAAAACTTATGTATGTCAGGATTTAGTTAACTGACTTTTGGATATTAATTCTTGAAGTTGCTTGGCATGAGGTTTGATTCAGTAAAATGTTTTAGAGACAATTTAACAATTCACTGTTGAAAACTTCCCAGGTAATAAGCAGCCCTTTGTCAAACACCAAATGACTGTTTGGCTCATTTCTTTTTTCAGTGCTCAGGATTGCTTAAGTCTTCAGATGACTGTCCATCTTGTACCTTTCTTCCCTGTGTACTTATCAAGTGGCGGCAACACTGTCCTCATGTGAAGAACAACAGCATCATGTGATGAGGGAAAGACTGCACTTGGAAACGGAGCATGGCACATCATTATAAAAAAATCATGACAAATAACCCCACTCTAAACAGTACAATACTCTGAGATTGCACCAGTTCAATTTTAGGTAGAGCCTGGCTACATTAGTCTGGCCATGCATTCGGGCTGGTGAGCTCACTAAAGCTGACTAAATTGGATTTGTGAGTTCAGGATCAGGCTTGCGCACCTTTGGGTGGATGGCACTTGTTACATGCATGTTTAGATACGTTTCTAGTATGAATGCAAACATACACATCCTCCTCTTTCTGCAATGTGTTTAAGATAGAATGAGTTGCAATTATTTGAAGATATTTCATCTAAGCACAAGCCTGTATGGGAAAACTGTAACTAAACTTGGAATTGAAATGTATGTGCAAGGTTTAAGTCAGAATATAAGTAAAACTGTATCCATACTCCTGAACTGTAAATATTGTTCCATCAGAATGGTAATGAAAGCTTTACCTTTCGTCTTCAGGTAGAGATATTTACACCTGCCACCATGCCTCTATATTATACCCCTGTTAAGAACAGGTAAGGGGATTTGTAAGCATGAATGTGGTCATGTTATATTAACAGTTTAAAATATGACTCTTTGGAATAAATATACTGAACAGAATAGGCTTTTAAAGGGCTAGATCTTTGATGATCAATTTTGTTGAATGTCTCATGGGTCTTTTAATTGCTGTTTAATGGCACTTCAATGACAACAATTATGTAAAGTTAGAAAAAGCTGATTATACTTTTTCCACCTTTCTTTTTGCTTCTGTTGTAGCTTTCCAAGTTTTAATCTCTAGAGTTAGCATAAAAAATATGTATCTACTGTCCTACCAGTCTTTCCAAATTCTTATTTCTCTCTTTGCACTCATTAAGCATTCCCTTAATATGCAGCTGCTGCCATGGTGTTGGATCTCAGACCAGAAGGAAGTGCAAAAAATCCTTCACTACAAGAATTTTTCCAAGTCAATGAAAAGGACAATAGATATTTTTCTATCTATAGATATTCACGAGCTGCTGCAAATAGTCTGCTAATGACTTGCTAATGATGAATGAGAGTGTTTGACTATCCCAATATGAATGTGAATATTAAACTATCCCAAAAATAGGGTACCAAGTCAAACCTAGTGACACCTAACTAACAGTGACAGAGTTGAATTACTTAATTGAAGTAACAACTACTGGAAGGCAGGCCACTGAATATAGATTAGCTTGAATGGCTAGATAGTTAAATATTATGAAGTCTCAAAATAGTGCTTATATTTGTCTTTTTTTTTCTTTTTGCATATACATTCTTGTGCTAAGGCGAAAGAAGGAACTAAAATGAGAAAAAAAAATATTTGTTAGAAAATTTGGTATTGTGTTGCAATCCAATAATTTTTTAATTCATTTTTTTTCCTTTCATCCTGTAAGTTTCCCATTATTCTGTTGGTTATTTGTACACTTCTGTCATCATTAGTATAAGGCAAATAGACATATCAGCTTACTTAATGACTAATCAATAGAATAACAAAAAGGAAGGGCTTGTAGTTGCAGAAGTCCAGGCAGGTATATCCATATGAGCTCTGAAACGTTCTGCCAGTCCACAGACTGGTGATGAACTATGTGCTAGTTAGTATACCTGACTATATGTCTGTGTCACTGCAGTTGAAAACAAAATATATGTTGTTTCTGAAGAATATACTTGCAATTCCTGCTTGAAAATTAACAAGGCAGGCTAGAGGGCAACAACATCATTGTAGCAATCTTCTCCATCATCTCCAACTGCATGAGAGAGGAGGCTTCTGATCAAAAGTAGAATCAATTCCACAGTTCACGCCCTTAGAAATGATTTTTAAAGGAGGCTCAGAAGCTACATGAGTGGGCACAGCTAGGCTGACCATAGGTCTTTGTATTATCTTATTTTGAAATTCCACAAATTTCATCTTTACATATCAAAATAAATTACATCAATGAGAAGAAAGAAGAAATTAAACCCATTACCATTATACTAATATCTTTAGGTATCTTTTCTGTTAGGAGAATTACTCTTCTTTTACAGCAAAACAGGGAGAGAGGATTTGCCTTTCAAGTCAACCAAAAGTCTATTGCTTTAATTCCTTATTGCTGGGGTTTTTTTCAGACTTCAGCATCAGTCAGTGTTTACCAGTCAAAGTCCCAAACCGTACAGCAAATATCAATTCAAGAGCTACTTAATCTATGGAAAAGTAACTGAGACTGTCTTTGTATTTGACTGAAGCACTGTGGGGAACTAAGAACTGGATTGACAAATTAGACAAAAGATATTACTAATCCTATTCACTGTATACTGTTAAATATGTATGAAGAGGATTTATAACCAGTTCCCCAAGAGTTACTTTATCACTGGTTTCATTTGTAAAGAAAAGAAGTCGAACTATTTTTCAGCAGACTTTACCCCTGTATTTTGCTTCCAGACTTTGCTTACCTGTATCCTGACTTCTGTTGACAGAGAGTCACTCACTAGGGATCTGCCAAGAAGTAGTTTATTGACTCTCTGAGGACCTTAGTAGGGCTCTTGTAGTAACTTTTAGTGTTGTCCTTTTCAAGTTTATTCAAACACCCAAATGCCAGTGTACTCCTATAATTTTGAGATAAAAGGGCTTTTACCACAGTACTGTTAAATAAGAATAGGCAAAACTAAGGCAGACTCCTGTTGTTGCTTGGTTTGATCAAATAATGAGATGTTGCAAGCATTCACTTTGGTTTACCATCCAAATATCCAAGTACCAGAAGAAAAAAAGTAGATGCTGTAAGATGCATATACTTACCAATGTATTTCTGAAGAAGGAGAGAACAATCAGGAAATATGACGCCCTGCTTTCAGGTCTCTTCTGGACTTACCCTACAGTCATCACTCCAGCAGAACAGCTGCTTGAAAAAGCATTAAAAAAAATTATTCTAATCAGAATCCCATTGAAGATAACAAAGATTTTTTTATTTTGAGGATGTGTTAGATGCTTTGGATTTTATAAATACACAAAAAGAAAGGTATGTTTCTACAAATGAACATAAAGGACTTAAAAACATCAGAGTCTCATTGAAAGCTAGTGGAACCAGAGATTCTGAATAATTTTGAACATTTAAAATGAGGAAACTCACTATCCATTTCACCTGAAATGTTTAGAACTTCTTATTATTACATATTCCGGTAAAATTTAAATTGGTACTGCCACAAAGTTCAGACAGATTAATTAGTCATTAATGCAAACACATTATTCATAAACTAGGATTTTTTTTCCTTCCCCAAATCAGTCATTAAATGAGAAATAAATTAGTTCGTAGCAAGCCAGCCCCACTTGCTTAATCTCAAAGAAAGTCAGTGTTATATATACTGTTTTCAATATAGTCCACCATTTTGTGTACTTCTCCAAGGCATTTCCCTGAAAATATGTAGAACATTAAATTTCAAGAACAGATTTCCTTGGAGCTACTATCTTTTCTGCCAAAGGAGCATCTCTATTTGATATATACAAACAAACGAATGTGGACTGTCTTGATTCTATTGTGAGTCAACTCAATAAATGAAAGCAATACTTTACTTTTGTCTCTCAATTATCTTAGGTAAGGTTTATTTTAGGCACAGCAAATCATCCCTTCATTATGAAATACTGAGAAACATTGAAAGTTTTTGTCCAACTAGGTTATCTGTATGCAAACACTGAATGTCTTTCATTGTTGTGTCACCAAGACATGCTAATATTTGCAGTTTCTTTTGTTTTCTTCATCATATTCTCATTGTGAAGTTTTGGATAATTTTTGTAACTCTTTTTTTTTTTTTGGTTTTTTCCCCCTTCTGTGTATTTCTTTTTAGATAGTCTAGAGTCTAGCTGAATTAAGCAAAGGATTAAACTGTAGAGTACAGCCTTATTATAGGCAGAACAAAATGAAGATGATCTGATGAGATAAATCACCAAAGGTTAATAGCTTTTTTAAAATTAATCTTCCTTACAAAGGAAAAGGGTAAATGGCTTAGTGGATGAAGCCTTGGCCTCTCACCTTTCTGATCATAGTTCAAGTCTAAACTGTGAGGGTCCTCGAGTTACATGCTTTATTGGGCTGAGATCAGTCTCTAGTGGGCAGGAGTCTGTACTACAAGATTCATGGATGTATTTTTCCATACAGGCAGTAGCAGCAGGTGAAGCTGATATGGACTACTCTATCACCTCCCTAAGCAGTGAGGCTGATGGACCAAAGTTAGTGTCACCCTGAATAAAGCATGAGGATATTCCAGCTTTCAGCAACCCATACTGCATCTGTGCCATGCAAAGATTATGGGGACAGGCTTCCAGAACTTTTCTTAGCAGTAAATATAATGGTCTCCACTGAACCAACAAAAATGACGTGACTTTTTTCATAATAATTAACAGATTACTAGGGAGCTTTAAAAATTATAATTGATCTTTTTGAGTATCAAGTTCAGGCAAAGAAATAATTTATCTCAGCTCTTATTCATAAGTAAGGGGAAATTTTAGAGAACAAAATAATTGAAGTGTCAATTAGGAAGTTTAAATAAAAGTGGGGAAATTAAAAAAAACCAACATTTCTAGCATATTTATTAGCATGTTAATCAAGTTTTAATCAGATATTAGTCTGATAATTTATATATTCCCATCAGTCATGTGCATGAAATGGCTATTAAATAAGCTTCTCTCTGATTTAGTTTTAATAATATGTTTTAATAGAAAAGCACACTGAATTCTGAGCAGCAAAATGAGCAACACAAACTGTCTACTGACTAAACATACAAGGCACATACAGAAAAAGGCTTTCAGTTAAGGCAGTTGTTGTAAGCGTAATTTTTGTAAGCAAAGATATGTTCCATTGAGACACAAATAAAAGCAGAAATTCTTAATATTCTGGAAAATATTTTTTTAAGCCAAAACAATATAGGAAAAAATTATTTTAATTACAAAGGAAAGTATTTTGGTTTACCTCTTTGGCCTTTGCAGCAAGATGCATAAAGTCTTGTGTGAAAGTATTCAGCTGCGCATTTGTGTATTTTGAATGTTGTGCATAAACTTGAAATCAGATGTATAAAAAGTGTATTCTTGCTCCTGAAAACACTGGGAAAAGCTTATTGTGATTAATAATTGATATATAAATATAATTTGAAAGTAATGTGTGCTAAGACTTAGAAATTGATTGTATGTTAAAAAGTGCATACAGTCATGACACTAACATATTCATCCCAGTGATTTTTAATGATTATTGCTTACTGTTAATTCTAAACACCTGTAAGTCCCTTTGTTTTGATCAAACCCCTTTTTCTTCCTTGAGACTGATGGATGACTTTGTAATTTGGATGGTAATATGTTAAAGGTCATTAGTTAATATGTCCTATGGAATTTGTTGTTCTTCTTGCTTTTGTTTCCCAAATGGGTGACGGAGATAGCTTAATTTTCCTGTGTATGCAGAACTAAATATATGAGTGTTCACATTTATGCAAGTGTTTATGTGTGTGTCTCAGTGTGTATACATACATACAAATGCACAGAGTCACCTTTAAGAAAATTTTAGGCAATACTTCTTTTCGTAAAAATCTATCGCTGTCTGAATCAAGTATTATTATTATCCTTTTTAAAATTAAACTACCCACAAAACATGCATTTACTTTCAGCTATAGAAAATGCTAATAATGCTTTTAGAATGGTCTTTAAAAAGTCTAATTATATCATTTAAAAATGGAGAGACCAAAGGGCAAGCTAAATTCGCCTAACATAAATCAGACTTTTTTATTTCAATGACTTTAAAAACCTCAAATGCAGTAATTTTAATAGCAATGAAAGAATGAATAAGTCATAACTCCGCCTGATCACATAACTGTCTATAACTGTTATTAAATGCTCCAAAATAAGTGAACTCATTATGTTTCTGAACTGCTTTTAGCTAATCTAAGATTCTGCTCACTTAATCATGCAGAAAAGGCTTTAGCACAGTTTTAGACCCTCAGGAAGGTCACTTCAATGCCTTTTTTTTCTGTTCCACACTGATCATTTAAGAACAGCACTTTGACCCGAAACTGATGATCTTTCATATAAGCTTGAATACTTAACCCCAAAAGGGCTGTGTTTCATATGTACATTTGTACAGCCTATTGTCATATTTGCTGCAAACTGAGCCAGACTCTCCTTTCAGGGAAGGAGGAAATGCCACTAAGAATTTGTAGATGTCATGTGCATTTTGAGAGTATATTTTATGATACCTTCAGACACAAAAGTAGTGATTTCTGCAACATATGTTCCTGCTATAAACTCTTTAATGAGTTCTAATTGGCTTTAGAGGTATGGTAGCTAAATGGTGGGGGTTTTTTACTATATATTAAGCTTATATGTAGAATTTTCCTAGAAATCTAATTAATTTAGGCTTCATAACCCACGTAGACTTTCACCTACATTAAAACTATAAACACATCCAAAAGTTAGGGAGTAAATGTTGTCTCATCTTATTTCCATAGAGTTTGTGCTACAAAACAAAGTACTTTTTACTGTCAGTAAAGTGTCTTCAGAAATCAGGAATAGAGACCAAGTCCTACAATACTGTAGACAGTGGAGAAACTTTTTTATTGATTCAGTGGCAGCAAGCTTGGGCTTTGAATTGCAAATGAAGGCTGTAATTCTCAAACACTAGTGCATACATGAACTTTACTCATCTAATTTGTGCTGTTGATATCAATAGGATGACTTAACCTGAGTAAAGTTAAGGGAAGCTTCATCCTACAGGCATCTATTTCCCTCCTCATCTCTACACACAGTCAGAAAGAGACACAGCTGTAGCACATATGCAGTGTCATTATCAGGTCTGTTACAAAAGTAATCATCATCCAGCACCACTGCCTTCTCCCCACGTGATGAACAAAGGCATTCTTTATGGTGCTATATGAATGTTTAAAAAATACTCTTTTTTTCCCTCCTTTTTCTTTTTTATGCAAGAGAATATGTTTGGCAAGGATGAAAAATCATTCATATATTTCTCCTCCCTTTTCTGATACTTGGCAATGCAAATGCTAAATTCTGGTTTATTACATTAATTACAAATTAAGATAAAACCAAAAGAAAATAAATACTAAAGAGGGCATTTAAACAGTTCTATATTGCCTCATGCTTACCTGCCAGGGAGAGTAAAACACTAGTCCCTCACACTTTTCCTTTTTTCTACAGATATAAAATATACTCTGCAATTGTGTAATTTCTAGTCATTCAATGTTGCCTGGGGTTAGAGGCCTAAAACCTAGATTGTGGATCTATTAAGACTCTTTCCCAGAGATAGTAACAGTGGGAAGAAAACCAACTCATCCCTTCCCTTCCCAAAGATGGGGAGTGATAGTAGTATGCAAAGACATTTATACTTGATGGCAGTGCATTTGTTCCTCAGACTACTTAAGGAATAGCAAGGACATGTAAAATGGTGTCATCACTCCCTCAGACTGTGGGATGATGGGTGCATTACAAAGAAGGTGAGCTTTTCAGCTGTGTGGAAAGGTAATTTTCCCTGTACTGCCATAAATCTTGTGGCTATCGCTGCTCCTCTGGGCTTTGCATTGGTCAGTTCTGTTAGGGAGCTGCAGTCGATTGTTTAGTTGGTCTACAGTGTCCCACTATAAATTCTGCAAGCCACAAACTACTCAACGTTTTCACTGTACCTAAGTACAATTGGTCCCATGCCTGTAGGCGCTATTGTAATGCGCTTCTTGTAAAGGCAGAATAGTAATTCCAAGTGTCACTTCCTAGCTCTCGATACTTTTGCAACACTTGAAGATCCTAAGACGAAAAAAAAAAGCTTTCTTTTGCATATTACTAAAAAAAGGAATAAGTATTTCTTTTCTAAAATTTTACTTTGGTATATAATAACTGGGTAGTGTTGTATTTCATGGAGAAATCAATGTATTATTTACATTATGAATATTCTGCAATGGAGCAACAGATTGAAAAAAAAACAAAAAAACCCTCAAAATGTATAAATACTGGACAGTGTTCACCTGGACATAGAAAAGCAAAATAATATTATATTTTAATATTGTTTGCTTGAGGGCAATTAATATTTAATTAAAATGTAAATTTTGGTTCATGCTATTTAGATAAATGATTGAGCCTTGAATCAGTGTTCCATTCCTCATTTTAGATAAGAAAGTGTACAAATAGACATTTGAGGGAGACAAGCACAAATATGCTTCAAGTAAAGGAAGGATTCTTTCAGTACACATTGGAGAAGTGTCATTGTCTGAGCCCCATTCTTTTGTCTCTCTTCTTATTGCAGAACTTCAGAAAATGTGTTTGATGAATAGTGTAGCCATGGGTTAGCAGAGCTCATTGTAGTTGTTGCACCCTGTCCCACATTCTGTCTCTGAAATAAGGCCACTGAAGCACTTAAACAAGTCAGGTTCATCCTGGCCTTTTCTGTGCATGAGAAATTATTATGACACCATGGTACTGCCACTGGGCAATACCACAGAATCACTGCTGCAAGAAGAATCTCTTGATTTTTCTAAGTCTATGCTCTCATCAAAACAGGCTAACTCTTTACTGGGAAAACAAAATCCAGGTGCTTATGAGCAAGAAAAGTCACACCTTGAACAGAATAAATAAAAGCCAAATAGTACTACTAGAATGGCAAATGAAGGTATTTTCTACAGGCAAGCAGTAAGCAAAATCCCGTTCTAAATGTTTCAGACTATAAGCAACATCCAAATCAGAATTGTGTAAATGTGATTCAAACTATTAATTCACTAAATCCCCAAATCTGATGAATGTGTGTGTCTGCACACATGTGTGCACAATATGGATAGGGAAGGAGTAATTCTACCATATTTCAGTTCCATATTTTGCTATTTGAGTCCATCTGAGGTGCAGGAAGGTCTTTAGGGCCATCTAATGAACAGTTCTGCAAGCAAAATGACTAAATTCACATGGTTTATGAGAACACAACTTTATTTATGTATATATGGGTAAGTGCTATGTAGTAATGTTGATATTTATAATCCTCAATGTTTAGCACATTTTAGCATGAATTATTATATATGTGAAATACTATGAAATTTTTTTTAAAAATATTATAAAGTATTTCCTCCTGATAAACATGCTTCCATGTATCCAGACTGGCCAGTTAAAACAAGATCAGACACATGAATACGTACTTATTAAAATCAGTGTCACTACAAAAGGACCTACATCAAACTTCTTTTTTTTTTCCCCTAGAGGCTTCACCAACTACAAAAAATGAAACTTTAAACTGAAAACATAAAAAAAAAAAGTATCCACCCATGTAAAATTCTGACTGCATAATCAATTAGCCCCTTGTAACATTTTTTCCTGCTGACTTTGCTCACATTGCTGAAGCACAAAACTTGAACAGACTGCTTGCTGGATTTTGAAACAGAGCCTATGCAGATTTTTTAGCTGGTACTTTCCAAACACGTGGATTCAAGATATTTCCATGGGAATCACTAAAACCACATTAACTGGATGTTTTCATTATGGTTCAAATTTGGTTTCTCAAGAACACCACCAACAACTTAGGATCTCCTGTATCCAGTGCAGTCCTAGCATGAGAATGAAGAAACTGCTCAAAGCCCTCACAAAAAATTGATTTAAATTATTGTTCATGGTTATAGCATTTCAGAATAAGATACAGCGCAGTACAGACGCTGTTACAGCCCACTAGTGTCCAGAAACTTTTAAACCAAATTACAGATAAACCTAATTGAAAAGTGGCAACATGCTAAGGAAAGGCAAGAAAGGACAGGAATGCTTGTGATTCAAATTGTTGACTGGATCTGTACAGAAACACAGATCTATTGGAGGAAACAGACAAAAGTGACAGAGAAACACAATGAAGGAAACAGGGTTAGAGAAGATTTTGTAGACATAGCTTCCTCTCCAGGTATTGAGACACGCAATTTAAAACCTGTATAGTAGGTAGAGTAAACACATTTGAAAAGTCAGTCAAATGATCAAGAAAAGATAAACAAAACGTGCTTTCAGTTTTTCCCTGAAGACTACTAGGTGTGTTTTCTATCACTTTTAGTCAAAAGGAGTGAGATTTCTAGAGGTGGCTGGAGGTATCTGGAGGGAGAAGACATTAATCTTTGTATCTACAGTAAAAAAAATATTAAAGAGTGGGTTGCATCTTTAAAAAACAAATAAATATGTGTTTTTTTCTGGACAGCAATATTTTGATTAACTCTTTTAGATTAAGCTCGTTTTCTTTAACTTATAGATTGATCTATGAGCCTTTTACAGATATTTCTTTAAAAAATCACATGTAACTATTATGGTGGTGCACTGAAGGAACACTTCACATTTGACATTACCTAGTGAAACAATGATAAATATATCTTTTCCAAAACCTGAAATTATGAGAATTCTTACTTTTCTCCTATTCTAATGGTATATTCCTCGGCAGTGAGGAAAGGCTAACCAGGTAGCTTTTCTTCAGTATGTCTCCTTTGGACAGTAGTTACTCCTACACTGTATTCCTCTCTGTTCTGCTCCTTTCATCAATCAAGAGTCTAAAAGGGATTTTGAGATATCTCCAAATAGTCAAGATTTTGTAGTACTTAGAAGCAAGCTTGCACTGCTGAGACAGTGCAAAACTCCTCAAAGGTTGGCTTAGCATCAGCCCAATGTCACTTTTGGGCTGAAGATCTATTAAACTAGAGTTAACTATGAGCTTTTGTGTTACCCCTTTGCCTACACGCCACTATAAGCAGCATAGACAAGATAACTTTCTGCCAGGCAGAGCAAGCAACAAAAGAGTGTGCCCAGACTACTGCAGTTGGCATAATGCAGAACAGTTTTTAGTTTGGTTTCATTTCTATTTTGGACTGGACAGCTTTGATTAATTTGTATTTTGGATTTGCGCAACTTTGATTTTGGAGGTATTTGAAGATTAACATGACATCATATTTTCATGTTTGTCTCATGGTTTTTCCTGTTCCAGAAAGGAGGGAAGAATTTCCAGTTCTGTTTCTGCTCCTTTAAGGAAAATGATGAACAATTCTGCCCTTCAAACAACAAACGACCCTTACATAATGAGCTTATTTGTGGTAGTTTTAGCCCTAGAATGCAGAAGGAAAATACTTTAAGAACATAGAGATAGTATAGGATTCTTTCCCTTCCATTCTGAAAAAGAGAGGAAGTAGAAGCAGCCATTTAACTTCTTCAAGTCCATTTGAATATCATCAGATATAATCGCAACATCTTTCTCATCTTAGTAGATACAAGGAAAAAGGAGAAATATTACTTGCAACCACAGGAGTGTGAAAAGATCTAAGATCAATGTAGATTAAGCTTTATGAGAAATTTGTGAAGACTCATTGACCGAAAATCCAGATTCTCAGTTTCAAAATTAAGGATCTTCTCTGAAAAACTCTTTGACATTATGGATCATAGTGATTTGTCTTCAATAGTGCAGTCCATTATTATTTTTAGATATACGTCTATGGCTGAGAGAGCTAGGATTGTTTAACCTGGAGAAGAGGAGGCTGAGGGGAAATTTTATTGCACTCTATAACTACATGAAAGGAGGTTGTAGAGAGGAGGGTGCTGGCCTCTTCTCCCAGGTGCCTCAAACTCCGCCAGAGGAGATTTAGGCTAGACATTAGGAAAAAGTTTTTCACAGAAAGGGTCATTGGGCATTGGAACAGGCTACCTAGGGTGGTGGTTGATTCACCTTCCCTGGAGGAGAAGGCATGGGTGGACAAGGTCCTGAGGGGCATGGTTTAGTGTTTGATAGGAATGGTTGGACTCTATGATCTGGTAGGTCTCTTCCAACCTGGTGATTCTATGATTCTATGATTCCATAACTGGTGTGGTTGAAGGAAAGGCAGTGAAAGTTTTGGCTTATCCATAGGTAAGAGATTGTCCATTGAACAGGAATGTTGTTAGTCATATGATTCATTCCTTTTGGGGGAGGAACGGGAGCATTCCTTTCCCACATCATTATCAGACTAACCATAAATACTCAATATACTAGCAAAGATCTTCACTGATAGTGAAAATATATTAAGCAGTTTGAAGTACTGTAGGTGAAAATACTGCTGTAATTCTCAACATCTCCTTAAACATCTGTCCCCAAATTCCTTAATGATTCATCCAGTTGCGGAAGAAAGAGTTGTTTACTGTGCTCTCCTCTGCTTGTTCTTACTCTGCTTTCCCAGCTTGTCCAAGGATAGCCACTTGAGTTAATTACAGTCAAGGGATTTTTTAACAATATTACCAAGCTTTACAATGAACGAATCTGTATGATCCTTTTTCGGTTGTTTTCTGAATACCTGTAAAGAAAGCATACTCATCTTATAGATGCCCTTAATTCATCCTCTGGGTTATTTTTATCTACTTCAGTTCTTGCAATATACCTGCCTACTTGAATGATCTTAACACAGTAGACAGAAGAAGCAATTTACTTCTGAAATTTGTCAGGTTTTTTGGTTTGGTTTGGTTTTGCTTTGTTTTGGTTTTTTATGGATGGAGTGTGATTTTTAATCAAGAGCTGTTTTCAGAGATGTAGAATCTTGTCAAAGGGCTATTTTACTTCACAGCAAACACACCTCTGCTGATACAGTCATAGTACTACCAGACTTTAATTTAAGTCCTGTAGTGGACAG
Organism: Coccyzus lansbergi; assembly: GCA_033558105.1. Lineage (NCBI taxonomy): Eukaryota > Metazoa > Chordata > Aves > Cuculiformes > Coccyzidae > Coccyzus > Coccyzus lansbergi. Next base: position 292,813 of record JAUMJK010000118.1, read on the forward strand.
TACATTTAATCATATTCAAAGGAGTGACAGTAGCCCCCAGTATATTCCAGGTCAGCCATGATGGCAAAGATTTGTTTCTTTGATTACGTTAGTCTATAAGTGCCTTGTAGACAAAGGTGCTAACCTAAGGAACAATTTTCTGACATATGCTGTGCTTTCAAAGAAAAGGGAGTGTCAAAAATTCTTAGGAAAATTTCTCCTTGCCTTCCCTACTAAAATATTTTTAGCAAAGCACACTGATTGCCAGATAGACATGAAAAAATCATGCACCGGGATTACATTTAGTCAGTAGAAACTAATTGTTTCTCAATCCATCTGCTTTAGATAACATGTAAATGAGCTATGTTTAGCAACTACTGGGGATGTAAAACTCTCCCCTTTCCTTCCTCTCCCCACCCATTATCTTTTGAAGGACAAAGGACAGCTTCCCTTATACATCCATTGCTCATTAAATTTGTTCATGCTGCTAGACTTGGTCAGTGTCCTTAGATATAATATCTTAATGTACTTATGTTTTTAAGCAATCATTTGCCTATCTTAACCACTAACTCGATTTGTTCCTAGGAATATATGGAGAACAAATATTACAGTAACAGAAAATGGAATTAAAAGCAACATTTTAAGACTATATTTCATTCTTAACTCAAGTAAGTCCTAGTTTTGTCATATTTCTCCTTCTCCCTCCCCTTGCCATTTCACCAGAACTGTCAGCACTATTTCAAAACAATATAAGTGGCCCCTATGTGAAAGACTAATGATCCTTTCGTTAATTTTGAAGTTTACTGGAAGTTAAATGCTTCATGGATGCACATGAGTGTCTGATGATAAGATCAATCAGTTTTCTCCAATGAAATACACTGTAGTTTTCTGCATTATTCCTGTTTTGCAAGAATATCAATAAAATGTGTCTAAATAAAAGACATTACAAGCCAAATCATCAGTGGAAGCGTGTTTAAAAAGATGTCAGTTTACATTTATGCTAGCGATAGCAGGAATCCACTGAAGCTGGATGCAAATGGCTAGCAAGTTAGAGTATTTACAAACACCTTGGATATTTTAACATTCACACTCTTTCTACCTGCCATAGCAAATTTGAACTAGATATTCTAGCCTCTGTCAGTTCCAAAGCCAAAATTGTCCTTCATCACAAGCATCCCTACCAGGAATACTTAGAAATATGAACCTGTCTTTCCTGTGTGTTCTCTGCCCTGTAACTTGCAACTAGTTAATACAGTAGAAAAGGAAGGCGGGCAGAATGATAGAAGCGCTGATGCTTTGCCTTGCCTGGTGGAGTAAGAGGGTCTTTAGGGGCAAGTTGGATGTCAAAAATGGGGACAACCTCTCCTTTGCTGAAAGGAACAAAAAAAAAAAAAAAAACTTCAGGAAAGGGTATGCAGTTCACATTTAGGTATATAATTATGCAATAGAATAGTGATGAGTAACAGCTTGTATTTCATTGTGGGAGGTATCATGTAGTACAATGACTGAGAATATATCTTTTGTCAGTCCCATCCTGAACTACCACCTTCACCTACACCTCTTTAGCTTCATGCAGGTGTTCTGATTAGATGTTTTCTTTGTACTCTAAGCAGTTGATATAACAGCTTAAAGAATAACATCTAAATTAGAACTATTGTTGGTTTTTGTAGTCATAGAATTCAGATAGTATCTATGAATGTCTTAATAGCTGATGTATTTCCTCATAATAGTTTGGGTTCTGTGAGAATCATTATAGTCAACCAGAACAAGTTTGACTTCAGTAGTTTTGTAGACACTCCAACAACTTTGCTACTTTTAACACATATCATCGGAAACTTTCACTGTTGGCAAACGATCATTTAATGAAACATTGGGAAACATACTATGACATTCATCTAAATGAATCCCTCATGCCTAAGTGGGTCATATTGAAATACAAATATTTTTGTGTTTGGGAGAGTTTCCCTTGAGACAAACATACTTAAAATGGAAACTGTGTCAGTAATGAGTGACAGCTTCTTAAAGATTAATATTTTCTTTAATCTATTTCCATAACAGGAGAAAGATGAAAATACTGTGCTAAGCATAAGGTATGCTTTTGGGATTAGAGAAACAATCTCCACTAGTATGTCTGTCTCAGACCAAAGGGAACAATACTCACATCACAAACTTATTTTTATTTCTTTTAATCAAATATAGAAGTGTCTTAAATATTTTTATATGTTATTAAAAGGATTGCGAATCCCTTAGATTTTCCCTTTTTTCCTCTTTTTTTTTTTTTTAAGAAAAGTGAAACTGTCCTTAATGCTGGACTTGACTCTGTGATTGTCATGTAAGGTAATGAAACCATTAAATGCACAGTATTAAGAAGAGACGCAATGCAATTAGCCAAGAAATTACTCTGATCTCATTGACATTTTCAAAAAATCATAATACAATATACATTGCAGGACATGATTGACAGTCTAATCCAGTTTTGATGGAACATAGTCCACATACTGAGAGAAAAGCAGTACAAGGCCAGATAAAGCTCACAGCTGTGAATCCCTGATATGTCCTTACAGTCTTGTCACCCAGGAAATTCCTCAGGTTTAAAAGATGATGAAAGTATCGACCATTAATGACAGGATCATCTCCTACCCTGAAATAAAATGTACTAATCCCTTTTGCTAGGTCTATGAATTCCTAATATAAATTATATAAACTGTAGTAATTCATCTCTGTTAGCACAGTTGTGTTTGGAAATTGTACAGCAGTCTTTGCCCTATTTGAAACGCTAGATGAAAGTAAGACATGTTCGTTTAAGCTGCAGCATAAAGTAATTTAACACAGGGGACAGAATAACTTCTGGATAATGAGCAGTAGATATGTAAAAGAAGGAAGTTCTGAAGTTCTAAAGTGCCCTGATGGATTTATGCCTGATCTTAGAAAGAGACCAAAAATGTAAATATAGGAATGCAGGTGCTTTGTTAGGCATTTGTAAGATGATTTAATGATTGAGTCATACAGAATACATGCTCTGACTTCAAAGAGACATACAATGGTCATTTATGTCTTACAAATCATTTGGATGGTAACCCATCCATCATTTTAAAATACAGTAATATGGATCATGCTGGATTATAATGCAAGGGAGGAAAAAAGTTAAAAATGAATTTGAAGTAACATTAAAAACACATTTGAATTTCTGTAATGCATTTTTGATAATACATAGGCTACACATATCTATCAAGCTGGACTTGCAACCTTGTGCTAGTATGTCTTTGACACTTGGAACATCACATAGACAAACAGTCATTGATGAAGTCAGATAGTTAGCCTTCTAAAGGATGTTCAAGGCATCCACAAATAATATAAAGCACAAAGCTGGATCTTGGATATTTTTTTCCACAGATAACAACAGTACAAAAATGTAAGATTATTAAAAGAAATAGCTAGGATGCATGGAGTAAAGTAAAAGCATTCAATAGGAGATATATATGTTTCAGCTGTGAGCAATGTACTCATGCATAACAGTATGCACTACTTTTAGGAGTAAATACAGCATAGGAGAATATTGCTGATAAATAATATTTACATTTTCCAAAATAATGTTTGTTATAGAGGTAACTGTTCAAAAATATTCTAGTTTTGTTAGCCTTTTTGTATTCTGAATCTGGTGTAAGTGTGTGGTAGAAATCATTGTAGGGCACACACACAAAGTAAAGTCTAATATTATCCAATTCTCTGAGAACACTTTAGGAAGAAGAACAAGGGACAGACAGTTCTTTTATGTCTGACTAGCACTGCTTTTGCCAGTTACGTTCAGACACATTGTAGTAAGATCAAAAGCTAACAGTATACACAAGTTCCAGCAACTTGTGGGATTAAAGTTATCCACAGGTACGATGGGTTACAACTGATTCAAACTCTTCAAATTTCAGCAGGTTTCAGCATAGCTTGAACTATGAGACAAACCACAACTGATTGTGTGCCATTCTGAAATTGTCTCAAAGAACAGTAAAAAAAAAACAAACCCAAAAGTAGCAGAGGTCTATTTTTTATTAGTCATTTGAAATGTTCAAATACAAATTCAAGAGATAATGTCAGACCTAAAAATAGAAGTCAGCTTTGAACAGCTACCTTAGCTTACATGTGAGGAGGTGAATAATGGATTAAGCCACTTTATGAGTCAGACTTAAAGAAATATTACATTTCCATCCTGAGGATTTGATTTATTCAAGATGGGTGACACTAGAAATGAATGCAAGTGTGTTTGTAGGAAGCTTATATTAAATTCAGTTTTGTTCAGTTTTCATTTACTAGAAATTGCAACCTAATTCTGAATTCTGTTTAAAAAATATTTGAATAGCATCTGGATAATTTTCATTTGTCTCTGCTACATTTCTACTGCTCGATATAGGCACAGTTTTTATCATTTTTTCTAAGAAAGTCTTGAACATTTGGAAATACTATTGACATAAGGCAGAATTAGAAAGCACAGAAGGCAGCATAAAATGACAAGATTTTATTGCAATAGCGTACATACAAGAATATAGTTTAGATTACTATCATAGCTAATAAATTACAATGCTGATAAGAAAATATGAGAAAAAAGAATGCTTCATAAATTAACGACTTGAAACTGGCATTGTGAAAAGTACCTTTGATTGCACTAAATTTGATTGTAATCAAGGGCTCTCAGACACTCCTAGAAGGAACCTTGCACCCCACAGCATCTGATCCTAAGCCACAAATATTGCAAGAAGTCAGGAAAGTGTATTATAAAACAGAGATGCTTCTACTGCCATACATTATCTTCCATAAGCCTTCATGAATTACTTCTTAAAACTGAGTGAAGCCTCCTCGGGGAAGATTTTTTCCATTTCTGTTCCAAGTCATACTGTGCAGTCTTTACTAACTGTTATAAATTAGGTTCTAGCGTATCTTGCATGCACAGCTTCATGTCACTAGGTTGTGTTTTTCCTTTTTTTTTTTTTTAAAAAAAAAAGAATAAAATTGAAGGATAAAGTATATTTCTTTCCAAATCAGGGAAAAGTTAAAGAACACTTGTTCTTCAAGGGCTAGTATTTTCTTATATTTTCTTCACCCAAACAGAGATGCAGGGGAATGAACAAGAATGTTTTGTGGGTTTGTATAGGAAATATTTTGACATTCAATAATGATACAGTTGCATTGGTTTTGACTGTTTTTATTTGAAGTAACCAAATATTATTGGTTCAAATTGTTTCAAATTGTTTTTCATTACCCATGTTCTAATCTTTAGATGAACACATACTCAGAAATGCCTTTGCCTTTTCCCATGTGCACAATGTGATCATGATTTTCTATTTTTATTATTACTGTAGGAATATAATAAAAGAAGATGGTTTCAATTTTAACTGTTTTCAAATTAAACAAATATGTTGAGCTTTTTAAAAATAACAAATACATTGACATTTTTGGATATTTTCCTAGGTTTCTGTACTTTGCCATTTATATTCAGTTTTAGGCAATCAGCTTCAATTTTGGCATAATAATTTGTTTGAGAATCTTTTGAGAAAAATCAACACTTGATGATTCCAGTAGGTTCAACATGAGAGTATAATGCAAATATTGTTACTTTGCTGTATGAATGTTTAAAGGGAGGAAAGAGGAAAATGATGCTGAGAAAAGTAATATGGCAGCAAGTAGTGTTCTAACAGTATAAACTTCATGTTCTTCTTAGGAAGCTTAAATTTTTAATTCACATGAAGTTGTACAATGCCTAAAATACTAAGCTTTTTAAAAATAGAATTGTGCACACTGAAAGTGAAATGGTTGAATATCCCTTTGTGATATTAATGTGTAATTTCAGCATCAGATGTATTAGATATCCTTTTATATTTTTCATCCTATTTAAAATGTATATTGTAATGGTCTGTTGTTATTTATGCAGCAAAATCACAATAACAAAAGGTATTATTTGTTAGTAATTCTTGTAAGACCTAAATGTCTGATATTACTAGTATGATGATAAAGAAGATTATAGATGCTGCTACTGCCAGTGGTGGAGCAATTGAATTTGCTCTAAGGCTAAATATAGGGTTATGAGAAATGTTCTGCATACTTCATTCAGATAGCGCTTTACAATGTTTCTATTTGGCCCAAACTCCTTAGTAACTCCCTGAAAATGTTATTTTCTTTAAAAATATCACTGAGGTTAATGTATTCTGAACTGTCAAGGATTCTAAATAAATTACTACACAGACTTGTTGATGTTATATTCAAGAGGGGAAAAAGGCTAGTGATGGTCTCTAGCCAACACTACATAATAATAGTTCACAGTCTATAGCATTTTACATTTTCAAAGCTCTGTATAGTCATGTGAAAAGCATGAGAAAAATATGAAAAGAATAAATCACTCCCAGTCTGAAAGATTCTGTGTGCTTCTACAATTAAAAGAACATAGTAGAAGACCTGAATATTGGTTTTGGAAAAGATGTGCATGTACGGGGGAAGTTTGTTCATTTAAAGACAATGTTAAATATTTGTAATGATTTGAAATCACTTTTTGACATATCTGTTATTGTTAATCGATTACTTTTATTTGCTTTAAGCTGTATACTTGAAGATGAATAGTGCATTATAACAAGGCTAGGCTGTGTGAGGAAGATCTTTGATAGTCTATACAGTGTGCTGCCTCATTACAGAGCTAGCTATCTGCAGGAAGCCTGACATTGAAAGGTACCACACATCCCATGCACCCTCCCTTAACTGTGATGATTGTAGCGTCTTCCTAAAAGTGATGATTAGGAGAGAGAAAAGCAAAACTGAATGCTGTATGAATATTTCATGTAAATGTAAGCAGGCACTTACTGGACGTAGACCTTGATTGATGCTAGAGTGCTTCTAAATGCCTTGACATTGAAGGGTTTAGCCTCCCCTTTCCACAATGACTGCTTCAAGAGCTGCAGTTAATAGTGGAATATAGCTGCATTTGGCTGAAGAGCTCTTTATTACTGGCTGAATTTAAACACGACCACGGGCCTTAGGTTTGAGTAAATGAATCTGAATAAAAGAGTTAGTGGATATCTAAATGAGATAAGATAGTTAAAGTTTCTTCTCCTTCTACTTTCCCCTTCTGTAGCTCAACTACTTGCATCATTTTTAAATTCCTTGCTATGTAGAAGTGAATCAGCAGCATATGAGGAATAAACCATAAATTGTTTTATAGTGTCTCTGTTCAAAAAAGTACAGAATGGAAATGTCTAAATAATCTCTTAGAAGAAGGTAAGTGTTTTTAAGAGGTACTAAAATTAATATAATTATTCAGGTTTAAAAAACTACAATTTTAATATCTTTCCCAATCAGCATTTCAAACTGCCATTGAAACACTCATCAAAGAAAAAATATCTACTCCTTCAGGGACTGATTACTTCTGTGCTTTAGACACACAAATATTTCTATGCATACGCTAAGTAGGAAACTGATTCTGTTGTACTTTCAAACTGACCTACTGAAAATAGAGTAGCCCTTAATGCATAGCTGTAAATGGAATAGTAATGCATATAAGTAATTTAGAAGCTGAAATCAACATTGTAAAAGAATCATCTTTCAAAATCAGTCCAGTGAAGGAATGATATTTTGAAAGTTGAGAAAGTCAGAATAAGATGATGATCATAATAAATTATTTTCCATATTTTTTTAATAGAAAAATCACTCTTTGAGAAAAGCTCCATGACTACCAAGCAGTTTCATCAGGATTATGGACTGCATTTTCCAAATATTTATTTTTTAAGCGTGATATAATAAAATACTTTATTTTGAGCTCTGCTACCTTTAGGCAGAATTTTTAATAGTATGGTAGTGAAGGAAGTGAATAATTCCTCACCTCAGGTTGAAGAAAGCCAAGTGTAGTCACATGCAAAGTGTGTTTGACAAGGTTTTGTACTTACTGAAATTCTTTACCCTTAAAATCTATGTAAAAAAGAGTCTCACTAACTTTCATAAACTACAAATCTCAAAACCAAAATACTGAGGCTGAAAATATAAAACAGGCAGGGTTTTGCTTCCTGTAGGAGTGGAAAGACAAAAATCAGTGTAAGCCACCTCTTCTGTCATTCCAGGCAATTGTTAATAGTTTCCAAGTGATGCTGCACATTCATATGGCTTCCTACTCTTTGTCTCCAGAGTTCTAGTGTGTTACAAATCAGAAAAACAATTATAACTACCATTTATTTTTTAACAGCCATCTTAAATCCAGTGACCACAATTAACAGGACCAAGGGACCTTCTCATTCCCCATACAGGTTCCCTCAGGTACATGGTTGATAAATTTACCATTTACAAGCAACCATGTAGATGTGTGCTTTTAAAGTTCTATTCTTCTGCAGTCCTTTCAGTAAGATGATTCCTCTGGTGGTTTGAGCTGAGAATCAGCTAAGCTGGTTTTATCCATAATTATTACAAAACCTTGAGTGAGTTTTCCACAGATATTTTTTCCAGCATATTACTAACTATACTAGCAGAAGAAAAGAAGTGCCTTATTTTTTATAAATCATTAATACACATCATCTTCTTAGCTCTAGACTCAGGTATTTTCACTTAACTTGAATTTTGCCAGCAGATGCCCATTAGCTAAAAATAAAATAGAGTTAAAAATATAATTTCTTTCTCACTGAAAAAAAATAAAGCGAAAGTGAAATAGTTAAGATTTCTTCTAAAGGAATGTGTTGTTCCTTGTCTGTTTATAAGATAATAGGTTACATGTAAACAGATATTTTTAGCTGTCTTCATCTCGCAGCTCACATTTAAGTATGCTTTCTTCTGGAATAAGGGTCCTGGATACATTTCTTATTGAAGCCAGCAGGACTACCTAGTGACTGTGGCAGCAAGTGGCTTAAGCCTAACATATTTTCTACATACAACATTTTTTCCCATATATTTGGTTTTTATTTTAGGAGTTTATGTTTTACTTAAAGCATAAAGTGAATAGAGGAGAAAGCAGCTCTAAAGGAAAATTGTAGGAGCTGCCACAAGATAGCCACAGCAATGTAATTTGTTTTTTTCTAATAATACGTTAAAATTGCTGTTGTTTGCTAGTTAATAAGATCCATATTACTTTCCATGTGAATACTCCTTATGTGCTTGCTCATACCAAAATTGACTTTATATGTTACTGAGCTGACCACATACTTTAAGGCCATACGCACACTTTTTATAAAAATGTCGTATGATGCCGAAGTTCTACTTGTGCAGGTAGATCATGGCCACAAAGTGAACTAGCAGACCGAAAATGAGCCTTGGTAATGTTACAGTCCTGCTTGGTTCTAAAGCAGAGTAGTATGCCAGTGTTGTGCACTAGAGATATGAAAGACAAGACCAGGAATACAAAGCTGCATAGAGGACTTGGAAAAAAAAAGACAAGTTAATGAATACTGAATGCCCTTGTTGGTAAAAATAAGCACAGATATAATCTAAACATTTCATAGTCAGTCATGCCTCTGACTAATAACTCGCATCTTTGTTGGCTAAAACTAATGCTCTAATTACCTATAGATGCAGCCTATGTCTGTATCTCTTGGTTACATAAGTGAAGTCCCTCTGCTATCTGCTATAAGTACAGTAGATGGTTATTCAGGCAGGAGGAGTAGAATTTTGATGCCACAGTGAGATATTTGTGAAAAGACATGCACTGAATTTTATCTCAGTATTATAGATCAATTTTCAGGACAGAGTTCCTAGCAGTGTATTCATAGGCTGGGTACAAAACCAATTTTATCTGCTTCAGTGGTGTGTGAACTGTATAAGGAAAGACATCTCTTTATTCTCTGATAGCTTATCTTCCCTGGTGACCATTTATGCGTGCTCTTGTAAATATACATATTTTACAGAAAAAGCTTTTTAAACTATCCTTTGAGATGACCTTGAAATAAGAATATTTAAAATATCCAGGAAATTAGCTGCAGAGTCTGTTTTGATAATGATTGGTACTGTGGGAAGTGCCACTCAAAGCAGAAGTAATAATCAGTGCAGCAAACAATTTAATAGTATGTGTCTATTACAGAGTAAGTTTTTTACAAGCAAATGCACACCAAAAAAAATATACCTACTCAACCAACCCTGGAAAATTTATTAGGAACTGGGAAATCTTTGAAAAAAAAATTTGTCAAAGTGAGGCTAGCATTTAAACATATTTAAAGTAAACAACAGGAAAAATAACATAACCACTATGTTTTTTGTCCTGTCAGGCAAATAATACTGTCTAAATTCAGTTGATATCAACAGAGATAATAATTGTGCTTTTCCAAAGGATACAATGACAGTGTAAAAATTCTCAACATGGGAACACAAGGAATTATTTCTTATGTCTTTATATGTAGTTTATTATTTTTATTTTAACTTCCTTTCTCTTCTTTCTATTTTTTCCCCACTTTTCCACCAATCCAAGCTTCTTATGTATACATCTTCCAATTAAATTTTAGGTCTGCACATAGTAAATATATATGTAGAATGAACATTGATATTACCTCGCTTTTATCCACTGCCCTATATTACATAAAAATCCAAATACTCGCCTTTTATCTATACTTAAACAGGCTTATAGCTCCATGCCCAATTTCCCTCATACAGATGTATGCACAATGCAAACATTCTTTTCTATAAATATCTTCATGTATACGCACTTTTGTCCCTAACAAATGAGTACTCTTCATGTTAACATGCTCATTTCACAGAGCATACTTTCCTGTGTTCTTTGCCAGCACACATCAAATGCCTCTATTTGCTTCATCTCATTCTGTCTTTTTAAAGATACCTATATAAAAATCCCCTCCTTGAGTTATGCCTATAGCCTGTACTATACATAGATATATTCATTTTCTATACACCAGCACGCACAGTCCTTTTAACATGTATCATGTGTATATGCAATCTGGTGCAGTAGCAGGTTGATTAACCAAGAACTGATGGTAAAATTTTCAACATAAAGATTTGAATGGCACCTTTCCAATGACACTAGAAGGTATTCCCTTTAAACTTGAATTACAGTGTCAAACTAACTCATAAATAGTTTTGCAAATGATCAGGAAAGAAACTAGCAGATGTGGTCACTTGGTGATAACTCATTTGCAGCTGTTTGAATTTTGCTCATTGAGACTCTTACTGTGAATTTTACTTACTTCTTAACATCTATGAAAATATGAAGAATCAAATACAGGTGTCAATTCTGGATGGAAATAAACAGTATTGAGCAGTGATTCTGGGACACTCTCAGAGAGGAATATAAAAGCTCAGCTGGAGGTTTAACTGGCAAAAGATGTCAAAAATAATAACACATAAGTATGTCAGCACCAAACAAATGTACAAAGAAGGTGTAGGTCCACTATTTACTAAGTTTGTGTGAACTATTGGGTTCAAAGAATCGTAGAACAGTTTGGGCTGGATGACATCTAAAAGATCATCAAATTCCAATCCCACCTTCCACTAGATCGTGTTGCTCAAAGCCTCTTCCATCCTGGCCTTGAACACCTCCAAGGATGGGCCTTCCACTTCTTCCCCGGGCAACCTGTTTCAGTGTCTCACCACCCTCACAGTAAAAAAATTCTTCTTCACTTCTAGTCTAAATACACCCTCTTTCAGTTTAAAGCTATTACCCATCATCATATCACTGCATTCCCTGATAAAGAGCCCCTGCGCAGCTTTTCTGTAGCCCCCTTTTGAACTACTGGAAGGCTGCTATAAGGAACTTTCTCTTTTATGAGCTAAGCAAGCCCAACTCGCTCAGCCTGTCTTTGTATGGAAAGTGTTCTGGCCCTCTGGTCATCTTCTTGGCCCTCCTCTGGGCTTGTTCTAGCAGATCCATGTTAGAACAGATCTTTCCTGTGCTGAGGACTCCAGAATTGAACACGGTACTCCAGGTGAGGTCTCTAGAAAGCAGAGTAGAGGGGCAGAATCACCTCCCTCAACATACTGGTCACATTTTTTTTTGATGCAGACTTTATGGTTGGTTGACTTTCTGGGCTGCAAAGCACACTTTACTGGCTCATGTTGAGCTTCTCATCCACAAACATGCCAAATCTTTCTCTTCAGGGCTACCTTCTATACATTGTCTGCCCAGCCTACATTTGTGCTAGGGACACCCCAAGCCACATGCAGGCCCTTGCACTTGGCCTTGTTGAACCTCATGAGGTTTGCAAAGGCCCTCCTCTCAAGCCTGTCAAGGTTCCTTCCTTCCAGCCTGACAGCTGTGGTACATTTTCTGGTGTAATTGGTAAACTTTCAGAGAGTGCCCTCAAATCCCATTGTCTTGTCTACAACAAAGATGTTAACGTGGATCCCACTAACCCCTGCAGAATGCCTCTTTGCTGGTCTCCACTTGGACATTAAGAGATTGACCACAACTCTCTGAGTGCAAACACCCAGCCAGTTCCCTATCCATTGAGTTGTCCATCTGTCAAATATGTGCATCCCCAATTTAGAGACAAAAATGTTGTATGGATCAGTGTCAAATACTTTGCAACATTTCAGATAGATGATGTCAGTTACTCTTCCCTTATCCACCAGTGCTGTAGTCCTATTGAAAAAGGTCATCAAATTCATCACACAGATTTGCCCTTAGTGAAGTCACATTGGCTATCACTGATAACCTCCTTAATTTACATGTACCTCAGCAGAATTTCCAGGAGGATCTGCTCCATGATCTTGCCAGGCACAGAGATGAGACTGACTGGCCTGTCATCCCCCAGATCTTCCCTTTTTCCTTTTCAAAAGGACATCTAATCATTGTTTAAATAGTAGAATTCAGATCAGTCAGTCAAACTTTAAAAATTCATGGACTAACTACAGCATGTACCTGTAAACAAAGGCTGAGTAACTCTAGATGTAACCAGAGTAAATGAGAGTATTTTACCTCTAGAATGAAATTCTGAAATATTTTATAAAAATAATAATTATGAAAGCCCATATTTATAAACTCTGAGTTCTCTGCAAATTTCAGAAAGTTATTAATTTTGCATAGCTAAAATGAATGAACATCATTTTAAAGAATAACAAAAATACTGCTATTTGACATCTTCATTTTCAGATGCTATCAACAAATATTCAGGTGTAGAATCAGAACAAGTTTTGCTCATTAACAGTTGCATGGATTACTATAGACTAACTGTCATTACTATGTTATTTAGAAATTTGTTTTTAATCCAGAAGCACCATATTGCTAACGACTGAAACATCTACCCATAGCATCTTTTATCATAGCAGAGAAATACCATGGAATTGATTTTAATTAGCCATTGGGAAAAAAAAGAATTATGTAGAATCCAAAATCCATTGTTTGAGTAATATGCCAGCCAAGCTGTCTAAGACGTTTATACAGCTAACTGGACATTAGGGACTCATGTCTGTGCTCAGAAATGTACTAACCATTTAACAGAAAAATGTAAGGTATATGTTCACTTACAGGGTATCTATCTATATAACAATTTAATTATAATTATTGTTGCAACTGAGAAACAGAGACAAAAACAGAGGCCAAATTCTTCTCTCCAAAGAAAAGTTCTAAACATCTATAAGGATTTTTTTTTCAGAGATTAAGAACACGTGATACTCTTAAAATAAGGTCCATTTTCTGCTGAAAAATACAAACTACAAAACAAGTTGTTGACTGGTACACAATGCCAGATACTAGGAAACTGAAGCCAGATACATCCATGTATTTTAATTTTTCTTAGCAGTCTATGAGGACATGAAGTAAATATCCATAAAAATACTTGTTCTTTGGCTAAATTACATGCCTTTTTAGGTACTAAAATGTTCACATCACAAACTGAACAGGCATCAACTTTCCTTGCTGGCCTAGAGGTGTTTGAATAATCAAACCACACAGAGTACAACATCAAGAATTCTGACATACATAGCTGAACTTACAAAACTCAGACCTGGAATTAAGATAGAATCACGGAGACATATGGATTTAGTACCTAACAATATTCAGAGCAAGTACATCTCTCCTCTTTCTACAAACTTTGACACCAATAAACTGTCTATCTTTTTGATATCTTATCTAATAATGACTTGGGAGGGACACAATAGAAACATTATCTGATTTTATAACTGTCCGGTCTTTTTTGTTCCTTTCATGGTTAGATCTCCTCTCCTGCAAAAGCATTTCATCTGTTATTCCTATCAAGGGTAGCCCTTTCAAACATAACACACTGAGGCAGCTGCTCTCCTAAAATGCAAGTTTTAAAACCATCTGGTATCTGCAACATGTGCCCATGTTCCAACTGGTAAATGCTCTTCCTTCTTTTCCGGGAGTGATGCTGTTTACTCTCACCTGTTTCAGAAATATCATACAAACTTGGCAATATTAGAAGAGTTTCCTATTAATTCTGTGGCAAACCCCCAGAAATCCTTGCATAATGTCACTGCTTAGGAGTTGGTTTTGTGTATTTACATATATCTTAATGGATGGGTTTTCTTTTCAGTGTTAATTTGAAAAGGCATTCAGAGGACTGACACGCAGAATTTTGGTACTAGTTTTATTTAAATCAATGAAGAAAAATAAAGTTGAAATCTATCAAGATAGTTTTCTTAGGCAGATCTTGCCTTAGAGTAAAAATAACCGTCTAGGAAAAGGTCAATAAAACATGTAACAGTTTGGTCTCTTCAGCCTCTTTGGAAATAGCCTTGTTAAAAAGATGAAATTGAGACACATTTTGGACAAAAAGCTTCTCCTGAAAAAGACTGGTAAGCTACTTTGCCAGTGTTCCACTGCACTCTAACACAGGGCACAGAGCTTCTGTGAACATGACCTCTTGATGTGGCGGTAGGAGGACGCCTCTTGGGATGTGGCAGTAGAAGGATGCCTAGGACTAAATGATCACGAGATGATAGGGTTTTCTGTTCTAGGTGAAGTGAAGAGGGTGGTTAGCAGGACAGTAGCACCTGATTTCCAGAGGGCAGACTTCGAACTCTTCATAAGGCTGGTTGGCAAAGTCTCATGGGAGACAGTACTTAAGGGCAGGGGAGCCCATGAGGGCTGGGAGCTCTTTAAAAAGGAGATCCTAGCAGCTCAGGAGAAAACCATCCCCATGTTCCGGAAAAAATGCCAGCAGAGAAAAAAAACCAGCTGAATTGAACAGAGAGATCTTGAGTGATATCAAGAAGAGGAATGTTTATGGGCTCTGGAAGAGGGGACAGGCCTCTTGGGTGGACTACAGGAGGGAAGCAAGATTGTGTAGAGAAAAAATCAGAGGGGCTAAGGCTCAACTAGAAATAAAATTAGCAAAGTCTGTGAAAGATAACAAAAAATCTTTCTATAAACATATAAATAATGAAAGGAGGACTAGGGAGACCATACAGTTCCTATTGGATGCAGAAGGAACAGCAGTGACAGGGTATGAGGAAAAGGTTGAAGTACTTAATGCCTTCTTTGCCTCAGTCTTTAATTGTAAAGAAAGTTGTTCCCTCTGTGTACAAACCCAGGAACTAGAGGAACAAAATGAGTCTCCCAATGATCCAAGAGGAGGTGGTCAGACACTTGCTTGCCCAACTAGACACCTATAAGTCTGATGGGTGGCAACATACAATGAGCAGGCCAAGCGCTGTGGCTGGGTGGAGTTGGGAAAGCTTTATCTACGATGCTTGGGTTTACAAAAGATTGTAATGACTCTATTGTGTTATGCTAATGAAGAAGGTAGCTGTTGGAGACGGAAGATGCAACCTGGCAACATGGTTCTGTGGTTGGGCTGTGACAAATGAATACCCACAAGTCTATGGGGCTGGACGGGATTCAACCAAGGGTATTGAAGGAGCTGACTGATGTATTAACCAAACCCCTTTCCATCATCTTCCAACAGTCCTGGAAGACTGGACTGGACGCTGGCTGATGTTGTGCCCATCTACAAGAAGGCTCACAAGGTGAATCCAGGGAACTACAGGCCTGTCAGTCTGACTTCAGTGCCAGGGAAAGTCATGGAACAGGTGGTCTTGAGTGCTACCATGAAGTACATGCAAGAGAACCAGGTGATCAGGCCCAGTCAACACGGGTTTACCAAATGCAGGTCTTGCCAAACTAACCTGATTGCCTTCTATGACAAAGTGACTCATCTGTTGGACGAGGGAAAGGCTGAGGATGTGGTCTTCCTGGACTTCAGCAAAGCCTTTGACACAGTTTCTCACAACATTCTGCTCCAGAAACTGTCAACCTCTGGCCTGGACAGGCGCGCAGTCTCCTGGGTGGAAAACTGGCTTGATGGGTGGGCCCAGAGCAAATTGACTTAAATCCCTCTGGAGACCAGTGACAAGTGGGGTTCCCCAGGGCTGAGAGCTGGGTCCATCCTTGTTCAATGTCTTTATTAATGACCTGGATGAAGTGCACCCTTAGCAAGTTTGCAGACAACAGGAAGCTGGGTGGAAGTGTGGATCTGCTGGAGGGTAGGGAGGCTCTGCAAAGGGATCTGGACAGGCTGGACCACTGGGCAGAGTCCAACGGCATGACGTTTAACAAGGCCAAATGCCGAGTCCTGCACTTGGGGTACAACAACCCTATGCAGAACTACAGATTAGGAGAAGTCTGTCTAGAAAGCTGCCTGGAGGAGAGGGACCTGGGGGTGTTGGTTGACAACCGACTGAACATGAGCCAGCAGTGTGCCCAGGTGGCCAACAAGTCCAATGGCATCCTGGCTTGTATCAGAAACGGTGTGACCAGCAGGTCCAGGGAGGTGATTATCCCTCTGTACTCAGCACTGATGAGACCACTCCTTGAATCCTGTGTTCAGTTCTGGGCCCCTCCCCACAAGAAGGATGTTGTGGCTCTGGAGCGAGTCCAGAGAAGAACAACAAAGCTGGTGAAGGGGATGGAGAACAGGTCTTATGAGAAATGGCTGAGAGAGCTGGGGTTGTTAAGCCTGGAGAAGAGGAGGCTGAGAGGAAACCTCAATGCTCTCTATAACTACCTGAGGGGAGGATGTAGAGAGGATGGAGCTGGGCTCTTCTCCCAGGTGACAGGGTACAGGACAAGAGGAAATGGCCTCAAACTCTGCCAGGGGAAATTTAGGCTGGACATTAGGAAAAATTTTTTCACACAAACTTACTCACACACACACGTGCTTATATTTCCTGTACTTCCATTGTACACTAGCAAGAGTGCTGTTCTCCGACTTCTTTCCAGATGCATAGCTAGTGTTCTTCCCTATTTGATGATGCAAAGTGGTCTTGGGTCCTAAGAAAAGAATAAGATGAGACTCAATAGGTCATTGCCCAGGCACATTGCCTCTTGGGTTACTTAACTTACCCGCATACACTATAAAGCTTACGAGAAAGCATGCTATGACACTACACTACTGAAAAGTATTTGGATATTATAAAAGTCAGGGCTGGACTTAGGTAACTTACATTTTGGACTTTGAAAGATGGAGGGAGGGAGGGAGGGAGGCACTTGGGTAACAGCAACCACATACAGTGCTACAGGCTTGGAGAAGAATCTCCCCAGCAAAAACATATCTGGAAGTGTTGGTCTACAGCCAGATAAATATGTGTGCCCAGGTGGCCGAGAAAGCCAGTAGCATGAATGAGAAACAGTGTGGTCAGCAGGAGTAGGGAAGTGACATACTCCTGTACGCAGTGATGGTGTGTTCAGTTTTGGGCCACTCAGTACAAGACCATCATTGAGGTATTGGAGCATTCCACAGAATGGCAACAAAGCTAGTGACACATCTAGAGAATAAGTCTTATGAGAAGCAACTGAGGGCTGTTCATTCTGGAGAAAAGGAAGCTTAGGTGAGAACATATTGCTTTATACAGCTACTTAAAGAGAGGCTGTAGTAAGGTGGGAGTTGGTCTCTTCTTCCAAATGACATGTGATAGGACAAGAGAAAGCAGATTCAGGTTGCACAAGGGGAGGTTTAGATTGGATATTAGGATAATTTCTTTCACCAAAAGGGTTATTAAGCATTGGAACAGGCTGGCCAGGGAAGTGGTGGAACCACCATCCCTTCAGGTATTTAAGACGTGCTTAGGGACATGATTTAGTGGTGAACTTGACGGTGTTAGGTTAATGATTGGACTCTGTGATCTTAAAGATCTTTCCTAGTTTAAATGATTCTGTGATTCAATTTTTGCTGGTAATTTGAAAGTATTCCCCTTTTTGTCATGCTTTACACCTTCAACATTTGGATTGGCCACATAGGTTGAGAACTTAATTTGCTCCACAGTGCACATAATCTGTGGGGAAAACATCACAGAAGAAGTCAAATTAGTAAAGGCTTATTGTCGATGTAGAATTGTTTTATAGAATGACCTCTCCAGAGCTGAGTAAATATTTGTTTTGGAAAATTAAGTGGGAAGTTTTACTACTGTTGTCATTTGATTGAATCATAAGGTACCATGATTGGACAGAGGTTCTTGTGCTGCCTCAAATAATTATCTGTGCTATTTATGAATGTAAGGAAGAATGGGAAATGCAGATGTGGATCTGTGAGGTAATACACATATGTGAGCAGAAACATATGAAGGTGACTTTCTTTCGTATTCTAGTAATTACTTATAGCTATCTTTTGCCCTATAAAAACTCCAGGACATATCCATAAGAGTATCACTTTAAAGTTATTCCCCATTCATTTCAATCCTTTTAATCTTCCATCCTTCAAGATATTCCTTCTCTTTAAAAATATTTCTGTTAAAATCTGAGTTTGAATAACTACATGGAAGCATTGAAGACGAATTTTTGATCACTTAATTTCCCCTATGAAGTAGGGGCAAGATTTTCTTCCTTATATCAGTTTTATACTGGAAAAATGCTGAGCAACCGTCAAATAAAGTGTTTCTTCTTCTATACAAGTAAGAAGCAAATGAGACCAGCTATTTGGATGCTAAGGAGAGTATACTGGAATAAATGGAGAGATTTTTAATAAGAGAAGGGGGGGGTGAACTTAATGGAAAGAGCATATAGAGACTCTGGCTGTGGCTAATGTGCATAAAAAATTCAGCCTGTCAGATCCTCACTTTTCTAATTCAGTAATCTAAATAATTTATTTGACATTTTAGCTCAATATGACCTTTCTTGGGAAAAAATTACTGTTTTAAACTTTTAGCAAGTGCAACCACTGCAGAGGATTGCTGTTGAAGTCTGCATTTTCCCAAATGAGTAAAGGTTAATCTTGTACAGTTTAAACACATTTCTGACCCTTTTAAACAGGTTCACCAAAAGTCTTTTTTTTAATCTAATTTCAATTATATTGCAATATTTGTGTTAAAGGAGCTTCCTCCCCTCCTACCCTTTTCTTTCTGTTGCTCAGAAGCCATTTTCAATGCATTCAGATGGATTTAGGCAAAGAACTTGTTTTGAATGAGTAACAGTACCATTCTACTAAATATTACTCATAAGGAAAGTTCCATAAATCAAGTGAAAATACGTGGTAGATTAATGGGTGAGCAGCTTAAAACAACCACTAGTAATAGCAGGAAAATGACTGTCCAGAGGTTCACAGTTCCCAGATTGGTCACTTGACTCAAGTAATCAGCCTCAGAGCTATGCCGCAAAAAATGATCATGTCTGTCCCTGGATTCTTTTCCTCTAACTAAACAATCCCATATTTTGCAGAGGGCATTTCAGTGCTTCTACTAAAGGACATTTAGTGTAATTTTACTTTGCTGTTTCTGATAATTTATCTAACTTTCCGACAGGTCACTAAAAAAATCTTTCAAGGTAAGGATTAATATACCCCCAAATGTACATAATAAAGGCTATAATTCTCTCAGGGCATTCAGGTGACTTTATAGGGGTACATTATTTATTATTGAAAATGTGAATTTGTGAGAATGGCTGAAATATCACAAAGGTTTCAGAGTCTGTGGAAAAGCTGCAGTGCAGTTATCAGCTCTGACAGGACCTAAGGAACTAGCAATCAAATAAATAGGTGACCAGTCATACTTAAACAACTCACAAAACAAAAATTCAGGGTATAGTGTTGTAATCAAATTGGCTTTTTCTCCCCTTGTTATTTTTTCCCTAACTTTCTATAATTGATGTGGTTCCAGATCATTTAATTACTCATATTGTTGCTCAACTGGAAGAACTTCAGTGTAGTCACTATGAAGCCTATGTAAGTTCGAAGTAAGAGGAGAAGTAGTACATTTATCTTTGCTGTAGTATTCCCTCCTCATACCACTGATGTCAGTTAGTGCTTTCTTTTCTGACATAACAATGGGGGTTTGATCTGATATGCCTGCACATACTAGTCAAAAACTGCTACTAAAACAGGGAGCTGAATGATCAGTGAGGTTTATGCTCCTAAGGCATTTTGACAGTTTTAAAATCCAATGCAAGTGTAATCAGTCTCTTAATGGTCTTCAGTGTTATTAACTCTTAATTAACAGTAGTAGGATAATCTTCCTTGCAGACAGTGTTAGAATTGCAGACATCACTTATTTTGCAACAGTTTATTAGGTCAGGTGTGAAACTATGTGGAAAATTCAGTATTACTTCCAGGGACAGCTCATCACTAGAAGTGGCATGGTTGTTCTTGTGCCACACAGGGATAAAACCAGTGAACCCTTCTCCTCTTGGACCCAAACTAAAGAACAGAGATCCAGTCTGCATTGCTCTTCCTGGCATTCCAGTAACTGGAAGAATTGGGCAAAAGCACTATAACACAGTACAGGATGAGATTATAACAGCTTGATCTGACTCACTAACAACTAGAACATGGCACATGACAATATTACAGTTAACCAGTAAAACGGAGATTCGACTCATGTGGGACCTATCCATACTCACTTAAGGCATGCTCACTGACTACGTTAATTTAAGGCATCCAAGATTGCAGAAGATGACCTAGAGTTACTGGATAGGCATCATTTTATGCATTGCCTGTATTTTTCATCTGACAACTTTTGCAACTCTGAGCCTTCTCAAGCAAATAGCCACAGAGCACAGAATCATAGAATCATAGAATTGTAGAATAGTTAGGGTTGGAAGGGAACTCAAAAATCATCCAGTTCCAAACCCCCTGCCATGGGCGTGGACATCCCACTTGATCAGGTTACGAGAGGCTACATCCAATTGGCCTTGAACACCTCCAGGGATGGGACATCCATAACTTCCCTGGGCAACCTGTGCCAGTGTCTCACCACTCCCATGGTGAAGAAATTCTTCATAATGTCTAATCTACATCTGCCCTTCTCCAGTTTATACCCTTTCCCCCTCATCCTGTTACCACGAGCCTTTAAGAATAGTCCTTCTCAGGTTTTCTTGTAGGCTCCTTTGAGGTACTGGAAGGTCACTGTAAGATCTCCTCGGAGCCTTCTCTTCTCCAGGATGAACAAGCCCAACTCTCTAAGCCTGTCCTAATAGGGAAGGTGTTCCAGGCCTCGGATCATCTTTGTAGCCCTCCTCTGGGCCCATTCTAGCAGCTCTATATCCTTCTTATGTTGAGGATTCCAGAACTGGACATAGTACTCCAGATGAGGATTCCTCTGACAAGAGAGGAATAGAGGGGCAGAATCACTTCCCTCAAACTGCTGGCCATGCTTCTTTTGATGTAGCACAGGATACAGTTGGACTTGAGGGAGGCAAGCACACACTGCCAGTTCATGTTGACCTTCTCATTGACCAGCACCCCCAAGTCCTCTTCTGCAGGGCAGCTCTCAATCACGTCATACCCCATCATGTACTGAAAACAGAGATTCCCCTGACCCAGGTATAGGACCTTGCACTCAACCCTGTTGAACCTCATGAGGTTCTCTCAGACCCACTTCTCCAGCCTGTCCAGGTCCCTCTGGATGACATCCCATCCTCCCAGTGTAGAACTACACCACTCAGCTTGGTGTCATCTGCTGACTTGCTGAGGGTGCACTCAATCTCACTGTTAATATCATTGATGAAGATATTAAACAGCACCTGCCCCAGTACAGATCCCTGAGGGACACCACTAGTCATGGATTTCCATCTGTACTTTGAGCCATTGACCACTACTCTCTGAATACAACCTTCCAACCAGTTTCTTATCCACCGTACCATCCACCCATCAAATTCATATGTCTTCAATTTAGAGAGGAGAATGTCGTGGGGAACTGTGTCAAAGGATTTACAGAAGTCTAGATAGATCACATCCATTGGTTTACCTGTGTCCACCACTGTGGTCACCTCACCATAGAAAGCCACTAAGTTGGTCATACAGGACTTGCCCCTACTGAAGTTGTGCTGGTTACCATTAATCACCTCCATATCCTCCATGTGCTTTAGCTTCTAGGAGGATCTGTTCCATAATCTTCCCAGGCACAGAGGTGGGGCTGACAGGTCAGTATTTCTCAGGGTCATCTTTTCTGCCCTTTTTAAAAATGGCCAAAATGTTACCCTTCTTCCAGTCACCTGGGACTTCTCCTGATTGCCTTGACTTTTCTAATATGCCAAATAAGGACATATTTTCAAATATAGCCTTGCGTGGTGAAACACTATGGGGCTTTCACCTTCCCTGGAGGTGTTTAAGGCATGGGTAGACGAGGTCCTGAGGGACATGGTTTAGTGTTTGATAGGAATGGTTGGACTCGATGATCCAGTGGGTCTCTTCCAACCTGGTGATTCTATGATTCTATGCAGTTTGTGCAAATGAAGTGGGTTATTGTACCATATTTGTGAGTTGTAGATGGGTTTTACTTTATATATAATGTAAATGTCATGGCAAAATTGGAGTAGTGAAGCTCACAACAGCATTACACAATGATTGCTCCGCTGTTAACTCTTCCAAAAGAGAAAAGTTTCTGTTTCATAAGCTACACAAACCAAGATGTTACAAAATACTGCTTTGGATACCTCGATTTCTATTAGCCAATCTGAAAACTTTAAAAACATCATTGCTTTTGAGTAAATTCAATTGGACTAATAGGATTGAATTGGTAATTCAAAACTGGACGTGTTGAAAATTTAAACTATAACTAACAGGAAAAAATATTTTCAGCACTTTACTGGGTAAAGCTAACAAAGGGACATTTGAGAAATAAGCTGCATTCATTCCCTATGAATTTTCTTGCTGTTGGCATGATTGAAAAGTTAGTGGTTGTATGAAAAAGCACTGACATTCCAACCTTCTAGTGAAGGGAATCCTGCTCCCTTGCCAAAAATAGCCTGACTAGTTACTAGTTCTAGTTAGTTGTCCAGTTAACCTTGTACTACTTTTATGGATTTCCACTTGTACCCTAAAGAAGAATGAGTTATCTTAGGTAGAGGAAGAGTTTGAGGAGAGACATAGTATTGTTTCATATACCAATGGATTGGATGGCATTCCTTATGTTCATTTCCTCAAAGCTGTTAACAAGAAATGTGACGAAGGCCATTTGCCTGTTTAAAGGAGCAAGGAGATAGCTTTACCTGATGGTACATGAACTCATGAGAAGAAAGCAAAATTCTATTTCTTCCCAGTACCTAAGCATGAAATCTTGATGTGGATGCAGTTTTCTCCCTTGGGTTTGTCTGGTCTGCATAGCAGGTCAGGATATGGTCCTGTTTGCAACAGAGACGAACATCTGTAAAAATCCCTACGGTTCCTTAAGTGTAGGGCTTATGATCTTACTGTTGAAGGCAGCATAGCACTTGAAGGTCTGGCACAAAGAATGATAGAATTAGCACAATAAATTGCTATCTGCTCCTCCCCAGGTCATTTGGTAAAGTCAAGAAGCTGCTTGTAAACACATGTTATGATTTCCTAAAAGGGCATCTTGTTCTTTATCCCACTGAGTGGCAATGTGACGTATAAAGGTCAAGCTTAGTGACCATTAAACGAGCAGCAGACAGTGAAAGGCAGAACTGGTTTCCAGATGCAACTGGAAGAAGACTGGAACCAAGAACTCTGAACACTCCTGATATCTTGGAAACACAGGGTCTTAATCAGATGCTGAATCCCAACAGTGTGGTTTGAGCTTCAGGTCATACGTCTGCATTTCTGCTTCATACAGCTTGTCAGGTTAATACTGCATGGTTTTAAAAGTACAGTCCCATGGTAAAATGGTTGTAAAACCGATAGTGGAAAATAGTACCAGAACCAATTTTGTCTTATGAGTCTATTCCTTATCATATAAGAATGCAAAAAAAGAATGCAACAAAAGAATGCAATATTGTTCAGTTTCTAGTTGCTGTGTTGTTTTGGGTTTTTTTTAAACCACAGTGAAACTTACTTTGTGGCCCAAATTACCATAGGGTAAATTCACAGGTAATATATTTGTAGAGTAAAACAGGGACATTCTTCTTACATTTGTGCTTGTAATTGGCAAAGACTGCTTTCATAATGTGTCTACTTGGTAAGCTGAAATGGGGCAAGGTGTGGGGCCTTACTACTGATTTAATTCTTATTGATGATCGAAACTCTGAGTCCTCTCACAAAGCCCAAACTTAGATAGTTAACCCAATCACCTCATTTAAGTAGCCTCAGCCAACAAAGCAGAGTCAGATAATAGTACCCAACTTAAAATTTCCAGAGGAGTTTCAGAACAAGAACCAATCTCTTTTCAGTAATATTATAGTACGATGATATCCAGTCAAAAGCCTGCTAGCCAGATGCCTAAAATTTGTTTAACTGCTAGAGGTTTTAATGTAAAGATAGACTAAATGCCCTCTAAATCTATGTGTCGTTATTTAAAACTTCTGCCTCTCTGATGCGCATGGGAGTCCATAGATCTGCATTGCCACTAAAGAAACAAGAATTGTTGTGCACTTGTTTCTGAACTGTGGTAGACGAGAGTGGTTGTTATTCTTTTGTAATAACCATCACAGCATGAGACTGTGGTGCACAAAACTTTAACCTGAAACCTCACCTGAATTTTTTTTACTAGATATTTACAACTCTACACACTGAAGAAGTCTGAAAATTTTGTATCAGAAGACTGAATTGTACTTCTGCATATGAAAGAAAAAAAATTAGTTTGGATTTCAGCTTCTAAATGGAATTATTCAAAATTTGTGAGGTGGAATGACCTCTCATCTATACAAAATAAACAGAAAATGTGGGGATAATTAGGGAAGAGAATTTAAGTTCTCTTACCTGTAGAGCATGTTTAAATTCAGTTCATGCTCATAGCACTTTCAAGTTACTATAAACCATTAGCTTCATTGTAAGCCATGTGAAATAACCTGATGAACTTCATCCAATTTACACTTTCAAAGAAATGTTCCTCTTCATGGAACCCATACCAATTTTAAGTATTCATTGGCATCCTTCTCAGAAATCTCCTTGTGGTGCACAACTGGAAAGAGTTGGACTGTCTAATAATACCTTAATATGCTTCCTCCAATGTCTGGCCACCTTGGTAGGATTCTCTTTGTGTGAAAGATGCAAGCAACACAGTACTTAAGTATTCTTCCCCATAGGTACCAATCTGACCCTTTTCAAAAGCTTTTGTGAAGCTGTAATAAATTATTCATTAATTTACTTGTAATCAGACTATTTGTTTGATTATATGATAGGTAGCCCAGTAGGTAAAGAAAACCACAGAGATGGAGCATTGCATTCAAACTTTTTACAGTAGGTCAGAGACCAAAAATGAGAATGAGAACATGATTTCTATTAAGTTCAAAATACAGCATTCCACTGTGCTATACATTCCAAATGTCATTAAAACCACAAAATAAAAAAAGACTGTCTTCTACAACTAGTTAATATTAATTCATTTTTATGCAGTTTACTGGCTGAGAAGGGAAGTCCAGAAAGGCAAAAATTTTTAAACAGACCTAATGTTTATTAAAGGAGGAAAAAAACCCCAAAAATACATGCATATACACCCACATGCCCCAATACCTTCATTCCCTTTCCTCCTCCCCCACTACCCATCACTGTCTTTTCTTATATGCCTGCTTGATCTGATTTGAGAGATGAAGTTACCTTTGGAGTATAAAGAAGCTAAAGTTTTTAACCAGGAGTTGCAGCAAGCCAAGGACATTTCTGAAAAAACTTCCCTAGGCAAGTTGTTCAAATTCTCCCAAAAATTCACCTATGAAGCAGTGTGTTTGCTGTGCATTTGCTTTGGGGGGAAAAAAGAAAAGCATATTGTAAAATCAAGCAAGCAACCAAAGCTTTCAAAGCTTTGACACACATTTGGAGAAGGCAGTTTCCATGTGAGGACAACAGAGAGTGTTTTTAGACAGAAGACTTTCAGCCGGTTTTCTGCTGTTTGGAAAGAAACATTAATATTTCTGGTCCACTCTGCAACCTCCTTCTACTCAGCACAGCCATCCTTCTTTCCCCTGCCAGTCACACTGTGCTTAAAAACAATTCATTGAGGCTTGCTGTTTTATTTTATTTTTCCAGTCAGAAAATATACTGCTATTCTGTAAATGTTTTCTTGCTGTCATACTTTGCAGACGATTTTCTTCCTATTTTTGGAGGCCTGAATCTGCCTTTGGTCACACTATTTGCTCTTCTATGGTCACCTCTGAGAAGATTAACCCTTTCATTAAGAAAGCTTGGCCAGGGTCAAACTACTGCGTGGCTCTGGACTTTTACATCCCTTTGATCTCCCAGCTATGGAGAAATTATTAGCAAATTCTAAGCCTTCCCATGTGATTTGTTTTTGTAAATTTGTAGAAATTATGCCTAATCCTATTACGTGGCCGAGGGCAAACCTGCATTAAATATATGAGACTTTTTGTTATGTGGCAGATGGATAATAAAGGAATGCTGAATGCAGCCCATTCCAAGTTATGGGAATCTGGACACTTCATCAGCATTCACTTAATCCTCTGCCATGGCCTACGCCTTTGATGAATGCTCTCATTTATGACCACTGATGCCACTCACTTAATTTCAGAGAAGAAAAATAATACCTAGCTGTTAATGTGAATATTTGAGTTTATGGCTGTACAATGAATAATTGTGACATTATCAAGGGAACATCTTCTTATACATTATTCACTTGTATAGACCACATTAACCACAGAGGTGAAACTTGCAATTTTGCATCTTCCATCTTCTTTGGAAGGCAGACACCATGCAGACAAAAGTCAGTGTCTTAACCCAAATTCTAGCTGACAGTCCGTATCAACCCTCACTATATTTTGCTCATTGTGGTGCCAATCTCCTATTTCACCAATGACATTTTTTCAAAGAAAGAGTAGATTTCCTAGAGACTCTATCCCATGCAACTTCCATGGCTTTTTATTGAATAGGAAAATGTATCCCTCCTTTTTGCTTTAACACTGTTGCCATGTAGCATGTCTGTAAATTTAAGCTGAAAATTAAGACAGCACACAGTTTTCACTTGTACTTTAAGATATATGTGTACCATATTCATAACATTCTTTTCATGTATTTCAAAATAAAAGAAAAATCATATATAAAAATAAAATGTATAGAATAAAATCTTCAGAGTTTCTGATTTACTAGCTTATAGCTTTCTTACTTGGAATCACAGACATTAAGGTATGGAAAACATATTAACATGTTTAGTAGAAATCTATATTATCTGAGGTAAGTGGGTTTTCAAGCACATATGTACTATATCTGATCTCTCTTCAAATATTCTTATTTCACTGAGGAGTATATGTGATTACAGTCCTACTGTAAATATTGTTTTTTTAATTGGAAACACTTTCACATTTTAAAGTGTGTTTATTTACTTTTCTGATGGTATAGCAATATTTAAGAGTAGGAGTTTGCTATGTTTTTAATCTTCATTTTCTGCAACTGTAGTAATTTTAGTTGGCATTTAATGCTGCTAAAATTCTAAAAGTAGAACCCTGCTGTCCCTTTTGGTTTGCATGTATAAAATTCAGAGGTAAATTGAAGTTCTGGTAAATCATCTGTGTGAGAAACATGTCTAGTTTTAGTAAACTGTAATAAAAAAACCCAGTTGAACATCTTTTCCTGGTGGGAGTTTTCACACACTGTAACTAATTTCCTGGAATCAACTTGAATATTCATGGAGAATAAAAAATGCGTAGTTTATTTATTTATAGTATGTTAATTGATTATTACTTTGAAATGTAGTGAGTGTAGAAGCCTATCAGGACATGTTGGACTACCTACTCCAACATGAATATGGATGGGGTCCCATGTAGAGTAGCTGCTTAAATTATAATCTTCCATACTCTCACCTAATTTAACACATACACTGTACAAGGCACATGCATACAGGTTTTATTTTGTATTTACTGTGTGTAGAAAGGTGCCTGCCAGAACATGGAGTACTTTCAAAGTGGAAGGTTTTATTTGGGAAAGGGATTGTGTGGACACCTTGTACAATGTGTCCATATGATTATAATGATCCAAGATATATTTTTTAAGGTAGGAAGAAATACTAGCAATTCTGTAACTAAAATGATATAATGATGAAAGATTACAACTTAACTCCATTCAGGAAGAGCAGGACATTGTCTTAATTTAACATCAGAATATGCTGAGCTAAATTCTTCTTACCCACTTGCATGTCTCCACTGATTTCAGAAGATGCTGTTTCTCCTCCCCCTGAGAGTATCACTGATCTAAATATTTCTGCAGAGTCACATTATTATTTCTCAAGTATTCTATGCCCTGTTAACCAAAGTGTTTGGTAAAAAATGAAATTAAGGCATAGATTTATAAAATGAATATGGACAGGGTCCCATGTAGAGCAGAAAACAAGAAAACAAAGCTTATTAGCAATGGGTCAAATCTTCCAATCTACATTTTGGTAAAAATATCTGTGATATAAATAACCCCATAATTAATGTCTCCCCATAATTATGGTATAGACTATAGTATAAATTTTGTCGAAGGAAATCTAAACTGAAACTCAAAAATTAAAAGACTAAAAATACGCATTGATAGACTACAAATAAGGGAATATTTATAGATAGATATTTAGATTCATTCAATTGAATAAGTAATGAACAATCAAGGAAATCCAGATTGGATCAACTTCTGGAACATGTATGTAGTTTTAGAACTACAAAATGTAGTTCTAAATCAGAACTTCAAAATGTATGAAGTTTAAGAACTAGAGTCATGATATATTTTTATCACCAGCATAATGTGAATGGAACCGCATAACTTTTATGACTTTTGTGGCCAACCAACTTTGGCAGTGAACTTTGCAAAATTATCCTTTATAACTGTAAGAAAATAAACATTTCATTCTATATGATATATGATCAGTGTGTGGGGATTACTTGCTATAGCAGCTAAGGTTCTACTGATCAGTCAGTTAGTGGTTGAAGTCCCTGTTTACTATTAAGTACAGATCTCTCTATGATCATGCTCTTAAATATTAAATGTGTTAATCGTGTTTCACAAACTATAAATTGGACATAATTGTAAAAAAGAGCAGGGGCAGTATAAATATTTTTGTTGGTTTTTGTTATTATTTGTGCTGATAGCTAGAACATTTTATTTTTTAGAAAACTGAGGGAGAGGAGGGATTATACTCCTTTTTTTACAAGAAAGTTGATACATACTGGTAGGTTGTTCACTGAGTTTTTCCTTACATTTTGAAACTCCTCTTACATGATCTGTTAGAAGAATTTTAAAGTCTAAACAAATCCCTCACTGAATGTAATACTACTGTAAAACAATGCATTCTTTTAATTTCTGAGATGAGAAGGTAATGGAAGAATGCTGGTGTTGTGGCTCCAGTCCTGCAATCAGAAGACCTTGCTTGAGTATAAAGCATAAGAGTAAGGAAGGGTAAGTTGCAGAACCAAAAGAAATCCCATCAGCCAGGGCACTGGCTGTGAAGAAATGAGCACCGAAAGCAAAGCAAAAATGGCCTCCTGCCCACCACTGTGGGGTTTGTGATCACCGAGTAAGCCTTCAAACCTAGAGACTGAAAAAATGCTTTTACTGGAAAGAAAGACACACTCACAGCTTTTTATCATGAATCTCTTTTCCAGGGTGATTGTCTTTGAAGCATGCAGGATATATCATGTGTGATAAATTATACTTTGCTGAAATGTTGCCTTGCTAAAATATGCTAAGAAAGCTCTGAGCAATATTTACAAATAGTTTAAGTGTCACAACAATACACCCACTACTCAGGCTTCCATCGATTTTACTGTAATAAGAGTTGTAACAAAGGATACCACTTTTAACTATTATGCAAGTATTCTTTATAAAGACAGATAATTGGGAGAAAAATCCCTAAAATCTATATCAGAATAATTTTGCAGATTCTGCAATCACAGCTGTCAAAAAAAGCAATGACAATCTCTCTTGACTAAGAGGAATCATCTGATTCTGTGTTGTTGCTAATTTTTCTTTTAGTCCTGTGCACTATTAAAGCTCATAAATCAGTTATTGCCACTCCTTAAAAAAATGCTGTAAATTAATTTGATCTGTACTATTGGAAAGAAGGACAACCTTACTTTCCCGCTGGGGATAAACTTCAGTCCTGTATACCAAGTGTAAATTCTACTGCCTCAAATATGAATGTATAGCTGGTGTAATTCCACTGCCACCACAGAAAGCCTTTCAAATTTATATCAATTCAAAAGAATGAAGAATTAGACCTTCCCCTGAGCATTTGAAAATCACACCACTATAGTAATGAATGCTTCTTTTGTATCCAGCTTTATTTTTTCAATACCTTCCTTAGGGTAGGTAAGAAAGCTATTCAAAAACAAGATAAGCCTTTTCTTTCTTATCTACCTTTATGTGTTTTTATTATTTTTTAATGGGCTATGGAATATGCCTGCTATATTTGTTAGTCATAAGGGCCTGTTTCACTAATCAGCATCAATGAGTGGCATGGAGGTGAATTTAGCTTGGTTAGTTTTGTTCTAACAGGTTACTCTAGCTGTCGATCCACAGCACTTAGGTCTTGACAGAAACATAATCATGTTATATGGGTATATATGGAAGAAGTAGTTAAAGTATATTAGAAAACATATACACTGAAGTGGATCATTTTTTTCAGTCTAAGAAAGCAAGGCGCAAGCTGGAGGCTGTTTTTCTATTTGGAGCTTGCTTTTATTTGGTTAACCAGAAGGAAATATGGTGTAATCTGGAGAACTCATGCTACCCTTCCTAAACACATTGTCCTGTTCTCTACTAAAATGAATCTATAGATTCAATGACTTCTTGAACCCTTTCTCTCATGTTTGAAAGTAGTGCTTGTGAAAAGAAAAGCCTAAACAACCAGATCACATCAGTGTCAGGATCTCAAGTCTGACACTGCCAATATGCATTACATTCTAGCTGAGCTTTTAGCATAGCAACTGAGGATAATATAGTCAGGTGAAATCTAAACTAATTTACCCGGCCACTAAAACTCTTCCAAAGACGAATTTGCATTTTCAAATTACTAGCAATGCTTAAACTTACTGTCCATCTACCATGAAACTCTTATGTCTATGGAGCGCTTGTATTTTTTTTCCTTTTTCCTAGCAAAAGCAAGTAAAGTCCTATAACAGGTGCTTTGTTTTACAAATTAGGTGTACAAATAGCTTTACATGCAGTTAGCAAATTTTTCAGAAGGAAATAGCCCTTACATTTCATAACAAGCATACGGGAAATGTCCAGTGCATTCCATGGCAGAGTGAGTGTTTAAATGAACTACAAAGCAAGCTGGGATGGAGGAGAACTTGTAGGTCTGTGTTTAGTATTAAATTTTCAGTCTTGATGTGATTGTATTATTTTATCTACGCAAATTTAGCGCATTTGATATATGGTTATAGCCTAATAAATGTAACAATAAACATCACATTTGTATTCAATTTCAGAGGCCTCCTTCCCTCCCTCGCACCAGCAGCAATGGGTGTGATCTTATGAGGATCTGACTGTAAATAATCTGGCTAAATACAAGGTTAGTGATGCACTGACAATATAGTTACAGAGACTGTGGTAAGACTCAAGCCCCCAGATGCATCTCCTTGCCTCCGTCAAAGCAGATGTATTTGATTTGAAAAAGCAATGCACAATCTATTTTTGTTTGTTCAATAAAGGAACGGTATATTTACCATATCTTTAGGGATTACTTTTTGTTGTTTTCAAGGAAATAATTTCAATGCTTACAAATTGTTGGATGACATTCCCTTGTACATTTTTAAATATGATATGCAGGGAAAATCTTCCTAGTTCTAATCTTTTTATTTAGAATAGAAATGCTATGTGTAATCAAGGAGATGAAATATGATATCTTTATTAAGGTGGTATGCGCTAGCTTTATTACACTTACAGGTTTGCCAGTATATCCATTAAGGAATCCATTTTTCAGACTTTTAACTCTTGTCTGTATTCATACTGGAGTGAAACTTGGCACTCAGGTTTATAGCCCAGGAGCAATTTGTGGAGCTATTTACAAATGTCTTTTGGTATTCATTTTAAAAAAACGTTTTCTCTATTAAATGCCTGAAACACATTTGATTATTTAAAATGTAAATGGGAATGCTATTAAAAACAGCATTCTTAACTGCTTTAAGTCCCAAGCTGCAGCCTGATAATGCTTCTGCCACATGAAGCTTATCAATTAAAACATTCTGGACTGAGCTGAAAGTCAGGAGGTGGGTATGTTTTGAGATTAGGGAGGTTGTATGCCCCTCAGAACGCTGCTTCTGTTTGTTATTTAGCTAATACATACTTTAAAAATTGTGTATGCCCTCATTTCCACATTTAAATGCTCAAAAAATCCTTATACTCAGGTAAATAACAAGCTTTTTTAAGAAAACACCAGACTATGAATTTATAAAATTCAGTGATTTCTTTCAGTACTGAATCTATTAATAATCCATCACCTTAGCATAGTGCTGTTTATTTTAGTTATTTTAATTTTTTAAAGTATGCTATTTTACCTTGACAAAATGTGGTGAAGAAAAGATAGCACCATCCAACTTAAGTCCAGTCATATTTACCACTGTCATATTATTTGAATGTAATTTTACAGGGATTTGATTCAAATGAACTTTTGCTTCTTTGTTTATACATTATCATTTCTATTTGCACTTTAGACATTTGTTCGGTTCTGAAATGAAAATAACTATCACCATTTTATTCTGAAAAAATGATAAGGGTTTCAGCCTCAACTGATGTGTGTCAACAGCTCTATTGACTTTGTATGGTTTTACATGAACAGAGAATTATGCATAATTCTTAATAAATAGAAAAAAGTTGTTAAATAATTTGGGAAAATTTGCAAACACAGCATCTATAAACCATTGATTATCTAACATCATTTTAACTAAAGATCTATTCCTACTTCCTCATTTAAATTCCTTTTTTTCACAATAAATAAACTCAAGATGATTAATAGAATTTTAATAACTACTTATCAGATTGAGTTTCTTAATTTTGTGCAAACTGCTATAGGCTAAGCTCAAAGCACAGAAGAAAATGTTACAAGTAAAATAAATCCAAAGTCAAGGGTTCTTAATAACTTCAGGTCATTTCAAATTTTAGGGGTTTAGAAAAGCCCCATCAAGCTCCATTTAGACTTCAGAAATAATTCCTTAAAGCAGTTCTGTAAAAGAAATGGTGCATAGTGTAGGGTTTTTTGTTCAGTTTCATAGCTACTGTTCCTCAGTTGTGAAAAGTGTACAGGTTTTTTTCCTAGATTGTACTTTTCAGTTCTGAAAATCTAATTTTTAGTCTCAGGTTCTGAAAAATCAGAGGCTATTTAGAATACAATAAAGAATAAAAATGTGATCAATTGAAAGAAGTATTTCTGCAAATTCTGTACAAAGTGGAAATCTGAATTGCAGCCTCCAGTATTTAAATAAGCTATTACAAAAGGAGTGCTAGGAACCATTATATTGCATGATTTCTTGTGAATAATAGAAATGCTCTCTATCTGGTATTTTTACTTAAATGGAATAAATGTTTAAGAGAGATGGTGTTCATCCTTTGTAACCTTTCATGCCACTTCTGTTGGTATTGTATAACTTCATATATATTAAAAATAGGCTTTGAAGTTATTAAAAAATTGTCTAAAACTTAGAAGGAGGAGTAGTTTAACCACCATTAGTATCTCCATCTTTTGGTAGTGTGTCATTTATGCTTTAATGACATCAGTGTAGAATTTGAGCATTCTTATACTGAAAATGCCTGTCATATACAAACAACATTATGGTACTTTTAGTGTAATATGGCTATAGTAGTGCTGTTATTTAATGGTGTGCTTTTATATTGCTCAAGTAAGATTTTAAGGATCAATGTGCTGACATCATATACTAGTACTGAGGCTAGTAAATGGGATTACATGCTATTAATAAGTTGAGCAGACTTTTGTCTCCTGTTACAACGGTCCTGATCCAATATCACTGAAGAAGAAAGTAATGTCACACTTATGGCTTTAATAAGACCATAAGTGATCTCTGAGTCCCAGTTCATCAAATATCTTTTTACATCTGGCACATTATTCGGGGGGGACATAATTGTGTACTGTATGAGTTGGTTGAATGGGGTTGGATTTGTTCAATTGTCATTTAGGAACATGGTTCTGTTTCCTGTTTGGGCTTAATTTTAGCCAGTATCCAGACTGCTCTTGCCTTCACCCAAGTGACAAACAAAAGTATTATGTTAGGTTCTTTAGAGTTACATTTAGGAGTGTGCCCTTAGTTCTGTATGACCACACTGCAGAGAAGGGTGCAGCTTAGATACAAATAAGAATCTGGCTCAAGTGAGGGTCAGCCAAGACACTAATAAATGTTTCCAAACATATAGAGTGGTGTTATAAAATCATCTGTGTCACTGTTGTTTCCATGCAGCAAAACTATATGAAATTACAGTAACACTATAAATTAGGTTACTGTTTGTTGAATTTGATATGGTTTGTATGTTTTATTAGCAAGTAAGGCAAAAAGGCATTGTGTCTTTCTAGTAATGGGCACTTCATTTACAGCATTATTTTCTGATGTAAAATACAATTTTATGAAAGTGGTTTTCAATACTGCATTGCACACTTATTCTTTCAACTGTGTACAAATTTCCTCACTGAAACCACAGTCTTTCCAGCTAAAATATGAGATGCATTCTCTGGGTTGACATAACCAATGATGATTTCCTTCAAAAAGCAAATGCTTGAATAAAAGTTCACTGATGTAATAGAAGATCCATTATCATTAAACACTCTAATAAATTTCATATCTAAGATGTTAAATATTAGAAAATAAATTAGTTGGATTCAGAAGGAGTCTTGGGGCCATAGTGAAACTGAAGAAATAGGCTGTAGGCGAATATATCACACCACATGCAAAGGGAACATATGCTTTAATACTGACATCAGTTTCACATCCTCTAATGTTGTTCAAGTGCTGCAGGTTGTTCAACACCAATGGACCGAGTTTTCAAATCCAGTTAAATATCAGCTTGTTGTTCTTTTGGGAATGACACAGCACAGTCTTGGGAAAGCAGAGTCCTTTTAATTCTGCTGACTTTCATCAGAGATGGCATCCACCTCTTCCATGTAAGTTTTGGGTTCTGCCATGGTAGTCCTTGCCATGACATTAGTTATGCAAATATCAGGTCACAACTGGACTGCAGCTGATGCACTTGCATTTACAGGTTGTTCGGTTCTTCAGTTCTTCAGAGAAAGTCTTGAGTCTGTGGCTCTAACTCAGTTTTACTAAGGAGTATTAATTGTGTCATGTTTTCACCAATTCTACGGTAATTTATTTTCATAAACCACTGGATGATAATTCTCTAGTTGGCATACAGTAAAGCTCTTTTTTCTTCATTTAGATTAACTCTTATAGTAGGAGTACAATTTTGCTAGTGTAAAAAATAATTTTATACACATTTGGAAGAAGATGCTTGTTGTCAGAGACTATAGACACTTCAACCGAGATGCTAAGATTCTGATTACATGACACTTAGAAGTACTTACTAACTAAACACATAACAATAGCAGTTTATCTTCAAACATAATTAGTGGTCTTTAAGCTGAACCAGGTGGGCTATACCTGTGAATAGGAGTCCTTCAGCTAACGTGCATTGTTCAACACACACCTGTGTGTGTATTTGGAAAAAAAAAAGTCTCCCCTGTTGTGCTGCTGAGGCAGCCACAAAATGTCAAGATAATCTTAAATAACCATTAAAAATGTAGGCCCATATTCAAGAGTCATCAGTAATAAAGGAAAATATACTGAATCATTTCAAGTGCATGCTAATCATTTAATGTAATAAATGGAGCAACTCTAATTATCTCCTGAGGAAATGATTTCACACTAAAACAATGGAAATGAAGAGGTTACTTTAGGAGCATTATACACAGCTGAAAATTACTCATGTGAATCTAGAGGACATTTCAAATAAATAGAAAGGATTGCTTATGCCTTTTCAGTAATCATATAATGCTATGAGAGAAACACTAAATGATGGTAAAGATATTTAGTAATTTGCACTCAGCCAGTGAGGTTTTTGTAGGCAGCATTATGCGACCAAACATTGTTCCTTTCAACTGAGACACTGCTTAGCACAAGATCAATGTCATAACAAGTTGGTAATGCTGAATAGTCTAACAGTAAATAAAAAAATGAACACCTTTGTCTTTTATATTTATTAATTCCAGTCTGAATCAGAATTTATAGACTTGTAATTGATAATATCTATGAACCTTTTCCTCAAGATCTCTGGGTTTCTTTATTTTTAAAAGGGTAAATAAAAATCTTTCTGTTTTGTTTTTTTTTTCCCCCAAAACTAAATCCCTTGAAAGCTTATTTTGGAAATTCAGCAGATTTTTAGGCAACAAAGAAGAAAATGAAAAGTAAACTTTTGAATAAGATATAAAAATTTCTCAGGAAGTGAGGTTAAAATTGAGTTTAATATTCAGTCCATTCCCTCCAAGGGAACCAATTTCACTGCAAGCTAAAATGTTTTGTTAAATTATGTACTTCAGTTGCTTGGGTGTTATGTCTCTCTTGGAGAAGCACAAGAAATGAGCACTATCCTCCTAGGCATTTTAAAAACACATCCACATTAAATAGAATGTATGTACAGTGGTTGAGCATACAGTCTTTTTAAACTAGATAACAAAATGATTTTGACTTGTTTTAAAATCTTTTTCCTTAAATGGCTCTAAAGCTAAGACTAAAAGATAGATAATGTGGACTGAAAAATTTCCCCCTTGCTTTCAGTTTCATAGAGAATAGCACATTATAGGTACTTTCCTTTATGCAAGAATCACATCAAACGCCAGGAAAAATACAACTGTTTGGGTTACATATTTAACAGCATGCTTTCCAGAACCATCAGTTTGTCTTTATTAATACATCGTGAGGTTTGTTTAAAATGTTTGTCCATTCCACTGCCATGCTACTGCAGATACTGTTAGCTTATACTTATTAAAATAGGGTAAGATAGAAGGGAATACAGCTCTTCTATGTAGTAAGAGATATGACCTAGTTCAAGAGAAAATAATGCATAGTGATTCTAAAAGCATAAACAGAATACTGAAACTTTTTGAAGGTCTGCATTTATTCTGCAGCTGACGTGAGTATTTCACAAGAGACTAGAAAATTGGTTTTTATCGTAAGATTACCATTCATCATGTACAAGAAAACAATAGTTATCAGGTATGAAATTAATTGGAATCAACTGTAGCAGTCTTTACAGGAATTTACCAAAATGTCTGCCATTCAGAGCTGGCTTACTATAATATTCTCTATGGAATAGTTGACCACAGGATTCTCATTCACAAACAGCCAGGTTAAACAGTTAAATGCTAGCAAATCCTGCATAGCCCTGTGGGAAATTTCACTTTAATCCCGAACTTATAAGAGGACAATCAAAGCCCAAAGCCTGGGTAACAAATCTGATCCTCTGTTGCAATCTGTGTCCTCATGGGAAGGAGAGAGATGCTCCCTGTACAAGCCTGAGATGGATAAATACCTAAATGATGAGATAGATGGGGAATGCAGAAGAAGCGTCTGGCTTCAGCCATTCGCTTCCAATTTCACATTACATTGTGAAAGGCAATTCTTGTGCAGCTCGGGAACAGCCAGTCCTGATTACTATAAGTTGAAGTGTGGCTTAAGGGATGATTAATGACAGTGTCAGGAGAAAACAAAGCACAATGAGAGTTATCTCTAATCCACCTGCTTGCAGATGCTATAGTGAGGGAATGAAAACAGCCCCGGTGAGCCCTGATAATAAAAAAATCAAAATAGAAAGGTGCAAAGCTGTAGATATGTATTAATCTGATATATAAAAACTAGGTCTTAGCTTGAATAAAGCATTAGGCATGAATGGAGCCCCATAGGTGATAGATATTAGAGCATAGTGGACTTCACATTGTCTGTATTTTTTAAATCAAACAGAACTGTTCCCTTCAGTATTGCCTTTGACATTAATAGGTTGGTATTTGAAAAGTCACAGTTCACTAGATGAGCAGGCTTGTGAGTTCAAGCTCATTAAACAAAACCTCTTTTTGTTGTTGTTTAAAAAACAGCGACACCACACCACCACCTCGTGGCTTCGTGATGCAGAAGCCCAGGGAGGAGAGCATCAGCTTTCCTGGTTCCAAACAAGATACAGTCAGATAAAGCATAATTATAAAATCTCCTTTCTTTTTGAAATGCAAGCAGCTTATAAGCTCCTTCAGCGAGCACAATACCTCTGAAAGGCAGCTAGACCGTTGCAAAGGATTCTCGGTTTGTTTTCCTTCCATTTCAGGTAGGTTTGCAGTGATTCAAGACTGCAGCTATTGCAGAACTAAGGGGGTCACTGATCACAGTCGTGACTGAATATGTACATTATTGCAGTTTTCTTCAACTGGATTGCAGCTGCTCAGCTTCTCTCCCTTCCTGATCTATCCGTCTTCCTAAACTTCATGTCCTCTGGGAAATCTCACACAAGCTGCGTAGTGAGCTGAGACCTGAGAAGATCCATGACATGCGGCTCTGAGACGCCCTTTCTCACTGCTCGGTGCTCTGTGGTGTTCATCAGACAGGGTACGTCTCTCCAGATGCGTAACAGTGACAGTCTACTGTCTGATATGAATTACATTGTTCACATATGATCTACTTGCTTGCGTTGCAGGCTTCATCTACTGAAAAGTAGATTTCACTTCATTCTAGACAGAATGCCACTGTGTGTTTTCATGAGGTAGGATTGTTCAAATTCAAGGCACACTATAAGATTTCCTAAATCACTGAAGCTACTGAGGAATTTAAACTTTTCTGATCTTGTTGGAAGAGAGGTTCCCCCTATATCAACATGGATATTTTGAAAATGCCAACCTGGAATATAGACTGAAACAGAATACTTCCCGAGATCTGCTTCTAGGTCAGTTTTAAAGTTATTGCCTCTCATTGCTGACACAGAGGGAATTATTTGCTCCCAATGAATTTAGAAACAAAAGTCTCATTGATTTCAATGGGTCAAGATTTCATCCCAATGGCTTTCCCCCTCTCCTTTTTCTTACTATTACCAGCAACAAGTTAAAGTTAATTTATATTTCATGTTAGCATTTTAATATTAAAAAAATCTAATGAAGATTTAGCACTCAGTTTTTAATTAGGCTGACATAACTGTTGAAAGAAAGCAAATACATTATTTTAATTAATATCAATTCATAAGTGCTCCTGATTTATATATTAAACAAAAAAAAAAGAAAGTGTCTCGTCATATACTACAATTTATTCTGTATTCAACCATCATTTACTCAGAATCTTTTCTCTTTTTTTTTTTTTGGGTTTTTTTTCATCTGAAGGGTATGATGGAAGCTTTCATGTAGAATTGTACAGCTGCTGCATATGCTGTAAGTACTGTGATCGCATCACCCTTACTTTCTGATGATGCACCTCAAATCAATTCCATCTGTGTGTCTTTGTCTCCACCTGATACCTCCTACTATCATAATAATCATGCTGCATGGCTTAAAGCTTAAAGCTTTTGCATATTGTGTTTTCTTAAGAACACTAGGGAACCAGATAGCTTTAGTGCTATAAAGATACATTGTTATAGGCAGCAAAGGGTCCTAGTTGAAAAAATGTGCTCAATCCAACAGGAATTATGAAGTTTTGCTTAGTCCACTTTATAGTCTGACAAAAAAAAAAAAAAAAAAAAAAAAAAAGAGATTTCTAACTAGATATCTAGATACTTGTCTGGGTCCTGATAACTTTCCAGTCATCAGGGTTTTGGGATATTTATTCAAGTGAAAGTTTGGAGTGGAACAGGACAGAGTGTAATAGGTTATGGATGCATTTATTAATATTTTCACATGTATAACAGAACCAGCAAATAATTTACCAAGAGGAAGGAATGCTACCACTATGATGTTTTATACAGTCATGAAAGATGAGTTAAAAAGTAACATGTCAGCATTATTAGACACACATATCAGTGTGAAGATGTGATATGTTGAAGATTGCTTTCAGATAAATGCGAAAACATTTAAGGGTTAACTTCTGTACTAGCATCACACCATCGAACATACAAAGTTACTGTTGTCAAATAGTTGTCTGAGATGCTTTTATACCCCTCTCTCACACTCCTCCTTGCTTCTCTGCTTTCCTTATCTTTCCAGTCGAATGTTTCATTCCCTTCAACCTCATCTTCCCATCCCATGACATTACTTTCTCTCTTGATCCTGAGCAACCTTCAGGAAACTGAAAGGTTTCCTTTAAAAGATTGCAGTGAGCTTTCAAATGTCTCCTTCCAAGCATGCTACCTGAAATTCTGGTCTTGATGCATACTCTGTTTTAGGTCTGTCTTCCTGCTTTCTTTACAATGTGTGCACGCAGGGATTTTCATGCAGGATTCCATTCTGAAAGCACAGTTCCTTAAAATCACTGAATCCTCGCATCGCATCCTGTAAGGTCTGAATGCAGCTGCAATCTCAGCAGAGATTTACAGACTATCACAAAATGTGTTTTAATGGAAGCTCAGAATCTTGTTATGTGGTGTTAAACGCAAGGGATAAGAAAAGGCATAGGATTAAAAGATCAAACTCCCAAAATGAGGGTTCAGATTGATCTTGATAGCTGATGGAGATTTAACTTTGCTGTTTTCAAGCTGGTTTTGTAGAAGCAGGTTCATTTCTGAGCTGCTAGGAATGATGCCTTCTTTTATTCCAAATGGTCCTTAACTAGTTATTTCAAAAGATTTTGCATGAGTATTCTTCTGGTCAAAACTCATCCCATCCTCAAAAGCCAGAAACTAGACAAAAGAAAGAATGAATAATTTACAAAGGATAGCTGGTCTGATTCTTGCAAAATCACACTAAAATCTTGTCTCTGACTCTCCCTTAAGTTGCTAGATCCAA
The DNA here is from genome assembly GCA_033558105.1 of Coccyzus lansbergi. Taxonomy (NCBI): domain Eukaryota; kingdom Metazoa; phylum Chordata; class Aves; order Cuculiformes; family Coccyzidae; genus Coccyzus; species Coccyzus lansbergi. The sequence goes on from JAUMJK010000118.1 coordinate 333,910, forward strand.
AGCTCAACCCTACAAGTCAAAACTATTCCTATATCTGTATTGCATATCTGCTTAAATTCTTCATCTTCTAATACATATGGACCCTGGGTAAGGTATTATTTTTCTGCTCACTTCCTACTCCTAACTTATACAGTGCTGTTGAGTCAATTGTTGAGTTACTTGTGATAATATAATTGAAGAGTAGCTGAATATTATATGTTACCTGTGGGGAATTGAAGATACAGTATGTTAAACAGAGCTACACTCCTGTAAAACAAAGTAGCACCCACATCACTTGCTTGTTTGGTACTATGGAGTCTTCATTGGAGTTACCCTGCATACAGAGATGCTGTCACGTAAAAATTTGGTAGTAAGCCACTGACTCACTACTGTTACCACCATAAGGACCATTCTGAGGTGAGAGACAATATGGTACTTCTTCTTTGGTTAAATCTTAACAGCTGACTTGAGGTAATGCTGAGATCTCTGGCTAAACTGCTTGCTAGGGCTGTTATTTAGAGAGATCTGAATATGTGTTCAGTCTGCCTCCTTTGACATATACTAACCTACAGCAAAATGAGTGTTTCTCTGTAGAACTTAGCTAGATGGCATAGTATCAAATTCAGTTGTATTTACCTTAATTAGCAATAATTCCAGCCACTTATGTAGACATGGATTCTGCTGTAACTACACAAAACAACAATAAAGAGCCATACATCTAGAAACAGGATCAGCCCTTGGCGCTGGGTAGGTGTTGAAACTTAATGTACTTCAATTCTAATTTGAGTTCTTGTTCTCTGTAGCTTGAGGTTGCATGTATGAATGTGACAATGTATGTACCACAGCAGTATAGCATTCAGAATTCTTATGAAAGGTTCCAACACCAATGGCTGATCCATACACAGCTTATGATAAATTTAATGTCTCAGCTAGACACTTGATTTTCTTTAGCAGTACATCTACAACATATACAGCAATTATCAACAAAGTGTCAGTGTAAGGTCTGCTATACTCCTCAAAGCAATCAACTACACCAGTATTAACCCATTTGAAATCAATCAATTATTCTGATAACTTGGTCCATGCTATAGCCCTCTGTGTATTCAGAACATTTAAAAGAAGTTACATTTTTATGGAGTGAATTCAGGTCTGTGGTCTGGAAATGAAGGAGAATCAGAGCATAAGATGAGGGTAACTCGGATGCATTTATCATCAGCAAACAAAAATCAACATTCTCAGATAAATGGATTTCCATGTGATGTTCCTTCCTTCTGTCTTTGTTAAGCATGAAGCTTTTTTTCCTTTTCTTGTTTTTTTTTCCTTTCTAAAGCTAGAGGTATATCTGCTCCTGGCAGTATGTTATGTTCAACCATTAGTTTATTTTTTAAGACTAAGAAGAGATATTTCTACATTATAAATTATTTATAAACATAAGAACAAAGGGAGGCTGTCAGGGCTGCTGGTACTTTGAGAAAACAAAAAAAAAAAGATGATGAATTTATGAAGAATACAATTTTATGAAGAAGAAGAGGGAATACAACTACTAATTATTAACATTCATCTGCAGACAAAGACCTGAAAGGATCGGATTAGAGGAATACATTTACATCTGTCTGTCATAAAAATAAATCTCATTAAAGGTTTACTAGACTGCCACAAAACTTCTTCTAATGTTAAACTTCAGGGTCTCATGGGGGAGAAGTATATCTCACTTTTGGCCCATTCAATAAACTGATATTAAAAAAAAAATTAAAAGGCAAATAAAAATACTTGCATTTTTAGTAAGAGCTCCAGCTGAATTTCCTTAGGTGACACAAAGGTTCACATACTGTGGGAAAAGTTTTACATGTCAGTACAAGTTTCAATAGTTTCTATTTACACAGTCATGTGTACTTTGAGACATGATATGATTGCCACAGCAATCACTTTGTGAATAGCATTCATCATCTGGACGCTTCTTTTCATCTATGAAAAGAAATCTGCAATAGGTTGCTTTGACAATTCAAGATGCTGAGCCACAGTTTCTGTGCTTTAAAGAAGCAGACATTAAGGTTAAATACATTAAAAGTGCACAAAAATAAACACGCTGTGTATCTGCACTATGTTGACAATAGCAAAACTTCAATCTACTGTAGTTCTGATCAAAGAACTGAATCTGTGGAAAAGAAATCCTGAAGATAGAATAAGCTGTCATTTTATTTTTCATAGCAAACTAATTTATATCGAACACACATCACTGAGGAAAAATCTAGAACACCTCTCCCTTACTTGAACTGGTTTATGTGGCTGTATTAGTAAGGCATTCAGGCAGCTGCTCTTAGGATCATGGATATTTTTTTCTGGAAATGAATTCTTGTCTATTTTACTGTGATTTGTACACTGGTTTAATTAACATATAAAATGGCTTGCTAGGGAGAAATTTTTCATCTTGAGTATTTTGTTAGAGGTGATTACAGCTAGCACACAAAAATGTCTAAGATTCCTCTAGATCTGTCCTTTGCCATGCAAGGACAGTCCCCTGCAGTGTACAAACCAAAGCCAGTTTAACCTTTGAGATTTAGTTGTTCCAGTTAGTAAAGATTTCTTTTGGGGTTTTGTATCAGATTCAAAGAGAACCTAGAACTCTAACCTCTGTTTTTCCACACGTTTAGTTTTCTAATTCCAGAATGGAAAACATTCTCAAGTCTGTATTTTCAAACCTGACTGATGATTATTGATGTCTACTTTCATAAGCAGAAGCTGAGGCAACATTAAAAGGCCTGATTTTCAGAGGCTAATCCCCAAGGTTTGCTGAAGTTTCAGCTCTGTAGGTCTCTCAGCTTAGGCACCCAAAACAGACACATCCAAATGCAGGCCCATATGTTCGAGCATGTTGCACCACTATATATGCACTCCCTGGCACTACTGAAGGCATACATTCCCTGCAACCCTCCTACGCTCCTCCCTCTGTTCTGCTCCATTTAGTTCTAGGCACATAATCTAGATTTCAGGTAACCTGAATGAAAAGTTCTCTTTCGTAGCTGAAAAATTAGATGATCAAGACTGGAGATTACCTGGCAGCCAACCTTTCAATGTGTGAATTCCATGTACATGTAGTATTTGGTTACCCGTGAAGGACACTGGCACTGAAAGGAAATATAAAAATGATGGCTTGTAAAGCAGGAGTTGTATAAGCAGTAAAACCAAGATATTTTATTCTGAATAAACTTGGAGCAGTAACAAAAATTTATTCTTGATATACCAATTTCCATATTTTCCTACATTCAAATCTTCTTTTACTGAAGGTAACTATATGACCCACCTGAACTATAAAGGTAACAAGGCAAAAGTGTTATTGCAACTTTAGGAAATACCTTCATACATTCTTGAATTACTTTTTTTAAAATAATCAAAATCCATACATCAATGCCCAGCAGACAAACCCTGAAGATACAGGAAAAAAGAGGAAAAGTAAAAATGCCCAAGAAAATGTGAAATTATAGGTGTCAAAAGCTATTGCCCCCTTATTCCTCTTTAATAACCACATATCTTCCACATAGCTCTTCTTTACATCCTTTTCTTTCTTGCATTCCCGATCATACAGTACATTAACACTAATCACATGCTAAACAACTGAAAAAAGCATACAGTCATTTAATAGGGGATTAAACTTCACATCTTTACAGTTGAAAGTCTATTTTTTGTTACTTATGGGGCAGGCGTAGTGTTGTGGTTTAACTCTAGCCAGTAACTTAAGCATCACATAGCTGCTCCCTCACCTCTTCTCCCTGCAGTATGATGGGGTGAATAATGAAAATAAAGTAAAATCCACGGATTGAGATAAAGATAATTTAATAGAACAGCAATAAAGATTAATGGTGATGATGATGATGATGATGATGATGATGACGATAATAATATACAAAACAAGTGATGCACTATACAATTCCTCACCCCTTAATGAAAAATGCCCAGGCTGTCTCCAGGCAGCCACATACACCCCCCACCTCAAACCCAGCTAACTTCCAAGTTTATATACTGAGCATGATGTTACATGTTATGGAATATCCCTTTTACCAACATGGCTCAGCTGTCTCCCTTCTAGTCTCTAATGTACCCTCCTCCTGGAAGAGCATGAGAAGATCAAAGTCCTTGAGTTAGTATGAACATGAGCATGCAACAACTAAAAACATCAATGTGTTAGCAACATTATTCTCATACTAAATGCAAAACATAGCTCTATATGTATACTATATATTACATATATACTAGATGTTATATACAATGTTTATTATGAAGAAAATTAACTCTATCCCAGCTGAAACCAGGGCACATAGGAAACCAATTCAAGAAGCAAATGAGAAGTGATTAAAAAAGCTATACTAAAGCTACAGTTGAATAATTACTTTCCACTTGTTTTCTAATATGGACACATATGTATGTACTAAAGACAAAAAAAAAAAACCACCTTGTTTCTTTTTAATTCATTTTCTTACCTGATAATTACACATTCTGCATTTCTACATCTTCCCATTTCTGGGAAGTACAGTCACATGAAATACTGTTCCAGTCTCCAGATAGAGCAGTTAGTAAAAAGCTACTTGTAAATCAGGATTTCTGTTAAATGCAAATTTTTGTAGCTAAGAGTAATACACTCTTGCATATTTGCTATAGCATACATTGATGAAAACAAAACAGTTGCACTTCAAAAAATTTTCATAATGGTTTAAAACAGTTTATTATTCGATATTCAGGAAAATTATGTAGTGTGCACAGACAGGTAACAAGATAATTGCTGAAACTCATCAAAGGCAGGACTTTCACAAGGCAGTTATTGAATCTTATCAAAGGTTGGAAACCAACTCAAGAAAGATATGTTTCCAAATACCTGTGACTAACTCCTCTTCGGAAGTTAGCTCTTCGCAGTCTTTCTGCAAGAGCATGATATACACCTCTAGAATTTACTTTCTGTTTGTGAGCAAACTAAAACTCATGGGCAAATCACACAGCAAGTCATGTTTAAGACTGACTCCACAGTAGTGCTAACTGCAACCACATAGCTAGTAAATGGGCATGGTACTATACTGACTCCAGAGAGTTCAGTCTTCTTTACTAAAAAGAGGTCTGCAGAGTTATAGGGCTCAGTTATCTTTGCTTCTGCCACTACTTACTTCGGGTGAATTTTATTGCAGTTTTCGTAAACTACAATCTTTGCTCCTACATCTTGTTCCATGCTTTACATTCTTTTCTGTATTGTATTCACATAGATAAAATGTGAGGTAGAGTTGCTGAGATTTCTAAATAGACACACCAGGATGTAAAAGGCAGCAAGTAGTTATTTTTCCTGACTTACATGCCAGGGTGGGAGAATAAACAATGAACTGTATTTTGCCACCAGTATCTTTATGAACCTTTTCATAGAAAACCATTTTTTGATTTGTATTTGGCCTTCAACAAGTAAACGAGAAAGTAGTTGTGAACGGGTATAAAATTAGATTTAAGAAAACTCTGGTAGATGTCTGCAAACTGAAAACAGGAGCAAGGATCACATGTATAATATCAGGGTGTATGGGAATGAGGCAGTCAGTGAAATAATGCAGTTTGAAGTTAGGATTCTGGAACTGCTCATGCATACACATAGCCTGCTTAGCAAACACTCTTGTTCAGGATTTGACTCCTAAAAATCTTTTGTATCTTTATGGCACAAGGTAGAGTGGCTAAGACTCTGCTCTTCCTTACTTGCTAGGCATTCTAGAAGGCTAGAATTCAATGCCTGGAGTTTAAATGTTAAGGTAGCTATAGATTTAAGAAAGGTATGGCTTTTTCTGCAGTTCAGAAGTTTAGGTGTAGACTTTTAGATAAATTCCAAGGTTGTGGTGGACACATGAAAGGAACCTTTTGCTTGTTGTGGCAGTAATATTTTCCCTCTTGGGAGGGGAAAATCTGTTTTTAATCCTTCCAAGGATACCTAGATTGGAGCGTGAATTTCTAATGAACACTTACCTCCACTAAGGACAGCAATTTGTAGTCCTTAAAGTAAGAGAACTTTGTAGGGCTGGTGTCTCTCTCATGGAGTCTTTCTGCTTGGGGATTACAAACAATTTATAAAATCAGGTTCATTTTGGAGACAAGGAAATAGAGTCACTGCCTAGTGCAATAAATTGCCTAAGATTCAACTACATGCAAAGAGGCAAGCTGTAAACAGAAGACAAACATTTTCTTCCTTTCAGCTACTAGATACACTAGGCCTAGCCAGCTGTTATCCCTTCCAATTGTCCTAAATTTTACACCTTACTACAGGGTTGATTTTGATTTAATTATTGACAACAAATAAAGCAGGTAATCTTTGAAATTTAATGGAGTTAACCAACAGTAGGACTTGATATTGAAAACTATTTAGAAATTTTATGTACCCTTTTGATAATGAAGGTAAAATCACTGAAATTATTTAAATGTATTGTTCAAAGCATGTAAACACTGACATGTCTAGTGTCATGTTAGGAAGGTCTTCTACAACAAATTATCTCGGTCAAAAAGGAATTAATGAAGGACATTGTATAGGAAATCAGACAAGGTGATCACAGTTTTCCTTTCTGGCACTATAATTATAAATAAATAACATGGGTATGTAAATATATTGAAATTTCATGGGTATGTAAATATATTGAAATTTCATTTTCCCTTAAAATAACTATATACATTTTTGAACATCATACCTCATTGACTAGTAACAGACACTATATTTCTGATTAGTATGCTGTAAAGTGGGAGATTTCTAAAATACTGTTTGAAAATCGAAGTTCCGGCAGGGTTCACTGTGCTTTATATGAAAGCTTTTGGTGCCCTCTTTTGGTGTACTACAGGAATTGCAAGTAGGCTTTTTCAAAACACTATTTTGGGAAGCACAGACCTCCAAATGATGGGAATCCCATAGTGAAAGTTAAACAAATGCAATTTTTCCACGGAAAAAGCATTGTATTTCATATGAAGTCCTATTATATAGTGTATTTCAGTATTAATACTGTATACTCAATCAGTTCATACTTTGCCATTAAATTCCCAGTGTCGGGGTTTGATTGTGATGCTTCAGGAAGCATTTATGCTTAAAGACAATATACCCAGAATGCAAACATGCAGGGGAAGCGTAATTATAATTCACAGAATATTTTCATTTGAATTGAAGATTGTAGCTAAATCATACTGTCTCTAAGGCTTTTTGTAGCATGTGGATTCACTTAACACTAAGTTCCAGTTCTAACATCTACAATGCAGTAAAAGGTCAAAATAATTTCTTTCAAGAATATACAGGTAAAAAACGTGGAGATTGTACAAGTTTAGCTGATATCTCTATGTTGGGCTATTTGGCTATATGTTCTATCCCTGTTTCTGTCTGTCTGCATCTATATGTCCCTGTTTCTGTCTGTATACTATATGTGATTTTTTTTTTCTTTCTACTGATTCCCTTTCTGTTTTTAGTTTGAGTCATTAGTGTCTCTTATCAAAATAAAAGAATTTATCTTCTCATTTCTTCTTCCTCAGTAATACTTGCTATTATGATATTTTGAAACATATTTAGTCATTGCTACTGGTTAAGTCCAGAGTAGTGCTGTGTGAGAGTGAGTCTCAGATGTCGTTAACAAAGTAGTTAACAACAGTTTAAGTATTTTCTACTGACGTGTATATTCAGATAAAAAGTAGAAACTGTTCATTTAGAGGTCATCAACAGGAGAGTGTTTTTACTTTAAATTTTATCTTTCAGTTAATGGAATATTGTCACTGCAGGACAGAGAAGGTGTCTTGAAAGTATATGCTCAACAAATGCAGCACAAAAGTGCAAATTAGTGCTTTACAAGTTTTTGTACTGGGCCTTAGATATTCTTCACATGTGTTCTTACAACCTTCTATACAAGCCAAATTCTGTTTCTTTGATCATATCAACACTGACCAAAAGATAAATGATTCAACACTTCCTTAGCAGATGGTCCTATTAAGTCCCAATTTCTGTTCCTGTGAAGAGTGTTTCAAACAAAAATCTTTTTCAAACAGGTAAAATTGTTAAGATTTTATTAGGAAATTAATATGACTCACAACATCAGTTTCCAACCCTTCCTTATAAATGTAATGGTTTTTGTATGTACTCATTGCTGTTGGTATTATGCCTGAAAAAAAAAAAAAGCTGCATTTTTTATCTAGAACTAGCTGAACAGTGGTTGAATAGAAATGACTATAACTTCACAGATGTAACATCAGTACTAGGTTTACACACAGATTGGGGGCAATAGGGCACTTTGTCACATCAATTTTTAATCAAGATTCTCCAATTAAATCAATGGACTGCACTGTTTAGAAGCCAATAGTACAGTAAAGCCTGGTACTTGGCTCAAATCAACAGATTTAGAGGATAGTTAAATTCAGGTTGACTGTATAATAAATAAATAATGGAAGTTGTTTTCAAGTGCTTTCAATCATTTAGCTCATTCTAAAATGCAAAGTTACAAACTGCACATCTGATGATGCAGTTAGACTCCATTTGTAAATACATTTCCTGTAATATGTGATGCAATGTATTATTCATAATGTGATGAAGAGCCAGATAATATGAAGCACAAAAAAAGCAAAGTTTTGTAAGCAGGTAGGAAACAAAGAAATAATATTTAATATTCAGAAGTCATTGTTGGCTAAGCAAGAATTACTAAAATATATTATATTCGGCAAACTGAACACCTTTTCTGATATTCCTGTAAAATAGAAGTTTTTATTTTTTTAAACAAATTATATTTTAAACAGATTATATGGCAATATGTTACCTAGAGTTAGGTCAAACCAGAATATACTAATCATGACCATTCCTTAGTATGGACAATACCTGGAAAGAGAAATAATGGTGGTACCACAGAAGTGACAGAGAGTTACATGTTCATTGACAAAGCAGAAACCAATAAAGAAGAGAAGGGGTAGGTTTGATACAGAGAAAATACTGGTGCCTAACTAGAAATTCATTTATGAGTACACTAGCATTTTAAAAATGCTTATATTCAGGACCTAAGAACACTCTAGAAAGGTCGATGCTAAAAGGCTAGCAAGATTTTTTAGACTACATTGATTACATTTTCTCAACAAAGAGAATAACCCTTAAAAGCTGGGAATAATAGTAATGTTTGCTTGCTAACCAAGAGCAGTGAGTTTCAGCAACTAGCTCTGCATTCAAGGAAAAAAAAAAAAGTGGTCTCAAGTTGTAGTCTGTCTAATATCAACTGCAAAATTATTAAACCTACATGTCTTCATTGTAAGGGGTTTTTTTTAAATTCAGTCAGGATTAGAGTCTCATTTCTTGTTAACTTTTTTTTCAAAGGGCTGCATCCTGTGAGGAGGATCACGAAGTTGTTCTGAGGAATATTTATATGTCCAGAAATTGTTTCCCTGAAATGAGAAACAGTCTAGAATTGACAAGTTAAAGCTAGGTGAACTTGACATGCTTCCTTTTATACTTCAGAGGAAAAAAAATTCTTGGAAGCCTCCAGTTTAGTGTCAGACATCTTAACTGTTTGATACCCATAGATACAAGTAGATTGCCTGACTGCCTGCAAGAATTAGAGGGTTTAGGGGTCAGATCTGATGATTTTGCAGAAACTAGCAAAACTTACATTCACTTTTCTGAAATAGTATCGGTTTCATTACACTAGTTAATGTTCTTAAAACACCAAGTACTTGATGGCATCACCTTTACTTCTTGCCCTCTGCAGTTAGTGATTTGGCAGCATTAGTTACTCCAGTCAGTCAAAAATCTTGATCAGCCACCCAAAAATATTGGTACTGTTTTGGGAATTACTTGTACAAAAATACTACGTTTTGAAGGTTATTTATTTTCTGAGTTCAGTGTGTTGAGAGCTCTTATTCTCTTATTCTCAATCTACTCTTGTAACAGTGAGGCCTAACAGTTTTTTTAATTGGAAAGAGTGAAAGCCAAAAATTTAATTTAAGTAGTTTCCAGGAAGTGACGTTAAAAAAAAAACCAGTAAAATGAAATCTTCATTTTGGTGAAGTCCACGAGGATTTTGGCACTAATCTCTCACTGGTCAGGATCACCTAGAAACCCATCAGAATTGTAAGGAATTTACAAAACTGGTAAAACTGACTGAAGGTAAATGTCTGGGGTTAAAGACAGGAATTAGTTGCTGTTCCCTGCAGTTTCTCTGACTTGGTGGTTGACTTGGTTGTCTGCCCTGATGCATGGGGATCATTGGGTTCTGTAATGAATTCCAATGGATTACTAACAAAGACCAGAATACAAATCTGACTTAAACTCTTAAGAGAGCAACAAATTTACCATGAGATGAACATGTTTTGGAGAGTGAATATGTGCCCATTATTTAGCTTTAGCATGGGAAGGAATTGACACCTTACATAAAGAAAGATTTAGAGCTGAGTGAGAGAATGGCACACCTAAATAACTGACTTCCCCGCAGCAGTCATCAAAGCTGGACTACAGGCTTAGGTATCCTAAGAAAGGGGACTGCACTTGCCTGAATCAGTGATTACAATGAATCTGACAACAAGAAAGAAGGAAGGACACTTGAGACAGAAGCGCTCAACGCTGCAAATTGTCCTTTTGTCTCATAACGGATGAAACATTAAGAGGGAATTGTACTTTGTATTTCATGAAGTCAAGAAAGAAGACAGTGAAATACAGTGTAAAATGGAAAATGACAGAATTAAGACAACATTCACATATACATCCACTTTGTCTCAAATCAGAGCTGGTGGTCTTCATATGCAGTAGTACTCCTTTGTAACTCAAACCACCCTAAATAAGAACTCCAAGAGATCCCCAGTACATCCCAATACCATCTCAACATTATCAGTTTAGATCTTTTATGCTCAACACAGTTCCAAAGTTCTGATGCCACAATGCTTCCACCCCTTTACAGGCATATCCTACATCCTTCATAATAATCTTTTATGCATCACACATCTTTCTTACTCCCTATTTTTTTTCCGTAGTAGGCTCCTACACTTTCCTATCTATGGATTTCTGAGACTCCAGTCCATCATGTAATCCTTCTTCGTTCTCCCCAATCTATCTCTCTAATCTATTCTGATCAAAATTCATATACAAGGAGACGTAGCATCATCCTGTGGAATAATTTTTTTTGCATGAGTTTCATTAAGTGCACCCAGACATGGGGTGTACTTATCAGAAATATGTCTCTAGAACTTTGCTGGAGCTAGGAAAGAACAATTCCTAGAAAATACAGATGTATGGTAGTTATTGCTCAGAAATCATGAGTTTGTTTTGAACTCTTCATTTCAGAAAAGTTATAATCTACTTTAGTCTCTCATCATATCTCTGTAGTAAATGAGTACAGTGATTTGAATTCTGTTGCCCAATAATTAGTACTGCTCCATCTCCAAGCCTCAAAATCAGCTCTGCTTCCCAGACTCCACATCAGTCGTGACCCAGCCCATCACCTCCATCACATCCAAAACCAGCACAATCATAGCTACGTAACTCTGTTACAGAGTTCCTTGGTTTGAGGAAAATTCTTGAAATCTCAAACATTTTAACATGCTGAGAAAATTGTTTTCCACTCAGTTCTAATTAGATCATAGGTTCAATGGACATTTTAATAATTTCTGACTTTGAAAAATGTGATGTCTCATTGGCTTGAACAGTTAATCAATGATTGAATTCACTCGATATAAGTTTACTTAAGAAACCTGAAAACAGATGTTTTGTCTCATTCATTTTGCTATACAGGCTCAGGAAGGTAATTACTATGAAAATTTGGAAAGACTGATTTCTGACAACTGGATTAAGTGTCTGTGAGTATATACCATGTGCTATGAAACATCCAGGAGTTGAGAGATACACATTTAGAACTAGCCTAAGGGAACTTTCCAAGACTTCTGATATTTCAACAGAGATCAAAGATTATACGTAATTATGACTACCTAAGTTCTTCATGTGAAATTAAAATAAAAGGTAGAAAATAGAATAAAAGTGGGCATATTTTAAAATTTAAGATAAAGAAAACACTGATGTGGTGCTGTGGTAAATAATAAAGATGATTCTGGGTCTATGGTTGTCTCTATATTAACTTTCTGCTTGCATAATCTGTAATTTTACTTTCAAACTATGAGATCAGATACCAAGTTTAGAGTCAGCATTCATGGGTGAACACAAAAGATTAAAAACATGACATATAAATAATTATTTATGTATATAAACACTGTTCCTCAGCACAGATATTAACAAGTTGTTCTAATTCCATATTAGATGGGAAGAGCCTTCTAAGAAAAGAGAAAACAAAATCTTGTTTAGAAGGGAATCTTCTTTGCCACTTATCTGAACTTAAAAGAACAATGATTAACTTCAGGTCTATATAAAAAAAACCCAATGTTTGTTAATGTTGATGTGAAATAAATCTTTTGTCAGTCTAGAAAATGAAGTCTTTTCTTTATATGAAACTTTAAAGGTTATTTAGTTACGTGGATTTAACACAAGAGTTACATTTAGCTCCTGCTCAACATTTCTGATGATGTATGAGCCATAGTAGCTGCTAAGAGTCTCTTCCTTTGCCAAGGAGTTTTGAAAAGGGGCTTGAAAAGGAGAAAATATTCTGGGCATTCCAGTGAATATATCAATTGGGTAAGACATTTTAACACGGTGGGTTTTTTAAGCATAGTTGTGATCCAAACCATAATATTACTTAAAGATTTTTGCTTGGCTTGGAAGGGATTGAGAATCTAGGAAATCCAGAGTAACCTAGGATGACTTCCTGAATTAGCACCAAGTTTTCATTAAGCCAGCTACAGTATAATCTTGGTTAGAGATAGTCCTCTGGTCCTGTTGCAATCTCAAGAAAAAAGGACATTGTTCAGAGTCTTAAGTCGTTCTGAGATGAGAGACTCAAAGAATTACATCATGATACTTGGCAAATCCTATTATTTTCCTAATACTTTCATTGCCTTAGGGTATTTGATTTTCCTTCAGGAAATTAGATCTAACTCACTCACTTAGTCTAGGGTGAAATACCGCTTCATTTATGAATGTGGCACAGGCAGAATTGTAGTACAAGATAAACAGCCCTTGTTAGTCCTCCAAAGAGTGTACTTTTAGAGAAGGAGCTGATGCACATTTTATCACATGGTGAAGCATCCAGTCTTGAGACTAGTAAGTCAGGAAAGGCTGTTGTACAACAAAGGATCTCAAACTGGGCTTCAGTTGCTCTACTGACTTTTTATTGTTTGATTTTGATAAAGATAACCAAGGCTTAAGCTTAGTATGTTTGGCTAAAAATACTAAGTCCAGAATCTAGCCAACAATACAAGGTGTTAAAATTAAATGTTGGATTATTAAATTGAAAGAGTACTGTTAGATAAAGTATAACAGAGGGTAGGTGTCTGATGTCTTATTTGTCATTAAAAGATAAAAAGCTGTGCAACAGAATGGAATAAAAAATATTTAATCTGCCAGATGAATTTAGCCTTTTTTTTCTTACAAGTGCATTCTTCATTATATAAGGAGATACACAAGGATTTCACAGAATCACAGAATCACAGAACAACCAGGTTGGAAGGGACCCATCGGATCTTCTAGTCCAACCATTCCTATCAAACACTAAACCAAGTCCCTCAATACCTCATCCACCCGTGTCTTAAACACCTCCAGGGAAGGTGACTCAACCACCTCCCTGGGCAGCCTATTCCAATGCCCAATGACCCTCTGCCTGAAAAACCTCCTCCTAATCTCCAGCCTAAATCTCCCCTGGCGGAGCTTGAGGCCATTCCCTCTCGTCCTGTCCCCTGTCACTTGGGAGAAGAGGCCAGGTCCCTCCTCTCCACAACCTCCTTTCAGGTACTTGTAGAGAGTAATGAGGTCTCCTCTCAGCCTCCTCTTCTCCAGGCTAAACAACCCCAGCTCTCTCAGCCGCTCCTCATAGGGTCTGTTCTCCAGTCCCTTCACCAGCCTCGTTGCTCTTCTCTGGACTTGCTCCAGAGCCTCAACATCCTTCTTGTGGGGAGGGGCCCAGAACTGGACACAATATTCAAGGAGCGGCCTCACCAGTGCTGAATACAGAGGGAGAATCACCTCCCTGGACCTGCTGGTCACACCGTTTCTGATACAAGCCAGGATGCCATTGGCCTTCTTGGCCACCTGGGCACACTGCTGGCTCATGTTCAGTCGGCTGTCGACCAACACCCCCAGGTCCCTCTCCTCCTGGCAGTTTTCCAGCCAGGCTTCTCCTAATCTGTAGCTCTGCATAAGGTTGTTATGCCCCAAGTGCAGGACCCGGCATTTGGCCGTGTTAAACCTCATGCCGTTGGACATTGCCCAGCGGTCCAGCCTGTCCAGGTCCCCCTGCAAAGCCTCCCTACCCTCCAGCAGATCCACACTTGCACACAGCTTTGTGTCATCTGCAAACTTGCTAAGGGTACCCTCAATGCCCTCATCCAGGTCATTGATGAAGACATTGAACAGGACTGGACCCAGCACTGAGCCCTGGGGAACCCCACTTGTCACTGGCCTCCAGATGGACTTAACACCATTTACCACCACTCTCTGGGCCCGACCATCCAGCCAGTTTCCAACCCAGGAGAGTGTGCGCCTGTCCAGGCCAGAGGCTGACAGTTTCCGTAGCAGAATGCTGTGAGAAACTGTGTCAAAGGCTTTACTGAAGTCCAGAAAGACCACATCCACAGCCTTTCCTTCATCCAGCAGCTGAGTCACTTTGTCATAGAAGGCGATCAGGTTGGTTTGGCAGGACCTGCCTCTGGAAAACCCATGTTGACTGGGCCTGATCACCCGGTTCTCTTGTAAGTGCTTCATGCTAGCACTCAAGATCACCTGTTCCATGACTTTCCCTGGCACTGAAGTCAGACTGACTGGCCTGTAGTTCCCCGGATCCTCCCTGCTACCCTTCTTGTAAATGGGCACTACATCAGCCAGCCTCCAGTCCAGAGGTACCTCCCCAGTCTTCCAGGACTGCTGGAAGATGATGGAAAGGGGTTTGGCCAATACATCCGCCAGCTCCCTCAACACCTCAACACCTCAACACCCTAGGATGTATGTTCATTTCATTTTATTTTAATATTTAAATATCTCCGTAGCTGAATCACAGATTTCTGCAAATGTTCAGTGTTTTCTGTGCATACCAATCTACTCAGATGTCAGTGATTGATGTGGCACAAAATTGTGGTACATAACTGGCTGGCAGTGCTCAAACACATGTCATTGAGGCTAGAAGTATGTCAGTGAGGTCCTGTACAGATGGCTTTGCAGAGTCTTATAGGAAATCTTACACATAAAACTTAGTGACAAAGATGTTGTAAGGAAAGTGTGTGCAAATTTAATCCATTTTTTTGAAAGGGAATGACCTTTACATTTTTCTGCTAGAGAAGTCACACTCCAGGAATGGTGATTTTTGCTATGGCCTATCTGTGCTGATTCTCTTCATGAAAGCTCAGACTAGGGATTTTAAAGAGGTTTATACATTAATTTTTGGGTTTTGACTGGTATTTACTGCAAATAAAGTGACTGATGAAACTGAAAGAGGCAAAGCGAAGTTTTCCTACATAATTCCATCTATCTTGGGGAATATTCAGTAAAATGGAAAACCAGGAACCAGGAACTGTTGTCCTAGCACCCTTTGGAAACTTTTGCTGGTGCCGCATACCTTTCAGAAACTACCTCTCAGTCATACAAGGCTGAAAGCCTTAGCACAGCTGAAGTAACATCATCCTCTTTGCCATCACAGTAAATAAACTGTGATGTACACTGAGACAATCAATCTTTTGTTAGTGTCAGGTAAAATACACTGTTTCTACAGTCTAGTCATTGTTATTTCTTATTGCATGTTACCTGTCCCTCAGGTAACATCTCACCTCTCACCTAAATTATTGGTATGAAGACTTCCTCATATGTCCAGACAGTTCCATTGGCTACCAGGAATGGGAAGTGCTCCAGAATCAACCCAGAACTCCTCAGCTGGCAGATCTGAGGACAAAAGTGATCACGGGAGGGCAGTAGTAACAGTGTGGGGACTGTCATTTCTTTGTCTGGCAGAGATGGAGCTATAAGACTAGACGCAGACATAGCTTAAGTTTTTAGGGGATATTAATATTTAAGGGGTATAAATTAAAGTGTAAAAAAGTGGGTGACAATCTTTGAGTTATCATCAGAATATTATTTTTTATTACATGGTATTTTGTTATAGTAAAACATTAATTTTACTTTTCTGACTTGAGCACTTTCAATTTATTTGATTCTCACTGCTCCTTTAAAAACAGAGCAGGGCAACTATTAATGGCTCTGTTCTGTAAAGATAGATGCAACATGTAGGAAATTCTATCTGTCTTTAAAAGAATGCGAGTCACGTTTGTAAGGGTATTTAGAAGGTGAGAGCATCTTCATTAAAGTTATTCATAGAATCATAGAATCATAGAATCGTTTGGATTGGAAGACATTTTAAAGATCATCCAGTTCCAAACTGAGCAGGGACACTTTCCACTAGATCATGTTTCTCAAAGCCTCATCAAACCTGGTCTTGAACACCTCCAGGGAGGAGGCTCCCATGACTTCTCTGGGCAACCTGTTATAGTACTGTCTTCCTAATATCTAATCTAAATCCACCCTCTTTCAGCTTAAAACTTTTACACCTGTCCTATCCCTGCACTCCTTCATAAAGATCCCCTCCCCATCTTTCCTGTAGGTCCCTTTTAAGAACTAGAAAGCTGCTAAAATGCCCCCTCTGGAGCCGTCTCTTCTACAGGATGAACAATCTCAACTCTCTCCAGTGCATCAAACACCCCACAGAACCCAGTATTGTTGGCAAACTTGATGAAAATGCCTTCAATCCCACTGTACACATCACCAACAAAGATGTTAAGCAACACCGGTTCTGATACCAACCCACATAGCACCACTCATCACTGGTGTCCACTTCGACATCACACCACTGACTACAACTTTCTGAGTGTGATCATCCAACAAATTCCTTATCCGCTGAGTGCTCCAACCATCAAATTCATGTATCTCCAATTCAGAGACAAGAATGTCATGTTGGACAGTGTCAAATGTTTTGCGCAAGTCCAGGCAGATGACATCTGTTGTTCCTTCCTTATCCAACAACACTGTAAGCCTGTCATAGAAGGCCATCAAATTCATCATACACAATTTCACCTCAGTGGAGTCATGAAGGACCTTTCAATGCAAAACCATATAAAAACTCATAGAGACACAGACCTTATAGATGAGGGATAATAAAGCAATACCAAAGACAAAATCTCCAGTCACTAACTGACGGAGCACTAAGAAACTACCAGGTATCATACTGGCAGGACCAACTTGGACTTTGTATATGATGATGAGGAAGAATCAAGAAGAACAGAAGAAGTTTGTATATTTGAGGGGATCTTGTGGGACTATACAAAATTCATGCATGAATGTCTAAGAAAAGGAGACTGGGGAGGAACAAACTATGGAATAGGCTAAAAGGGATATGAAAGGAGCCTACCATATCTAGATCATTGCTGCTTAGTACACTTGTCTGACCAAGCCGTGCACCTGATCACTGCAGTCTGTCATTTCCTATTCTTCAATACCATCTTAACTGTCTGTGTAATCCACTCTGTACCCTGTGATTGTGTGCATGCTGTAAGGCAGGTACTGGGGGAATAGGTTTAGAGTGGATTTTGTACCAACATCTGGTGCCAGACCAAGGGCTTGAGGTGCCCTTCATCAGTAGTACCAGCAACTGCGGCAAGTGGGGACCTAAATGCTGGCTACTCGGTTGGGAAAAGTGTGTCCTCAGTGCCAGCTACTGGGAGGATCAGTTTCCTAGCACTGGTGATTGGAGTCACTGTATATGCAGTTGGGGCTGCCAAGGAGTCTGGGAGAGGTGTTTTTATCTTTCCTAAACTTGACGCATGTGAGAGTGTACACATGTAAGTTGCTACCAGACGTTTCAGGAAAATAGTGGGCGAGTAGGGTGACTGACTTGATTTTAGGACATAGGAAACAAGAAAATAGGAAATCCACAAGAAAAAATACTTCTTTCAGTGTATTATTGTAAGATGTGAAATAGAGATTTTTTTTGAAGGATTCATCATTTAAGTGAAGTAGTATTTTGGTTGTTTTTTTTAAGGATCATTAGAAAGGCATTATTCTAAAGTAATTAGATTTTTAAATCATCAGATCTTCATGCAGGACAAAGTATTGCATACACATGTGTACTGTTCAGTAGGGAAAACTATATTACTTTCAGAGAGATTAGTTTAATAAAAAAATTGTTACTTCTTTTCTGAAATAATTTAACTGGAAGTTTAGAGAGAATTTTTTAAAAAATATTGTTTAGATATTAAATATTCTTTCAATACTTCTAAATATTGACAAATGAAAAATGAAACTCAGGAAAATACAGCTGTTTATACTAGCTCAGTGTTTCTTTGAATGAGGTCACAGTATAATTGAATTAAATATGCATCTTTAAGGGCATTAATGAGCCCGCATGTAATAGTTCACAAGACCTGCTAATATATGTGACTTCTGGGAGCTTTTTCAGATTGCAGCAACTGATTTTGTCACAGAGCCAAAATGTGGAGAGAAGTTTTAATTTTTTTTCCTCTTCCAGAAACATACCTGATAAATCTGGTGCTGTTTTTTGTTTCCGTACCCTCTGTTCAAATCAGACCATAATTAGTCTGGCATCAAGGTCAGGCAACTTGGCTAGCTCTGAAAGATATCAGCTGTTTTTCTCATGTCTGCTGAACCTCTCTTAGACAAATTTTACATTGTTTTTTATGTCAATTTTATCGTGGAACATCGTGCTGCCATCTGGGAAGAAAAACAGCATGGTATGGGAGCAGCTGGTGAATAAGAATGGCCAAATAAACATTAGCACTCACTCTTACATTAGGTGAGATAAGAGAGCTGAGGCCAAGCCAAAAGAGACAGCCCAAAATGCTGCCATTATCCTCCACTGTCCCCTTCCCCCTTATCTCTGTTTAAAAACACAGCTATCATTCACTTTAGAGAAGAGAATCCAAACCTAGATATCATATGTTGGACATACCCCTTTGAAGCCTGAAAAACAGAGATATGCAAAGTCAAAAGTATCTGAAATGTCTTGCCAATTGGCTGAGTGACTGGATACTTTTTTTCCCTGGGAAAATAACAAGAACGTCTAACATTTCTGTAATGATTCCTGTCATATGAGCTCAAAGCACTTTAGATGTAGATTAATTCTCTAAGCACTTTCAGAATAGGTGAGGAGTAATTAGCTTCATTTTCAAGGGCAGGGAAGTTAAGGCACAAAGAACCAAACAGCTGATTTTTTAGATATAGTTTAGAGATGGAGTTTGTGTTAGTGCCAGGAATAAACCCTAATTCAGAACTGCTGTGAATTTTTCCCTAGCCACAGTGGTTTTCCTTCCAGAGGCTTGAGTCCAGCCCAGAAATTCAGGGAGACAATGGACTTACTCAACCTTAACATCTAGAAATGAAAAACATGATGCAGAGTTGTATTCTTATTTATGTGCTGAGTTGCCTTTTGGGGAGCCCTTATTTGCAGACACATGGTTGAACAGAATAATTACTCCAGCTACCCATGGCACAGACTTTCTAAAAGGTATGGAGTGCTGATTCTTACTTTCTAGACACAGACTTTCTGTGAGTATCTTCTTTGGTGTCAGACTATGTATGATCACATTTGCAGCTTAGATCAGTTGAAAATCTACTTTCATCTGTCAGAAGCTCTCTACAAGTACCTCAAAGGAGGCTGTAGAGAGGAGGGAGCTGGCCTCTTCTCCCAACTGACAGGGGACAGGACGAGAGGGAATGACCTCAAGCTCCACCAGGGGAGATTTAGGCTGGAGATTAGGAAGAGGTTTTTCACACAGAGGGTCATTGGGCATTGGAATAGGCTGCCCAGTGAGGTGGTTGAGTCACCTTCCCTGGAGGTGTTGAAGGCACAGGTGGATGAGGTATTGAGGGACTTGGTTTGGTGTTAGATAGGAATGGTTGGACTAGAAGATCCGATGGGTCCCTTCCAACCTGGTTGTTCTGTGATTCTGTGATTCTGTGATATACAGACTTGGAGGCATTAACAGTGCCTAAGATTGCTTACCAGCTGATAGTTCTGCAAAGTTTTACTTAAAATATCACTTTTTTAATAATTAGTATGATTAGTATAGCTGAAAATCTGAAAGTGAGGAAAAGTAGTCTGTGTGGTATCTAAAACTAAAGATTAATTATTCCTTATCATCCTTATGTCTGTCTTGCTCTACCAAATAAACACTCAGTTGACCACTCAGGCTTGACTGCCAATAGTCTTTATGGGCTGATGGCTGTTTAGGGGAGAGTTCAGTAATCTCAGTCTACTTCCAAGTGAAAACAGCTGCCTTCCTCAGCAAATCACATATGGTACTAACTGGCAAGACTAACATCCTGGCATTAGCATTGTCTTTCTTTTGCAAAGAACAATGCCACTAAGGTACACTAGTGAGATCTTCTAGAGCAACCAAAAATAACAATGCCACTAAAATACTTGCTTTGACAATATTCCCCTCAGTTCTAAAGAAGTGCAAAGATTAGCCCAATCAGAAATCACCTTGTTATGCTTTCTTATGTCTTCTATGCAACTGCAAAAGGCAAGCCAGCTACATTCATGGGCTTTTAACAGCAGGGAGAACCATCATCAGCTCTGACCTGCAGAAGCACAGGCCACAAAACTTCACAACATTTATATGGACTAGGAGCAAAACCAGCAATGGTTTTGTCCTACCTTTGTTTTTTTCCCCAGCTCAGCTTCCATACACCATGGAGAATGCTGATACTGCCAGCTGTTAAACTCTTCCACCAAAAAAGATAATAAAACAAAAGAAAAAATATTCATTGAAAGATATAAATGAAAAATTGGACAGTGAAAAATGCAAAGGGCAATGAAAGAGAAGAGACTAAATGAGGTGCTTTCAATAAATACATTTTTTACTTTAAAAAATGCTTTCATTAACTGATTGATCTCTCCCAAAGCATTTGCAAATTAACACTGAAAGTGTTTTACAAACCTTGAATTTTCCTGTCAAAAACTTCAATTTGAAACTGCCATGAATAAAAGCACTTAAAAAACTTTACAAACAAGCAAATAAAAAAAATGTGTCTGTGATTGAGGCAGTGCCTTTGACTGAGGCAGTGCATGTTCCAGGATTAAACTCAGAATTTTAGTAAGCTGATACTGTTTTTGTGTGGAAACTACTCAGGTACTGGCTAGTTACCATAATATCTTAAAAATGTGTCAATTCCACACAATATAGAGCATCCCAGTGGAAATCTGCTGTGGCCATCTGGCACCATGAAAAGATATAATTTCAGGTCCTGAGAGTAATTTAAGTTTATAATTTTAGTACTATTCTTTGATTGACTAGCCTTACTAATTTTAATAATAAACTTAATAACTTAATATTAAAGCTATCCCTAATGCTGTCTAATTCCTCTTTCTGGGTACAATACTAACTACAACATCTGTTGGTGAAGTATTTCAGTTGGTTTTGATTACAAAAACAAAATAATGGTAACTAGCAGTGACTGAGAAACATGATTTCTACTTTGAACTCTAAAAACCTAGAAGGTAGTTTGCTCAGTTTTTAGTTTCCTTTCCCCACCCCTCGCCCCACAGGTTATATACTGCAGAGTTGGAAATTCAAAATCTTCCTTTGCAAGAAATTGTGCAGCTTGACTGAGCAATCCTTCCTTCCATGCTCCATTTGGCTTTCAAGCTTTCCTTTTATTTTAATGTCTGATTGAACTCAACAGTTCAAAGACAATGGCACTAAAAATGGTTTCTCTGCAAAAGTCAAGCAAAATTTTCAAAAACATAAACAGCTCAGAAAATGACTTAACACAAACCTGTTGTGATGGTGGCATTCTGACAGTATGGTGTGACAGCGTCAGGTCACAGGACAGGGGGTATGTTATGAGGAGATTGTGGTTTTGGATATATATGATTCTGTTCTGGACTTTCAGATCAAGTAACAAGCAAAAACTTAACTGAGATGGTAGGAAATGGCATTTAGCTTGTTCCCCAGCTGCAACACCACTCCTCTACTCAGAATTGTGGAGTTGCTGGCTACTTTTTCTTGGTCTATGAGAACTCAGACTAACAGTGAGATATGCTGAAAAAATGTGAAATATAGGTGCAATGGTTGTGAAGCATCATGTGGGTGCCTAGAGAAGGAACAGGCACTTTCTGTGTAATACATGGCATTAAAAGGGCAGCAGTGAATAAAAAGGAGCACTGAGAAAGCAGATGCTAGGAATGTTGTTTCTCTTTGACACTAGTATTCTGGGTGGTTCTGGGCAAATCAACATGTCTCCATGTTTAGTCTTCACATCAGTAAAACAAGTATGACCTCAGTAACAACTGTAATAAAATGTTGGGTATAAAACTGCTTTGAGACAGATTTTTTTTTTTTTAACCAATGAAAGCAGTATGAAAGACCTAAGTTTTCCTATTGCTTATACTACAAACTATTCAGTGCATCCAGTTTCAGTGTTCATCTTATGATAAAATTGTTGTGGCTCCCTGGTGAGTCAGCAAGCTGCTTTTCCCACCAATTGTTTGTCACATCTCCAGCAATTAAAACTATGGACAGGTTTTGTTAAGAAAGTATCAAACTTAGGTTTAGATATTTTTAATACAGCAATGCAGTGAGAAACCAAAATAAAGATCAGTACTGTGTGACTCTTTTCAGTAAACTGCTGATCAGGGCCATAGCTGGTCAATCACTCATTCTAAAAAAAGGAATAAAAAATCTCACTTTAGGTTCTGCCATGGCAGAAGACCAGAAGCTCCACATGGTAAAATCAAGGCTGACTTGTTGAACATGAGATCAGATAAGTCATGCTGGTACAAAAGAACCCTTTAAAAATGATTATTTGAAGTGATGACCCATGAATGTAGTCAGTGTGGATAAACTGCAATTTACTGTGCTCTGTTCCTTGTTATTTCCTGCAGATACTCTCCACAGAGGAAGAAGGAAGAAATGTGTGATAGGAAGGAAATAATAGTGATGGGGAAACAAACTAATTTCTATAAGTAAAATTACTTATTTGCAGAAAACAATAATAGTTTGCCCGTCCACAGTGAGTGAACTGAGCTCTTTGCATTAGCTGGTATCCATCTATTCCGTCATGAAGATATCATCATTTTGCATCTTCTTAGATACCTACACACTAAGGCCCAGTATACTGCTGTTGCTGCTGAAACTGTCTGGTATTAGTAGTGTCCAACTTAGTTTACTCACAGTATCTCAATAGTACAGAAACCATTGCAGGCAGAAACAGTATCCAAATGAACTAGAAAAATGCTTTCCTTCAAAAGAAGTCCAAATTACTCTCAGTACAATCTTCTCAGCATCAAATTAGGGAGTTTGAACTTAGCTAATGTATAGCCTCAAATACAGTGTTTACACTGCTGTAATGTTGCCTAACTGTAGGCACACATGTGTTATATCCTTTTTATCCACAAGATGTCAATGCATCCTAAGAATTCTAGAGTACACGGTCTAGTTTCTTTACAAGATTTAACCTAAGTATTTGTGCGTTAGCATTGTGTGTCAGTACAGTGCTTATGCTGTCATAACCATGTTTCTTACTGGGCCCACTGAGCAAATTTCACAGTTAATAACAAAAAATAAATTTAAAAAATATACAAACATAAGAAAAACAATCATTCTGCCTAGCAGAAAAATTTTTTCAGGAAGGATGCAAACCTCCATAAAGATCTTATGACACACAGTCTCCTGCTTGTTGTATTTGGACACCTGGCAGGTGGATACATCTGAATGTGATGATTAGGAGTATACGTGTGCCAGAAGAAGCAGCAAAGTCTATTAACTTAAGCATCATGCCTATTAGCTTAAACTCCTAAATGAGAGATGCTCAATATCTGACTCAGAGCGTGGGTGGAATTAGTCTATATGTATCAACAGCTGCCCATGTTTACTGATACATTTTAGTTTTAGAAAGAATTAGAATTAGACTAATGAAAATTCACATTATTGCCTGTCTTTACAAAAAGCTTGAACTTTACTCTCATTTACGTGAAGGTATTATTGGAATAACATGAATGCACTGAAGTAAAAGTAACACATTAAGGAGCAGAGGTTGTTTCTTCTGATTATAAATAACTTCTGAGCCCCTCAGATGACAGGCATTAGCGATATGCTAGTTTTTACTGTTTAATGTTTCACACTTTTTTTTATCCTCCAAACATAGCTGAAGATGAGGACCTACCTGTCTGATATCTGAAGGTATGGATGCAACCTAGATGCACTAATGTGGTCTTTATTTGATTCAATTTAGAGTTAGTCGGGATGGCTCAAAAGGCCTACTTTAGAATGAATTCTGTTATATGTCACCAAGACCTAAAAGTGTGGAATTGGTGTATTTGGAAAAGGAGACCCTAGGGTGGGTACTTTACTGGCATTCCTCCAAGGAAGAGCAACCAGCATTTATGAATGTGTTTCAGTATTGCAGTAAATGCTGCCAGTTTGTCAGAAGCCAAGTTTTGCCAAATGCCTGTTCATTTTTTCCATAGATCTTTAATATTTTCTTTAAAATGAGGAGGATGAAAAATGAACCTAATGTATCTTTTACAACAGTAAAGCTAAGTTTGTTCTTTCTTGAATCTTTCAGAAAAAAATTACAGTAGTTTAAGATTCATTTTAAGTGGTGTAAACTGCAATTCAAATACTGTCATTTTCTCACTTTTTGAGTAGGAGATTGATCTTATTCCCTTCTCCCCACGTAAGTATTTCCTGGAGTCAGTGGAATAAAAAAAAATAAATAAATAAATCTCAAATAATTTTTATATAATATTATTGGTTATCAGGGCCATAATACATGATGTCTTGATTCTGCTTTCACTACAATACATCTAGGGTAAAATTCATTAATATTTCCTTTCCTACTAATCAGCGCAGAAAGATGGAGGGGTCTTGTTTTGTCTAAAGGAAATATCACCAACTGAATAGTAATACTAGCAAAAGCTTACAAAGTATCTGTATATTATTGCTTATTTAATTTATCAATGAAAGAAGGAAAAGTTTGTATCCTTCCCTACAAACATAAGTTGTAGAAACTAGAACTGGATGAGATAGGTAGGAAACAGCATCTCCTTTTTCCCATTACAAAAATGGCATATTCTAGGAACAGTTCAGACACAGAAAGTGTGCTTGTGGGACTTGGTGTTCTAAATGCCAGGCTGATGCCTATGGGACCTGAGACCCTTTCAGGTATTTCAATCTGGCTACTTATTCCTGGTATAAATCAAACATTTATTTGTCCTTTACAAGCTGGCAGTTGTAATTTCTTTTGATTATTTGATCACACTTTAATCAGCAATACATTAATCTCTACTAACTAGGAATATCCTCAGATTCACCTCTGGCAATCTCTCTTTGCTCTTTGTCTCTACCTCATCTCTCCCTCTCTCCTATGCTTGATTTCCTGGAATATTTCTGACAAATCACATCAATTACAAATTATTCCTTTTCTTTCTTTTATTACTTCGATAAATGGTGAAATAACCATATATTTTCCTTCAAAAAACATTAACTTTATTAAGGAGACAGTTAACATCTTAGAGTTGTACTTCCAGGCTTTGAGCAAATTCAGGCATTTCTGTATTTGTTATACTTCCTTCACATTTTTATGATCATTGTTAAGACCATACTTTTGGAGGATTATTTTCTTTTCTGAGTGAAAACTGAGTGTCTAAATAACAGTTAAAACAACTTCTTTTTTTCCCCTAACCTCATAGAAGTATTTTGTCCCTCATTTCTCTGTCACCTTTGCAAGTGAAAAATTAGGTAATGTAATTTACCAGCTTCAAGTGGAAAGACTATGTTGAATGGGGAAGACAGCTCAGAAGTCATATAGCAACACAAACCCCATACTTCCAACATAACAAAATACAAACAAAATGAGAAATAGCATAAAGCCTGTATTTGTATGTCCAGTAGCCTACATATGACCTCCTCTCATCATAAGAGTAAACTTTAAGGAAACTTTAAAGATGTTGTTTTCATAGGACAGTGAAAAACAAGGACAGTTTCAAACTCTCTTGTTGTGACTGCTCCATGGGGCACTGGCATGCATGATTTCACTTCCTTCCTGCAATTAATCATTAAGGATTTTTTTTTATTTAACAAAAAGATTTTCTGTATGTAGCATCTGAATTTGTGGCAATTATAAAGTTTATTCATTTCCACCAGACTGGTAAGGAAGACAGATCGATAGACCACATTTCGACTTAAAGCTTGTGAGATGCAGACTTTGTGTCTACACTATGTGAAACCTCAAACAAATCACTTTGATACAGGTATCTTCACAGACACCAAGGAGTACTTGTCAACTCTACTTTCTTTCAGGTAATTGACAGCCTCTCTGGGTCGTACTTTGAGTCTGCATATGCCTATATTGTCCTTTGACCATATTTTTCATGACCAGACTAGGGCACAAGATTGTCTGACCCAAAGTAGAGTTCTTTATCCAAATAATTTTGTAGACTTTCTACAGCAAATGAAGAGAATTGGAGAGTGTGATTCATCTGTTCATTAAGCAGATGATTCATGCCCTAAAATTATCTGTTACTCCCTAGTACTGGTAAGGAAACTCAGTCTTTTCTATAGCCACCTGTAGTTGGATGAGAGGCTGTGAGCAGCACATCTGAAAGAGTGGCCCCTGGATCATCTGGACAGTCACTTTTAAAATACATAAGTGTGTCACTAAACAGCTTCAATCATGTGGCTTGTTATGATCAGGCAAAGTGTCAGCATCTTGTAAAGCTTTATAGCTTT
Organism: Coccyzus lansbergi; assembly: GCA_033558105.1. NCBI lineage: Eukaryota > Metazoa > Chordata > Aves > Cuculiformes > Coccyzidae > Coccyzus > Coccyzus lansbergi. The sequence continues at coordinate 360,727 of JAUMJK010000118.1, forward strand.
ACAAGATAGCTCTGAAGATATATAAGGAAAGGGAGAGTATAATACAGCCATGCTTGAGACCATTCTTAAAGAACAGTGCAGAGTATAGCACTTCTATATTTCACTAAAAGATTGAGAACAAAGGCCCAAAATACTATGAGGAGCTTAGCTACTACAGTGCAGTGGGCTATATAACAGGCAGCTGAGACAGATGAAGCCTGCTGTTTGGAATGATGTGTTTTTGTACATCTTGATCTTCTGCACAGTGATGTCTGCCAAGTTTACTACAAAAACACTTAATGTAGTGAGATATTAAGAAATTCACTCCAGAAGCAGCTAGACTGTTGCTGACCAGATATATATATACACTTCAAGAATTAAGCTATTTTTTCATGTTTTTGTGGTTTTATTTGTTTGGGGTTTGTATTACTTTTTTACTTCCCCCCTCCACCCCCACATATTCTTTTTTCTCTACAATTTTTTTCAGATTAACAAAAACTATTCAGCATGTAAGTAATGATCCAGAACCATTATTAGACATATGGTAAATCAGGCAAGAGCCAGGAAAAACTTCAGCTGGGTTACTAATGTTCCTGACGGGGTCATCAAGGGAGTAAGAAAGTGCACAGAGTGCAGAAGGCAGCCAGAGTCTGTCCACATTTAGTTTCCTTTTCTGCCCTCTCCTACCACAGAGTCATTACTGTTAGGAGAAAGCAAATGCCTGAGTCTCTCATATCCCAAGGGGTGTATAGCCCTTGGGCTAGAGTAAGATAACTAACTTACATTCAACCCCTTCTGCAATCATAGAAACATTGAATAATAAGACTGGAAAAGACCTTTGAGATTATCAATTCCAACCATACCTGTCCACTATTAAATCATATCCTTAAGCACTTCATCTATTCATCTTTTAAATATTTCCAGGGATGGTGACTCAAACATCTCCCTGTGCAGCTTATTCCAGTGCTTTATAACCTTTTCTGTGAAGAAGTTTTTCCTAACATCCAATCTAAAATTCCCTTGATGCAGCTTAAGGTCATTCCCTCTTGTCTTATCACATATCACTTGGGAGAAGAGACCACCACCCACCACTCTACAACCTCCTTTTAAGTAGTTGTAGAGAGCAATAAGGACTCTCCTCAGTCTCCTCTTCTCTAGGCTAAATAACCCCAGTTCCCTCAGCTACTCCTCATAAGTCTTGTTCTCTAGCCCTTTCACCAGCTTTGTTGTTCTTCTCTGGATGTGCTCCAGAACCTCAATGTTGTTCTTATAGTGAGGGGCCCAAAACCAAACAGAGTATCAGAGATGTGACCTCAATAGTTCTGAGGCAGAGTCACTTCCCTGGTCCTGCTGACCATGCTGTTTCTGATACAAGCCAAGATGCAATCGGCTTTCTTGGCCACCTGGACACACTGTTTACTCATTCATATTCAAGTGGCTGTTGACCAACATCCCCCAGGTCCTTCTCCACCAGGCAGCTATTCAACTACTTTTCCCCAACCCTGTAGAGCTGCAAAGGGCTTTTTTGTCCCAAGTGGGGGACTCTGCACTTGGCCTTCTTAAACCTCATCCCATTGGCCCATTGATCCAAACTGTTCAGATCCCTCTGTAGAGCTTCCAACACATTGACATTTCCTCACAGTTTAGTGTTGTCCGCAGACTTGCCAAGAGTGCACTCAGGTTATTTTGGCAGGACCTGCCTTTCATAAACAACATTCTCAGTGGGCCTGATCACCTGGTTGTGCTGTGTATGCTGTGTGATAGCACTCAAGATGACCTGCCCCATGACCTTCCCCAGCACTGAGGTCTGTCCGACTGACAGACTTGTAGTTTCCTGGATCCTCTCTGTGGCCCTTCTTGTAAATGGGTATAACATCTTCCAGTCTCCAGTCAAGTAGAATATCCACAGTCAGCCAGGAGTGCTGATAGCTGATGGAAAGAGTTTAGGTAAGCACCTGTGCCAGCAACTTTAGTACCCTTTGGTGGATCCCATCCATCTCCATAGACTTATGAATGTCTAATTTGCCTAGCAGTTTTTTAATCATTTCCTCTTTGATCAAGGGAGCATTGTTCTGTTTTTCCTCCCTATTTGCTCATGAGGTTGAGTATCCAGGGAACCACTTACCTTACTACTAAAGACTGAGGCGAAGAAGGCATTGAGTACCTCAGCTTTATCCTCATCCTTTGTAACTATTTATCATGGCAGGGGCAAGATGAACCTCGCGACAAATCAATGTGATTTCAGATGAAGTGCTTTATTATGGGTTAACTCTCTGTTTATATAGACCAAACAGGCCAAACATGAGGTAAACATTGATTGGTCACTTCTGCCCTAGCAACCAGTCTTCCTTGGCTACCGCCCAACCCACACAACTTTGTTGCTAGATTGCAAACTCCTGCCCTCCAACTTCAAGTTTCTTCATTAACATAATTAACAAAGTCATTTACTACTTTTGTGATTTTCCCAGCTCCATCCTGCCAGGGTACTTGAAGAAACAATTCCCAACAACTATTGCTCCCCCTGCATCCAGCAAAGGATGAAGATTAAGGAGGTAAAGATTTTAAGAGGGTTATGGAGAACATAGTAGCTGATGTTACTGCAGTGCCCAATTAACATCTTTCCTCTCTCCAAAGTGGCAAAACTACACTGGCTGTCCACTGGCTTAGAAACTGCTTTTATCTCTATAGAAGGTAGGTATTAACATGTAGAACTTTGAGAAACAAACTCTAGCAAATTCTTCTTCTGAAATTAAAAATATTTCTGCCTCCAGCTGTTCAACCTGTTCCTCTGCCAAGAGCTACCACAGAGTCAGTAGAGGGTAACATTTGTAGCATTTCCACTGAAAAAGACTGGTATCCTAGGGCAAATCACTGTGGAAGATGAATGTCAGCCGGCTCCCTCTAGATGGAGTAGTTAAGATACAGGCATGTTATTTCTGGTGACTTCGATCAAGGAACTGTAACTGTTGACTGGTACTAGGGTAGACTGCTACCAGCTGTAACGTCTTAACTCTAAAACAGTTTAGCTACTGCAACTCCAAATAACTTGACACTTCAGTACTGGAAACTACCATGAAATCTACATACACCAATGCATAGAGCCTTAAGTGCTATTTGTTTTAATAATGGCACAGTGTCTATCCACATGTGAAATCTGAATAAAGGTATTGCAATAAAATAAAGCTATTGCCAAGGGAGGTGGTTGATTCACCTTCCCTGGAGGTGTTTGAGGCATGGGTGGACGAGGTGCTGAGGGGCTTGGTTTATTGTTCGATAGGAATGGCTGGACTTGATGATCCAGTGGGTCTCTTCCAACCTGGTTGTTCTATGATTCTATGATTCTGGAAGCACATAGCTTTTCATTCAGAGGAGCTGAGGCAGAATGCTATCATTCTGGTTGAATCTGTTCAAATGAAATTGCCATCTGTTATCACAACGTCATTTTGCCCAGTTAAAACAATGTGACTTGGTTACAACATTTTGAATAGTATTTTTTGCTAGATTGTCCCCAAATCTAAAAAATCCACCATTCCTTCTAATTGCCTCTGTACCTGCTAATGCACACAATGTCAACAAATGGCAAACTTCTCATTTATTAACTGTATGACCATGAGGTAGTTCTGAGTCTGCAAATATTTCTGCAGCCATTTCCCCATTTTTTGAGGAAGTTCATAAGTTTCGACATGAGAAAATTTGCTGCAGAGCTTCTGTATACACATGGTTCATGGCTACTAAAGATGTAGTTTAATTAAAGTAGGTGAAAATATGTTTTAAAAGATAATTATTTTTACTTCTAAATATTTTAAAATTTAGTGTTCTTCACTTCCTTGCTGTTTAAAAGTCCTAAATTCATAATTGTGAATGCATCTTAATTATATGTTTAACTCATTATGACAGGGTTTCTGACTTTACACATTTCTGCACTTAATATCTTTTCTGTAGCATGCCAATGAACATGAATTTTGGGATTAGCTGAGTTTCTACTTCTATACTGTAATGTTTAAAATACATAATGGAAAACACAAAATGGATGACAGCAACTGAAATCAGTGTTTTCCAGAATAAAAACAACTATTGATGAAAGAATTAACATGATAACTAAGAGAGCAAGGCAAGACTGTCAAAAAAAGACTTCATTATTTCATACGTCTGAGGCATATTTAAGTTACTTAAATAAAATGTTCAGTTTGATAACTGTAAAAATTATATCAGTACTGGACAAAAAGTCTTTCAAATATACTTTGTAACTATATTTACATTTATGCTTATAAAGATTTCAGTTTTAGGAAGCTAGAGAACTTACCAGTTTGGATTTCTGTGTTGCTCTCCTGTCTTGAATAGCACCATGAACATATCGCTTACTGAATTCTCACCTAGTTCAACCACACTTGCTTTTTCTAGTGTAGTCTTTGGCTACTGCAAGGTGCCTATACAACTGCCTACATAATAGTTGCCCTTGGGCCAAACACAGGGATGGATTACATACCCACGGAATGCTCTATTCTATGATTCTAAAAGTATATTATACCACTTCATAATAGCTGTCAATACTACTGCTTTTATTAATGGAGTTATCCATGGCATTTGCTTTGTACTCTACCCTGCGCTGTTTTCTCTATGATGAATCTATTCTGCATCCTGCTGTACTTTTGCTTTATGCTCTCTTTCTATCACCTTTGGACATCTCCAGCGTTACTCATGGTTTTACTGTTCTAGTACTGAAAGGGAGAGGAACCAAAGGCTGGTCGTGCTTTATTTCCCTTCCTGTGTCAATCAGCACTCCTTTAAACTTGTCACAGATATGGCATATGTGAGTCCCAGGTAAGAACTGAATGAGGAAGAGGGACTCAGTAAAGTATTTCCCTGCTTCCAGTGCTGCATACAATGCACCTTGCTCTGAAATGCTCCCCAGACAGGTTTTGATCTCCAACAAAATAGTAATACGCTCAGATTAGTAAGGAATGAGAAAGATCCCCATTCATAGGGTTTTTCCCCCTTCTAGAAACCCCACTGATATTTTACTCAAAATGTTTAGGGTTAAAATAATCAGTGGCAATGTGAACTCTGTATTCTGAAAAGATTCACATGGTGTCACCAACCACTAGTCTCCTACAATTTTTAAGCCTTGTTTACCTATGTTTATTTTTTAGGATGCAAACTTTTTTTGGTTTCTTTCCACTAGTATTTTCCTAGTACCTCTATAGCACAGAGTTATTATTTAGTTTCGAGGATTCTATGCAGAACATAAGTTACGAGGTTCTAAGGGACAATTCTGACGAGAAACTAGAGTCCTAGGTTTCCTGCCCACTTGCAGAGGTTCTGGGTAACATTTGCCTTAAGAGTTTATTTATTTTATTACTAGTTTACAACTAAACCATTGCATCTTAGTAATAACTGCAGGTTCCTGAGAACTTTTAAACTGGTGTAGAGTTTTTAATTGAAAATCATTTAATATTTGTAATTACATTTTACTTTGGAGAAAAGCACCCTGTATTTGGCAGACCTTTCTGAAATCACTTTCAATGCCAGGGAAAAATTGACAAAAAGCTAAGCTCCAGATCAAGAAACAAATTCAAAGAACAAAAGTAATGTTAACTTTAATAAGCAGGTTTGTTTTCATTTTGGATCCTCATATTTCAGCCAGAAGGTATCAGGTATGAATAACAGGACTAGAAACACCATTTTCATGACCACTAGGCCTCTGGTATACTGTACACATCATCTATGCATATTGCCTTTAAACAAGAATCCCTATTTGAGATAAAGCTTTCCATCTGGTATCTGCTTTTTCTACGCATCCTGTTTTCTTCATATATACTCCTAAATATCTCATGACACACTTAACTTGAAGTCACTTGGTTGATGATGCTGGTTACAGCATAAATCTTTTATACATAAAAGTGTTTTTTGAGAAGTTCATGCTGGACCATCTAGACAAGGTTATGGCCTGATGTGCCAGCAAACATGGATTCAGAAGGTATCAGTGTAGACCTTTCTGTCAAAGTGGTGCATCTTTGAGTATTTCTTGACAGCAAATACAAAGTTGATTTCAGAACATACTTTCCATAACATAGAGCTCACAGAGCTGCTAATAAGATCTACTTATTTAAATAACAAAAAGAAGGGTAGGTTTTAATCACTTTCAGTAGATTAAACATGTAAGTCAGACTTGAATGATAGTAAACATGGTCAATTTTTTCAGTTCTTCTCAGACTTTCCAACCCACACATGAGTTGATTTGCCCTGTCACTCCCAGAAGATTCCCAGGCATCCTGCTGTACTGCAAAACCCATAGTAACTGCCTTCTAACCACTTCTGCTTCAGAGAGATCGCCTACCTTATTTTCATATGCCTCTTTTTTGAAACCATATCTCAAATCTACTTCCTTCCATCTAAGCAAGAGTACCATAAACACTTGAACTTTCCACAGAAAATGACCTTAATTCTCAGTCATCTCATGTCCATCATTCATAAAATCACAGAATCATAGAAGGGTCTTGGTTGGAAAGAACCTTAAAGATCATCCAGTTCCAAACCTCCAGCAATGGGCAGGGACACCTCCTACTAGACCAGGCTGCCCAAGGCCCCATCCAATCTGACCTTGAACACCTTCAGGGATGGGGCATCCATAAATTCCTTGGCCAACTTGTTCCAGTGTCTCACCACCCCAGTCATCAAGAATTTCTTCCTAATGTCTAATCTAAATCTTCTCCTTTCCGATTTAAAGCCATTTGCCCTCATCATATCACTATATACCCTTGTAATAAGTCCCCTTCCATCTTTCTTGTAGTTCCACTTTCAGGTACTGGAAGGTTGCAATAAGGTCTCCCCAGAGCCTTTTCATCTCCAGGTTGAACAAGCCCAACTTTCTCAGCCTGTCCTCATAGCAGAGGTGCTCCATTCCTCCAGTCATCTTCATGGTTCTCCACTGGACCTGTTCCAACAGTTCTATATGCTTCTTATGTTGAGGATTCCAGAACTGGACACAGTTCTGTGTGGGGTCTCACAAGAGCAGAGTAGAGGGGGAGAACCAGCTTTCTCGACCTGATGGTCACACTTCTTTTGATGCAGGCCAGGACACAGCTGACCTTCTGGACTGTGAGCACACATTGCCAGCTCATTCAAGCATGTCATCAATCAGCAACCCCTAGTCCTTCTCTGTAGGACTGTTCTCGATCACCTCATCCCCCAGGCTATATTGAAGCTGCAGATTGCCCCAACTCAGATGTAGGGCCATGCACTTGACCTTATTGAACCTCATGAGATTCATACAGTCACACTTCTCCAGCTTGTCCAGGTCCCTTTAGATGATGTCCCTTCCTTTCGGTGTGGCAATTGCACAACTCAGCTTGGTGTCATCTCCAGTCTTGCTGAGGATTCCCTCAATGCCACTGTCTATATAATTGAGAAAAGCATTAATCAACACTTGTCCAAGTATGGATCTCTGAGGGACATCACTTGTCATGGATCTCCATCAGGACATTGAGCTGTTGACCACTGCACTTGGGATTCAAAGCCCCTGTGCAGGCTTGGGGAAGAGTGGCTGAAAAGATGACTGGCAGAGAATAACCTGAGGGTACTTGTTGACAACTGACTGAACATGAGTAAACAGTGTGCCCAGGTGACCAAGAAGGCCAATTGCATATTTGCTTGTATCAAAAACAGCATGGCCAGTAGAACTGGAGAAGTGATTCTGCGCCTGTAATCAGCACTGTTGAGGCCACACCTCTAATACTGTGTTCAGTGTTGGGCCCCTCACTATAAGAAAAACATTGAGGTCCTGGAGCACATCCAGAGAAGAGCAGCAAACTGGTGAAGGGGCTGGAGAACAAGTCTTTTGAGGAAAGGCTGAGGAAACTGGTGTTGCTTAGCCTAGAGAAGAGGAGACTGAGAGGAGGCTTTATCGCTGTCTACAACTACCTGAAAGGAGGTTGTAGATAGGTGAGTGCTCGAGTCTCCATCCCTGGAGACATTTAAAAGACAGGTAGATGAAGTGTGTAGGGATATGATTTAATAGTGGGCAGGGACAGTCGGATCTCAATGGTCTTTTCCAACCTAGGAATTCTATGATTCAATATCCCTCAGGTCCTTGTGCTCTACTAATGTGTGATCACTGCAGCCCAGTCTGCCTCCAATTGTGATGTCACTAATGAACTGACTTGCACTGGTGACCATCAGGTCCATTATTGCTCCCCTTTGGGTAGGGGTGTCTATACTGCCTGGGTTAAGAAATTGTCTTAGTTGAGCTCTAGTTGTGTCCTAGATCACCTAATGCTCACTGTACTGCTTTTCCAGTACATGTCAGGGAGGTTGAAGTGCCCCAGTATGATAAGAGCTTGTGAGTGTGAAACCTCCTGTACCTGGAGGAGGCAGGCTTCATCTGTTATGCTTTCCTTGGTCAGGTGCAATAATACATTTATTTTACTTGCATAGGATGTCATTCCAGGCTTTCTTGATGACCTGAAAATAAAAATAGCACTAGGTTACCTTGATGGTTATTGATGTACTATCTATTCTGTCAGTACCAATGCTCTAATACTTCCTCAGTTAATTTTGGTATATCAAATTGAAAGACGTTTATAATTAATTTCTTTCCCCTAAGAATAAGATTTAGTAAGCATCTAATATTTTTATTATTTTTATCTTCTATTGAATATCTGAATATTTGTGGTCTTCAAAAGTCTTCAAAGGCAAAAAGGTAAAAATTTTCTTGAAGAAGAAAGCCTTATGAACAAAGGAGTCTGAAGATGTGGATTGAATTACTGCCTTATTGAGAAAAGTAATAGTTTGATATTACACAAATTAAATAAGATTTATTAATATAATATTAATCCATAATGTACTTTGACATGGAGATAGTTCTCTGAAAGATTTTTTTTTTTCCTGGAAGTTCCACTTCTGGTTTTAATTGCAATCGGAAAATCTAGTGTAAAAGGAAACACTTAAGTTAATAAGACTTCTTCAAAGAAGAACCTGTTTGGATTTAGATGGGGAAAAGCATTAATCTCATTTCATTCTGACTACCTTTACCAGAGTTCTGCAGTAATAGGTGACAATATACTGACATGATGGAACTCAAGACACATTGAGTTGATTGGAAAAAACAATATTAAACTGTGTTTGGAAAACGTGCAATTTGAAAGAAATACTGACAAATGTTCCTGTATATACAACATCTCTAAGCCATTTACCACACTGAATGTGGTCGCAATCCTATGTCTTGATTAAGGAAAAGGCTGTATGAGCAATGAATTTACAAGACAGAATAGAAGAGAAGCACTTACTGGAATAGTGCTCACTGTTAAATTCTTCCAAACATTCTTTTAATTTGTGGTATTTTAATTCTATTTAGGGTGGCACCTGCCAGTGGGATCTTCTGCTAAGCTACTGTACTTAAATTCATTAATGAACACACTGTGTTAAGTACTGCAATGTAAAGTGTGGGTAATTGGGAACTGATCTGTTACCATGTTGGGAAAATATGCAGTGCAGGTTTCACCAACAGACTTCTACTGATATGTTAGCCTAAACTGTTCCCTAGCGTGATTCTGTTTATAGAAGGTGTTGTATTATGTTAGAAGTCTTTATAGCAGTTCAACTACTCTCTAAGTTGCCTATATCTATGTGGATCAAGCTACTGTAGTAATTCCTTTTTGTGCAGATGTTCTTTATATCAACAAAACATGATTCTGCAGATTCATATTGCTAGGGAGAGCAAAATGAGTTACGATGATGGCAAAAACACATTAATATTGTACAACTGTAATTGCACAAGGGATTTTTCTTGAATAGAAGTCTTGCCAAGAAATCACAAATTAATCAGTACTGCTAGGATATATATATAAAAAAATTATTACACAAATAGTACTCAGACCTAGCTTTAGGGTAAATAACCAGGCTATGTACTTAGGCAAAAGTAGGATGAATCATAGAATCATAGAAACATAGAATCATAGAGTAGTTGGAAAGGACCTTAAAAATCATCTTGTTCCAGACCCCCTTCCATGGGCAGGGACACATCCCACTAGATCAGGTTGCCCAGGGGCCCATCCAATCTGTCTTTGAATGCCTTGAGGGATGGGGCCTCCATAACTTCCCTGCGCAACCTGTTCCAGTGCTTCACACTCTCATGGTGAAGAAATTCCTCTTTATACCTAGTCTGAATGAGCTCCTCTCCAGTTCATAGCAATTGCCCATAGTCCTATCACTACAAGCCTTTGTAAACAGCCCCTTCCCAGATTTCCTGTAGGCCCTTTTCAGGTACTGGAAGGTCACTATAAGCAGTCCAGAGAGATTACATCCACTGGTTTTCCCTCATCCTCCGATGTGGTCTCCCCGTCATATAAATTCACCATATTTGTCAGGAAGAACCTGGTGAAGCTAGGTGAAGAAGCATGGTGAAGTCATGCTGGCTGTCTTGAATCACCTCTCCGTCCTCCATGTGCTTTAGCATAGTTCCCAAGAGAATCTGTTCCGTGATCTTCACTGTATCTTGGGCTGCATCAAAAGAAGTGTGGCCAGCAGGTCAAGGGAGGTGATTCTCCCACTCTACTTCGCTCTTGGAAGAATGCACTTGGAGCACTGCATTCAGTTCTGGAATCCCCAACATAAGACAGAACTGTTTGAATGTATCCAGAGGAGGACCATGAAGATAATCAAAGGAGTGGAGCACCTCTGCTATGAGGACAGGCTGAGAGGTTTGTTTGTTCAGCCTGGAGAAGAGAAGGCTCTGGGGAGACCTTGTAGCGTCCTTTCTGTACATGAAGTGGGTGTACAAAAAACCTGGGGAGGGACATTTTACAAGAGCATGTAGTGGTAGAACAGGGAAGAGTGGTTTTAAATTGGAGTTGGGAAGATTTAAAATAGACATTAGAAGACATTTTTCATGATGAGCGTGGCAAGACTCTGGAACAAGTTGCCCACGGAAGTTGTGGATGCTGCTTCCCCAGAAGTGTTCATGGTCTGATTGGATGGGGCCTTGAGCAGCCTGGTGTAGTGGGATATGTCCCTGCCCATGACAGGAGGGTTAAGATGCCTTCCAACCCAAACTATTCTATGATTCTATAAAGAATACACCAAAATGTAGCTTTCTTTTCTAAACCTTGTAGTGACATTTCTGACAAATCATGCTTGCCCTATACAGTTCTATGTATGACTGTACTGTTCAAAACCTTCAAAATTTTAGTTTGCTTGCTATGAGGGAACACCTATATTAACATATTCATAAAATAAAATGACTATACTTATAATAAGAATTTCACAAGAATTTTTTGTTGAACAAGATTGGACTTGCTGTAGTGGCTGGTGAACAAAATCTGACTGCTGTTCCACCAGGCAACTGTTCATGTATACCACAAGATACTCTTGTTATGGAGAAAATTATTAATAGTGAGTAGATCTGGGTCTTGTCTTTGTTCATGGAATAACGTGCTTCCCAAGGAGGGAACAATCTGAGGAATTATTGTCATTACAGCCGCTTTGTTCTCCTATGTAGTACTAGCCTAGTGAGTGAGTGCTTTTTATGTTTATTGAGCAGTCTATTGCCAGTTAGCAGCTTTTGTGTTGTTTCTTTTTCGGTTTTATTTATATTTTTTTAAACTATGTGCTTCTTTTGGCTCTGATTTTCATTCTCAGTCAATACTGCAGCAGCGTTTTAGAAACACTTCATGGCATCCTGTACTTTCCCTGGGATTATCTGTAAAGGCAATATTGAAGTTTTGTCATTAGGTGGAGCTTGAAGCCTCAGCCCTCAAGCACTCTTCAGCTTAACTTCCTTTAACAGGGAGTTCCTCAACATTTCCAATCCCGTAGCTAAGCAACTTCTAAACCATTTGAGGTAAATTTGGTTGTATAATCTGTTGCATGTTATAAGCCTGATGAGAAGATTTTTCTTTTAAACGTACTGAGTCACATTTCTGTTACTGAAGTTGGATAATGATCAAAGGGAAAAGAATAAAGACTTTCCACATGTGGGCCTGCAATATAACTTGTGTAGTAAATTGCTCCATGTTTGACTCTTCTAATGCTCTACCAGAAAAAGTAAATTGATTGCAAAGTAAATATAGCAGTGCCAGTAAGAGAAAGCTATTTTACAGTGGTGTTGGGCTGAGGGCGTTAATCATCCAGATCTCACATGCTTTTAGACTGACAGAAATGATAGCTATGTATCAACACCCAGTAACACACAGTCCTTATGCACTAATATATTTAATGCACAGTAAAAAAAGTATTCCTTTATGCTGAGCCAGTTCAGAAAGTTCAGTTATGCAGCCTCCCATATGGCAGGGTGACATTTACTCTTCTGGTGTCACATGGAGTGGAGGAGGAGTTGCCTCATGCTAGCAGAGTACTCTGTTGTAGTAATAACTTGACCTGACTATGGAATCAGGAAAACTCCACTGATTATTGCAAGATTCAGTAGGACACAAACATCTCTCCTAGCACGGAACCCCTTTCCCATGTTCTGTTCTAACATAATGTCACATATAGAACCTTGAACTAAAGCGCAAAGACCTAATCAGAAAGACCTAATCAGAGCTCTTAATCTGTACCTCTCACAGATAAGTTGAGTTTTCTGACCTTTTACTGTTACTAAGAATGATAAAGGAAACTTCCAAGGAAAGCAAACAGTATTTATAGTTACACTTATGGCAGTAGATAATGCTCAGTGGTAAGATCAGAACTTTAACCCAGAATGTCCTTACTACATAGTATTCTCAGGGAAGACTTCCCCAGGCAGGTTCCAGAAGAATGAATGCATTCGGTGCAAAGGGTAGAAACTTGCTTGGCAGAGAGCAGAAAGCATCCCATGAAGAGGGAGGAGGTCAGAAAAACTGCTCAGAAGAAAGTAAGAATATTTAGGTTTTGTTTCAAAGCTGTTACATTAGCCTAACAAATAGATTGAACTATGCTGATAGGGGAAATCCTGTCAGTAAACAGCTGTAGCAGTAGCAGTGGGAGAACAGTGCCTGGAACACTCATTACGTAAGCATTTAGGGTCATATTTTTGTACAACAAAAATATTGCAGCAGTCAAGTTTGTAATTAAAAGGTTTTCATCTAATAAAAACTGACCTGAAAGGGAAGCATCCTAAGTTACCAGGCAACAATTTTCAATAGATCAAGGCAAAACTAGATAGTGCCTTTTTCTGAGCTGAAAAGTCTGCTGATCTGGCAATAGATAAATTGATTCTCAGCACTCTTTTATAATCTTTGACCACTGCATTTGTCCTGTCAACCAGTATTTCCAACAGAGAGTAAGAACTGCTTCTTACAGTAGCAAAGTAAGGCGTGTGTTCTGCAGAAACTTTATAGATTTTATCCTAAGTGAACAAGAATTTTGTCTGTTCTTGAAACATCTGAATGCACACAGTCTTTTTTGCACATGAATTCTTGAAGCTTTTACAGACCTTAGTGTCATTGCAGAGAAAAACTTCACCATGACTATTATCTTTAACCTACAAGTTAAAATGATGTAAATTTTGCATAACAAATGAGGTCTATACTGCATGATTTTGTACCTTTGGTTTATGTTGTACTTATATGCAGGATTTCCTTTGACAGCAAGGGCTCATGGATGACAGTCCTTGTCAAGATTGGACTCAAGGCCTTGGACTTTTAGCTTTCTGTACTCTCTACTCTAATATGACAATGATGATTGTAGTATAAATCCCTGACTATATCAGGGCTATTTTTAGTCATTACAATGTCTGGTCAAGATATAGAATAGCTAAGTAGTAGATGTTCTCCTTTTTCAAGGAATAAATATCTTAGCTTTCAGAAAAGGTTTTTTTCATAAAAAGCCAAAGACATCAGTACATTTGAGTGCCTGAAAGTCTAGCATTTAAGAAAGAACTATTGCTTTATATGTTACTTTGGAAGCTATAAAGTATACAGGCTCAAGAATAGTATACATAGTAAGACTTGGGCACATTAAATTATATTTATATAGGGTTGATTCTCCTGAGACTAGTCCTAACTATAGTTTGAGCAACAGAAGTAATGCAGATTATCAAGATCACACTTACAGACACCGACTTACAAATAAAGTCAAATTTATTTCAAGCAGTTTTCTATTTACAAGTCCATGAGTTTTTCCATTTCTGCTTTTAGCATTTTGCCCATATGTCTCCAGAAGGCTGGATAATCTCAATGTTTCACCACAGAAAGGCGTAAATATGTACACACTTGCCATAAGTTTAATACCTTTTCTTCCTTTAAGTTTATCCCTGTGATATTTGGCAGCTGAGGGCTTGTTGTTTCTTGAATCTGTTGTAAGAACTTTAATATAATTTACTGCTAAGTGCATGCCTGAATTGCTTGAAAAAGTAGTATGTTGATTTGAGTCAGGTACAAAAATAGCTGTACTAGAATGCTGGTCATTAAGTTAGTGAAGACAATTCAGAACTCCACACTTACGTATGAAAACATTTATCATTCAGGTAGTAAATGGAAGTTGATGCATTTTATTCATCGTGCAAATTCAGTCACTTACTGAATATTCTGAGAATATGTCTTAACAAAGATATGAAGTTATCTCTTTGAGGGAGCAGGAATTTATGAAAACATAGTAGTGCATGTGGTACAGGTCCTGCTGCAAGCCTGGTGGAAGAAATTGTTCCCTTTAGTCTTGGCCCTCAGATTTTGATTGAGCTGGTTTTGCATAAACTTTATACACTGTAAACACTCAGACTAAGGTAAGACCTTCCTTTCTTGTGTCTTTTTTGGTCTGTTCCCTAAACTGAGACTTTCTGTAAACCAATACTTTAGCAGGAACTGAAAGTCTTTAAGATTCTACAAGGAGCCTGAGTACCTTCCAAGCTGAAGACCTATTACCTCTGCTTTAGTACCCAAACTTTCTCTCACTTCACTGTTCTGTCATCTTTGCTAGTTTTGCCTTTTCAGTTTAATTAATTGACAAATCTAAAATTCGAACTCCCATTTCTCACATTTTCACTTCTTGTTTTAGTTTTCTCTCTCTTGCCTTTAGAACTCTTCCCATAAATGAATGAGGACAATAACGAACTGCAATATCATCCTTTCTCTTTCCTTGGCCTAAATTTTCATCATACTTGTTCTACTCTTTCGTTTTTTGTCTCTCTTGTGCAGAAAGAGAAGCCTGATAACTGATTGTCTCTTCTAAATCCTTTGAGCAGACAAGTACATGCATCCTATCTCCTTCCTGTCACACTTATTTCCACCTCTTATTTCTCTATTTCTCACTCTCATTCAGTGTTTCATATACAATATAGTCCTGTGTAAGTTTCCAATCCAACGAAACTGTTTTGTCCTACTTGCCTCTCCAGCTACTTCACCCATTAATGCTAACATCAACAAATATTGTTGTATATTATTTGTAAACAATTGAGGCTTTGTATTTTTTCATCCAGTTCAGAGCTAGATGTTCTCTAATTTCTTACCATGGCATTCTGGTGAAAGGGCCCCTAGGTAAGCCTATACTTACATCTTCCTAACTAAAACTCAAGATTAGCATTATAACTTCATTCTCTGTGACCTAGCAGTCAATTTTGACAATATCACTCATGTGCCTCTTGAAATCCTGTCCTCTCTTTCCTTCTTTGAGACAGGTATAATAATCAGAGTTCCCTTGAACTGCACGCTATCAAGACATTCTTCACATGCCCTCATCAACTGTTTTTAAGAATTCAATTTCTCTTCTCACTTTGCACCTTAACTAATAGTAGTCTAACACATAAGCACAAATTTAATCACTTTGCTTCACTGAGGCTTCATACCAATTACCTGGGTTTGTTTGCTCCTAATTTATGTCTTTTCCAGTCTAAAATTTCCTCTGATGTATTCATGGAGGCTCAGCTCAAGCTCAACATGATCAAAACAGAATTTATTATTCATTTCCCACAGCCTTCTTCACTACATCCTTTACCATTCATCCTGAGCAATACCACATCCCACTTGTTCAATCTGTTAACCTGAATATTTTTTTTTTCAATTCGGACTTTTCTGAAAGTTTTTGTATTTGTTCAGTGTTTAGGTTTTCCTCATACTTTCTGCATAATTAATATAATTCTGTCCATTCACACAATAAAATCTTGCCCTTATTTTTACCATGTTGTATTGACTTTTTTTTTTGCTTTCAGCCACCTCTCTTGCTTCTCCCTGTTAAGGTTTCTACAGCTGAGAAACCGCACAGATTTTTTTCTGCAAAATCATTTCCCTAGTTCAGTATTTGATCATTTCTAAGTTTCAGTATCAACTCAAATAACTTGCATTTGTTTTCAAGGTCTTCATAAACTCCACCTCTCAACATGAGGATATGGGATCCTACCTTTTACTGATTCATCCCATCAGCTTCCATTTGACTCAAAAACATGTTTAACATATTTATATATTTGTGCTCTATCTCATGCTGTTCCTCACATTTATTAGGAAGTTCCCACAACCATCCAAAAATTGTCATATATGCTAATATATTATCCTCTTTCAAAACTAGAAAAGGTGGGATGTGGTTCAGTGGCTGAAACTAGCATCTGTCTTTCTAAAAAATATTGCCTCATAGCTTCACTTCTACTTCTGTTATCTCTTATTTCATCTTCACATTGCAAGCCAGGGAAAGGTATTGTTTTCGTTCTGTGTTTGAACAAGCACAACTGGGACATCTTAGACTAGGACTCTTATATGTGGCAGCAATATAAATAAATAGTTGTAGTCATACATTTTTATGCCAGAAAGTGGTCTTCCAAACCTAAATCCATCTTCTTGTGGGCACTATGTGTTATAAACGAAAATGTGAAAACTGGAGAGTTTTCAAAAAGTGTTTTAAGAAATAAAGTTTGTCCTAAGAAATCAAAGGGAGAAGCATTGATTTTACTTTGTCATTATATCTGTGTCCTGTATATTTGATGTTGCAAGGCAGCAGAGGAAGTTCAGCTTCCTTTGTATTTCCTGTCATGCTGGTATCTCAAAGTACATAGAGTAGCAGACCTGACCAAGTTAAATATAGTGGGAAGAGCCCTATTATAGAATCATAGAATAACCACATTGGAAGAGACCCACCAGATCATCAAGTTCAACCATTCCTATCAAACAATAAACCATGCCCCTTAGCACCTCATCCACCCGTGCCTTAAACACCTCCAGGGAAGGTGAATCAACCACCTCCCTGGGCAGCCTGTTCCAATGTCCAATGACCCTTTCCGTGAAAAACCTCCTCCTAATCTCTAGCCTAAATCTCCCCTGGCGGAGCTTGAGGCCATTCTCTCTTGTCCTGTCCCCTGTCACTTGGGAGAAGAGGCCAGCTCCCTCCAGTCTATAACCTCCTTTCAGGTAGCTGTAGAGAGCAATGAGGTCTCCTCTCAGCCTCCTCTTCTCCAGGCTAAACAACCCCAGCTCTCTCAGACATTCCTCATAGAGCCTGTTCTCCAGCCCCTTCACCAGCTTTGTTGCTCTTCTCTGGACCTGCTCCACTCCCTCACTGTTGACTCTCTGGACTTGCTTCAGAGCCTCAGCATCCTTCTTGTGGTGAGGGGCCCAGAATTGAATACAGGATTCAAGGAGTGGTCTCACCAGTGTGGAGTACAAAGGGAGAATAACCTCCCTGGACCTGCTGGTCACACCATTTCTGATACAAGTCAAGATGCCATTGGCCTTCTTGGCCACCTGGGCACACTGCTGGCTCATGTTTAGCTGGCTGTCAACCAACACCCCCAGGTCCTTCTCCTCCTGGCAGTTTTACAGTCAGGCTTCTTCCAATCTGTAGCTCTGCATAGGGTTGTTGTGCCCCAAGTGCAGAACCTGCCATTTGGCCTTGTTAAATCTCATCCCCTTGAACTCTGCCCAGTGGTCCAGCCTGTTCAGAGCTTAGTGTCATCTGAAAACTTGCTAAGGGAGCACTCAATGCCTTCATCCAGGTCATTGATGAAGACGTTGAACAGGGCTGGACCCAGCACTGAGCCCTGGGGAACCCCACTTGTCACTGGCCTCCAGATGGAGTAAACTCCATTTAGCACCACTCTCTAGGCCCAGCCATCCAAGCAGTTTTCTACCCAGGAGAGTGTGCACCTGTCCAGGTCAGAGGCTGACAGTTTCCGGAGCAGAATGCTGTGAGAAACTGTGTCAAAGGCCTTCCTGAAGTCCAGGAAGACCATATCCACAGCCTTTCCCTCGTCCAGCAGCTGAGTCACTTTGTCATAGAAGGCAATCAGGTTAGTTTGGCAAGACCTGCCCTTTGTGAACCCATGTTGTCTGGGCCTGATCACCCAGTTCTCTTGAATGTGCTTCATGCTAGCACTCAAGATCACCTGTTCCATGACTTTCCCTGGCACTGAGGACAGACTGACAGGCCTGTAGTTCCCTGGGTACTCCTTGTGAGCCTTCTTGTAGATGGGCACAACATCTGTTAACGTACAAGCATAGCTTCTTCCTGTCATTTTTAGTTCAACAGGTCCTTTCCATTCACCTGAGTCCCAGTCTTTATATTGTACTTCATTGCCTTGCTTGTTCTGGCTATTCAATCCTGACTCCAGCTAACGATGATGAATTACAATAGGAGGACTAGTCCTAGTGCTGGTTAGACACAAAAAAATTAACACATAAGTCACTTTTGCAAGTCGTTCACTAGGGGGCAATACATGTCCCCCTTTTTGTTTTTGCAAAAGTGACTACAGGGTTGCATGAGAATGTTCTATTATTGCTTGACCTGTTGGGGAATGTGGGATGCCCGTATAATGACAGATTCTCCATTGAACACAGAAATGTTTAAATTTTTGAGAAACATAAGCTGGCCCATTATCTGGTTTTATTGTTTGAGGTATTCCTAATGCCATTATAGCTGCATACATGTGTTTAATCACATGTTTCATGGATTCCCCAGTCTGTGCTGTGGCCCATAAATCCATAGAAAAAGTATCTACTGAGACATGCACATACTTCAGTCACCCAAACTCTGGAATATGGGTCGCATCCATTTGCCATAATTGTAAGGTTTGAAGTCCCCTAGGGTTTACTCCAAACCCTAAACCCATACCCTGTTTTTGGCAGTCTGGACAAGAGTTGATTATACCTTCCTAGACAGGGGAATATTTAATTGTTGTTTAAGCACCTTAGTTCTCTGATGAAAAAATTCGTGTGAGGCTTTGGCTTGTAAAAAGAGATTTGTTTGGGGATCATTCCAAACTGTGGCAACAAGGCAATCAGCATGATTATTCCTGACTGCCAGGCCAAAATTAGGCTGATGGCTACATATGTAAGTAATAAAATACTTATGCTCTCATTATTCCAACAGGTACAGCAATTATAACAGTAAAGGATACAAAACCAAACTTTTAACTTAGCCCATTCTATTCTACAGACTGTACCCACAACATATAATGAGTCAGAAACTATATTAATAGGCTGTGATGTATATTGTTGAAATACCATACCACTGCTCATAGCTCCATCATTTGTAGTGAATCAGCTGGCTGTGTAAATAATAACTTCTGGTTCCATTGTCCTCACTTTTGCCAGGTAATGGCAGCCCTACTAGATTGCTTTCCTGCATCTGTAAAAAATGTAATGCCTTTCACTGGTGTCTCAGATCGCATTGGTATCTGTTCAAAGGTTTGGTTTTGTATCAAAGGTATCATTTTGCTAACCAGATATGTGTTGCTAACCAGATATGTGTTGCTAACCTCTCCTATAAAATCTGCTAATGCAATCCCAATAAATTCTGAATGTTTTGTAAACTAATCCAAATTCTCTTTATAGATTGGCAGATAAATTTGTGCAGGTTCAATCCCAGATAATTCCAAACATCTTTTCCTGCTTTTCATTATTAATTGACCGAACAACTTGAGTCTAGTAGTTATAGTATTCTTTGGTTGATATGGTAAAAATATCCACTCAATGATTTGGAATTTCTGCTCTGTTTGTCCCAAAAGACCCAAGGGATGTTTTCGATTTTGACCCTAGTTAACTAACACTAAATCCATTGGTTTGTCTGCTATATAGCAAGTCACATTGGCTGTTAATTTTTTTTCCACTATTTTATCCAATGCTGCCTTCTGGTCACTATTTAAATGCTGTTTATCATTTATCAAACAATTTGTTCCCAATAAATCCATAAACAGTTGAAGGTCATCATTCTTAATCCCTGTCAGTGGTCGAACCCAGTGGATATCTCCCATTAATTTCTGGAAATCAGTAAAAGTTTTTATATTAGTATGTATAGTCACTTTCTGGGGCCTTACTATATTACTGGTTATTTGCCACCCCAAGTAATTCCATGGAGATGATTTTTGTATTTTTTTCTGGAGCCGTTTTTAAGCCCTTTTGTTCCAATATATATACCAAATCTGTTAATACTTGATCAGTTTCCAATTGCTCCCCAGCTACTAATACATCATCCAGGGATGTATTAGTATAAATAAAAAGGGATATTTTTGCCTAAAAGGTTGCAATGCCCAAGCAACAAAATTTTGACATGGAGAATTTTTCATGCCTTGGGGCATGAAAATATATATATTCATATATATATATACCTATAATACATACAATGTATTATACAATACAATGCATGCTTGCATTGAAAGCACTTTGCAGGTTCTTGATTATTAATAGCTGGGACCAAAAAAGCAATTTTTTCTGTGTCTTCTGAATGTAATGGAATTGCGAAGAAACAGTCTTTCAGGGTCACTATAAACAAATCCCAGTCCTTGGATATCATTACTGGAGATGGCAAACCAGGTTGTAATGCTCACATATCCTGCATAACAGCATTGATGACTCTAAGATCAGGTAACAGGCGCCATCTACCGGACATTTTTGGAATAGCAAAAATTGGAGAATTCCATGGACTATTTGAATATTTTGTGTGTCCTGCTTTTAACGGCTCATCAACTAATTGTGTCACTATCTGCAGCCTATCATGAGATAGTGACCACTGATCTACCCATACAGGGGACTTAATGAGCCATGTGAGCTTTAGTATGGTCTTGTCTGGCTGCTCATAAGTGGTCACCCCCCAAAATTTGATACCAATAATGCTCCCATTTGAGATAACACATCTCACCCTAATAATGCTACTGGCAAATTTATTACATATGGCTGTGTCGAGACTGACGTCCCATCTCTAAAATAAAACACAATTCTGTCTCGGGCTATCATCACAGTTTGCATTCCTCCCATGCCCACTATTTTGGTCACAGCAGGAACTGTAGGCCATTGCTGAGGCCACATATGTGGAGGAACCAAGGTAACATCAACGCCAGTATCCACTAAAAAGATGAAAGAGACTGAAGACCCGTTAGGGTGTTTAAGCAACACCTTTTCTTCTGGTTTTCCTTTTGAAATATCTATTGCCAGTAATACTTGAGGGACTCCTGTAGAACCAAATCCCTTATTTCCTCTCTTATTTGGCATAATGTTCAGCACCTGAGCTTGAAACGGAATTAACTGAGCTATCTTTCTCTGTACCCTTTGAAATAGTCACTGGTGGAGTTAAGATATAAACCATAACTTTTATAACTCCTGTATAATCTGAATCAATCAACCCAGGAACAACAAAAATTCCCCTTTGAGTTACAGAAGATCACGCAGTTAATAAGGCACTTAGTCTGTGTCCTAGTGGTCCCTTTTCTGTTGAATCTATCAATACTATGTCTGAAGTGGCTAGCACAGTATCTATTGCTGTTGCCAAGTCCACTCCTGCGCTACCGGTTGTGGCGGTGGTACGGCGGTCCAAACACCCTGAGGTGTCCCTTGCATTTGTGTTGGCACACAGGGGAATCATCCTACACTCATTGACCAGTTTCCTGAATTTCTGCAGGCTGTAGTAGTATGTGTAAGACTCTGACAATTACTGCACCACTTCTTATTTGCCCTGGGTTGTCCGTGTGGAGCTCAACATTCCTTTTGGAAATGACCAGCTTTTCTGCAATTTCTCACCGTTTTTTCCTTTAAGTGTGGACCCAATAGCCGCAGTCATAACTGCAGCCTGATTTTGTACAACCACCCTATCCATGGCATCTAAAAACTGTGCGGTAGTTGCTCTCTTCAGCAGAGTTGCCAAAACCTGTTTAGTTTTTTCATTAGCATTATCAAAGGCCAACATGTCAAGCATTTTGAGTTTCATTTCCTCTGATAATTCTGGATTATTGTCTATAGCAATATGCAATCTATCTACAAACTGCAAAAAAGACTCAGTCGGTCCTTGTCGAATTAATGTAAATGGTTGGCTTGGCTTTTCGCCTTTTACACTTGAAATCGCTTTTTAAGCCAACATAGCAACAGGCTCTAAAATCTCCTTACTAAAATTAGCTTGCCAATCCACTCTACTGTATGCCTCTGCACCCGTTAACATTTGGGATTGTACCCCATAAAGTGCATCCACCTGTTGAGGCACTTTAGCCACTTCCTGATCACACAAATGTTCCCAAGTCTGATAAAAAGCAGGACATTGAGAAGGGGACAATATCAACATGACTAGCTGCCGAATATCCGTAGGACAAAGAGTATGACCCATAAATATAAAGTCTAATAAACTTTGTGTAAATGGTGATTGCAAACCACATTGCATACAAGCAGTTTTCACCTCCTTTAACAACTTCCAATCAAATGGATCCCACTCACTCCTTCTGGTTTGTGTATTAAGTAAGACAGGATAAGCTTCCATAGTGTCTCCTTCTAAAATTGCATCCCGTATTAACCCCTGCCAGCATGTTCCTGGACCCCGCCACCTCACTCTCCCCTACAGTTCCCACGGTGTCAAACCCTGTCAGCGTTTGGAGCAGAGCAACTTCCTTTCTCCTGACAAATATGAATTTCCTCCAATTTTTCCATCATCTTTTCAAAATATTGTCTAAAGGTGAAATGCTCAGGCAGTGTTGAGTGCTTGGAATCTTCACTGAACAAATCATCCAGTGATACAGCTGAGGGGCTCCTTTGGGGAGGAGGATATTCTCTCTCCTCTT
The DNA here is from genome assembly GCA_033558105.1 of Coccyzus lansbergi. Taxonomy (NCBI): domain Eukaryota; kingdom Metazoa; phylum Chordata; class Aves; order Cuculiformes; family Coccyzidae; genus Coccyzus; species Coccyzus lansbergi. The sequence continues at coordinate 383,633 of JAUMJK010000118.1, forward strand.
CTTTATCAAGAGCCTCTTTACACTCCACAAACGGGGGAAGCGGTGGGAGTGGCCAGTGTCTGGGACCCGGTCCCCATGTAGGCATGTTATACATACGAAATGATAATGCAGATGTGGAGGTACTGCCAATATTATCCTACTTCTCGCTCATAGCAGCGTAAGCCTCTCTCTCCACTCTCACTTCACATAAAGTTTCTTTAACTAGTCACCTCAGGGGGACATATTGCCAAAGGCCATTTGGTACATTCCAAAGGTACATTCTTCAAACAGTCTTTGTCCCATTTTCTCCCAAGTCTCTCTTTCAAGTAGGGCAGTGGTAGTCAGAATAATGACTCTTTGATTAGCCCATCTTATCATAGACTGCAACACAGTTTTTCATAAACAATTCCTCTCTCAGTGAGAATATTCTGGAGGAGCTTCTGCACAACTTCTATCCGAGTCTCATTTGCAAATGAACACATGAGCCCCATCTCCTCTCAGACCACTTGCCTGGCCAAGAGTGCGTTTCCCATCAAAGCCTTTAAGCTGCAGCTATATGAAAAAAATTTTCATGAGTACAGGGGCAGTGTCCACTTTCGGTCGGCTTTTACATCCCCTCATTCCAATCTTTGGCAGTCTTCAAGCTGAATCTGAGGGTCCCTGTTTCAGCTGCCAGATGTAGCAAGGAAGCAATTGGACAACATGACAGATCAATGTATCTCAGATTAAATCGTTTATTTTGGGTTTAACTGGCTGCCTTTATAGACCAAGCTCACCAAATTGGTCAATTCTGCCCTAGTAATAGGTATTCTTTGGTCACAGTCTAATCACAGAATCATGTTGCCAGGTTGCATCTTCCGCCTTCAACAGCTACCTTCTTCATTAGCATAACACAATAGAGTCATTACAATCTTTTGTAAACCCAAACACCGTAGATAAAGCTTTCCCAACTCCACCCAGCCACAGCGCTTGGCCTACTCATTATATGTTGCCACCCATCAGACTTGTGGGTGTCTAGATGGGCAAGCAAGGTTCTGACCACCTCCTCTTGGACCAGGGGAGCCTCGTTTTGCTTCTCAGGTTCCTGGGTTTGTACACAAAGGGGACAACTTTCTTTACAATTAAAGACTGAGGCAAAGAAGGCATTAAGTACCTCAGCCCTTTCCTCATCCCCTGTCACTGGTGTTCCTTCTGTGTACAATAGGGACTGTGTGGTCTCCCTAGTCCTCCTTTTATTATTTATATATTTATAGAAAGATTTTTTGCTACCTTTCACAGACTTAGCCAGTCTGATTTCTAGTTGAACCTTAGCCTTTCTGATATTTTATCTTCTGCTGCTAAATGTTACAAGCTTTCCATTTTCCAGGAGAAAATCTAATATTAAGATTGATTTATTGTTTTCTGAGCTTTTCTGTGTATACTATACATGTTCTAATTGGTATTCGTGTTGCCATTATTATTAAATTGCAGTGTTAGAAGTTAATTTAATACATCAAATTTTGAATTTATATTTCCTGGTGTTAGTTACACAGATCTGATTCTAAAACAGTGGAAAACTGACTAGCTCATACAGTTGACTATCCTATAATCTGTAGAATTAATCATTTTGAATATAAAATATCACATACTCTAGATGAGCTGCATATGAACGATAGATCACCAATTATTCATAGAAAATGCATCCAGAGCAGAATTTCAAGCGATGAACACTATTTAAAGTTACAGCTTATCTACAAACTAAGAAAATCAGTGATTGAATATATGTATATCTTCATGAGTTTTTATGGTTTATAAATTCTTGCTAATGAGTTTGTTTCTGAGAAATAGAAATAATCTCAGCACTTTATTCCAGTGCTGTATTTAAGCATGCCATATTATGTTATGACATGTTAAGGACTTCTATTTTAAGAATTGTAAATAGGGAAAATCCATTATCATTTATATACATTCATCTGCGATTACAGAGAAGTCTAAAGTAATTTTTTTCTTTTTTTTCAGAGAAGGGCATAAATATGAAATGCTCATATCATCCTCTTGACCTCTTTCTGTTTCAGAGAAGGGCAAAATACATACTGCATTTGCCATCATTTATGCTGTTAACATATATACTAGGAAAACTTTGCGTTTGTTAGTCACATCTTGCACCAACAGGATGAGCTTTGGCAAATGCATTTTTTACAAATAATATAGAAATGGCAAGCATTATGACAGAGAAACAACTGCTTTTGAATTGCTCTTTCATTTTTTTAATGCACTATGTTTCTTAGAACTAAATGCAGGAGTGAGTGTGAAAGATTGTAGCTTCCTTTTGTCTAAGACTCAGAAGACCAGCTCATGCTTAGCTATCATATTTCCTTCATATGCCCTGATTTCTTATAAAATATTTTCAAATAATGGATTTTGAAAATATATAAACAATGAAACCATGCCCAGAAATTATCAAGCTACACAATCTTAGGCATAGCAGTCTTTAATGAATTGTGGGTAGATTATTTGGCAGAAAATAAAACCTGGGTTTGGTGTTTCAGGGAAAGAACTAGTATTTTAGGTAACTGTTAAATTGGAGAAGTTGTAAGTAGGATTGAGTAGAAAGGACAAATGTCTTAAATATAAAGGGCACATCTATTAATCATTTTATTGTCCTTACTACAGTGACAGGACAAGTCAATGTTGTCATTTTTCCTGTATGAGAAGACACTTTGGTTAAAAGTTTTATGGGAAATTTATAGAACTGCAAGAATGAATGTGAATATTCTGTTGGATATTTCTAAAATTATTTTCAGTAATCTATGTGTGTTATAACAAAAAAAAAATGGGTAAAGAATTGTGCATCTTCCTCCATATGGAAATCTGGAACTATATTTTCATGTTCCACAAATTATAAAGTAGAACTTGACTTTCAAGTTTATGAGATTCTTGAAAGGCTAAGCACAGTTAAGTTTTTCTTTCCTGTCAGTGAAACACAAAATGCTTACTCATTACTGAGCATAAGGAATTTTTCCAAAGTGGTCTCAAGTGGTTACCAAAACTTTAAGGTTTGCCAGGGCTAACTAATTCTCAGATATTTTCTACTGAGTCACACAATTTATAGAAGCCAAAATATAATGATTTCAGAAATTCTTTCAGTTCTATCTAGCCAGTTTTCACTACCATTCACTAAAAGCATGAGAAAATCACATGACGTGCCCTTGGGTACACACAGGTTATTACTTTGTTGGGGTTTCAACCAGGGAAGATTCTGTCTGCTAGTCTCTTACTTTTACCAGGAGCTCATATGGCATATGATGCATATACAGTCTCACACTACAGGAAGGACAATGGAAAGACTATTGTAGATTTTTGGTGGATAGTGATCGCCTTCAAATGCCTCCGTATCTGAAGTAAATGTCAAAACAGAAAATAAGTCAGTGCTTTACAATTTTAGAAGATCGAGTCTGACCTGATCTGACCAGATCTGACAGCAACCCACTGCTATTAAGGTTTATGTTATATAACATACAATTGTGGACAGCAATGTGGACAATGAGTAGTGACTGGTAATGGCAGATGGTATGGATTTTCTTTGATATCCACATACTATAACAGGACCTGCATTTGTTTTCAATGGTACCAGATTTTGAAGGTACTATTATATTGTCAAGTCTTAGCTCTTATAATTGAGATATCATCGAGTATAACTTTTATGCATGTATTTTCACCCTAATATTCATAAATTGGTGGGGGGGAGAGAGATCTAAAAGAATTAAGTTTCTAGCTTAACAGCCCACTTTTTAATTTAGTAATTATTTTGCTTCTTTCATCAGATAAAATAACTCACAGTTAGTATTGTCTATCAATGTATACTTTTCACATCACAATCATTTGATAGGAATGGTTGGACTGTAAGATCCGATGGGTCCCTTCCGACCTGTTTTTTCTATGATTCTATAATTTTCAGGAGGATTCATACTTAGGATCAGAATGTCAAAAAAGGAACATAATGGCACTGTCAACACTACATTCGCACTTCCACTGTGCCTGACACCTTTGAAACTTAATGAACTTAAAGGTTCAGGGACAACATCCTCTTATATAAAGTATAAAACCATGTAACCACAATGCAATTCTTGGAGTCTAATATATATTCACCTTCCCTGGAGGGGTTTAAGGGATGTGTGGACAAGGTGCTGAGGGACATGGGTTAATGTTTGATGGGAATGGTTGGACTCGATGATCCAGTGGGTCTCTTCCAACCTGGTGATTCTATGATTTCTTCCCAGCTTCTTTCTAAAAATGGAATAGATTGATAGATTAAATCAGTCATCGTCAGTCATGTTTCTTACATCTTAGCTGACCTTTTATGGATTTTTCTTTGTACATTTTACAATTTGAAAAGGTATGTACCACAGTACAGTATGCATGGGCAGATAAAACTGCCAGATGTGACCTAAAAAGTCTCATCTATGAGCAATTAAGAATTAGATGCATAGCATAAGAGAGGCAGATTATAACAGCAGTATAAATGTTTCTGATTTCAGAAGTCTCAGCACCAGAGGAGTATTTTTCATTTAAATGGTTCTCTTGGAAGAAATATGCTACAGTTGAAATTGTTGTAATTCAAACCTTTGAGAAAAATGGCATTAGGGTAGCCATTGTAGATAGGAAAAAAATGAACCAAGATCTAGTAGTGAAGCTTAAATCTTAGTGCAGGAGTTGAATAACTCCCTAGATAGCACAGTCAACTCGGTATTACAGTATTTGCACTGTAGTTACTAGTCCAAAAGGAATTGTTAACTTGGAGTGGAAAACAGATACCCATCTGCCCATGGTAAGCGTGTACAGGGTTTCTGCAGTCCAGGTTCCTAAATAAACTATGTAGATCTCAGAACATTCAAATCTGCCAAAACTAAATCAATAATGCTAAAATATTATGAGAAGAAACAATTAAAAAGAACTGACATTTTTATCTGTCCAGTTCATCTTACATATCTATGTTCTGTTTGAAATTCATGATGTCTTCACTTACTTGATCACTGGTGGAGTAATTTCTTTCAGTACTGGGATTTTTTAAATATCTCCTCACCAGTACTGTGGAATTTAATAACCATAATAGTGTCACCAGTAACCGGTAGCTTTGCAGACTGCTTTCATCTCAAATGAACAGTTTATCAAAGGTTGTTCAATCTTACTGAAGCCATCTATGTTTTAGTCATGTCAAAATTGATTTGGATGGATGATCTGAAATAGTTCTGTTGGTAAGATTTGAGATATATTTTACTGGCATGTAAAATATATTACTTACTGTACATTCAGTGATAGTGAAAGCAAGGAAAAATTGACAAAAAAGAGTATCTTGGAGTCTATCTGGTTATCAAGGTCTTATTGGTAAAAAGATGGATTTGCAGTTTTGATATGTGTGACTGCATAAACTGGACCCCCTAAGTAAAAGAGAAACAGATGGTGTATTCTGAAATGTAAAATTGCTACCACAGTGTGAGAATATTGGGACTAAACGCACGAGAAATAATATTTTATTCAAGTACACATTAAGATTTTGAATTTATATAAAAAGATTAAGAAATACAGTCAAGGTAGGGTAAATCTAAGAGAGGTAGAAATAATATCAAATCATCCTATAACTTCATATTTGACTTGGACAAGAAACTTCACAGCATCTTTCAGAGTATATATATTTATTTTATTTTGAATGACAAAGATCATTAGGCTAGAAAAATCGCACAGAATATTTGTGACATCTTATTTAGAAAACCAATTGACTGTGGTAATGTAAATGATGAAAAAAAAAAAAAAAAGCTGAAGAAAAAGAAATAGGAGACTAAATCATTATCTTGATTGCCTATGTAGCAGAGTAAAGAATAAATGCCAAGTAACAGTAAGGACCAGTAGTATAGCATGGCACAAATACCAGCCTATTATGATTATAGCAAACTGTCACTGTAATAAATGTGTTCTAACTAGTTCTTGAGTAAAAGTAAACCTTATCGACCAAGCTGATTATTATCATATGGTCTTCAAGATAGTACTTTTAGCAGTATTAGATTTGACAAAGGATTGCCTGTGTATTTTAATGTGTTTTAATGCCACTCTGCTAATGTTCCAGTGGTTTGTACAAGCTGTTTGCCAATATACAACTCTTCTATCTTATACATTCTGAATATTCAGATATTCATAGACAGTACAAAGAAAATATTCAGACTGGAAATGTACACTGTGCCATTGTCATTTTGTTACTAGTCTTGATTTAAACAGATTGTTTGATATACAGAGGAAAAGGCTCTGGCTATCAGGGCTGAAAAAGAAATAAGGATTTTTAGAGTCAAATGCAGTCCAGAATATGTTTCTAACACTACATTAACCAACAAAGAACTGTTTGAAGTTATGTTTACTGTGAGCAATTTAACACATACACACAAAAATAAGAGATTATAGTGAAACAAAGCAGGTTGTAAAATGCTACTTTTTTCATGACTTCATCAATATGGTGTGAAGAAGCCTTGTTAGTACGGTGTGCAGCAGACCAAACTAAGGATTCAGCGAAGTAAGGCCAAAAATGTCTTCACACATCTGCTAATTAACCCCTGTAAATTATTTTCATTGCTCAAGGAATGAAACTCTGCTGTGCTTACTGGGGCTATTAATTGAGCTTTTAATTGACATGTATAGTTTTCATGAAGCTAATGCACTTACATGCACATGAATGTACACTTATATACAAATACATACAAATATATATAGAGAGAATCCTAGAATCCTAGAATAACCAGGTTGGAAGAGACCCACTGGATCATCAAGTCTAACTATTCCTATCAAACACTAAACCATGTCCCTTAGCACCTCATCCATCCATGCCTTAAACACCTCCAGGGACGGTGAATCAACCATCTCCCTGGGCAGCCTGTTCCAATGCCCAATGACCCTTTCTGTGAAAAATTTTTCCCTAATCTCTAGCCTAAATCTCCCCTGGTGGAGCTGGAAGCCATTTCCTCTTGTCCTGTCCCCTGTCACTTGGGAGAAGAGGCCAGCTCCCTCCTCTCTACAACCTCCCCTCAGGTAGTTGTAGAGAGTAATGAGGTCTCCTCTCAGCCTCCTCTTCTCCAGGTTAAACAACCCCAGCTCTCTCAGCTGCTCCTCATAGAGCCTGTTCTCCAGCCCCTTCACCACCTTCATTGCTCTTCTCTGGACTCGCTCCAGAGCCTCAACACCCTTCTTGTGGTGAGGGACCCAGAACTGAACACAGGATTCAAGGAGCAGTCTCACCAGCGCCAAGTACAGAGGGAGAATAACCTCCATGGACCTGCTGGTCACGCCACTTCTGATACAAGCCAAGATGCCATTGGCCTTCTTGGCCACCTGGGCACACTGCTGGCTCATGTTCACTCAACTGTCAACCAACACCCCCAGGTCCCTCTCCTCCTGGCAGCTTTCTAAGACAGGCCTCTCCTAGTCTCTAGCTCTGCATAGGGTCGTTGTGCCCCAAGTGCAGGACCTGGCATTTGGCCATTTTAAACCTCGTGTCATTGGACTCAGCCCAGTGGTCCAGCCTGTTCAGATACCTTTGCAGAGCCTCCCTACCCTCCAGCAGATCAACACTTCCACCCAGCTTAGTGTCATCTGAAAACTTGCTAAGGGTACACTCAATGCCTTCATCCAGGTCATTGAAGAAGACATTGAACAGGGCTGGACCCAGCACCGAGCCCTGGGGAACCCCACTTGTAACTGGTCTCCAACTGAATTTAACATAATTTACCACCACTCTCTAGGCCCAGACATCCAACCAATTTTCCACCCATATACACATATATGAGCAAATGGCAGGATGGGATGAGTATTGTAAATCATAGTAATCCTGGAGTGAGTCTTTGGAAGTGCTGTACTCTTAGGATTTGTTGTAAACCTGCCATTTACCAAAAGACCTTAATTTATTTCGTATCAGAACCTGCATTTAATCTGTTGCCTTAAGGCTATCCTGTATTACTAACTGGAATAAAGATAAAAAAATCTGCTTTGCAAAACAGGGTAATTTTAACTATTTCCAAACAGTATTCCAACAAACATCATTGCTTTAATACCTATAACCTTGTTTTATATGACTGTGTTATGAATTTACCAGACACATTCTCGAGGGGTAATAAATAAGATTCAGGAAGTCATTTCCTCAATGTCAAATATCTGTGATTAGTAACATCTGTCTGTTGCCAAAGTATAAATGCAAAACATAGTAAGATAATTCCCTGTTTCCAAATCTGAAAACATAATACCATTTTTTTTTCCAAGCATGAAAATTTAAAAGCTTTTTTTTTTTACCACAGGTAGCTTTAGAATAAATAAAGGTTAGTCTATACAGCAGGTTTGGGTCATTAAGCTTCTAGCAGTGGGGGCTAGCTCTTAGGCTTACTCTAACTACTTTAATGAATGCTGAGAGATTAGTAATCATTTAGATAACTCTGATCCTAGACATTGCAAATATGTGTATTTCAGAACAGAACTTTTACATCATAATTAAATCTATTTGTGAAGTGAACTAGCAGGGCTCTAATGAAGAACTGCTTAGTGTTTTCTGTGCAGTCTAACAGACTATCGCTGTCTTTTTATTAACACTCTGGTACAAACTTTTAGTGTAAGTTAGAGTGATTCACATAGTCTTTCTTCACCCTGAATTCACTGTGTGTAAAATGGTGATGATACTTCATTTCACCCACACATTACTTAAATTCCAGACTGTTCAAGGCAGGACAGTATTATCACAGCTTTCAACAAAATTGCACCACTTTTTTTCCAGTACATTCCTTTAACTGGATTAATTAAATGAATGAATGAAAGTGGAGTGTATCCCATCTAATTTTAGCAGTCTAAATTTAGGCATTGAGTCTAAGCTAGTCATCTATACTTCTGTAGGAAAGGAAGAGAGGTAGAGACTCCCAAAGGGTGATTCATCCCATCCAAAGTGTCTAGCATAGATGGAAAGAATTGCCATCTCTCTTTCCCTGCCACTACTGAGAGCAGAGACAGCTGTTTGACTACATATGTATCTCTTCACAGCTGAAAGCAGTCGAAATTACTTTCATTTTTGAGTATATTTTTTAAAAATACTGTCATTAATCTTTCTAATTCACTTGTAGTAGATATAAATCCAAAGAAGGATTTCACCAGCTTAAGGCTTCAGAAAACACACAGTTAACATTTAAGTATATCAGTGTTGACAGGAGAAACGTATACTGCTTTGTTGAATGGGATAGAAAGTTAAATGTGATGGATAACTGAGTGGAGACCCACCTTATCTTCACTTTTGCTTGTGAGAAACGGAAGTCAATAAAGCCAAGTACCTTTTAAACTTTATTTCTTTGCAGATTTATTTAAGACACACACTAGTTGTAAAAGATTAAACTACCAGCATTACTGAAAATTTTCACCTACTGCATATCACTGTGTTAGTCAATAAATAGAGGTTATAAAAATTAGCTGATGCGTCCATCTGTGGAACAAAATTTGGTAGTGCGTTTTGAAGATGTTTGCTTGCAGGATTTCTTAGCTGTTATAACCTTGGCTGAATGGTTGCTCAGTGGTAATTTAGACTCTAAGAACAACCACTTATCACGCTAAAAATGTTTTTTTGCCTTATAAGACAAAAAGAACTAAAATATTTCCATTGTTTAACTGTACCAAAAGCTATAGATACATAAAAATATTATCATAGTATATTCATACTCAAAGGACATTCAATATGCTAGAAGACAGATTACTGCAATTATTGTGCTGAGTGTATGAACAGTTGCATTTTTATCCCTGATACATTGGTTAGTATAGTTTTAAGCTCATACTTTTCTGCACATTTCAGTCCATTACTAACACAAAGAAATGTATTGCCTTGAAAGGAATGAACACAGTAGCATTTTTATGTGTCAGCTTTACTTTGGATGCTGAAAATGCAGTCAACTACCACATTATTGTAATTTTTTTTTCTTGACAGATCCAGCCATATCTTTTGGGTCCAGCCCTGTTCAATGTCTTTATCAATGACCTGGATGAAGGCATTGAGTGTACCCTTAGCAAGTTTTCAGATGACACTAAGCAGGGTGGAAGTGTCGATCTGCTGGAGGGTAGGGAGGATCTGCAAAGGGATCTGAACAGCCCGCCCCCAGGCTAAGACCAATGGCATGAGCTTTAACAAGGCCAAATGCCAGGTCCTGAACTTGGGGCACAACAATCCTATGCAGTGCTACAGATTAGGAGAAGTCTGTCTAGAAAGTTGCCTGGAGGAGAGGGACCTGGGGGTGTTGGCTGACAGCTGAGTGAACATGAGCCAGCAGTGCGCCCAGGTGGCCAAGAAGGCCAATGGCATCTTGGCTTGTATCAGAAGTGGCGTGACCAACAGTTCCATGGAGGTTATTCTCCCTCTGTACTTGGCACTGGTGAGACTGCTCCTTGAATCCTGTGTTCAGTTCTGGGCCCCTCACCAAAAGAAGGGTGTTGAGGCTCTGGAGCAAGTCCAGAGAAGAGCAACAAAGCTGGTGAAGGGGCTGGAGAACAAGAGGAGCAGCTGAGGGAGCTGGGGTTGTTTAGCCTAGAGAAGAGAAAGCTGAGGGGAGACCTCATTGCTCTCTATAACTACCTGAAAGAGGTTATAGAGAGGAGGGAGCTGGCCTCTTCTCCCAAGTGACAGGGGACAGGACAAAAGTGGATGGCCTTAAGATCCACCAGGCTGGACATCAGAGAAATTTTTTCACAGAAAGGTTCATTGGATGCTGGCAGAGGCTGCCCAGGGAGGTGGTTGATTCAACTTCCCTGGAGGTATTTAAAAGATGGGTGGACAAGGTGCTGAGGGGCATTGTTTAGTGCTTGATTGGAATGGTTGGACTCGATGATCCTAGGGGTCTTTTCCGATCTAGTGATTCTGTGCTTCTGTGATCTCATGTGTATCACTGCAGAGCTTGTCTCCAAATTCGCACTTAAGATTTCATGTAAGTGCATAGTAAAATATCCTGTCTCTGCCTAGTGATAATTATATGGAATCAGTTTCACATTGTCTGACAAAAGCTGATACTAGTATACTTTGAATCATTCATCTGAACTCTGCAGACATGCTTAAGTCATGTCAATGCCGCCATTTTGAAAAAAGATGTGGTAAGATCTCCTGTTGCCAGAACTCTAAATCATGGACTCTGCCCAGTTAACATAAAAAGATGTTAACAGTTAACATGCAAAAGAGCTAAAAAAGTTACAGTTCAAAACCTGAAGAAAACAAAATAAGAAACAATCCCTGACAAAAACCGTCAAAACAAACCACAAATGTCATGCAGTCTAGTCAATGCTTTCTGACTTCTGAAACTTCTTACAGCTTTCTGTGTGAGACTTGTCTAAGTCTTTCTTATAGACTAGGCAAGATAATTCATTGTCAAATCCAAGGCAACACATAAGGATACCTCTGTCTTTGCCAGTGAGTGTGACTAACTTTTCATTTCAAACAGGAGAATATGTGCAGCAGTAGACAGGAAAGGCTCGTCCATGAGATTCTTGTATCATCCAGAGCTGTCTTTTTTTTAGCCTTAATCATGTTACATAGATACTTGCTTTTTGTGTACAGAACCACCGTGTACTTCATGTTCATAAATTTCTTTCATTCTTTATATAACTTTTTGGTGAGGCTTCTCTCCACTATTGCAGGTTTTGGGGTGGGGGGTGGGGTTTTTTTTTGATCTGCTGCTATGTTCCTGAAGCAAATCTGATGTTAGGTCTTAAATCTCTTTTTCCAGTAAATACCAAACATAGCCTAAGTTTCATGGCTTTGTCTATCTTTACATAGTACTAAACGCTAAACAATTGCTTCATATTCTCCAGATGTGTTACAATCACTCTTCCTTCTCTGAACAAAACACATTCCATCAAGAATACAAATAGCATGGGGGAGTTTCAATGGAACTGTTCTACTTTTTCTCTGTTTATGCTGGCCTTGGTTACTTTTTGTAGTGATCGTATATTTCAAGTGTCAGGTAGAGAACAGATAGTGCATAGCAGTAGTTCTCTAATGTCCAAGCCTGTGCTTTAAACAGCAATTATCATGTTCTCAAGTAAATTTCTACCTGCCTTGAATATATTGTTTCCTTTAATTAAGTCTGATGAGCCTGATTTGGCTCTTTTCAACACTGTGAGAATATATTTATGGAAAGCTTACCCATCAACATGTTTTTTCATTATATGTTTCACTACGTATTTTTGTATGTGTTTCCCCGTGACATCAGCAACACTAAATGCTCCTTTAAATTCATATTTCAGTTTGAAGTGAATACACTTCGTTCAGAAATTTTATCTATTGAGTTTTATGTATTACCTTGCACGCAGCTTGCCTTTCTATGAGCCAAATCAACATTATCACTTACAGATTAACAAAAACACTGGGGGGGTTGATTCATGCAAGCAGTTTATGGTATGCAGTAGTGTGTATCCATTGGGAATATTCACTTTCTTCTTCCAATATCCTTTTGTTCTTTTCATCTTTGGGTACAAAAAATTAAAAGGATCCAGCCATGAATTTCTTTGGTGCAGCTTTTTGTATGTGTGCATTTGCAGAGTATACTGTGCTTAACTCTCCATGAATCCTTCAACCCTTCCTCCCAGAAGAAAGATTTCATCTCACTTGCTATTGAACTGATTGAAATATTTCTTTGTCCATATCTAGCCCGAAGTATGCTCTACAGCTTAACCAACAACCCTGCCCCTGCAGCTATGCAGATCAAAGCCTAGAAAGTGTTGTGTTTTCTAGCCTCTACACCTGTATTTCCTTCTCAAGGAAGTATGGAGGAAGTGGAAAGTTAGCATTATTGTTCTTGAACCTGCACTTGTGAACTGAGTAATGAATTTTACATGTGTTCTGTGATCCTGTGTCTGCTAGCCTGGCACTGTTCAGCTCAACAGATGTGATACAAGTGACATGTATTTTATACTGAACAAAATAATAATCATCTCACCATTAAGAGAAGTAATAGCAAGCACGCTAGCAAACGTATATGATGGATAAAGTTACAATTTTACACCTTCAAAAATCTGTAGAGAGACTTTTATATATAAAAAGAATCCCCTAAGCTACGCTATTGGTTCTATCCACCTCAAACTTTACCATTTCCAATGTTACCAATCACCTATCTAGCTCCTGGACCAAGTGAGACTTAGAAGTTCAGTGTGCTTGTATGTTTTGTCACTTTTCATTCCATCCAAATCCCACTTTCCAAAGGATGTTTACTGAACAATGGGACAAAAGTAATTTTACCTTTTATGAAAGCAATGAGTAGGCTGGTAATTTTCAATTCTGACCATCCATTATGTATTTCTAGAAATAATGAAATGGCATAAGTTGGTATTCTACATCTCATGTTTGCATCCTTATGAATTCCATTCCACAAGATATTCAGTAAACAGATATGTCCTCATCCTGTGAAGAACAGCATCTTTATAAACTTCTGACATAAACTGGCAAAAATGGGTGGTTATATTGTGCAGAGACTTAGATTATGCAATGTATACTAGTAAGAACTGAGATGGTTAATGAGAGAGATGTCCTTCAGTTCCTTGGCACTGAGTAATTTCTGAGTAGCCCATAGTACCAGAACAAAAATGATGTTCTGAATGCAAGAGCAGACCAGCAAAAAACTCTAACATAACAAGGAAACAGATCTTGGGGGGATAAACTATAAAAAGAAAAGATGTGTCTAATCAAAATCATGCAAATAGCAACCTGTGAGTCTTAGTATGCAAAGATGTTCAACAGATACAGAGAATTAGTTGTGATAAAAATGCTTTCTTGAAGCACTTAAAGAGGCAATAAAGTAATGTTAATGTACTGGATAGTTCAAAACTAAATTGCCCATGGATACTTTTAGTTCAGACTATAGTATCTTTTATCAGAAGTGGAGGTCAGTACTTTATGCACCACAGGTATTAATAATAATTGTCAGTAAAATCACAGAAAAGATGATGACTTTTGCCCTAATCCCTGACCATGGAAAGTTTCCCTTTTAACAATTTATTTACTTGAAAGAGGCAGGTCTATTTATAGGAGAAGAATAACTAACTCAATTACTGAATTGTAAACAGTGTCCAAGAAAATAGATTTTTCTTTTTTAAACTGAAAAAAAAGTTGTGATTTGTAAATTTAATGTAAGGATAGGAGAGATTTTATGATTCCAGCTAGCCATTCTGGAGTATTTGACAAAATATAAAAGGAGCAGGAAAGTCTAGTAAGAAATCTAATTTTAAATAAGTCTACACATTTGATGAAACATGGACTGTGACCATCAGAACAGCTACTGAGAAAAGGATTCTGAAGTCAGTAGTTAAGAATGTTCATACCTGGTAGATAGATACATAGTATATTTCTATCCCACCTATATAATACTAAAAGGTTCTCTTAATACTGTATGAGCTGTACTTTAAAGGTATCAGATCATGGTTTCTTGAAAACAAACAAACAAAATGTAGAAAATACACAAATTCAAACATTGGTTTAACATAAAATAAACTCAAGAATGTGACCATGAGTAGTATCTTGATCACCATGGCTAAGGACATATATAAGACAAAGAAAACCTAATAATTGCTTGGGATCCCAAGGGCTGACCCTACAGGAGGAAATGTTGCATCTATCATTTGGATAGTGTCGCTGCAAACAGCAACAGCATCACAAAAGGCAATCTTAAGTTTGTATATGGCTGATGCCTCAAGACAGACATTCACTTAAAAACAGGAGTTTTCCATGACTTGGGTAGTGTTTGAAGCAGGCAGCCTCCAAAGTAGGCTGAAATAGCTGTAGGTCAGGATGCCATACCATTAAAATTAATGACCTTGTCAAAATTTTGGAAACTCTGTTCCTGGATATGCAGTGCTCTTAAGATATGTTCTGTATTACGACCTTCTGTAGGAATAAGCAAACAGAGAATGTAAAAAGAAAAAAAAAGGTAAAAAATCTGTTATGATTTAGATGATGACTACTAAAAAAAACATTTTCATTTTTTCTTGGAAATGTCATCATTTGGAGTAGATCAGCCATGCCATGAAACTATTTTAGCTGAAGAACATGAGACAGTCAGAGCTGCAATAACTTACTTCCAAGGCTCAGGTCTTATCATCATAACCAATACTTAGAGTACTTCAAGTTGTTCAACATTCTTCAAAGGATTTCAAAATTCTTGCCATTGTAAACAATATGACAACTTTCTTTCGTTAAAGGTCACAGCAGCCAAATTCCTATTCAGTTAAATTTCCCCTTTAGTTATTAAACTGTAACTTTAATCATGCATTGCAGCTAGAACTGCATTACATAATGTCTCTCAATCTTACAACTACAATTATGAAACAACACCTATGTAAAATATGAAACAGGAATTTTTTTGGTTTTTCTCTGGTGGTATAGCAGACTGGAGAGAGAAGTCAAAAACTTGGTTTGTTTAAGGGTGTGATCTGTAATCCTAGTTACTAATTGAGCATCAAGCAAGATGATGGTTTAATTAGAAGTAGCACATTGCCTTTGATAAACAGATGTTTGCTGTCTGCAAAGTTAGGACAAATAAATATTTTTTCACTTTGTCACAGCGTGGTAATTTCTGGCCTCTGGTCATTGCATCCAGATATGTCTCTCATAAACAAAACATTCCAAATTAATACATATTGCCATAAATTAGCACATCTCTGAATGTCTCTATAATTTCTTTAAAGCATTGTATCTAAGAAGTTGAGTTTCTCTGTCAAAGCTGTATGAGTAACAGTTCAATAAAACCACACCTAGTTGTCAGTGGACTAGGATTTGGGTAAATATGGTCCAACCCAACACTCCTGTGTCTAGTGACTTGGTAAACAGTGAAGCATTCAGAATTTTAGGATCCTACCAACTATGTGAATAAGACCCCACCTTGCTATTATTGCTGTAACAAACAAGGTAAACAAAAATTCAACACGCGACTCAAAAAAAGCTGCCATTGGACTTGTTTAAAAATTATTCTATACAATTACTTGATAGGTTGCTTAGCAAATAAAGGCTTGTCTTCGTTCTGCTTTTCTAGCTTCTAGGTAAATAACAAGTATAGAAAAACACCCATGAGTTAATAAGCAAATAAAGCTTTTAATTTTTCAAAAATTATCTCATTTAGATACTGTAGCAGATGTTATCATGAATATATTAGATTGCACCAGTTTATGAAGAATACTTTGTGGCATTCTCAGATTTTATTTTATCTTTTTGTGTCTTTAAGAACTACAAATGTTTATCATCAAGTTACAAGTGTTTAGCATTCAACTTAAGTTTAAAAAACGACCAGATGTACTTTTAAAAATGGATGTTTAGCATTTGCTCATTTTGGCATTTTACTTCAACTTCTATCCATACATAGCCACAATATTCATGTACCTTAGGAGGTTAATACTTACCAGGGATGGATAAGAACATACATGTTTAAGTTGTAGTCTATTGATAGCTAGCTCGACGGATTTGGTTCAACATTTGGTACATTTGTGATTGCTGTGCTTTGAATTTTCAAGGCTCAGCATGTAACATACCATTTATCTTTGAAAATTTCTCTTTTTTTATTATGGTTTTAAAGATTCACAGAAACCCCACTGGGAATTCTGCCATCTAGTATTAAAATTCTGCATTCATATTCACTAAAAATGCTGATGTCTAGTGGGCAGAAAAATTTCTTCTCAAGTGCTCCATCCACCTCTAACTAAGAGCATTCACTGTAATGGTATTTCCTGTAGGTACATAATAGTGTGAGCTTGGTTATTTTGTGCTCATGAGCAGTTAAATATTTATGACGTGATCCTTTGGGCAGCCAAGCTCCTCCTTGAAGGTAATGAATGCCTTTGCTAGGGTCAACATGTTGACCACTACTTATATATCGCACAGTAGAAATGCTGCTGTAGTTCCAGCAAAATACCTAGGTCATGCAGGGGAGTATAAGAGTTCTTACTCTGCCTTTATTTCCCTGAGCAAACACACAGCTGGGGCTCATGAGTGAACTGCTACAAAGAAAAAGTTCTATCAGTATTATATCCTGTATTTATTTACACCAATAGGAGTTCAAGTTCAAATAAGGGTCAGTAACATACAATTTTCCAAAATTAAATTGTAAGATTTTCCACCTGGCTATAAGGTTTCTTTCAATGGGTACTCTTAACAGAAAAACTTAGAAAATAAATCGTATAGGCAGAGGAACACTAAGAGTCAGAATACATACTGTGAGTCTTATAACTACAGTAAGAGTCACAAAACATATGTGAGCATCACAATTACAATACATACACTGGAGCCAAGCATATCACAGCTATATGGTGAGCAAATCAATGATGACAATAGCAAATAACTCTGCTAATGCAAACAAACTGTGCTTTTATTACACAAAATAGGATGGAAAAGCAAATTAAGACACAAGTAGTAAACATAGTTCAGTTATAACATATGATATAGTTCCTTCTTCACATTTGTTATACAGTTCTGGTTTCTCTGACAAGACTATCCTAAAGCCTCACTTTTAAAGAAATGTTAATATTTTACGTCACTATGATGATGAGCAAGCTCTGTGTGGAAGATGAGAATTATGAAAAAAGTTTTTAATATTGCTTTTCTGAAATGAGTTATGAATACAGAAGAGATGGTTCTTTATTAACAGGCTAATTCCCACTGAGAAGAAGCAGGAGAAAGCAACTTCATACTTCTAGTTGAAAAATAATGACATCCCATAGCTTGCTGGTAGTTTGCCCCAGTTTGAAAGAACTCAAACTATGCTCATTTTATGACAACTTTCTGTATCAGCAAACAGGGGGTTCTGCCCAGAAAGAGATTGAAAAATGTGTATAGATCAAAGGCTAACTTGTTTACCTGTGTAGTAGGAAGATACTAAAGAACTTATTTAGCAAACATTTACGTTCTGGTTGCATTGTAATTCTACTGTTATTTAGGGCTTAGGTCAATTTACAGATTTGCATGGAGTTTGAGCCACCGTGCAATTATTGTCTTTGATTTACCCGTAGGCCTTGTCCTGTTTTGCAAGGTAACCAACCTATAAAATATTCATGTATGCCCATCTATTCTATATATCAGCTTATATTTGTGCTTTTGGCTCCTTTGGCTTTTAGAGGCAGGAAAAAATTTCTTGATATGAAGGGCTGGTTTTCGGTTGCCAGAATTCCTTTGCAGTTTTAATGGAAAGAAGTAGAACTTTTTGGGGGTAGCCAGCATCTCATTTCCATTCCTCCCTCATACAGCCACTGTTGTATCTGTAGGGCCTGCAGAATGTAACTGCTGCAGTGAGGCAAACAAAGACACCATTCAGCGTGGAGAACAGCTTCCTTTCCGCACCACTCTCTGGCCACGGCAATGTTGGCTGGAGCTCACTATCTGACCGACACGAGATTTGCTGCCTGAACAAAACTCCCAAAGGACACCCATTTGGCGTCCTAAATTAGTTCAGTGGGATGAAGACTTCCTTTTCAGCATTGGCATGAGCACTAAAAGTCAGCTGTGAATTGCTTTTGTTTTCCTGCTCTTTACATACAGACATATATTCTTTGTTATCATATTTAACAAAACTATTGTTCATTATGGCTCAGGTGGCTGGTTCCACTACCCCAGCTGTGTTCTTAGGATGGTATGTTCCAAAGTTACAGAATTTGTAAGAGGACATTGTTTCTAATGTGCCGCCTCTGAAATCCATCATGGGGGTCATTTCCTGACTTTTGTGTTGCTTTGGTCCAGTCCCTTGGAAGTTCCCATTGTGTGTGACACTTCATAAACTCAATATATAAATTAGGTATTTTATTATATCTATTTTCTAGGCTAAGCACAAAAGAATTTACTTCAGTTTATGATTCTACTGGAAAAAATTAATACAAACATTTGTTGATTTAAATAATTAAAAAGGATTGTTATAAACTAACAGTTTAAACAGAAAACACCTTATTCATAGTGTTTGTTCATTTTGAGACTTCAAGGTAATGAAAAATATACAGAAATTGTTAAAACTTCACAAAATGTTTAACACTTTTTAACAGGAACTTATGCCAACCTTTAACACATCTGTTTCTTTAACGAGAAAAACCGGGTCAGAACTTTAATTTTCAAGCTCTAAAGTAAATAGTATGTATACTAGATTTGCAGATCAGGCTTTGCTTTGTAGATAAACAGATAAGGCAGAGAGAGGCTAAACCACCATGACCATAAACACCATTACAACAGAGTGACCATTGTGAACTGTGCCAATACAATATCAGAAGCCAGCAATTATAGGGAAAGAAGAGTCAAGTTAGGATTAGTGAATCAACTTTATTCCTAATGAAATATCATTAGAACAGTGGAAGTTTATATCATGGATGAATAAGACACAGGATGTCTGCCATTTAAATGCATGTCATGAATAGATATGGCAGAAATCTCCCATTTGAAGCAGTTTCTCTCCAGTGACTTCAGGGATGTACCCTTTCTTTAAATCACTATGATCAGTGTGGTTGGATGTATGGTACAGTTCTAATTTTAAGGACTATGGAAACAAACCTCTGATTAGTGTAGTACATTGTGTTTCCTCCTTTCCCAAAATAAAACTGTTTTATTTATACTCATTTCCACAAAATGTGACCATTAGTGAAGAATGAGTCACAAAGATTTGGTGGTTCAGTTCAAATGTACATCCAGAAGTTCAGCAGACTCCAGAGTTTACTAGATCTCACACAATCTTCTCCAGTCTGGAAATTAGATGACAATCTCTGAAAAACAGCCTGTCTTGTGACGTAGTTCAAAAAAAGGCTTTTCTCACAGTATTTCGGCATTTCTGATTTCAGTTCTGGATGAAACAGGGCAATGCCAAGGCAGGAGAAATAACTTTGAGTAACTTACAAAACGTTTTTAAGAGACTAGATTTGCCCCCTGTTTGTTTGACTTTGACATTAATTTTATTCGAGGTAGATTGATCTAGCTACTTCCACACAATAATTTCCCTAGTTTGTTTACTGTCCAAACATAATTTGTCTGGCAGCATTTTCCAAAGGACAAAACAATTTGAATGGAGTTCAAAAACTAACTGGTACATAATTGCATAGAAATATTACTGGACTGATGATAAATGGGGTTTTTCCTGTACTTTTAAATCTAGGTCTAAGTTGTAGTATACTCATCTTCAGACTAAGAGGCATAGCTAGATTTCTTAAGAGTACTGTTACTGACTGAATCATGTACAGCAAACAAGGCAGAATCTCTCATGACAACATTCTCCTATATGAGGAAGTCCTGTCATTGTGTGAATAAGGATTGTTTAAACAATTGCATTACCATTCCAAGCCAAGACTGGAGAATATTCTTTAACAGTAGTATTGTCTAAAACTTCTGATTTGTTATTTATTTCTATTATACTTCTTATATTCCCTATAAAGGAATAAAGGGTCCTGATCCATAATTGAAATGGGTAAATTATTCTCATAAACTTATTCTGAACCAGCCTCTGGAAGACTGAAGTGAAATTGCAAATAAGTAATTGAAGAAAGCACCTCATGGATGTTTGATTTATCCTTCATTATTCAGTTTGATATTCTGATTTCCTGTATTTAGACAGAAATGCATACACATACATGTATTTGATCTTTTAATACTGAAATCGACCTTCTACAGGTTGCATTTGAAAGGCACACACCTACACAGCTGTTAAGCAGCAGTGTCTCACACAAGTGTCCAAATGAATTTTATATATATAACACTTTCTGCTAAAGAAAGCCTCAACGTTGTGGCTTTCTTAGACTTTCAGGATGCATAGACATAGTCAGTGGATTCTAATGGAACTTAATAGGGGCAGTGCTATCCAGCTATAAAAATGCCTGCAAATTTGGGCGGCTGTGAAGTCCTCTGATCATTTAGATATTTTTCCTTCTTCCCTCACACTTTTAAATGATCAATACAATTCCTTTTAGGTGTTTGTAATGAAGAGGTATTGGAAGGAGAAGAGAGTTTGATTAAGAAAAAAAATGGCTGAGTTACAGATAGCATTTAAAAGCTCAAATGATGCAGCCAAAATTATGCTACTTTGGTAAAGAATCCTTATCTGGCCCAAGGACCTACAAGGGCAAGTAATTAGTCTTCTCTGTTTCACCAAGATATACAGCATAACCAAATGAAAAGGCTGTCTATTCTGTTTTCTTCTATTCTGACCTTTCAAATTATCTAAAACTATATTTAATGCTAGTTGATGCCAGTAGATTTACAATCCTTGGGACACAAATTCTTTTGTTAACCATTGTGCAGATAAATGAATAAAAGTAGTAGTCATGGAAATGCAAGCTTTTGCTATATTGTCTACCAATTGCTTGAAAAAAATTACTCTTAACATAAAAAGGTCTCTGAGTAAATGACTGACCATCTAGCACCTCTAAAATAATGCCAAATAATTCCAGATTTTCTAGGTTTTTATTTCATGAACATTCTTGCCTACTAAAACAATTTCTTGGTATATTTCTTCTTGCTAATATATACATCCAAAAAAAAAGAAGTGCTGATATAAAACCAGATTTGTATCTTCCTTGGTCTAGTGAAAACTTTTAAGTAGCAATCAAGAAGCAACTTCCTCTTGATAGTATTAGTAATGGTTCTGGCCTGCACAATTATCATGGTGTCTCATATACCTTAGAGTTGATTGAGAACTTTGTATACCAAGGTGTTTTGCACTTTCTTTTTCTCTTTATAGAAAATATACTGTAACAATATCTTCTGTTTTCTTTTCCATGAGAGAAGCCTTTTGTGTATATACTCCCCCATTTTCACGTCAGGAATAGGAATAGATTCTTTCCAGTTGGCTGAATATAAAACCAAATATTCTGGTTTGCTGAACTAATCTGAAATGTTTCATTTTAAGTCAACACATACTGAAATGTATATCACTCTGCACCTGCTTTGCTGTATATGCATCATACCCATAACTCTCGCAGGTTAGTATTTCTTGGCCAAATTCCTTCTTTTCAAATGAAATGTATATAGCCTCATCAAAGACACATGACCTGTGTGTTAAGCAAAATGCTAAGTGTAGCTGTATGAAAGTATTTCTGTTGTGAAAATGCTGAAATTAAGTAGTTCCTTCTTTCTGCACTGGAATTTTTCAAAATGTTTTGTTCAATGTAACAAATAGGAATTTCAGCTTTTGTTTCACTCTGAGAAGAAAGAATGTATTACAATATTATTAACCTCAAACAGATATTGCTCTGATTATCATTCAGTTCAAGCATGATTAGAAAGATCTTCCCATCCCAATAGTAAAATCTGAATCACTTTCATTTGTGCGCTTAGGTCCTGAGTTTTTTTAAGAATCCCATAGGTTCCATAAGCTTTCCATGATCAGCAGAAGGTAGCATCTGATGTGTTTCTTGTACTAACATCTGAGTTTGCAGCCACTGAAAGGAGTAGGAATTTTGTAATCAACTTCAAACGATCATCTTAAATGAACATTTATGGATGTAAAACTAAAGCCACTGGGTATGTAGTTATCTCCCAGTAACCCACATCCTGCTGTGTTTTTTCACTGAGATGAACCATAAATAGCCAATTTATAACAGAATTGAGAGTTAGCCACAGTTATAACAAAAGAATCTTTTAAAGTGCAAGTATTTTTATTTCATTTGTTATTATTGTTGCTTGCTAACATGGCTTAAAGTAAACAAAGAATAGGCCAGTAAAAACACTCCATGTCTTAGGGTCTAGTCTGTCTTCCGAACAGCTTCTGTGAAGGCAAAGATACAGAATCTGCAAGGCTGTTCTTTAACCATCTTGGGTTATATGTTTAAAAATTAAACAAAACGTAGAATGCCCACTCATTGCAAGAAGTACATGACCTGGTGTTGTTTTGACTTAGCTTTTTATTCAGAACAGTTTCTGCACAAGAAACAGTTTCAGGAGTCTGTTTAAGCTTTTGTCTTCTGTTTTCATAAAAACACTTGGAATTATTATTCTGCCTGAGCCAGAATCATTTACCTGGAACAAACCATATGAGATCCCTTTGATATTATGTGTGTTTGTTTCTCTCTCTGCTTCATCACCAACTAGGAACTACCAAGTATTTTAGGAATAAACATAACTAGAAATTTATCATAAGGGGATCAGGGCATTTACATGAAGTCCTAGAGATGAAATCATAGAATCATAGTATCACCAGCTTGGAAGAGACCCACTGGATCATCGAGTCCAACCATTCCTATCAAACACTAATCCATGTCCCTCAGGACCTCGTCTACCCGTGCCTTAAACACCTCCAGGGAAGGTGAATCAACCACCTCCCTGAGCAGCCTGTTCCAATGCCCAATGACCCTTTCTGTGAAAAACTTCCTCCTAATCTCTAGTCTAAATCTCCCCTGGTGGAGCTTGAGGCCATTCACTATTGTCCTGTCCCCTGTCACTTGGGAGAAGAGGCCAGCTCCCTCCTCTCTACAACCTCCTTTCAGGTAGTTGTAGAGAGTAATGAGGTCTCCTTTCAGCCTCCTCTTCTCTAGGTTAAACAACCCCAGCTCTCTCAGCCGTTCTTCATAGGGCCTGTTCTTCAGCACTTTCACCATCTTTGTTGCTCTTCTCTGGACTAGCTCCAGAACCTCAACATCCTTCTTGTGGTGAGGGACCCAGAACTGAACACAGGATTCAAGGAGCAGTCTCACCAGCATGGAGTACAGAGGGAGAATAACCTCCCTGGACCTGCTGGTCACACCGTTTCTGATACAAGCCAAGATGCCATTGGCCTTCTTGGCCACCTGGGCACATTGCTGGCTCATGTTCAGTCAGCTGTCAACCAACACCCCCAGGTCCCTCTCCTCCAGGCAACTTTCTAGACAGACCTCTCCTAATCTGTAGCACTGCATAGGGTTGTTGTGCCCCAAGTTCAGGACCTGGCATTTGGCCTTGTTAAACCTCATGCCATTGGACTCTGCCCAGCAGTCCAGCCTGTTCAGATCCCTTTGCAGAGCCTTCCTACCCTCCAGTAGATCAACAATTCCACCTTGCTTAGTATCATCTGAAAACTTGCTAAGGATACACTCAATGCCTTCATCTACGTCATTGATGAAAACTTTGAACAGGGCTGGACCCAGTAGTATGGTAAAAAAGAAGTTCAGTTCAGTAGAGTGGAATATTTGTGCATGAAGGAAAATATTCACATATTTAAACTATACAAAATAATACTCTAATTTTTTGGTGATAATTTGTTTTTAGCCAGTCTCTGGTTGATTATAGAATGTATAGGTCTTTTTTTTAGTTGAATAAAGTCATATGGCTTCTCTTCAAACCAATTTTTGTAAGTTTGAAATTTACTGTGGATCTTTGTTTATGTAAAACATCACTTGTACTTTAGAGATAATACATCACTCAGTAGAACCTCTTGTATAATAGCATCAAAGAAGGGAATAGACAGAAAGCTTTTTGGACGTTCACTTTTGTAGCATATATTTGTCTCTAGTGAAAACTCTTCTATAAGTCACTTGATATCTAGGAAAACAGTCTTTGCCAGCAGGTTGAACGAATTGTACACAACATTTACAGGCTCTGAGTTTAGCTTCCAAGGCTTTTTGGTAATAAACTATGTCACTAAAATACCACTAGTCCTAACAAGAAACACTGCATTTCATTCCAAGTTATGAAGATCATCTTCATTAGTTTAATTTAAAAATCACTAACCAATCAAAAAGATGTTATACTGCAGAAATAATTCAGAGAATGTATAACATCTTTTAAAAAGGCATTTTTAGTAATTTATTTTTTAAAATGTTTTCTATATCTACAAAAAAGAGAAATAATGAATACTTTTTATACTGACTGGTTATTACAGAAAATATCCCAGTGCGTCACGTGTCATGTATTATCATATTAGGTATTCTCACGTATCATATTTTGATCAAAAGACACTTCTTGAATCCACATTGTGTCACATTTTTTACTAGTACACACTTCAGCTATTGAAATCTGGTTTCCATAAATCTATATTTTTCTAGTAGGATAGTGATAATTTTTCATTTACCATTGTATTGCATATCAATGAATAGACTATTTTAAGAAAATTCTGCTCTCAGCTATCATACAGAATAGGTGAATAATACTGGAGTTAATCAAAACCAGTTCTTGATGGTCACAAGCACATAACTTCACTAACAGACTTGACTTCTATGTAGGTCTTAGGTTTGCATATGTCACTCTTTGGTTTTAACCATAGATTTACACAGAGTGTGGGGCATTCAGGGGAAAGAAGCTTAAATTGAAAGCTTTTCATGTATTTATCTTGTAACTTTAAAGAGTTTAATTTTTATTTCCATATTACAAAAGCAAAAAAACAAGGTGTTAATAGACCCTTTACTGGTTAAAAAGAGGAGACAGAATGCAAAAGACCACAGAGAAAAGCAAGTGGTAGAACTGGCAGTGGTAGCTAGGAGGTCTTACAAACTGTCCTTTGCTCTAATCTTCTTTACATTCCTACATTTCCATGTCACCAGTGTCATCAGCATAATATGCAATGATTTTTTAGATTTGGAAAATCCAATCTTTCTTCATTATTTAATGCTTCTTAAAAAAGTATTTTTTCATAAAGAGATAGCTCACATGTTTATGGAATTGTAATTTAGTTTTATATAATTTTAAATTCTTTTAAATCATACAAGCCTGAAGCTATGCATACTGCCATAACTAAAAAAAACAACTGGATTTATTACTCCTTTCTTTATTTTCCCTGTTTTCACTTCTTTCATTTGCTACTTCATCAAAAACAGGGCTATAAACTGTCAGAGGGAAGCATGTTATCATTCTTTTCTATCTTTCTGTCTTTCTGTATGCCTTTAAGGTTTACTTTTTGTTTAAATTCCATGACTGTGTTATGCAAATGATTGAATTTAATGTTAAAAATTTTTGCTTCTGGTGCCATGAAGTATTTAAAACACATGGTTGATCCTTGCTCCATCAAACCCAAAACAACTTGCCACCAACTTCAGTGTACACAGGATTTTATCCTCTGAATTTTTGAATCCAACTAAATTTAAAGTATGTTCTTAAACTCTGTGTCTCAGCACAGAATACATCTATAATCTGCCTAATTTTCAATTTTTTTTTTGCCATATTCTGTGACGCCATCAAATTAGAAAGCAGTGCATTGGAAAACATTCATTATGTATATATTTATATTTTTATAGAATGTATTTATATAATATGTATTTATATACTTCTAATTTTATCTAAGTAACTATTGATCATGTATGTCAGGACAGTGTAATAAATTCAGTGAGTTGTTTACTTTGAGGCATTTTCTGGAATAGTTTTTCCTTTCCTGACTTTTACTAGTTTAACATCTTTTTCCTTCATAGCATCTGGATTTATATCTAAATAAATCCACAGTTTCTTCTCCTGAAAATACATAACAATAAGAAATTTTAAGTTTTCTATAATTATGTTTCTTTTTTTAAGTGCAGAAATATTTTTGTTCACATTGTTTTCAAATGAGATGTGTCCCATCTTCTGGTTTTGTTTTTTTTATGAGTACTTGAAAATAATACTTACTATATTTGTTTTTATTCATATGTCTTCTCTGTGCTTGTTCTTCTAAACTTCCTCCCTAATGAACTTTTTTTTTTTCTGTGGATTTTACATTTGCAAATGTTTCTTCAGATAATTGTAGGATCCAGTAGTTCCATATAGTTCCAACAGTGAAGTTTCTATATTTTTCTATAGCATAGGTGAGTAAAACAAATGGGGATTTTAGTAAAAGATAATTTTCCTCTCTTGAATATTTCCAGCTTCTTACTAATCACTTTTAGTTTCTTTGACAGTTACAATCGATCTCTTCCATCATAATTGGAAGAATGATGTATTTTAGTGACCAAATGTATAGATGCAGAAATTGATAAGATTCAGATGGATTATTATGGTCATCTAGTCTTACTTAGGTAACAATGAAGGACAGAGAACTATTCTGACTGATCAAATTCTTCTTTGAACTAAGGTGTATCTTTTAGGAAAAAATAGTCAGAAGTTATCTAGGACAGAAGTAGAAAAATAGGAAATACATTAATGGCAGCTCTATAGGCTACAGAAAGTGCTCTGAGTAATGATGTGATGTAAGATGTAGGGAGGAACCTGAAGTATTGAGATAGCAGTATCTATCAATGTATAAATCCACAGAAAAACAAACTTCTCCAGTTGTGGTACTAACACAACAAACTGTTACTGTTTGATTTCTTTTTTTTTCAGTATTTAGTTGAATGCCTTGTAAAAGTTTAAGACTGTTCTAGCAATGTTATTAACCTTTATCAACTGTTTGTGATATTTTCTTTATTACTACTGTATTCCTTATTCTTCCTCAAGATGGAATCTAATTTTTAGCACTACGTGGAATCAAGCTCTTCAGAAAGAAAAAGTAGGCCCTAATCTTGATCATCCTGAGCACTTCTAGCATGAAAATGCTGCCCTGTGATACAATGGCATGTTGAGTCCTGGTCTGAGGGCAATCCAGGTACTGAGTGCTCCCCAGGAATTGCTCAATATGTTCTTTCCAAACAGTAGAAGGTGAATGGTGAAAGTAGGAAGTAGGAAGGCAGTAGCTACAAAAGCATGTATCTGTGCCTTGGTTAAAGTTTTAAGTCTGACTCCATTTTTTTACCATGAGCTCTATTTTAAAATCAAGACAAGATGATGATACTTAGAAACTCATTCATTCATAGTTTTGCACTCCCAAAATTATAGAAATTCAGCCTGGAGAAAAATCCTAATAGTCACTTAGTCTGGTTCTTTCAAGATTTTCCCTAATTATATTTACTTCTAAATTTAATAATGGAATTGCATTTATTTATTTATTTATTTATTTATTTATTATGTATTCAATCCACTTTTAGACATGCTTAAACATGGGCTCTGATATCCTGGCAAGAATATTGGAATATCTCTACATTCTGAGGAAGGCTCTAACCGAAGCTAAATTAAGTAAAATACATTAATTCAAATTCCAGAAGACCAAAGATTTGCCTTCCCTTGCCTTCCCTTGCCTTCCCTTGCCTTCCCTTGCCTTCCCTTCCCTTTTTTTTTCCAGAAATCTACAGTCACTCCCAGAAAAAAAGGTAACTGTCATGCACTTTGTGAAGATTGTCTAAGCAATTGGTACTAGTATTGACAACTGCTTTCAGTGAACTTCTTAGTATTGGATTGAAGATCTTTCACATTCCCCTTCTTTCATGTACCAAGAAAGATATAATTCAAAGCATTGCCAGCTTTACTGAAAAGCACTTCATGTTTACCATTATTTGTTCCTGTCAAGTAATTTTCAAGTTCTCCTGAGGCAAAACTTATCCAAGAAGTGAACTTAAAATTTCATTGTGCATATCATTATTACCATTCCACAGCAGCAAAATATCATCTTTTCATTTTTTTGTAGCACCAAAGAACTGGATTTCTGACAAGCTGAATTCCCAAGACTAATATTGTGACTGACAAATGACACGAAGAACAGCAGTCTTAATTTTTTTGCATTTGGTAGGATGCTTTTGGGTAGTCTACATGACTTAGAAGAGACACTGCTCTTTTCTCTGTGGATCTTGGAAGAAATAATAGAAAACCACAAGGCAATAACCATATAAAAGGAGTATATCCACCCACATTAAAAATAGGATCAATGCAATAATGTATTATATTCATTTTTAATATCATATTTCTGTAACTGTCAGATCAAAACATCTCTTACCAAAGTCATCTTAATGCCACACACACACAAGCATATATACACAAAAAATCCTTTGAATTTTCCCTTCTAAGGAGCAAGATACTGAAATATTTGACTCCAGATTAGCTTCAGCTACACTGTGCTATACTGAGCATTGGGTAATTGGATAATTGGTAAAAAGAAGGTATTTATCAGGTTTTGGCTATGTTACAATCTATTATACACCATGTTTGTTTTCTTTTCTACTCTGTTTTTTTTGACTAACTACGTTGTACTGTCTGACTTCATTACCTTATAGTGTCAAATGAAACATGGATAATACTGTTACCAATTATTTTCTCTTCATACCTGTTTTCTGACTCCTGTAAGAAAAAAGAAATAACCCAAACAATGAATAATATAATTCCAAAGCTCTTAAGACATCTATTTCGCACATTTTTTTTAGAGTCCTCATCTTCTTCCATATATATTTCTATGAGTATCTGTAATGATGGGAGATACTATTTTTCTTGATTTCCAAGTTACATATTCCATGAGCCTGCTGAGACCCCAGTTTCAGAAACCATGGTTCTATAGTTTGCAGGCTAAATCAGAGAATCAGAGAATTGTTTTGGCAGGAAGGGACATTAAAGATCATCTAATTTAAACTCCTCTAATTTAAACACCTACCACTAGATCAGGTCGCCTGAGACTCAATCCAACTTGGCCATGAACACTTCCAGGGATGGGGCAGCCACAGCTTCCCTGGGCAACCTGTTCCACTGTCTCACCACCCTTATTGTGAAGAAATTCCTCCTTCTACCTAGTCTAAATGTGCCCCTCTCCAGTTTATAGACATTCCCCCTAGTCCTATCACTACAAGCCTTTATAAACAGTCCCTCCCCAGCTTTCTTGTACCCCCACTGTAAGGTTGAAATAAGGTTTCTCCAGAACCTTCTCTTCTCCAGGCTGAACAACCCCAAGTCTCTCAGACTGTCCTCGTACAGAAGGTGCTCCATTCCTCTGAGCATCTTTGTAGCCCTCCTCTGGACCCATTCCAACAACTCATACCCTTCTTATGCTGGGGATTCCAGAACTGAACACAATACTCCAGATGAGGTCTCACAAGAGAGGAATAGAGAGGCAGAATTGCTTCCCTCGACCTGCTGGTCACATTTCTTTTGATGCAGCCCAAGATACAGTTGGCCTTCTGGGCTGTGAGCACACACTGCTGGCTCATGTCAAGCTTCTCATCAACCAGCACCCCCAAGTCCTTCTCCACAGGGCTGCTCTCGATCACATCATCCCCCATCCTGTATTAAAACTGCAGATTGCCCCAATCCAGGTGTAGGACCTTGAACTCGATGATCTGGTGGGTCTCTTCCAACCTGGTTATTCTATGATTCTATGACTTGATGATCTGGTGGATCTTTTTCAACTTGGTGATTCTATAATTCTATGATTGTTACCTCTACACATTGTTGTCCCTTAGCTGTGAATTTGCTATGCCACTTGATTTGTCTTCTGTTCTTTGTTGTTGGCAGTTACTAGATTTACAGGAGCATCTGAAACCAAATTAAAGCAACATTTACTGAGGGGACAAACTCCGGTGTTATTACAGACACTGTACTTACTCAAGAATGTAATTGGCATTCATTTTGATAACAACAAGAGCTTCACTTGTCCAGAGCAAGTATCTATATTTATTCATTACAATGAAAATATCAGAACAACATTTCCTTTAACTTAGTGCTCGTTTACAGTGTGCAGATCCATTTAGAGTGTGAAAGTGGAATTAAAGCCTTTATGCATTTCACTTGTTGTTTTAGGTGGTCATATATTTATGGTCAGATGCTATCTCACTTCATAAAGCTCACATATGGCTAGATTTAGCTGACTCCATTGAGTTGATTACTTACCTAAATGAAAGGATGGCTTTAAAACAACCGTAATCATGTGCCCTGTGGTAAGACAGCAAAAAAGGGGAAAAACATTTACCTAAGGGGATCAGAAACCAATTTAGTTTTCTGCCTACCTTTTGCTGGATTTCATAAAAGACAGTTTACTTTGTAGAGTCTAATGACCTAATCAAGGAAGTAATGCCTACAATATTTTCCCCACATTCTACTAGGAGCAGTTTTAAAAGATACCTAAAAAAGCAAATGGAAATCTAGAGGAATCAATCAGGCAGGACAACCTACTAAAAGGAATATAACTTTGAGATGATAAGTGACTGGAGGAACAGCAAAAACAGCTGTTAGGTAACTTAAAGCATTGCAATATGTTGACAAGAGTGTGGCATCTGTGAAAGTTAAAACTACACAGGGAATGCTTTCTCTTCTGATTAATCAAAAAGGGGGGGAAGAGGAGGAAAGTATTCTTCTTGTTTGTGCCTTATTAAAACTAAATACAGCAGCAAATGCTAGCTATGGAATTAGATTCAACTGGCTAATGATCTCTGGGTCTCTTAAATTCCTTAAACAGATTTACGCCAAGTGACACTTGGTGGTTTTGCTATGCAGGGATTTGAGAATATTTATATAGGTTTTATTTCTTGCCATGTGCAGAATACTTACAATGGATGACAAATCTCTGCTCAGACTGTGGCTTTCTCAGTGTTTTTCCATTATATTTGCTCTAGTTCTAATGGAACATCAAGAAACCTTGTCCATCTGTAGGATTTGCAGTAAGACTGTATGCTAAAATTCAGTCTCTGTCCATTAATAGACTAGAAACATGAGGCTCCTCTAAAAGAGATGAGACTATATTTGTTCTCACACAGAAAACATAAGTTAACTCACTATCTGTTATGTTTGTAATAACTGCTAGTGACGTTAATTAGGGCATAGGATTTGGAGGACTAATGTCTTTCTCGGCCTGAAGATTTCAAAATCTACCTCTTCCTTCCCTCTGTGGCAGTTCCGTAATCATCCACTGACAAGCTATGCTGAGTGAGATGTGGTGATACTGAATTACCACAGAAGGACCATATAGTAAAAACTTTACTGTACTCTCACAGAATAACACTCAAGGAAGTTTTTTCATAGCATTGAGTTAGCTGAATTAGCCTGCTTTATAAGTACAGAGGCATGAATAAAAGTGATTTCAGGACTGTTGTGGTAATGCAAAAAAAAACCAGTTTAAAATAATTATCTCCTCACATATTCCCTAGAAAAAATATATTATTTAGATATCTGAAGCATCTAGCAGTCTTCTATATCCTTCTTCTGGAGGAGAAGGACCTGGGGGTGTTGGTTGACAGTCAACTGAACATGAGCCAGCAGTGTGCCCAGGTGGTCAAGAAGGCCAATGGCATCCTGGCTTGTATCAGAAATGGCATGACCAGTAGGTCCAGGGAGGTTATTCTCCCTCTGTACTCAGCACTGGTGAGACCACTCCTTGAATCCTGTGTTCGCTTCTGGGTCCCTCACCACAAGAAGGATGTTGAGGCTCTGGAGAGAGTCCACAGAAGAGCGACCAGGCTGGTGAAGGGGCTGGAGAACAGGCCTTACGAGGAATGGCTGAGAGAGCTGGGGTTGTTTAGCCTAGAGAAGAGGAGGCTGAGAGGAGACTTCATTGCTCTCTATAATGACCTGAAAGGAGGTTGAAGAGAGGAGGGTGATGGCCTCTTCTCCCAAGTGACAGGGGACAGGACAAGAGGGAATGGCCTCAAGCTCTGCCAGGGGAGATTTAGGCTAGTCATTAGGAAGAAGTTTTTCACAGAAAGGGTCATTGGGCACTGGAACCGGCTGCCCAGGGAGGTGGTTGATTCACCTTCCCTGGAGGTGTTTAAGGCACAGGTGGACAAGTTGTTAAGGGACATGGTTTAGTGTTTGATAGGAATGGTTGAACTTGATGATCCGGTGGGTCTCTTCCAACCTGATGATTATTCTATGATTCTATAACATCACGTGTTTAAACCTAAGTAATTGTTGAAGTGTTTTGTTGCATCAAGAGCTGTCTAGCAACAGTTTCCCATCAGTCATGGGAGTTATATGGTCAAAGTATTTCATGAAAAGTTACAAATTAATTGTTTCCTTGTATTTGTGAAATTAGAACAATACAATCATCCTGAGTTATAAATGTAAAAGCTGACAAATTACTTTTCCAAATTTATGCAGGTATGGTGACAATGTTAGAAGTCAAGCTCTTCTGACTGCAGAATCGAAGTGTCTGTCCACTCCACAGAATGGCCCTGAACTTTATTTCATCTGTAGAGAGTTCTGGTGTTAAAAATCTTCATAAATTATTTTGTAGCTTACTTTACAATCTATAACATCACTTCTGCATTGGTCTGAGTAAAAATATCAATACAACTGCCTATGGAGTACCATGAATTCTGTAACAAAGTGAAATTACAAATTAAAACTGAAACAAATCCATGCATTTAGAGAACATGAGTCCCTTTCAACTCAGGCTTGCAAACAAATCTGATATTACCCATAAGTACTATGGTTTTATTCAGGTTTTGGCAGCTTCTGTATACAGGAATTTCATCCTTGCTTGAAATTCCATTTTCCCCTATGCAAGATCATGGTATTATTGGCCTTACATGTCTTTAAAACTTACAAGCAGAAAAATACAATAATAAAAAATAAAAATCTCACAACTAGTCAGCTGTACCACAGAGCTTTGTGACCTTTGTTCTGCTATAGAAAAAAAAAAACCAGTCACAGCTATTTTTTAATCAATATTTGTATCACTGCTACACCTTCAGGCATCAGTTCGGGATCCATGCTCCAGTATCCTCAGTATTGCATGCACATAAAAGGAAGATGGTTCTTGCCCCAAGTTTCTTCCTGTTTCCCCCCCTGATGTTAAGGATTTGAACAGGATTCGTCTTTCTGTTTGTACTGAAAATAGTTCATATCAACATCTTTTATGGTGGCTGGGATTCTGTATTTAGCTTCATGTAAACAGATCCTTACTTCCGTGAATTCAGTGGAGTTCTATATAGGAAAAAGAGTCAAATTAAAAGTTCAAGGCTTATATGAGCGTCACTGCTGATCTGTTTGTGTCACCCAGCACTGCTGTGTATGCCGGGTGACACAAAAAAATTATTTTATCTGAGACAGAAAAATCCTTAGCACTCTTTTCTTTTTCTTTCACTCTAGTTCCAACTTAAGTCTTCTGATTACATGTATTTGTTGGTTTGGGAGGTGGGCTTGTTTTTTTTAATCTTTGTGTTAATTGTGTGTTATAAAAATGTACCCGAGGCAAGATTTAGTCCAAGTCCTGCCTGTTAAAGCCACGTAATTACTTCAAGAACTGAACTTCAAATTGCGTTTTTTTTCCCAAGTAACTGGTAGATCAGTACAATTAGTATTTGATTGCTTCTCTGTAGTTAAAAGTGTTCTTGACAGAAACTGATATTTAAAATGTCTGATTTCAGCAATAGGCCACATAGTGGCCAGGTCATTCTTGGAAAGGAGAGCGGAAGAAGTTCTAGAAACTCCAGGTCATAAATGAGGAACAAAAAAATTAATGGATCAAGGAATATGTAACAAGTTCAATATTGTAATCCACTTGGAGGCCTCAAATCCAGAGAATTTTCCTTAGTCTGAGAATTTAATCAAATCTAGTACAGCTTTGAATAAGATAAGATACCTATTCACCCTCATTTTCCTATGGCAGAAGAAAGAAATGGCAATATTGACTGATCTCACAGGTTAGTACTCAGGATGAATATATAAATGTTTATATAAGGCTTTGAATAGGAAAAGCAGTCAACATTTTAGTAGAAAAAGCAAAAGTCAGGCACAATGTGTTATTCTAGTAGTATATGTGCATATACATTTACTATATTTTATATAAAGGCTCACAATTATTGAAATCTTAGCTCATAAAAAAAATAAAGATTTAAAGAGATTTTAAGTACTGGAACATGATTCAAAATCCTATTCTCCCCTTAAGATCCTTTTTGCTCTATGAAAGATCTACAAATCAACAGGGGAGACAGACTTCATAGGAGAAGAAGCAAAAATGCTGTCAAAGACCTAATGTAAACAGATAAAAATACAGAGAAAAATGCATGTGCTTTGCCATTCCCTATGACTCAGTGCAGAATATATTTGGTAGTGTAAAGCATGTGTGTTTAAGGCAGAAATGTGATTACATGTCAATCGATGCTCTTTCTTTGATTTCACAATATACTTGAATTCTGCACAGCTCTGTATTTTTCACTGAGATAAAGTACTTGAGCAAATGAATTGAATCTGTAACATTCAATACATTTACTGTTAAAGGCAGTAAGAACAAGATAATCATACTCCTTTCTGCTTTTCCAGTTCATCTCTTTGGCCCTGTTTTATGTGTTTCATTGTTTTCTAATGGGGTTAAAGGGTAATTAGCAAGCAGTGTAGTACATTACCAGTTTTACTGTATCTCTCTGAGTCACTACAAATCCTGAGAGATTTGTCAGCTTTGTCCCTTTCCTTGCATCTGGGATAGCTTTAGCGTCAGAAACAGGAACATAAACTGGTGTAACACTAAATGAAGTGAGCAGCAGGACCAAAAATTATATATGTGTATTAAGAACATGCATGGTTTGTGAAAACAGTCTTTTCCCTCTACATACGTTAGTTTATCCATTTCTTAGGAAATCACAGGTCTTTGAGTTTACAGTGATTTCTTCATAAACTGGACATTCAGAGATTTGTGAAAAGATGACTTAAACTTGATAAACAAATAGTATTAATAGCAATATGAGGTCAGGTACTTTTACAGATTTTGGGTTACAGATAAACACTACTAACAGATATTTCTGAGAACACAATCACCTAAATTACATGATTAAGGCAGAAGCAATAAAAGAGGCATTATTTTTTTGCCTCCCTAGTGAATGTTTTGCAACAGAGTAGCTTCTGTATTTCACCACAAATACAGCTGTATCACAGTGATATATATATATATTGGTTGTGAAGTATCTGAGCCCTTCCAAAAAAGATATAAACATTAATACAATTAAGAAAGTATTTTTAAAGAAAATGTTCCAGAACAAATATTGTTTAGAAAATTTGCTTTCAAAAATATTTCTTCAGAAAACGGGGAAAAAGGAAGAAATAAACAGCAAAGAGTCAAGGGATTTATTTTTCTTCAGAGGTACAATACGGTGCCCTAGAATGTGCCTTACAAAAATGCTTTCCTGTTTTTTGTAGAGCTTTGTTGGATAACTGGATAAGTAGTTATATCACCAGTTCACTGTAATGCCATTACTTCATACTGATTACCAAAGATAAAAAATATATTTTCTAAGGCAAGGTTTATGCAGAAGATAGCTTAGAGGATAATTTATTTACTGATTCCATTTCTATAAAGAAAAGAATTATTCTACAAGATTTAGGGAAGATTTGTAATGCAGCCTGATGACATAGCCCTAAAATCCTAAAGTTCATTCTAAAATGAACATACAAATAAAGGGTGCAAGGGGTTTAAAATTAAATAGGAAAGCTCTTAACATGAGCTTTAAGTTTCAGTGTCTCTCGTGCAAGTAATTTACTGTAACTGCAATGAGAACACTTTGTCTTTGCATGTCTGTTGTAAATTTGGGTCTAAAGCATGGTATGTCCCTCATAATGAAGTACAGATTTGGGTGTGTCAGGTGTGTGTGTGGCTTCATATGTGTAGCTGACACATACCCAGCTGCAAAGGTGAAGTAATTGTAAAACATGCCTCTTCCCCTTGTCTATCCACTAGACACATTTGGACCTATGATAAAAACCTGGAAAACTTACAATAAAATTCTGTTGACTGTGTGCTTTTCCACATATAGTTTTCAGAACAGAGATTCCAGGAAACTTCTCATTGGATGCAACCCTAAAATGCACTATACACTGTGTCCTGTGCAGCACCCAAGCCCCTGAATGAGAACTGAAGACCATCATCCAATCACATCTGTGACAGTCTGTATCCCATCTTTTATTTCTCTTTAAAAAAAGAAGCATATTTAAGTCATTTCAAATAAAAAGCACCTTTCATTTAATATAGATAACTATACTCTCACCTACAGAGAGTGCAGCTGGTGCAATTTCTGAGGAAAAGAGGAATTTTCAGAGAAATCTTCCAGGACCCTTCACAGTAACTGGAAAGCACAAAAATTGTCAGTATAACAATGTTGAGTTTACAGACCGCATTCGCTCTAGTATCTACTTTTACCAAAGTACAAAAGTCATTGAATTGAATGAGACAGAATTTCTATCCAGTCCTCTGAACAAACTCTCTCTAGGCAGTTTCAGATCCTAACCAGAGCCCTTGTTTTATGTAAACTATACACTGATATTGTGTATCCATGAGTCTTTATTTTCTGATGCTTATATTTTATTATTTTAACAGTAGCTCAGTCAGGTCTGTTTCAAGCAATTCTGACAATCCAGTAGCTGAAAAGGTCCTCAGGACAAAATGACAACATAGGTTCTGGTGTACTGTTCACTGCTCTCAGTACAGTATGCCAGGGTGTGGAGAACTCTCAAGTTTCTTTATGTAGATAGTACTTGCTTCAGGTACAAAATACCATTCCTCCTATAATAACAGAAGTTAGAAACAGCTTCAGAGTGCAAGAGCTGAAAAAAAATCTGCAGGTGACTAGCATGTGAAACATGAATGCTTCCATTTGCATGACAGCCTACTGTGTGTTTTGCTCTGAATTATCTCACTCCTTTTATTCCTTTTTTTTTTCTATTTATGCTGTCATACAAGATGGCTGGCTGCTCTGCCATGCTATACTCTGATATTTACACAAGTAGATTGAGTACTTGCTATACTTCTTCATGCACTAGAAGCTGAACTTCAACTCCACTTTTGACTCTTAAATAGGTGTAGTGATAGCGTGTATGGAGAAGTTTTTTGTTCCTTTTTTCAATTTTAAGCATCCACTGACTGTTGTCACAATAATCTCTCTTTCATGTGATAAAAAGTATAGCAGCACAAAGAGGTATACTTCACATCTCCTTTAGAACCTCATCTTA
Organism: Coccyzus lansbergi; assembly: GCA_033558105.1. Lineage (NCBI taxonomy): Eukaryota > Metazoa > Chordata > Aves > Cuculiformes > Coccyzidae > Coccyzus > Coccyzus lansbergi. Next base: position 421,236 of record JAUMJK010000118.1, read on the forward strand.
CATCTTTAAGTGTTTTAGTCTTCCGTGTACTTAACATGAAGTCCACATTTCATTGTTTGTTCTCAGATCCCACCCTCACTGCTGAGATTTGGTTCTATCTCCTATATCCACCTACTTCCACTGGACTTCTTTTTCACTATCATCATAATGGACAGTGAGATGATTTGTGCTTGGATGATCTTTCTGGCTTATTTAATTACTTTCTTTTCCTTGATGATCATTTTTAAAGACACACATTCCTTCCTCTCTGCTTAAAGAACCCATTTTTTCTTCATACCTATATGTTTCCTTGTGTATTCAATCACTTCCTCTCTATGGTAAATTTGTTAGATACTGATATAGACATTTATGATATTTCTTAGATTCTGTTGAGCATGTATTTCTGACAAATGCTATGTATTCACTCCAAGGCATGATGCAGTGTTAGTCATCTTTACATATTCATACTAAAAATAGTCAACCCCACAGCCAGCTACATCTCTGTCAGTGGAAGCCAGCTCTGTGACTGTGGAAGTGTGACTAACTCCTAGAGCAAACTTTCTCCAGAATGCCTTGGCTTAGTCAGCTTAGCTAGGACATTTTGTCCACTCTCTGGATGATTAATGTTCTAACCATTGTCTTAAACATTAGCTTTGTATTGATATTGGTAATGAGAAAAAATTTAATGTGAAATTTTGCTCTCAATTTAAAAGATCCTCTCAAGAAAATGAAAGGGAATATATGGTTCCATTTTTGCTGAAGCACACAAGATCAAAGCATACCCTAAGGCATCTTACACCCCTTCTACAGCTTAAAATCTGCATTGGCTAGTAACTAGCCATGACTGTATCACCCTATTACTACAAAACTAATGGTGATTTTTAACAGCCGTAATGAATCCTTTGCTGATTGTTACCACTAATCATTTGTCCTACAGAAGGTTGAAGAGATAATCTGACCCTAAATACATTGACTAATAAAATAATGAAAAGTGTGGGGGGATATACATAGCATTCCTTCACAACTTCTTCTAGGGAAAAAAGCATAGTAAAACAATATAAGCAGAGACAAGGTTAGCTAATTTGTAGAGTAGAGGAAGGACTGTCAGATTTCACCAGACAAATTGGTAGATAATTTTAGCATCTGTGAGGAGAAAGTGAGAATCTTCCTGGGAGCAGAGAAGACAACTGCTACAGACTTTTCTGTTCTGGACTAGCTAGATCTCCACAATGCCAAATAATGGTTACAGTAGTAACAAAATGTAAATTGTCATGCCTATTGCATGTATTTGCATGTTTGGATATATACATACATATACATATATGTTTCTATGTGTGTAAAATACTTCAGTATAAACACATAAATAATACAGAACAATCAATACATAAAATAATGTGTATTGGGACAAAAACTCCAACAAATATCTGATGTTCTTATCAACATCGGTGAAACATTTTTAATCATCTAATTGTGTTTATATGGGTGGGCACAAGCTTTTATCTATGGCAAACTACATTCCAGGTCCTGGTTCTGAGCCTAGTGCTATAGGCCTAAACTTAGCTGAAACACATTGCCAGAATCCAGGCTAACAGAAGTCAAACCAAAATGATTAAAAGAAAACACCAATTTGAACTTCCACACAGAATTTTGACAGAACTGAAGCACAAGCTATAGGATTAGTGCCATCAATACATAAAATAATACGTTCACAGGAAACAGATCAAAAATTATCCTACATGCAGAAATGTTTTGAAGAAGGGTAGTTAAGAAGATGTAAGCATGAGAAGATTGAAGTTTCAACGCTTACATTTAGAGCTAAGCATCTGAATATATATTATATTATCATTTGAAACCAAGGCTTGTCCACTTCATAAATCTTGAACATTTTCCTTCCAGAATTTAAACAGAGACAATAGGAAACTAATGTTAGATCATCTTGCTTCAGTGCTAGTAGTTCAAAAAATGGTTATACCCACAAGGACCTCAGAAATTAACAGTTATTGCTCTTACTGCATCTTTAAAGTCATGACTTTTCATTCTTTCTAATGTAGTTTTTGTTAAGGATGCACCACTCTTGACTAGTTTCCTGACTGCATTTGACACAGCAAAGATCTAAAACAATATTATTATGACAAATAAAAACTATAGTAAGGGGTCCGATATACAAATTAGTTGTTTTTACCGCTTTGACTGCCCTGAACATCTTAACAAGTAATATTACGGCTCACATCCAACTCCCTGCTTGTTGCCATAATAATGATGTCAGAGATCGTGTTTCAATGTATACACTGGAAAAGATAGATACATACTCAAGAAGAGGAAAAAGTTGAAGATCAGTAATTAGCTATCTGAACAGAAATAATTTCATTTATAATCTGACTTCGGAAAAAAATATCCCTCATCTGATGTGCACAAGGGTTTTGAAGGAGTATAAGTAGTATATATCAGAGGATCAAATTACACAGGCAGCAAATGAAAGGTGAAACAAGCAGCCAACAATTTTGTATAATTACTACAGCTGTGGGAAAGGAGTTGCAGAGCTAAAAGGAGGAGGGACTGGCTAGTTTTGAGGGTAATGAGCATAAGAAACCTAAAGGAAACAGAGGAAAATGGACTTTAATTTATACCCCAAATAGAATTCACTAGAGTTTCACATGATACTGCATACAACATGTCAGAAATTGGTTAGTATATGATAGCTGTGAAAAAGAACACAGTATTCTGCAGAAATACTACTTCTTTTGTCTTAAGATTTTTATATTACACTCTTTTAGAAAACTTGGAAAGGGACAGTCTCAGAGTAGTAACTAGTGCCAATAGTGTTGCAAGCAGGTGTTACACAATTCCCCAGATCTCTCAGGTCTGCCTTTATCCACAGTTCCTTGGCCACTCTCATTTGAGATCACTTCTGAAAAGCTCTAGTCTGTTAATACTGTGATGAATTAGTCTTTTTATTATGCATACAGATGCAGAGTGATGACTAGAAATATATCTCAAGATAATTTTCACTTTAGGTATACTGACTTCCTTTTGTCAGAGCCTTTCTGTATTTCCATGCTTTCCCAGTCCTCCGTGATTGTTAGGTGAAAAACAAAATGGGCTGAGCAACCCAAAAGTGATTCTGGGAACTGCATCTGCAGTTCTGTATTACGCACCTTAGTTTCCAAGTGACTTAGCTGCTTTGGATCTCTGGAGCTAGTTATCTTATTACAAGGGAGAAGATTTTGCTGTCCTCCATAAAGTCTTTCCCCACCATCATCCCCATGTAAGTATATGTTTGGGCATAGCTAGGAGATGAATACTGTTCCACACAGAATCTTGCCTCCTGTCTGTCACAAAAGAAATGCATTTCTCTCTTCAGCTAAAAAGCAGAGAAACAAATAATTAATCCTGATTTACAGGGAAAGTGTGTTTTATTTAGGATGTTTTGTATCTGAAAATATACATTTTACATTTTATATATTTATACAAAATATACATATCTCCTACAGCAGACGTAAATGTCCCTATGCCTGAGCCATCCATCTGAAGTGATCCTCTGAAGTTTTAATTATTTTAATTATTTCATATGAGTTTCTACAATTTTTCCTAGCTTCAATGGAGACTAGAGATGGAAATGTGACGTAATCCCAAAGAAAGAGGCCCACCATTCAGAAAGATCAAGAGCCATATAGGCTTCTTTTCAGTTGCTCTCTTATCCAACTGTTAAATCAAAAACTTGGAATCTGCGCCAAATCTGCCCTCCTTCTTGCTCGAAGGGTCTCTTGACTCAGCTTTATCACAAAATCTTCAAGTTTTGTTATTTTACTAAATATATGTGTCTTCTTTTTGTATACAATTCAAGCCAGATCCAACTTTCCAAGACTGGTTTAAAAACTTAAAATAATCCAGGATAATACTGTATAGAAATAAAACATGGCACATTTGCAGTCTGTGTCCTAAAGGTTAGGACATTTTATACAGCTTATTTGAAAGCAACAGCATTGTAAATGAGATTGTAATCTTCATTCAACCTCAGACCAGACACGCCCAGAAGTTCCTGTGTTTAGAAATATATGGCTACTTCAGCCATATTCTATATGTAATTTCAAATCTCCAGGCACATTTATAGATTTATTTTACTAAAAATGAGAAGATAAAACTTTTAAAAACAAATGAGAACAAATGGGATCATTAACAGGCAGCTAATCACTGGGAAAACACACAGTACCTAAAACATATCCCAATCTGTCTAGACATAGTAAGGCTACAGTGTCATTTGTATTAAGAATAAGAAGTAATATGTTGAGTTGGAAAGTGTAGTTGGGGAAGAAATACAGTAGGAGACGTATTTTTGATGAAGATACAGGAAAAAAAAAAACACACTAGGACAAGAAATTGAAAAGTCATACTATAACTCGTCCTACCCTATTCAGTGGCAAAATATTGCCCTTTTTAACTCCTTCAAATTTCAAAAAACATTCAATATCTGCAAAGCAGATATGTGAAGTACATTCCTAGGATGCCTGGTTAATGTGATGGTCCAGGTATTTTGGCCCAAATACACTATTGATAGGACTGAGAAAGTCATAAAATCAGATGTTTCTTACTGATTCATTTTGCTGTTGTATTTAACATTGGACATTATCGATGGTCAACTTAAGCTGCCATCATTTAGAGTACAACTAGTCTGTGGAGGACACTGATTCAGCTCCAAGTGCCAAAAGTACTGAAAACAGAAGTCATGTAATAATGTGTGACTTTTCCATGCAGCTTCTTCAGAATGGGAATTAACTCCATGTGATACTTCGGTCCCAGACATAAATACTGGGAGTCCAATGCATTCAGCATTCGGGAAGTGTTAGCGTAAAGCACAAATTAAAACAGAGGAAAGAATAATGCAAGAAATACTTTCTACTTATCACCTACATTTATAGAATATGAGATTTCAATAAAATGCAGTGAAAATATTATCTGGAAGAAATATTTTTCCTCACTTGAACTATTTATTTTTTGCAGTAAACTGCAGAAATTAGGATCCTACACAGTAGACAAAAGAAGCAGTTGTAAAGTAAGTTGTTTTGTTAGGAAGATCTTTTCAAGAAGAACCAGTGATCCAAGGTATTTGTCATAAAGGGCAGGAATAAACAAAAGGGAAGGAAATAAGTGTTTGGAGAGGTGTCCTTGTAAACAAAACATGTCATTGCAGTGGCCTGCTGTCATGAAATTAAGATGGAATCCGTAGGAACAATGAATATACAGGACTTTCAAGTCCTTGCTTAGATGCTTAAATGCAGAAATACATCTTTGAAAACTCCATGGTTTTTTACTGTAATGCATTGAAAAGTATTGTCAATATAATTGGAAAGCTGATTAACACCTTCATGGCACTGAATTATTTCAAATATCTCGTGATGTTTGTCGTCTTTAACTACAAGTATCTTTATGCAGCACTCCATCATGACTTCAGGAGAAGACTAAAATACCAATTTTATCTTCTCTTCCTTCCAAGGGTTTCCCTCCCAAAGCTGGATGTGGTCAGTAATTTGATAGAAGCTGCAAGTTTCTGCCTGGCAGAAAGGAAGGATGAGCCTGTGTCACATGTATGAAAGGAAGTTATAAGAGCTTTATGTTTTTAAGAGCAAAAAATGTAGGGTTACTTGTGTCACTCTTTCTTATGTTCCCATTTTAAACATTTTCTATAGAATTATTCTTAAGCTATACACATATACATACACCGAAGAAGTTTACAGTCCACATATAGAATTTGTTTGCAGACCTCAAAAAAAGGACAAAACACTACTCTCACATCTGGCAGTCGTTTGTTTATCACAGAACTGTGCATCTGAAAGTATTGCATAATAGATGTGCAGGGCCAAAATCATCCTGGGTGTAACAGCACTGACATCAATTCCCTTACACCACAAATGAATTTTTTGGTGCAGAATGCAAACTGGTTTTGTGAAAGACAGAGAAACAGTATAGTATGAATGCTGCTACTCTTTTTTTCAGTTTAAACACCTGGCAGCTAGTAGACACTCGCATGCTGGCCAAGCACGATTACTGAGATCGACCATAATAAAGAACAACTACAAGGAAAAATTAAGAAAGTCATTCAGATAAGAAAGGGACTTTATTGAGTTTTCCTTCTAGGAAGAAAAATGATAAAAGGGGGGTATGGTATAGAAAAACTATAGTATCTCATCATTTTTAGGAGGCAATTATAAAATCATGTTTTTCACCCAGAGCAGAAATAGATTATTATAATCCATTGCAGCCACTTTCAGGCTTATCTTTTTCCTACTGTAATCATACAAATTAGTGCTAATGCCCCATTGTTAACACCTTGGGGCAAAATGTACCTTCAGAAACTTTGCAGATGATACACCAGATGGTTGTGCTACCATTAAAAGAAATCTCAGCAGACTGATGGGAATCTCATAAAGTTCAACCAAGGAAAATACAAATTCTTGCACCTGGGAAGAAATACACTCATATGCCACTACAAGCCAGGAACCAACTAACTGGAAAGCAGTTCAGCAGAAAAAATGCCTGAACATACTGGCAGGCAAGAAGTTGAAGACAAACCAGCAATGTGCACTTGCAGCAAAAGTGGCCATCAACTAACATCCTGGGATGTATTAGGAAGATTATTGCCAAAAGGTCAAGAGAGGTGATCCTTTCCCTTTATTAAGCACTGTTGAGATCATGTTTGGAGTGCTAGATCCAGTTCTGGTCTCCTCAGTACAAGAGACATGGACTTAGGAGAACAAGTCTCGCATAGGACCACAATAATGTTTAAGGGACTGAGGCATCTACCATAGTAGGAGGAGTTGAAAGAACCGGGATTTTTCATCCTGGAGAAGCCTCAGGAAGCATCTTACCAATGTGTATAAGTACTTGGGATGAGGGACAGTAAAGAAGACAAAACCAGTTTCTTCTCAGTGGTGCCCAGTGAAAGGACAATAGGCAATGGCAGGAACTGAAATACCGGAAATCCCATTTACAAATATGAAAAAAGTGTTTTACTGGAAAGCAGAGAAATTATGGAGTTTCCATCACTGGAGATACTCAAAATTTACCTTGACACAGCCCTGAACAACTAATTATTGCTGTAATTAGCTCTTCTGGAGCAGGGAGGGTGTTGGACTGGATGATATCATAATATCACTAGGTTGGAAAAGACCTTTGAGATCATCAGACCAAACCTTTCCTGTCCACTACGAGATTATGTCCCTAAGCACTTCATCTACTCATCTTTTAAATACCTCCAGAGTATTTAAACCCACCTCCCTAAGCAGCCTCTTTCAGTGCTTGATAATGTTTTCTGTGAAGAAATTTTTCCTAATGTCCAATATGAACCTTCCCTGCCACAACTTTAGGCCATTCCCTCTCTTCCTGTCAGCTATCACTTGGGCATAGAGACCAATACCCACCTCTCTAGAACCTCCACTCAGCTATTTGGAGACAGTGATAAAGTCTCTCCTCAGCCTCCTCTTCTCTAGGCTAAACAACCCCAGTTCCCTCAGCTGCTCCTCTTAAGACTTGTTTTCCAGCCTCTTCACCAGCGTCATTGCCCTTCTCTGGACACATCCCAGGACCTCAATGATTTTCTTGCAATGAGGGCCCCAAAGCTGAACACAGTATTTGAGGTGTGCCCTCACCAGTGTCGAGTTCTGGGGCAGAATCATTTCCCTGGACCTGCTGGCCATGCTGTTCCTGATACAAACCAAGACGCTATTGGCCTTCTTGGCCACCTGGGCACACTGCTGACTCATATTCACATGGCTGGCAACAAACACCCCCAAGTCCTTCTCTGCTAGGCCACTTTCTAGCCACTATTCCCCAAGCCTGTGGTACTGCACGGGGTTGTTTTGCCTCAAGTGCAGGACTCAGCACTTGTCCTTGCTAAACCTCATTCCCACCTCAAACATTCTGTGATTCCTTGAGTTTCTCCTAAGGCATATTTGCACCACCCGACAGTACAGGGGATTATTACAAGGTCATATGGGTGTGGCCAACACATAATATAGAGTCATCAAATTATTAAAGTTGGAAAAGACTTCTAAGAACGTCAAGCCCAATTGTCAGCCCAACACCACTGCGCCTAATAAACCATGTCCTGAAGTGTCATGTATACATGCTTTTTGAAAATATCCAAGGATGGTGACCTTACCACTTCCCTGGGCAGCCTGTTCTAGTGCTTGACAACTTTTTCAGTAAAGAAATCTTCCCTAATATCCAATGCAAACATCTCTCACGCAATTTGGGGTCATTTCCTCTCAACATAATATAGGAAGGAAATTTTATTAAATTTTATTTAATACTGACTCTTTGACAGATAATGTTTTCTAGATAAAACTATATCTTTGTCTTACTTACTACAATACAGTCTTGCCTTGTGAAGTTATACTTTGTAAAGGGGTCAAATGATACATAGAATATTTTCTGTTACTGACATATTTCATATCTTCAAATAATCATTAAATCTTTCTGTGTCTTGGTTTACCTGGGATAATTTTTTATGAGGATGATTATAGCTACCTGTACTTTACAAAGCTATTTAGGATGATTATCACAGGTTTGCCTGAAAATAGAGAGCACTCTCATCTGGCATGCAGAAAGGCTTACAAAATATCTCAGAAGGTAGGATTTTCTCATCTCTACGAGACTGACATTTGACATTTCTACATTCAACAGCTGACAATTCAAGTCACTTCATTATCCTCAGTCCTCACTCCTGAGACCTTCTCTCTCCATTTACTGCAGGTGACAGAAGAAGAGTAGTCCTATGTATCCCTAAAGTCACTTTCTGTGGGCTTGCCCCATAATCTTTTGTAAATAGTTGACTGTTTTGATTAGGAGCAGAGGCAGATTTCCTAAGATCATAGAGTTCATTAGTAGCTGAAGAGGTTAGAGCTACCATGGATGAGGAAGAAAAGGTTACGGCATAAATCTGCAACAAATGCAGATGAACAGCTATCTAAATTGCATGTCAAAATACTATTTTTGAAAGAAAGTTGGCAAAATAATTCTGACTTGTTCAGAGCTAAAGTTGTTATCAGTAAGTGGGGAGGCTAAAAAGGAGCAGGGATATTGGTACCGAGGATTTAAAATACTTTGCGTATTTCAAGAGATATTGTTTCAGATGATCTCTAGACTGGTCCCTTGAATTGAGTACATACTATAAGCTGGAAAACATGAGGTGTGCTCCTGAAATGCCTAGGATCTTCCCATGACTAGCATGCTTGGATTTCCTGGAAACACAGATCATTTCCTACTAACAAAAGGTAACATTTTCAGGAGCACCTATGTGACTTAAGCAGCAGACATGTACTCTTTTGAAAAGGGCAGGAGTAATTTGCAATTCCTATGCTGTTGTGCGGATTTTATATCTCCAGCTGCATCATCTCTCTTTTTTTTAAGGTTGTTGGTCCTCACTGCCTGTCTGCAGAGAGGTTCCTTGAAGTACTCTATAATTTACAGTGTTAAAAACAGGTAGCCTACTTTAGCTAACACTTGAATTTACCTCCTGGGTTTGCCCTATGTGGATTAGGAAGCATCATTCTGAACTATTCTACTGGTAGTGAAGCAGCAAGGGCAATTTCTTGGAGAGAAGTCATAAGAAACTAGGGAACAATAATACCTAAATGCACTGACTGATGGCTGCAAAACTAATGTATCTCTAACTTTCATGATGGTGAATTCTGGTTTTGAAAGTCAGAGTTTTTGCAGGTGATCCTTTGTGTTCTAAGAAAGGTACATTTTATAAATCATACTAAAACTAACCATGTTGCTTATCAAAAATCCAAGAAAATTCAGTAGAAACAAATAAGACATCATATACGCATAAGCTCCTCTCATATAACAAAATCACATAAATACTTATTAATCACACACCTCAGTGAACCTTAGCCACAAATTTTCACGTACTTTTGTGGCTCCATTTTAATAAATGGAATCTTTGATAAAAACAGAACTTTACCCTTATCCCAATATCAATTTAAATTGTTCCACAGTTTATCTACAATTTTTGCAAATAATACCTATAATTTACTAACTGTATTGTCCTGTACAGGGGTAACAGCAAACTTATGTCTCCTTCCCTCTCATTTCACGTCTCTGATCCTGTAGAAAAGGAATTCCTGAACTTCCCTGAACAGAGGCTGCAATTGCTGCTGGTACTTAGAGAAACCACAAAACTAAGAGGAGATTATGGCTGTCACAACTTAACACAAAATGCTAAGTCAGGTCTGCACAACTAAGAATACTGATTTTAAAAGATATTTTAAAAGATATTTAAAAGATACATACATCTTTTTTAAACATACCTACTAAATAACTTTTGTGTATGTTTTTCTAAAACATCTGTTCCTCTTTGATTCTATTAGAGGGAACAAGATCAGGATAACAGGATCTGGATCTGTATACATATAAGCAAAGAACATATTAAGGACATATCTTTAATAAGGTTATATTGGAGTTGGTTGTGAATTTATAGTTTTATGTTGTTTAGCTAGTTTGCTTTAAGAGAAACTTAATCGAATCAAATTGAGATACAGCAATATAAACTAGTCACCAGAAAGTAAAAGGAAATTTCTGCATGTGTGTATGCATATGCACAGCTTTGAATTAAAACTGAGATTAATATTTCTTTAATTGAGCATTTTCAGACTGCAAAAACTAATATTTGCAACTTCAAACATAAACCAAAAAATAACATCCTCAGCCTGGTCACAGATAACCACATAGTGACTAAATATAGCATCAGCTAGTCTTCAGGATGTGTCCACAATAACAGATTGCTCAAAATGTTCTGCTGCTATTCCTTACCTAATAGTATGCCTACAACAAAATGTCGAAGTTTAAAATATCTCTGTAATTATGGTAAACAGACAATAATCACTAAAATTCCAGAGTACTGTCAGCTGTTCCTAATACACAGGCTGTATCTAGGCAGCTAAATTAAACAATTCTGTCTGCCACAGGTACTCAAACACATACTAGATCCGGGTGTTGGCAAAGCAAAGGGAAATCATATTTTGAGTGGGATACACATAAAATTTTTGTAAAGATTTTTATACAATTTCTAATCCTGAACAGGCAGTATACATTTCTTTACTAACTTTTTCAAGAATATTCAGATATTTTAAAACGTAAGAGTCATTAGACATAATGACACTGTCTCCTTACTTCCTTACTTTGGAATTAAAATATTAGTGTCCAAAAACTTTTATGCTGCACTCATGCCAAATTCCTCTTTGAATTGAACTCAAAAAGATCAAGTGCCTCTCTGCCAACATTTTGAGGAAAGCGGTGCTTATTTCAGGCATGGCTTCCACCCCTCCCTGCCTGTGACCCCATGATGTCCTTCGGCTTACTTATGACTACCTTTGAGTGGGAACAGGAAGACACAAATAAAGGAAGCAGCTGTTCTCTGAATCACAATCCTCTCTGGATTTCTGTATTAAAAAATACTAATAGAAATAGGAAACTAACACTGAGCAGAAGCATCCTTGAAGCTAACTCTGCAGCTGCCACCAAGAAGGCTCACCAGCATGATGGTAAAGATGGATGGAAATGCATGCAAAGGGGTTTTGTCTTCAAGGACTGAGAGTCTCCTTCACTTTGGTTTGCACAGTCTACAGGGCTGGATGGTCACAAATTCACAGAATCAACTGTATGAACAATCTATAAGAAGCTGCCTTAGTTTTACTCCAGAGGTTTCCCTACTATCCCTCCCTGAATAAAGACTTCTCAACATGGATTGGTGGGAAATTTAACCTAATAATTGATGGAGTAAAAATGAATTATAGATTTCTGCATTCAGTGATCAAAAGGAAAGCGTGGTTTGGTAGGAATTCATATAATTCTTCTATAGGCATAAGTGGCCACACTTTACATAGCAGAGAAACAAAATTTTGATACTAGCACCTCAAGACTGAGCATGCAACATATTGTTAAGATTTTGATATTTACTGGTACATTCTGCATTGCATTGTCTAGCAGTCTGGTAGACTTTATAAAAACATATCAGAGTAGTCTTTTATGTGGAGAGACAAATTCCTGGATGTTACATGTGGAGATAGCATCTTTTCTTGTGTTTTCTTGTAAACTTTTCAGAATTCTTCAATGAAGTGGTAAATACAGCCAAATGCTGGGTCCTGCACTTGGGGCACAACAACCCTATGCAAAGCCACAGATTAGGAGAAGTCTGTCTAGAAAGCTGCAAGGAGGAGAGGGACCTGGGGGTGTTGGTTGACAGTCAGCTGAACATGAGCCAGCAGCGTGCCCAGGTGGCCAAGAAGGCCAATGGCATCCTGCCTTGTATCAGAAACGGTGTGACTAGCAGGTTCAGGGAGGTTATTCTTCCTCTGTACTCAGCACTGGTGAGACCCCTCCTTGAATCCTGTGTTCAGTTCTGGGCCCCTCACCACAGGAAGGATGTTGAGGCTCTGGAGCGAGTTCAGAGAAGAGCAACAAAGCTGGAGAACAGGCCTTATGAGGAACAGCTGAGGGAGCTGGGGTTGTTTATCCTGGAGAAGAAGAGGCTGAGAAGAGACCTCATCGCTCTCTACAACTACCTGAGGGGAGGTTGCAGAGAGGAGTGTGATGGTCTCTTCTCCCAAATGACAGGGGACAGGACAAGAGGAAACAGCCTCAAGCTCCGCCAGGGGAGACTTAGGCTGGACATTAGGAAAAAAATTTTCACAGAAAGGGTCCTTGGAGGTGTTTAAGGCATGGCTGGATGAGGTGTTAAGCGGCATGGTTTAGTGTTTGATAGGAATATTTGGACTCGATGATCCAGTAGGTCTCTTCCAACCTGGTTATTCTCTGATTCTATGATATATGTGACTAAAAGCTATGTCACAGAGATATTTGTTCAATGAAGGACATATAAGAGACATCAAGGACTACACAAGTCTGGTTCTTGGAAATCCTTGAGGTGTACTATGTACCTACAGTATTGCAGAATTTTCCCAACACTTCCTTAAGAGGTTCCACTTCTAATATTTTCAAAGTTGTATTTAAGAATCACCTGTGTCTTATCAACTGAAATACGAATCTATTCATCTGTCAGCTTTCTCCCCTGTTTAAGTGAGCATGTTGAATCCAATCCTGAGCTGTTGAATCAACAGCTGAGAACAGTTTTCTGTCAAGGTATCTATGAAAAATGTCTAGACTTGAATAATTATCTTTTGCAATTTTAGGAAAATCTGCCCTTTTCATGTTAGGAGGGTATGCACTGTACAAGTATTCTTCTAGAGTCAGCTTATCTGTTTCTTAAGTACTTCAGATGTTTATTCTATGAATATGGCTGTAGAACATGCTGAATTTCAGAGTAAACTTTTGTCTTTCGTCTCACGTATGAACTAGACCATTTCTATACCAGATACTCTAAAGATACTTGTAAAATAGTCAAAAATCTGAGCCATATGTTCCAAAATGCTTAAAAACAGTACTGAAATAGTAATCCACAAAAAAAAAGCTCAAGTTTTCTGGTCTGAGACCTTGTCTTCTATTCAGCTTTTACTTGGCATTTTATCAGCAATTAGAGGTAGGTAGCAAGGCCTAAGACAGCAAAATGGATGTAAGTATTTCTACATTATCAGTTATAACGAACTGTGCTTTTACATCTTCCTCCAGTAAATTTTACCAGAAATTGGCAAGTATGGTCATTCACAACTGATCAGTTCTCATGTAAATTCCTGAAAACTTCTTAGACTTAATTCCTTCACTCAGCTGCCATTTCCCTTGTGCTATTTTGAGGGGGGGAAAGTCATTAATAGCTCTCCTTCTTGGTTTGTAGTTCTCTTTTTAATTCCTGTCTTTACTGAGAATTTATCTCCTGTGTTATCCTCTTGAAAACTAGAAACTCGTTTTTTTTATTGTTTATGTATAAAATCAGATGCAGACTCACTTAGATTAAGAGATTTTAATGTTACCTAACATTGACATTTATTACGTGGTTCCACAGTACAGCTATATGGTTCTGAAGTTTTAACTACACTCTCGCTCTTTCCCATTTAATTTGAGACTTTTTCCATGCTCTAATACATTTTCATTAAACAAATTCCGTTTCAGTGGATCAGTGTGAAGAGAACTTCTAGATAGCACATACTCAAACTACAGGAGCAAGCTAGTGAACAATGACATTTAGTATAACACATCCCTGCCACATAATATAGCAGCTTCTTTGGTCAAGCTACATTCATTTTGACTTCTTGCAAAATCTCTGCACATCTTCAATGAAATACTAAATACACGAGTAATAGAAACAGTTACATTGCAGAACGCTTGCTCGTTTGAGCATACAGAACAGGCTTTTTATATGTTGAGGAAAAAGTCCAACATTTGCATTTTAGATTTACAATGTCTGACGTAAAACTAGAAAAATGCAACAACAACTTATTTGTAACATGTTCATGGACAGCATGTAAAATACACAGACCTCACTGGATCAAGGAAGTGGCATGTTCCACTGTGACTCAGTGAAAAAGAAAGCGGTAGTACGAAGAAGATAGTTAAAATGGACATTTGCTACCTTGTGCCTTATCATCATCAAAGGTCACCATGGGCCTTTAGAATCAAAGAATCATAGAATCACCAGGTTGGAAGAGACCGACTGGATCATTGAGTCCAACCACTCCTATCAAAAACTAATTCATGTCCCTCAGCACCTCATTTACCCATGCCTTAAACACCTCCAAGAAAGGTGAATCAACCACCTCCCTGGGCAGCCTGTGCCAGTGCACAATGACCCTCTCTGTGAAAAACTTCCTCCTAATGACTAGCCTAAATCTCCCCTGGTGGAGCTGGAGGCCATTCCCTCTTGTCCTGTCCTCTGTCACTTGCAAGGAGAGGCCATCACCCTCCTCTCTGCAACCTCTTTTCAGGTAGTTGTAGAGAGCAATGAGGTCTCCTCTCAGCCTCCTCTTCTCCAGGATAAACAACCCCAGCTCCCTCAGCTGTTCCTAATAAGGCCTGTTCTCCAGCCCCTTCACCAGCTTTGTTGCTCTTCTCTGGACTTATTCCAGAGCCCCAACATCCTTCTTGTAGTGAGGGACCCAGAACTGAACACAGTATTCAAGGAGCGGCCTCACCAGTGCTGAGTACAGAGGGAGAATAACCTCTCTGGACCTACTGGTCACACCATTTCTGATACAAGGCAGGATACCATTGGCCTTCTTGGCCACCTGGGCACACTGCTGGCTCATGTTCAGTTGGCTGTCAACCAATACCCCCAGGTCCCTCTCCTCCTGGCAGTTTTCTAGACAGACTTCTCCCAGTCTGTAGCTTTGCATAGAGCTGTGCCCCAAGTGCAGGACCCAGCATCTGGCCTTGTTAAACCTCATGCTACTGGACTCTGCCCAGTGGTCCAGCCTGTTCAGATCCTTTTGCACAGCCTCCCTACCCTCCAGCAGATCGACACTTCCACCCAGTTTAGTGTCATCTGAAAACTTGCTAAGGGTACACTCAATGCCTTCATCCAGGTGGTTGATGAAGACATTGAACAGGGCTGGACCCAGCACTGAGTCCTGGGGAACCCCACTTGTCACTGGCCTCCAGCTGGATTTAACACCATTTACCACCACTCTCTGGACCCGGCCATCCAACCAGTTTTGCACCCAGGAGAGTGTGCGCCTGTCCAGGTCAGAGGCTGACAGTTTCCGGAGCAGAATGCTGTGAGAAACTGTGTCAAAGGCTTTCCTGAAGTCCAGGAAGACCACATCCACAGCCGTTCCCTCGTCCGGTAGCTGATTCAGTTTATCATAGAAGGCAATCAGGTTAGTTTGGCAAGACCTGCCTTTTGTAAACCCATGTTGACTGGGCCTGGTCACCCAGTT
This sequence comes from Coccyzus lansbergi, assembly GCA_033558105.1. Lineage (NCBI taxonomy): Eukaryota > Metazoa > Chordata > Aves > Cuculiformes > Coccyzidae > Coccyzus > Coccyzus lansbergi. The sequence continues at coordinate 437,042 of JAUMJK010000118.1, forward strand.
CTCTTGCATATGCTTCATGGTAGCACTCAAGATCACCTGCTCCATGACTCTCCCTGGCACTGAGGTCAGACTGACTGGCCTGTAGTTCCCCGGATCCTCCCTGTGACCCTTCTTGTAGATGGGCACAACTTCAGCCAGCCTCCAATCCAGTGGAACCTCCCCAGTCTTCCAAGACTGTTGGAAGATGATGGAAAGGGGTTTGGCCAGCACATCCGCCAGCTCCCTCAATACCGTTGGGTGAATACCGTCCGTCCCCATAGAATTGTGGGTGTCTAGTTGGGCAAGCAAGGCTCTGACCACCTCCTCTTGGACCAGGGGAGACTCATTTTGCTCCTCTCGTTCTGGGGTTTGTACATAGACAGAACAACTTTCTTTACAATTAAAGAATGAGGCAAAGAAGGCATTAAGTACCTCAGTCTTTTCCTCATACCCTGTCACTGGTGTTCCTTCTGCATCCAATAGGGACTGTATGGGTTCCCTAGTTCTCCTTTTATTAGTTATTTATTTATAGAAAGATTTTTTATTATCTTTCACAGACTTTGCCAACCTGATTTCTAGTTGAGCCTTAGGCCCTCTGATTTTTATTCTACACAACCTCACTTCCCTCCTGTAGTCCACCCAAGAGGCCTGTCCCCTCTTCCAGAGCCCATAAACATTCCTCTTCTTCTTGATATCACTCAAGATCTCTCTGTTCAACCAAGCTGTTTTTCTCCCCTGCCGGCTTTTTTAACGGAACACAGGGATGGCTTTCTCCTGAGTTGCTAGGATCTCCTTTTTGAAGAGCTCCCAGCCCTCATGGGCTCCCTTGCCCTTAAGTACTGTCTCCCATGAGGCTTTAGCAACCAGCCTTCTAACGAGTTCAAAGTCTGCCCTCTGGAAATTTAATGCTACTGTCCTGCTAACCACCCTCTTCACTTCACCTAGAACAGAAATCCCTATCATCTCGTGATCACTTAATCCTAGGCGTCCTCCTACTGCCACATCCCCCACAAGGCCTTCTCTGTTCACAAACAGCAAGTCCAGGAGGGCACCTTCCCTTGTTGGTTCATTCTCCAGCTGTGCAAGGAAGTTGTCTTCCACACACTCCAGGAACCTCCTAGACTGCTTCCTTTCTGCTCTATTGTACTTCCAGCAGATATCAGGAAGATTGAAGTCTCCCACAGAACAAGAGGCATCAACCTAGAGATTAACCCCAGCTGTTTATAGAAGAGCTCATCAGCTGCTTCTCCTTGGTTGGGTGGCCTGTAACAGACTCCCAGCACAAAATCTAGTTTCTTATGGGCTCCTCTGATTTTAACCCACAGGCACTCAATCTCCTCATCACCACAATCCATCTCAATGGTGTCCAAGTCCTCCCTCACAAAGGGGGCTACCGCGCCTCCTCTCCTACCCTTCCTATCTTGCCTGAAGAGTTTCACAGAATCACAGAATCACAGAACAACCAGGTTGGAAGGGACCCATCGGATCTTCTAGTCCAACCATTCCTATCTAACACTAAACCAAGTCCCTCAATACCTCATCCACCCGTCCCTTAAACACCTCCAGGGAAGGGGAATCAACCACCTCCCTGGGCAGCCTGTTCCAATGCCCAATGACCCTCTGCGTGAAAAACCTCCTCCTAATCTCCAGCCTAAACCTACCCTGGCGGAGCTTGAGGCCATTCCCTCTCGTCCTGTCCCCTGTCACTTGGGAGAAGAGGCCAGCTCCCTCCTCTCCACAACCACCTTTCAGGTACTTGTAGAGAGTAATGAGGTTTGTACCCCACCATATCTGTACTCCAGTTATATGAGTCATCCCACCACGTTTCTGTGATGGCAACAACTCCTTGCCCTACAACAGCTTCCAGCTCTTCCTTCTTATTCCCCATGCTGCTTGCATTGGTGTAAATGCACTTCAGCTGAGCTGCTGAACCTTCAGCCCTCTTAGAGGAAACAGTGTTTGTTCCCAATTGCCTGGTAACTGGAGTGGCTTGTACCAGAGTGCCTGTATCTCCTTTACTGCTCCAAGGTGCACTCTCCCCCACTTTCTGTGCAGTGATGTGCTGGTGGTCCTCACCAGCACACCCTCTCTGAATCTCTAGTGCCCCACATCCAGGCTCACTCATGCCTAGCCTGGTCTTAATCCCCTCCCCCTCCACATCTAGTTTAAAGCTTGATTTATGAACTTAGCTAAGTTTTTAGCAAGGGCCTTTTATATCATCATTTGTTAGCTCTAGCATAAAGAAAACCCCAAAAACCAGGGAATCACAAATATTCTAAAATGTTCAATTACAAACAGGCATAAACTTTGAGACATTTTTGTGGTTTCAAAGAAAACTGACTTGCGTACATACATCTGGAAAGTCCCACTAAGAAGCCACTTCTGTATTTTCAGGAAATTAAGCAAAAGAATGCATTAGGTCTGGCTGAGATGGAGTTAATTTTCCCCATAGCAGCCTTCATGGTCCTGTGTTTTGCATTGGTAGCTAGAAATGTGTTGATAACGCACCAGTGTTTTGGCTACTGCTGAGGGACAGCATCAGGGCTGCCTTTCTAATATTCACTCCCCAGCAGGAGGCTGGGGGTACACAAGGTCTTGGGAGGGACACAACCAGGACAGCTGACCCAGACTAATCAAAGTGATATTTCATACTGTATGACATCTGCTCAGCAATGAGATCTAAGAGGAAGGAGGAGAAGAGGGGGACATTTGTTATCGCATTTGCCTTCTGGAGCAACCACTATCCATACTGAGGTCCTGCTTCCCAGCAGGTGGACAGACATCACCTGCTGGTGGGAAGCAGAGAATAAATCTTTTTTTCCCCCTGCTTCCATGCACAGCCTTTGTTTTTGCTTTATTAAATTACCTTTATCTCGACCCATGAGTTTTTTCCCTATTATTTCCTCCCCACTCTCTTCTTCTGAGGAGGGGAATGATAGAATGTCTTACTGGGTATCTGGCATCCAGCCAAGGTTAAACCAACACAAAGGACCTACTGAAATTTTCCTGTTGTCCTTTTCTTATTTATTTTAAGCCACATCATAAGCAGAAAATTGTGGTCATAAGTACAGTATTTAGACCCAAAGACATTCTTTGAAGATAAAATTTTTGTTTATATAAACAACTGTTCTCAAAATTTTAGGACCAATTGTAATTGTCTCATATTCTGTGAGACTGTAAATAGCAGGGGATTTCAAAGCCTTGCAGCTGTGGAACCTAGCCACAATCACAGTCATTCTCCTAAGCACTCTGGTTTTTGTTTCCTTTTTCTGTAATTACCCACAGAGATTACTTGACAGATGAAAAGTAGTAGGATAGGCTATAAGATGCCTCTGAACAATCTTGATGAAAAAGGTGACTGAAGAGTAGTACCCTGAATTAGATTTCTGATTTTGAGCGTGAGAACAGCTACACTACACGTTCAAAGGTCCATATAGCCACACTTCCCCCCTCTCCGTACCCAACCCCCGCCATCTCCACCCCTGGTCAACAGCAGGAATTTACAGAAGTATATGAGAACAGGATGATTATATTGTCAACATTCCCCATTATTTGGAAAACTAGCAGTTTGCAGTTCAGAAATTTCTTTACATAATAACAGAAGGGCCTAGGGTTTGCCTAGCTCAGTATTCTATCTCCAATAATCTCCATAACTAGATGTATAAGGCCCAGGGAAACTGGATCAAATATGTACTCTTTATCATTCTCCCAACCTCTTGATTCTTTCAGACTTTCTTTCCTAAGCCTGACACTCTTTGCTCAGTAGTGCACCAACAGATATCTCTCCCACTTAGCCAATATTTCCCCCAAATCCTGTAAACTTTGTGCATTCACTGTGTCCTCTGGTAAGAAGTTCCACAGGTCTACTACCAATCCTACTTTGAACTTGGCTGCTGATATCTTCACATGATGTCCACTACTTTCTGCATTTGACAGAGATGGTAAACAGTTGGTTCTTGTTAATAAATATTGGAAGGATTAAAATTATGGTCATTTGGATTCTGATGTAGCTTGTAACCGTGTTTCCTCTTTTTGAAACACAAATGACTTCTGCATTGACAGAAAGGTTAGTTCCTTTCCTTTCTTTAAGAAGGTTTTCCAGATCAGTGACTCTTCCCATTCCATCAGAGTTTCTGGGTTTCAGCAGTGCCGCTTTCTCTCTAATGCCCCTGGTAATTCAGAAGCCAGTCTGTCTTCTTGAAAGATTTCAAGCATGATTAATGAATCTTCTTCTGATCCTGAGAAAACAGATCTAGAAAACTTGGAGAAAAGACTTTTTGTAATTACACTGATAGCAGCAAACATTTTGAGACTCACCACTGCCAAAATGAAGTTTGACCATTTTGGATACTTTGACTCTGTCCCAGCTGACTCCTCAGGAATATCTAAAAGCTGTGAGACTTTGAATGTGCTGTAAGCTGCATGGTTAGTGATCATGATGAAGGGATTACAAGTAAAAATGTTACTGTGCAATCTTTGCCAATTTGTGGTGAAGAAAATGGGAGTTCTGTGGAACTTAAAAAAAATGGAAGGAAATGAGAATATTCTTTGTATTGAGGTATCTAGTACCATTTTAGTTCTGCCAGTTCTGCCACATTTCTCCCACTGAAAGAATGATGTGCTTCCATACTTCGTTCAATCACATCGTACACAGTTTGTTGAATGATCAGCAGCAGTTAATGGCATTGTTCCTTTGTTCAGCTGTTTTCATGGTGTGGTAAAAGCAGCTGTGTTCTGATGATGTAGGTTGCTTTTTCATGTTAATACCTCACACTTCCTTTCTTTTTTTAGGAAAAAAAAAGAGTCCCGTGTATTACCTTACTAAAGGTAAGAGATTGTATAGAACAGGCATTTTTCTAAGGCTTTAATTCAGAAAAATGTCAGCAGCAACGAGGATTTACAGCAGAACCATCTTGTCATAGTCTACCCTGCTACTCCTCACCTCTCATAAGCCTTCATCTGATAAGATATAGTCAGTTGATAAGATATGTCAGCTGAGCTTGCACACACTATTAAACTTCCTGAAATACTGGGGTTTGTAGTGCATAGTGACATGCTGGTAAACTCTTAATTAGCTGCTGTTATAAGTGTCTGTTTTTACACCAGATAAAAATTCACTGGGCTCTGCCTATACTATGTCTCCATATGCCAAATATGATAATATTGCGACTGCTATCCTCTTGTGTATACATAAACAAACCATGATTAGCTGTAAAGCCTTTTGTGAGACATTTTATATGGAAAAATACTTACAAAATATATCGGGTTGCAAAAGACAGCTGCCTAAATTCTGGAATGAGTATCTGCTAACCATTTATATGCCAAGATTGTCATTCACAGTTACTTTGTAACTGCATCCAGACCTCTAAAGCAAAAACACTATTTGACAAGTAACATTCTTCTGATCCACAGTTGCACTGCTACTAAATCGTATACCAACCTAACATAAGCATGTTATTACACTTTTTCCTTACTTTACCAAGCCCTGTGGTCTACCATGCTCTCACTCGAAACTTCAGATGCCTGTTTCTAATTGGACGCTTCCTTTTGTGATAATGAAGATGATTCACGTAGTGTCCTAATAACTCACTGCTCCTCCATAATTATATATGTTTTTTTCTGAAAATGGGTTTGGGAAAGGCTGCACATTCCTGAGAAATGCAGATATCATGATCTCTAAAGAGATCTATGTGAAAAAGTCATATTTTTTTTTCTCTTTGCAGTGGAATCAGTGAAAGCACTTCTGACACAATTCTTTTTTGTGACAACATATAATGTGCTACGGTGTCTTCCCTCTTTCAAAGAAATATGACTTCTGTTTAGAGCACATTCTTCTGTAAAGATGCTGAATAAAAACAGGTTGTATTTAGAATTTCTTGTAGGCAGAGATACCTGTTATAGTCTGTCTTTGACCAGCAGTGAACACAGTGGGAATCTGTGCTTCTACTGGAGTCCCTTGTCTCTCCCACAATAAAAACAACAGTGACTGTGCTGAGCAGATGTGACCTCTACACCTCTGCTTTTACTTATACTGCCTTGTTTGTATTTACTCTTGTCTTTAAACTTCTCTGCTTTAAACTCTTCTGTCATAGGTCATAATCTATGTATCCCCACCCTGTCTTTTAATTTGCATCCCAACCACAGTGAATCTTGTGAAAGAGAACCCTGTAGAAATAAAAAAAGAGAAAAATATTGCAGGCTGTTTCACTAAAGCAAGGAAATTCTTCCCTCTTCAGATACCAAGAGGCTTTGTCTGTGAAATAATGGGTGACCTTATCTCTATGAATGCACAAACACACTGAACTCCTGATTCCCTGCCACTTCAAGTTTAACAAAGTAGAAAGAGTCACCAAATTATCTTTGTGGGTTGTGACTTTATTTATTTATCCAGCAATTTCTCTCAGTACTTAAAAGGGCAGGTAAAAATGATATTCACCCCACCTTACCACCCACCTAAATTGCCCTTTTTTACACCTGTGGAGCTTTATCTTGTCTAGTGGACATGAGAGCAGTTGTAGATGTCTCTTAGTTCAGCTGCCAAATCCACTTTTTTGTGGGTTTTGAGAGACCTGCTAGTAAAGGCACCTTCTGCATATCGTAATTTGAAAGTCATTATCTGACTTCATGTCCAAGATATGCAGTAAGCTCAGTGCTGCTAATACAGGATCCTTTCTTTGAAGCTTTAGCCCTAAACAACACTATTTCCAGTTGGCAGCAGTATCTGATTCACATGTTCACTGAAGTCAGGCTTCCTCTTTTGAGAAATGGAGGAAACTACATTTGTCATTTCAAATGTTAGCAGCCTTTTACATAGCAAGAAAGGAGGAAAAAAATTTTTTTTTTAAATCCCACAAAAATAGGGATTAGAGCCTGTATTTTCTACTTCTATCAGAACAATAGCAAGGCCTCTAAAAACAGGAACAAGAATAGATCTTGGAATATTTTAAGTGTGATGCCAACTTAGTTAAAACCTATATCTGTTAAAAACTATAAGTCATCAGGAACATAAAACAATTGACTTATGTTCCTTTATCTCCTCCCAATGTTATATTACTCTCATTATATACTTGGCTTTGCAAGCTTCAGCAAAAGACTGACATCATCAAGGACTATGGAAGGCTCTGTGTAGGTACATACATACACAGAGAAAAGGAACGTCTACTCCCTAAAGAGTAACCTTACATATTTTGCTCAGTGTGGAAACTCAATAACTGAGTAACATATTCACCATTGCCAAAATATGCTCTAAAAAGAATCCAAATTTGACACAGAACTGCCCTCTACAAACTATTTTGCAAACAACCTGAGGACATTATTATTATGTGGATAGAAAATATTTTTGTCAGAATAAAGTTAATTACAAAAGGTATAGCCATATTTACGTATCTGCAAGCACAACTGCTTAATAGTAATGCAAAGAAATTCTGTTGGGGACAATTTGTGATCTACTGTGTATTAAAATGGAATCATTTAGTCTGATGTCAGAAAATCTGGCTTGAATCAGGTCATCAGTCTGGTGACTTCACCCATTACAATCACATTTTAGTGTATCTACTGCTAGAGACTGAACGCATGAGACTGACAGACATGAAACTGAAGAATTAATGAAAATAAGATCTGTGGAAAATGTAGCGTGAAAGCAGCATTCAAAAAACCAAGGTGAATGAAATGTTTGTACATATAGGAGTGCCACTTCTTTGAAACAGGATGGCAGACGTGTGATTCACAAGCATTTACAGAATAGAGAAGTAATCTCAATAGTACAAGTGAATTTGTGCTGCAGACAAATATCTGAGACCATATGGCTCTAAGTCATGAAAATAGCAGGTTTGCTGCCTTTATAACAAAAAAAAAAGAAAAAGAAAGAAAAAAAAAAGAAAAAAAGAAAAAAAAAAGAAAAAAAGTCCTTTTAGTGAGCTATGTGGTTTTGATGGCAGATTTAGAAAATGATTGGCACGCTATCATAGACTGTAATTTTGAAAACAACTGAATTATCCTACATGTCTTTTATTGTATAAGCTTATGTCTCTCTGCCCTTAAATGTTTGTTTCTACTCTGCATGCTCCTTTTTATATTTATTACTCATTTTTCCACAAAAGATATTTTTATTAGAAGAGATGTGTAAAATATTATTCAGTTTATGCATTGAATTTAGTTTAATTTATTTGGGAGCTAGTCTTTAAAAGCAATTTATTTCCATTTCTCAATAGTTATCAAGAAAATTATGTTAGTTTTGCAATTAATTTCTTTCTATAAACACATAAGTCAAAATTGGAAAAAATATGTCCAGTTTTGGAGGTGAGATCACTTTCCTCTACAATGCTTGCAAAAAGAATGTGAGGGAAATCACTAATGTGATTGCTCTAAACAGGTCGCTGTATGCCTCAGAAAAAATATCTGAAGTGTATCCTGCTACGTATTCATAGAAATTGGTGGTGACCACTGCCAAACAGGAAACACACGGTAGGGGACAGATCATGATGAAGTGGCTTCCAGAAGTCATACCTCAGCTGCCCAAGTGAATTTACACTGTGTTTTGACTAGACAACTGCCAGACAAAAAAGCATTTAGTTCTTTCCATGGAGAACACCTATGTTGCGTCCTTCTCCATTAACATTACCTGTAAAACAATGGAGCCACAATTCTGAAGGTGGCCCTGTATCACCTGGCTAGGAGTATAGGCCCACAAATATGTGGAAGCAGGGAGGTAAGGGGGTTTGACATTCAGTGCTCTGCTGCAAGTAGGCATGGCCAGTCCCAGTGGTGCTACGTATCCAGTTCATCTACAACCCCATCTTTCCTAAGCATTCCCATACTAGCAACAGAACTAAGCAAATTACATGTGTGAAGCCCACCTTTAAGCAGAACCCCTGCAGTGATAGAGACATAACTGATGATGCATCTTGACGCCCGAAAGAACAACAATCTGAAGAAGATAAATGAGCAACAGTAATTCCTCTCAGACCATTTGCATCCTCTTCCCAGTACTTCTTTTTTTTAATATAAAACTTCAAATGTATGCATGCAAAGTTCAATTATTTTCTATTATTTTTCCTACTGTCCTTTTTCAGCTTTAGTAAGAATCTTTCCACGTTCCTTAAAGATGGGACTAACCAGAGCCCTGTTTTCCAGAAGTAACATGGAAAAACAAATCTGAAGACCTTCCCAGCAATTTTGGCATTCCCAAGATGATCTTGTCACTCTGGAGAACCTTTATCTAGTTTCTCAAAATCTGCTTTGACCACTTCTACAATTCTGCTAGGGGTTCTAACTTGAGTGCATAACAACAGTCCTAAGTGCCCCCAAATTACCTTCAGAAAATACCTGAGATGCCTCTCTTCCATTTACATGCCTGATTAAGTGCTTATTTGCTATGTAGAGCAAAGCTCTTGCTCTGAAAGTTCTGTTTACTTAACAATTATCTTTTTGAACTGGAGCAATGCTGGAGGTTTCTACTCTGGTATTTCCAAATCCCTCCTTGGCACGGTTAATCAATCCAAACCCCTTTTTCTTCTTTAAATAGAAGACTGCATTTATGAAGGCCACAAAACAGGTTTTTGGGTTTTTTTTTCAATGTTATAGTTTGAGGAGTTTCTAAATTTCTCATTGGTAATATGAAGACATGGACCCTAAGGTTAGCTTACCATCTCTGCACTACTGTGAGATAAAATGATTTTAACTGTTAGTAAGCTTTATAAAAAGAGCATTCCCAGGTGGTCAGAGAGTAGCTTCAGTGCCTACAACATCTTAAGCTTTCCCTTTTCCCTTGGCATAAACCATTCTCTGGGATAAAATGGGTATGTACCTGCCAAACTCAACTCTGCCTTAAATGTGATGTTTAATGGTGGCTCTTTAACGTCTCTGAATTAAAAGCTTTTTCTTTGTCCACTCTTCATTCTTTTCCAGAATCAAGCTGTCACCTTTGAGTGGAACTGGGTTGTATTCTGTCCCCAAAATTTAGTAAACACAAAGTCTTTTTAATTTTTTAAGCTCTGCTCACCTCCCTCTTGAGCTACTCTCTTCCTTGTGATTTCAAACATGCTTTGGTATTGGTCGATATATAAAAGAGAACATGTATATTTCATTCTTTTAAAAGTATTAAATAACCATAAAACAAAGACTGATATCAGCTGAGATCACAATTCAAAATTGCAAAACTCAGACCAGAAACCAATGTTTAATTCTCTTCTACCCCAATTTATACAAGTCCCCCATGAATGTGACTGAAGTACTACAACATAGACAGCTTTAACTTGTTTTCTGTTTCTGTACAGCTGTTTTCATGTCCTTAGTCTTGTCACTTTATCTTTCTCACACTCAATTTTTCCAACTATAAAATGGTGTCAAGCTTTACTTCTTTGTAAAGTATAAAGAGATAAACATGTAAAATATGTATACAGTACTTGAGTTTTATTACAGTGAACATGATCAGTACTTGATTCTAAAAACTCATTACCCTACAGATTGCATTGAATATAAGCAAAAGATGTTAGCTAAAAGAACTGCCTTCTCTGGAATCCGCCTAATGACCATTCCAAACTACTTTCTTGGTAGTAAGGGAACAGATTTTTATAGCTGGACATTTTGTAAGCTCAAGATTAGTACAATATTTACTCATCAAGGCAAGAAGTAGGATGCCAACCATGCAAGAAAAGAAGAAACATTTTTTGATGTGCCATTCATCATAAGCACGAAAATAAAGCGTTTTTGCAGGTGTCAGAACTGGTTAGACTACATTTGTTGCCTTCCCAGTAATTATCCGTTCATGAGTGATCAACATACTCATGATGTATGATTTCTAGTTGAAATAGATAATCTTATTCACCTTCAGTCTCTGATCTGGCATATAGATGAAATATCAGAGGATTTAAGAGGTTTCTGCGTCAGCATACATGTTTGTAGGATGAAGACTGGAATTTGTCAAGTAAATAATTTTTTAATAAAAATGTACATCCACTTTAGAAGACAAACATGCAATTCTGGCAGATGCCTCTCAACAGAAGATGGTGAATGAATCCTTTGCTGATTTGTGCATGCAAGTCATTGCCAATTATGTAAATAGGGTAGATAAGAAACTAAAGAATCTTAGACTGGGTAGTGCTTTATACTAGGATAAATAAATTTAACAAATATAGAAATAACCAGCCTCAAAAAGCTGAGCTTACTTTTAGAAAAGTACCACTTTTGCGGTGAACTAACTTACTCAGTCCTTGCATCATCTTGCCTTACAAATTGGCCACACAGTCACACTGACCTAAATTATGGGTTTGTAATTGGACATAGCCTTTGAAAAGTTTCTCAGTTAGGATTGAACTTTTCATGACCTGCATAGAAAACTTCGATTTTAGAATAAAAGATACTATTTCAACTGATGATATTTGCTCATATAGAGGCAAAAATTGATTCTGGAATTCAATTTACATGGAGGTCATTCTACAAAGAATTTTTCAAATAGGATGATTATAAAATGCTTTTTTTGTAACTATAGAGTTAAATTGTCAGGGATCAGCAGTTAAATCTAGCCCTAGTCTGCATTTAAAACATTTTATGAATTTCTTTTTTTTTTATTCTCTGTCCTTTCATACTCTATGAGATGTATAAGAAATCTTTCATCTAGCATTTCTGTGCAAAGACAAGATGACCAGCCTAACTGCTCAATGTGGAATGGGAAGGAATGGGCTTTGTCTCAGTGATAAATTAGTGATTTGCTGAATAGAACTGTTCTGTGCTGCAGATTTACTTGTCAATGCTGGATTTACATATGTGGATTAAAAACCTGAAAATACGGATTTTGTTGCAGCAAGATAAATCTATATTGGAATATGTCCAGAGGCTATATAACCCACCAGCTATCTCCAGACAAACTGACTGTAGGTAATACATACTTTTTGCCTGCAAAGTAGGGGTGCAAGGGTGGGAGTTTCTTCCCTTACAGCTTTTCTTCAGGATGTTGTCTCAGGATGGTGTAGAGAGTCATTAAGATCAAAAATTTGCTCAGCTGAGTAAGGGTGACTCACAGAAGTAACAGTTTGCTGAATCATCCATTTTTACAGTTGAAGGGCTTCACTCATTGTTCTTCTTGCATAGGAATTGCACAAATGCCAGCCTAAACTGGGTATAAAATGCTCCTAAATGTGGAGATTCTATTTTACACTCTCTGCACTCAGTTAGTTCAAGTGTAAAGCATTACTTAAGTAAAGAGCAATGGTGAACAAGACTTCAAGAAGAAAAGTCGGGGTAATTATTATTCTGTTTGTGCTACATGCTCTGTAGGATAAAATACGTACAAATTCACAAACAAAGGATTTTTTTACTGTTAATTATTTTGTGGGTTCATTATTTGTCATGTTGCTTTGAGCCAAAAAAAATCTGTTAATTAGGGTTCAGGGAAAAAAAGTATTGATAAAAAAAGAAAAGGAACATATATGAAATAAGATACTAGTGCTAACTTTGCTTAAGAAAGATCCCCTTATGAAAATATTTGAACACATTCATTTCATTAATTTGTTGTTAGTAGTATCATTTCCAAGTTGTGAGTGCTCCTGTTAGTCAGTACACAAGTCAGAACTTAGTTTCTTTTTAATTGACTTACAAAACAGGTAGAAGGAAATCATATTTTGCGTGAAAGGATTGTCACAGAAGTTCCATTATTGAAAGTAACTTCTATCTCCACTATGCCTTTTGCAGAAAAACTTCAAGGGAATTCTAAGGGACTGTACAAATATTCTAAATTAAATCTTGCAACCCTAGCAGAAATATTGATAATAATGTGAATTCAGGGGTATAGAAAAAGCACAATGAGATACTAGCTTCAGTGCTTGTTGTTGTCACAAGAACACTGAAAACTGAGAAGAAAATCATTTTGAAGAGTGCTTTGTATCTGAAGGTCAGTAGGAAAACATCAAGGAAGGTGCTGAGTCCAGCTTGGAGAGAATCAAGCTTCTAGCCTTTTCAGAGTTGTAACCCCACGCATCTCAGGAACAATATGCAGTCCTGGAAATCTCTTGTCATAGATCAGTGATGCATGTTTTGCATTTGTCTTTAGTAGTAGTAGTATGTATTATTACTATTTCCTTCACGTGCAGAATACCAAACAGTTTCTGAGTACCAAGAATACCCAAATGTTTGTAGTCCTAGACCTGAGAAAAGTTGCATTACTGGACAAATGCTAAGCCATATTGATTTACAGAGGTGTGGAAGCACTTTGGTTACTGTGGTTACAGACTTACCAAAACCTAGCTCGGTACTTCTGACTTTTGTCAGAGGAAAGTACTGTTGTTAGTTTCTGTTTAGAAGCAAACATGCTACCAGAAGCAGTTTTTGAAGGATGTATCTATTGAACTCTAAAAAATAGCATCAAGATAAGTGCTAATACATTAGCAGACAGATGCTGCTCTTTAGTCAAGAAGAGTGACTAAGCTGGAGACTGTGGTAGGTATCAGAGTAAGAAAAACTTTTCTCCCTCTATTTCTCTTCTTGTGGGGCAAAATTATTGTAAAGCCCTATTTTAAAAATACATAACTGGTCTGGCAATAGTTGACAATATGTTTGTGTTCAGTTATAAAATATGGCTGTTTGTACTCCAAAACTCTGAAATGTTTTGGGGTTTTTTTTATATACATTACCAGCCTGAAATGTTTTTTTCCTTAATGAATAAAATTATTTAACATATTTTCCATCCCTTAATTGAAACTAAGCACTTCCTGAAAACGTTGATAACTGTGCTAACTTCAGTGGTTTATTACTTGTGCCTGAGTGGAAAGAGCTGTTGTTCCAAACTCAATGCATTTCCATTGATTCTCTTTTCCTTAAAACTAAAAATAGGTTAACTTATCTTCATGGTGAGCAGAAACTCCCTGCAACACACAAACTCCTTCAATGAACTTATCTAAATCTACTTGGAAAGGGCTTACATCCTCATTGCAAAAAATATACAGTCAACGCAGCCTCCTCTATTATGGCAAAACTACAGATAAAGTTTTTGCATTGTCCTTAAGGTAAAGTTCTCTTTGTTTGCAGGTGTCTCATCAAGTTACTTATTTATAAGTTACTTACAACACTCCTCTCAGTCTTGTGCTGTGAATATATGGGGGAGAGGGGAGGCTGTGTACAGAAACAGGCATACGTTAAGGTGAAAACTAGTAAATACGCTCATATTATCCAGTCTGTAAATGGCTCCCTAATTTTTGTAATACTTCAGTCTTAACGGTACAACCAATGTGACAGATAATCCAGGATGATAATATGACATGCAAGCAGAGCTGCTCCCTGCTTGGTGCATGAAATGTGTATTTAAAACTTAGGAAATTTTTACTGTATATTTTAATATATTCAAATGCAGTCATAGTCTTTTATATGTCAAGATAATTGTTAATTGAATGATCAGGTTTCAGTTCACTTAACATGTGTAATATCTGCATGACAAGGTGTTATTCATTTCATTGACGTTCTTCTACTTATCCAGAGAATATCCTATGCAGAATTAATCAAAGAAATTATATTAATTTCTTTGTAATGTTTATTTGCTGTATTATCACCATATGATTTAACTATTCTGATTGGTGTAGGTCTGACTATCATTGCAGTCATGTAGAGGAAGGGCAAACATTTGGTACTGTAATGGTAATAACTTTAATTTTGCATGAAATTATAGACAATATTTAAATTTTCCTGCAAACCTAGAATACTTTCACCCTGGGAATGCGCGTTACTTCAGGTTTTCATGGTATGGAATTTGCTTATTTTCCTAGTAAGCGAGCTATTTCTAAGTTATTTGAGTTAAAAATTACACTTTTGCATGCATATAAACTTGTTCATGAAAGTCTAATAAACAGCTTTGGTTTGGAAACTAAAAATTGGCAATTGATTAGTCTGCTCTAGATCACAATATAGCTCCTGGCACTGATGAGACCTATTCATATTGTTTTTACTGAAGTAAGGAGGTGCAAATTGCCACTGGTACACAAGCACCTTTCTTAAAAGGGCTAAACAACAGATACTTGCCCTTCCACAGCACTGAACTTACATGCAACAATAAGACAGAAGGGATAAAAATCTAGGTAGTAAAAGTACACTTTCTTAAATTTCTAATGGTTGGTTTGAGACCTAATCTTCATATTGTTGAATTTGCTGGGAAAATTAATGTAAGCATAAGTTGGATGTTTAATCCTTTTGTGAACTAGAACATTCTTGCCTCCAAGTGGAGATGTCAGCTATTGGCCTACCTGAAAAAAAAAAACCCTGTATAAACATACATTGACAACCTGAGTTTAAACTAGATATCTCCTTCAATATTCATACTTGTGGCTTAGAGGAGGGGGAGGCTATCTGTCACTACACACAGTAGTCCATTATTACTTTACACTTACTGAATAAGTCACTAAAAAATAAATAGTGGAAGAAGGGTTCTAGGTGCTTTACTCTGTTCTGAAAGTTTTATTAAAACACCTGACTGAACCAAGCAGAAATTTGGCACTAAATATGCTTGTTAGTACTGGCACTAGATATGCCTTTTCTCAGAGGAAGGAGTTCAAAAGAGCTGGACTATTTTGAAGTGAAAATTGCCAATTGTGATTGCCTAGGGGAGTGGACAGAAGTAGAAACTCTTTTACCAAGCAGATGAAAATCCTGAACACAGCAGGAAACATAATCTACAAAGCTTTCAAAAAATACCAGCACTGATATTAAACATGTATGCTTCACCCCATTTGAGTAATGGGTACTGCAAGTTAAATTTACTTCTCATAGTGGGGGAAAAACACATCCCATGCAGATGTGATAAAGCACCAGAAATAAAATCAGACAGTCTGGAGGACTAACACCATGCTATTCACAGTGTAGTTGACCTGTGCCATGCTACCACCAAGTCAAGTTGTGTGGCCTCTCCATCCTCCATCACACACTCTTGTGCCAAATGGAATCCTGAGGAAAAGATAGCTGGCAATGTCTCCTTGTCATCCTTGTTGCATGACTCCCAAGTTGAAATTGTAGCTCATGAGCACTAACAGCAATGGCACCAACTAACTAGGCACTATTTGAAAGCCAAACCCACAAATCCTGTGTTGTTTCATACTCTCTGCCCACTTTTTCTTCCTGCTTCCAGGGAAACTGCATCAAAGTGTCTGCCTCTGTGTTTCATAGTCCTTATTTTACAATCAAAGAGAATTAGGGATACTGTAAATTGTTAGGGTCATTGAGAAAATATCTGACCAGTCTGTCTGTAATTTCAAGGACCATTTACTAGAGCTTGTCTGGCCCAGTTCCTGAAACATGGGAACTCCCACCACTTACCCTGGGCAAGCTCAGCACAGGCCTTGTGCGTGGGTCTTGTTGACAGGAAGCTTACACTGACCCAAGGCTCTTGCAAGGACAATGTGGGTTTAGTACTGAATCTTTGCCAGGACCAAAAGAAAAATTATGTTGTTTAAAGCGTCCTTCCAGGCAGCACAGGCAAGCAGATCATCCTGTGCAGTAAGAAACACCTCAAGCTCTCTTGTTCTTCTCTCCATAGATTCTAAATTAAGCTATAATTGGAGGAGACTGGAGGCACAGCCCTTCCCTGAGTAAGAAGAAAATGTTGTTATGCAATAGTCCTTGGTGATTTATCGGTCTTTAAACATAAGCATGGGGAAACATCAGAAAGTTCAGCCAGGACAAGTTGCTTACAGTTGCATCTCCCTGTGTTTGGCAGAGCACAAAGGCACTGAATGTCAATAATTAGATCCTATGAACTAAATTTTTTACCCAGTCCACTCTCAGCTCCATGCTTTTTCTTGTGGCAAAGTATGGGTTTGGCATTCAGTCTGTTCTAGTCACCCCTCCCATCCCTTTGATTAAATTAGCTGCATATGTAGATTTGGTTTCGTGTGTCTTCTAATCTCAGCATCTAATGCTGCATTTCAAGTAAAGGGAAGAAGAATGGTCACATATTACTTTTCATCAGTGTGTTTCACTGCTGAATTCTCACAGAACATAGCACCAATCTCCTGAGATGCCTCCCTTTTTTTGCCTCTTTTTCATGTGTCTTGACTAGCTTTTCATGTGTTGTTCCGTGGTAGTTCATCTTCCTCTATGGAAAATACAAGGATTGTAAATGAAAACAGAAATTATCTGGAAAAAAAAATACAAGTAACGTTAAGAAAATAGCAATAGGGAAATGAAATCCCACACCACTTCCTAAATTGTGGTGTATGAGGAGGCAGGGATGGCCTTTATACTGTGAATGGTTTATAACTATACTAAAAAAATAGTGCTTTATTGTAGGGTTGTTTCAGACCTCAAAAGCCTAATGATAGTCATGCCAAAATAGTACAACATGGAAGTGGTAAAATAAACCCCAAGCAGATGCCTCATAGGAGTATTCTGGACTGTATGATTGCATGGCTTTAGTAGAGAAGGCTTCCTCAAGCAAATAGTCTGATGTAAGCCTAAGGGACCATTAGTGTATCTGTCAGTCTTAATGGACATTTCTGTTCTCTTTGAAGATGTAATTCCTCTTTCTCAATGTTAGGAACTTGTTTGTTCATGTACTTTTTTGCATTAAAAGACATGGCAGATTCATATAACATACTCTGTATACTATATCACTAATATATTGCAGAGGAAGTGTGTCTAAAGTAGAAATTAAGATCTTCAGTGAAACTGTTATGAACATGCCAAAATTTTGTAACTCTTTCAGGAGCATTAGTCCAATTTTTACCAATTCTGGTTTCCATGTAAGAGTTACAGGCCACACTTGTTTGGAAGAAAGGATTTGTAGTACATACAGGAAACTGATTCACAGAAGAAAAGGTCAGAAAAAGAAGAGAGAGAAAAATCTAAAACTGGGAAATGGATAGGATGGGAGGAACAGAATATGAAATCAGAAAAGTGTGAAACCAAGTCAAGGACAGTTCTGAAATCTAGAAAAAGAGATTTCAGGCAGATACAAACAGGAGTAGAAGTCATATCCTGTACAGAGGATCTCTCCTTAAAATCTTTCTTGCAGACAAATTGATCAGGAAAATGATTTTACTTTAAATTCTGATCACAATTTCTACGGTGCAGTGTGAGAACCAAGATTTATTTAAAGAGCCTTCACATGAATATCTATACACTTATTCAGTCCTGTGCAAAAAAAGTGTAATAATAAAGAGAACTATTTGAAGCCAGACAAAAATACCCCAGCTAAATTCTTGATCACATTGGCTGATGAATGTTGACTCTCCTACCTTTAGTGTATTGCCTGATACAAGACACTGCTTTTTTCCATCTGGTAATTATTAAATCAACAATAAGAACAGATAGCATAATTTCGATTTTCTGGGTAGTAATTATATGACAGTAGCAATCTCACTCAACAAGATTCAGTGATTCACCTAAAATCATAGAATGGGATAGCCTGATCAATATGAAGGTGGCAAAGAAAGGGCTTCTGAGTCTCTGTGGATTTTGAGATGAAGTAGGATCTATTTGTGATCATGCAGCAAAAGAAATGTTCTCGTAACTGTTTCTAAGAATAGCAGGATGACTTCTTTAGCAATCCTGTGAATAATCTGAGAGTGGTATACATTGTGTGCTTCATTTTTCTATCCCATAAGAGCATTTTAATCATAAATGTATACAATTTTACAATAGCATTTTTTGCATCTGTTTTTTTCCACCTACAATGCTTGACTTGCCTACGAAATTTGCTGTAGTCTACAGTGTCTGAAGAATCCTTGTGGGATTTGGAAAGCAACAGCATGCATTTGGAAAGCAACAGCATGCACCAGCTATTGGACTTCATATTTCTTTGCCTTATCTGTGAGCAAACAACAAAAGTCTGTGGAAAATCAAAAGTGGTAGATTAGAAAATTAAAGATCTGGGACCTATAGCAAGGCAGTTGAACCACAAGAGAACCATTTTCAGAAGATGCATTAAGATGTTGGCAAAGCTTCTTCCCTGTGTTTCATTTAATGTAAGAAATCATCATGCAGTAGCTAACATATATATAAGCAGTTAAATACGGTCACAGGCAACATAGAAGATAGAAATGGTCTGACAGTTTGGGATAATTCCAAAGTAAATGTCTGTTGCTCACTAATTCTGAAAGGCATTGATTATGATTCTGTTACTAATGGAAAACAAGATAAAAACCAACAGCATTGGCATTATTGGAGGAAGGAAAAAGAGTTGTGGAAAGACTAAAGGACAAAGGAAACCCCCTGACCTAGCTGAACCTAGCTGAATACGGTTGAAATGATCAGAGGATTAGTAGTGGTAAGAGTCTGCTCTTTTCATATTCCCCAAGTCTTAAAGTTGTTGGCCCCAAAGTCAGATTGCTTCAGGGCTGCCTTAACTTATAACAGAATCATGAGATCAAGAAAGATTATTGTTAGCAAATTGTTGCAAAACTGTATATTCCCAGTTCCCTGTCCTTCCTCCGGAAATCTCCTTTGTGCTACTGGACAGGCAGGAAAAGATGTCAAAGAGCATAATGTAGAAGAAAATGTTTTCTTTATAATTTCATATACACTTATGGTTGCCATAAGCTAATGTTTCTCCAGTAATATAATTTTACATTCTCACACTAGGCAGAAAGTTTATCCCAAAACTATTGTAAGCTATACAAAACACAGTAAAATTTCTAAAAGCAAAATTGAAAATGTATATGTAAACATATGCATATTTTACAGTTTGAATATTTGTAGAATTTGTTAGAAAAAATAATACAGTGGAAGACAGAAAACTCCTGCAGGTAGGATTCATACAATACAGCATTTGAAAACATGCACAGGAATAGCAGCCCACACAAACTTATTGTATGAAACTCCAAGTTAGCCATTACAAGCAATCCTAACTACATAAATGTTAAACTAATAAAACCCAGTAAAAACTTATTGCCAGGTATGATATCAAAGTTCTCCACTGCAAAATACAGCAGGTGATGTTTGAAAGCTTGGAAATACTAAGATTCAGCACCAGATCTGGAAAAATGTCCTCCTTGATTCTTTCTACTGTGTCTTTCTCCCAGTTTGTCCCTGGACTGGTAAAAACCTGTTAAAAAATAAAATTTATCCTATTGGACAATTAATACATTGAAACATACCATAGCAAAATACTTCTGATGGTTTCAGGAGATGAGGGGACACAAAAGTGACAGATGTACTGAATGACTGGTTTACTTTAATAGTCCTCATTCCTGAAGATAAATTTACTTTCTGTTTCTGTTTTGAAACCTGAACTGTGGTTATGGGACTGCTGCTCAGATGGTATTTGCTATTTTAATAGATGTAATTACTACATTAATTGAGGAAAGCATATCAGCAGAGGTGATATCTCAAGACTTCATTGACAGGCATCTAAAAAGACAAGAGTCCAAAAAACATCCTCAAAGTGTATATTTCACTGGATGGCTTCTGCAGCTCACCACGTAGCCTGTCATGTGAAGAGCAAGTTTCTTACTAGTGAAGTGACTGAGAAAACAAAGCTTATTGGCTTTTGCATTAACAACTGCTCTTGCAAACTAGGTGGATTTGAGTTTTCTATAAAATATCTGTCAAGCATCTGCTTTCTCCATTGACAATCAATAATGTTTTGCTCTTTGATGCTCTCTTGAGACTTTAAATTTTTTTTTAATTTCCCAAAATGCTTCATCAATCCATTTTTCATATGTCCACTTTTATTGTTCTAAATAGATTCAGAGCCAGTCAAGCTTAACATTAATAACAATTCCTAGCAATCTCAGATATACAGCGCTTTCAGGTACGTATTTTCTAGTATCAGTAGAAGAACAATGTGCATCTAGTTAACATACTAGACTGAAATATAGAGACCTGGAATCAATTCTTTGTCTTACCACAGAGACTCAGTTGAACCTTGGGCAAATCACAGCAGGAAAAAATATACAACATGTCTTCAGGCACATGATCTAGGTGCCTCACTTACAATCTAATCTCCCTATCCATCTCCAGGGAATGGGTCCCATTTCTGTCTGCAAACGCTATTGGGCTGCCACTCTTTATTGGACAATTCTTCTCTGTGTGCACATTCAATGGCTAGTGCAATAAAGCCCAGATCCTTGAGTGCCATAGACGCTCTGACAACAGCAGCATCAAAGCCTGACAAGTACATATAATATCATGGAGGGAAGATAGCCAAGAAGCTTTATTAATTTATAAACACTTCATTTGTCAGGAATAACATATAATAATATATGTGTTCATATATGTGTATCTGTGCATGGCCACGCATGCAGGTGTGTCTGTGAATGAGTGTATGTGTGTGAAAGACAGCTTAAATATAAAGGCACTTCACAGACATTTAGGGGAAGATTGATTTAGAGATGGAAGAATTCCACCAAAAACCCAGAGCACATTTCCAACCGTGTGTTCTGGGTTGTATCTGCATTTCCTGTCTAGAATGAATAACTGGAAACATTCTGTCAGTAACCCATATCACAAGAGGAGCAGGATGTTTCTTGGCTACCACACATTTCATAAAGGAGAAAAGGCTGTTTGCTGTAGTGTAAGTCAGATCAGGCTGAAGAGAAGCAATTCTGTTGCTGCCTCCCACACACAGACAACTTGAATCTGAGCGATCCAGCTGTGCTGAAGCATTTTAATCAACCTCAGAAAATCAAGAATAGGGTTTAAAATCTCCTTCTCCTCTTATCAGATCAGAAATGTAGAAATGTCATACCGCACATGTTGCAGCTTGTGTGTACAATGTAAGGAATTAAAAATAGCTTCTAAAACCTGACTAAATTTTTTGTATATTTGTGAATTGGATTTAGTCATTACATTAACAGAGCTCTTCGTTCAGCAAATAAATGTACTTTGTTATTTACAGGGGAAGATTGTTTTAAAAAAAAAATCTTTACACAATGTGGAGTCTAAGAGAAAATATGTAAAACATTACTACTATCCATGATTCATTGACAACAGGGTAGTTTTTGTTCATGCATCTTCAGAAATGTTTTTTCCTACAATAGCGCCAACTAAGAATAAGAGCCCATTTTTCAAAACACTATGGAAACAGAATAATCTTAAAACTAGCCCTACCTCAAACAGTTTACAATCTCAGAAGTGAGAGAAAGCAGCTAGTAGGTGTTAGTTTAGCTTTATGACTTGCCTTGTATAATGAAACGGTAAAGACTTCTATAAATTGTTTCTAGTTCTAATGCAGCTTTGTGATTTGCAGATTAAACTAAAACAGTTAATATGGTTGCTGCCTTACTGTTCCAACAAGCATTTCAGTTTCTGGACCTGAATGAGCCTGAAAACCTTCTTTCTCACAAAGGCTTTTAATTTTACCTTAATAGTTGTTATTCAAACTTGGATGAAAGAGGAGGAAAGATGTAGGTTTTCTGATGCCCTCTAATCTGAACTCTAAATCAAATGAAACAAAAAATTGCATTTCTTTATACTTAATCTGATTATTAATATGTTTATTTGCCCTTGATAGTTCTGAAGCTGTTAAAATGTTCTCATATAACTAGTGAATTTCCTGCAAATGTTAGCAGTCTGAAGGAGCAGGGGGAACTTTGATGGACCAAAATAGTTTTTAAGCCTTAAGCAAGGATTTTAATGTCTTTGAGAAAACAAACATTTATCTTGTCTCTACTTCTTCTGTTTACAAAATGCATCTTAAAATCTCATTTAAAGATACATGCCAGAACAGTGGTCTCCATGTCTATTTACAAAGTATAGATGCTTCTCATCAAATGTTGAAAGCAAAGCATCAAGCTGGACAGAGGCAGCTAGCAGAGCTCCTCAAGTGCTGCCCTTAGGATCCATCTTATTTGCATCTGGATGGATGTAGAAAACAAAAAACATCTGTGGTTCTAAGGTGGCCTAACAAGGCAAAGCCATCACAACAAAAGTCTGGCCACTATAGAAGAAAAAATATATAACATAGGTCCTCAGGCCAGCAGAGCCATATATGTATCTTGCTTCTTATTACTTTATAGAATACTTTTAGCTTATCTGGTGCAAAACTTTATTTTCAAATTGAAGTGGTGTTTCATCAAATGGATTAAAATCTTTTCAAGTTGTCTGTATAGCCAAACCCCCATTGAATTAACACAGTTAAAATATAATCGGTTAAAACATTGGAAACTCAACTATTTTTTTCCCAAATTATTTATGTGATTTAATTTCCCCAAATTATTTATGTGGTTTTATTAACCAAATTATTTCATTTCCCCAAATTATTTAATTTTCCAAAATTATTTATGTGATTTAATTTCCCCAAATTATTTATGTGTATCTATTTATTCATGCTATGCTGTGGAAGACAGGGAGAAAACTTTTTACTCAATAACCCAAAAAGGCTGTGATACCCATTTTACTAAAAATGTGACTGTTGTTGCAAAAGACAACAGTTTACCTCTTTCCTGCTTGTTATGTTCACCATCCATTGGTGATCATAATCATTGCTGATCCCACTAAATGTTACTGTAAAAAGAAATCTGTTAATTTTCTCCTTTACAACCTGGAGTTGTTAGATATTCCTAGATACCTGGTAAGCAGTCATTTTACTGAGAAATAATGTTGTAATACACCGAAAGTAACTAAGAAATAATTTTGGTGCATTTGGCCCTAAACCTGTGTGTCTGTGATCTTTGCACTAATAGCTACTGCCTTAACATCTCATAGATGGTTTCAACATCTTTTTCATTTGTAGCTGCCTGTGATGTCTCAAAAGAATTGCCTTCACCATTGACAACTAATTTCTTTCTTGAGAAATACCAAAAATGATGTAAAAATACTTTTTGAGTCCACTCTTTTTCAGATGGATTAAGTGTGTCCTTTTTCGTTATAATTCAGCTCTCTTTGAGATCTGAAACTACCTTTTTATGGTTCAGAAGTTGTTGTTGTAATCAACTTGGCTGCAGGCCCAAAGCAAGCTGTGTGACTCAGTGACAGTTGCAATCAGTGCAACCAGGAAAAAGACAAAGAGCCAATACATTTGCAACCCACAGCAATGGATGAAAATGTTTGGAGAGCTTTTCACAAAGTCTATTGGTTGAAGAGCTTCAGATTATTCTGATGTTTAAAATATTAAATATCAAGGAACATGTATATAGCATCTAATCCTGCCAATTTTTTATTTATACAGCATTACGTTCCAATTAGATAAGGTATTGTTTATGTCCCACAGTAAGATGTTTCACTGTATTGCTATGCAATACAAAACTTTTGTTTAGGAAATCCTTAGATGTGTTTTAATACAGCCAGCAAGTTACACTATCCTAAAGCTGCAAAGTGGTCAAAAATACACTTAGCTTTACGCATGTGCTTAATTCTCGTAAACATCAGTGAGATTTAAATATGAGTTAGAAAGAAAATATGTTAAGTATTTCCATCATCCCTCTGACAGCCCAACACATTCTCATGAAATATAATAGGTTTCCTGTTGATAACGTGACTATAGCTTTGAAATCATAGATGCTACTTCAGTGGAAGGTATCTAAAATTTTTGTTACTATAAATTATAAAATCCCCAATACAGATCTCTTGTAAAATTCTTTTGCAAGAATTTTTGTGGCATTTTGTGTTATCTGCTTGTGAGAGCAATCAAGAATCCCCACTAGCTAAACACTGCAGGGAGGAGTTGAATCTAAGATGAGATACAGCCAATGTTAAATAGTTACACCTGTTATGCCCTTTCTGCAAAGAAGGGAAAAATGCACAAAGCATAGGAGAACGAGTTAAAGATATCCTGGATAGCTCCAACTTATGTAATAGTACTCCCACTTTCTCTGCTAGCAATTCATTGCTTCTTTATGAACAGAAATGTACTTAAAAATCACCCACAATCACACATATGAATACAGTCCCACTTGTTTGCACATTTGCATAGTGATTCCTACAATATTACCTTGTATCAAGCAGCTTAAAAATGAACTTTTAAGGAAGAACATACAATACACATTTTAAATAGCCCTGGAACTCAGCAGATACATCAGTGAGAACTATGACACGTCCTCCTGTCAAACAGAGCCTTTGGTTACATAAAAATTGCCAGATTGGCTCAGATTAGTTGTCCACCGAGTCTTGAATCCTGTTTTTGAAGGTGACAAGTACCAGATGCTTCAGAGGCAGGTGCAAGAAACCCCCATACTGAACACTTATGTAATAGAGAGGGTTCTTCCTAAAATCAGGCAGTTGGTGGGTGGCTTATGCCTTACAGCAGGAGAGTTTATAATACCGTGAAATGTTTATCTTCATTATGCAACCATGGATGTGATTACCCATCCGCAGTCAGTTGGGGCAAAAAGTGCCACAGGGCTTTTAATGAACACTGCTGATAAGGACCTTGTTTTATTTCTCAGCTGAGAGACATCAGAGCAATCCAGGATCTGAAAGACACTAGAGTACGATACCAGTTGTCTAGACTGATCATTTTTTGAAGTATAGAAAGCATTGATAAGTAGGGTTCATTTAGCCATCTAAAAGTTGGGTGTCTGGTCTAAGTTAGTCACTAAAACAGAGATGCATCCTAGTCCGAGCGCTGATAACTAGAAGCAATGAGTTTCTAGGGCTTCATATGGTGAGCTTGAATTGGGGAAGTAAGCAAGAGAACATTTTGCTTCAAGACGTTCTTGGGCAAAAGAAAAATCTCTTAGGCAATTGATATTAAAAATAGCCTACATATGAAGTACACTACAATTCTAAAAGAATACTATCAATCTCCGTTACTTAAAGAAAGAGTGATTTTTTTAAATAAAAGATGACTTTGCTTCATTCTGAAGAAGGAGGAAAAGAAACATGCAGTATAAATTTATAAAAAAAAAAAAAAACAATAAAAAAGCTTTTATACTGGATGTTTGACTTTTAAATTATTTTACTCTTCTGTTATAAATTTTTGCTTTCCTTCCCTGAGTTAAAGTTTTTCTACAAGAGGCCGCATGCACATGTAACAATTCAATAGATTGTTTGATGGTATAATCACGCCATTACTTAATTTAGCACAACCCTGTGTGGCTCCTAGAAATAATGGCACATAAAGCTTAGTTGTCATACTGTTTTGTGGTACAAGCCCACTTGTAGGAAAAGAAACATGCACAACACAAAGTCTCAGGTTTTAACACTTTCTTAAATTAAATCATTTTAATAACATGGCAATAATAAGCATGGTGGAAGAATATACTGGCGTAACTGGTGCCTGAAGAAACACAAGGCAAGTTCTCTCTTTTTAATCCTGGTACTATGTAGTCTATTTTCTAAAGTGAAGACTACATGCAACATTCACTTGCACTTGACCTAACACTCTTCAGTGTTCAGACCTTGCATATCCATTTCTGATTGCTTTCTGCTTCTGTTGGAATGGAAAATCTTGAGACAGTAATGTATCCATTTGAATCGCTGAGGCACCTTTAAAAATACAGTGGATATTTCCATTCTCATTTCCAGACAAGAGATAAATCAGAGTGGAGTAACAATTGTCCTCCCATGGAAGCTGAGTGATATAGGAACCTACTTCCTCATGGTTGGACATATTAAAGGGTTGTGTAAACACTCCTTGTTCATTTCACTGCAAAAGAAACAGGTTTGCTTTAACTCTCTGCAGTGGTAGGTTGAAACTAACTTCCCAGCTTTGCCCTGAAATGAATTAAAAGTCCGCATACAATTGCGTCCACAGCATCTCAGTTGAAATCTCCTCAACTACATTGCAAGCTCCTGTTCAATTGTGTCAAACCCTGCAGATTTTTAAATGAATTGCCAAAGATCACACAACACGGATGGCAGGGCTGGGAGGAGAACCAGAACTGCTGACAGGTCATTCCATGTTCAGCACACTAGACCACAGTTTCCCCTAGACAACACATTTCTGCATATAGTACAGAAATGTATCTCCAGTTCCTATTTCATATAGAATGAAATGACTGTAATGGATATGTCCCCAATTACTCGTCAGCAGGTATCACTGTCATTTCTGAAAATATTTGGGACTTTTACTTTGGAGGATCCCAGGGCCTGGTTTTCTAGGTGACTATTGATAATAATTGGCAAAAAAGTCCAAAATAAAGAGACATATATGAAAGATTATATGAAATTTAGAATGACATTCTAAAGAAGATTTTGGCAGAGTCTTCATAGAATACTTACTTCTAATATAATCAGTAGCAAACAAGTAAGATGGCAGTCATTTTCACTGTACTTAGATTTTCTGTTTCCTTCCTTTTATTTACCCCAATTTTTCAGTATTTTACTAAGCCATGCTTTAGATTGACATAAATTATCACTGCCTCCATAAAAAGCAGTTTTGCACTGCTATCATTGTCTTGCTCCCTCTTTCATGTTATCCATTCTTGGCCAGGCAAGGGGGTTTATGTAGTCATATGGTTAACTGGAAATACTGAATGACTAATCAGTTTTTATTTCCCACACTGGTTTTAACCTGGGTGAATTTCCCAGTGCAGTTCATTGCTCGACACATAGAATCATAGAATCATAGAATCGCCAGGTTGGAAGAGACCCACCGGATCATCAACTCCAACCATTCCTACCGGTCTCTAAACCATGCCCTTCAGTACCTCATCCACCCACACCTTAAACACCTCCAGGGAAGGTGACTCAACCACCACCCTGAGTAGCCCATTCCAGTGCCTAATGACCCTTTCTGTGATGAATTTTCTACTTATGTCGAGCCTGAACCTCCCCTGGTGGAGTTTGAGGCCATTCCCTCTTGTCCTGTTTCCTGTCACTTGGGAGAAGAGGCCAGCTCCCTCCTCTCTACAACCTCCCTTCAGGCAGTTGTAGAGGGCAATAAGGTCCCCTCTCAGCCTCCTCTTCTCCAGGCTAAACAACCCCAGCTCTCTCAGTCACTTCTCGTAAGACTTGTTCTCCAGCCCCTTCACCAGCTGACATCACCAGAGTGATGACTCTTCTCTGGACACGCTCCAGAGAACATCCTTCTTGTGGTGAGGGGCCCAGAACTGAACACAGGATTCAAGGAGCAGTCTCACCAGTGCTGAGTACAGAGGGAGAAAAACCTCCCTGGACCTGCTGGTCATGCCATTTCTGATACAAGCCAAGATGCCATTGGCCTTCTTGGCCACCTGGGCACACTGCTGGCTCACATTCAGTCAGTTGTCAACCAACACCCCAGGTCCTTCTCTTCCTGGCAGTTTTACAGCCAGGCTTCTCCCAATCTGTAGCTCTGCATAGGGTGGTTGTGCCCCAAGTGCAGGACCTGGCATTTGGCCTTGTTAAACCTCATGCCACTGGTCTCTGCCCAGCAGTCCAGCCTGTTCAGATCTCTTTGTAGAGCCTCCCTACCTTCATCCAGGTCATTGATGAAGACATCGAACAGGGCTGGACCCAGCACTGAGCCCTGGGGAACCCCACTTGTCACTGGCCTCCAGGTGCATTTAACACCATTTACCACCACTCTCTGGGCCCGGCCATCCAACCAGTTTTCCACCCAGGAGAGTGTGCACCTGTCCAGGCCAGAGGTTGACAGTTTCCGTAACAGAATGCTATGAGAAACTGTATCAATGTCTTTACTGAAGTCCAAGAAGACTACATCCACAGCCTTTCCCTCATCCAGGAGTCTAGTCACTTTGTCATAGAAGGCAATCAGATTAGTTTGGCAAGACCTGTCTCTCGTAAACCCATGTTGACTGGGCCTGATCACCTGGTTCTGTTGCAAGTGCTTTGTGATAGCACTCAAGATCACCTGCTCTATGACTTTCCCTGGTACTGAGGTCAGACTGACAGGTCTGTAGTTCCCCAGATCTGCCTTGTGACCCTTCTTATGGATGGGCACATCAGCCAGCCTCCAGTCCAGTGGTACATCCCCAGTCTTCCAGGAGTGCTGGAAGATGATGGAAAGGGGTTTGGCAAGCACATCCGCCAGTTCCCTCAAAACTCTTGGGTGGACTCCATCCGGCCCCATAGACTTGTGGACGTCTAGTTGTGCAAGCAAGTCTCTAACCACCTCCTCTTGAATTGTGGGAACCTTGTTCTGCTCCTCCAACCTCTGGGGTTGTGTGCAGAGGGAACAACTTTCCTTAGTAATAAAGACTGAAGCAAAGTAGGCATTGAGTACTTCAGCCTTGCCTTCATCCCCTGTTACTGTTGTCCCCTCTTTATCTAGTAGGGACTGGAGATTCTCCCTAGTCCTCCTTTTACTGTTGATATATTTGTAAAAGGATTTTTTATTGTCTTTCACAGACTTGGCCAGTCTGATTTCTAGTTGGGCCTTAGCCCTCCTGATTTTTTCCCTGCACATTCTCTCTTCCTCCCTATAGCGCACCCAGGATGCCTGCCCCTTCCTCCAAAGCTCGTAGACCTTATTCTCATTGATGTCTCTCAGGATCTCCCTACTCAACCACACTGGTTTCTTACCCCGCCAGCTACTTTTCCAGAACATGGGGACAGCTTTCTCCTGAGCTGCTAGGAGTTCCTTTTTGAAGAGTGCCCAGCCCTTGTGGACTCCCTTGCCCTTAAGAAGCACCTCCCATTGGACTTTCCCGACCAGCCTTCTGAACAGGCCAAAGTCTGCTCTCTGAAAGTTGAGTGTGACTGTTCTGCTAACCTCCTTCCCTATCTCCCCCTGCACTGAGAACTTTATCCATGATCACTTTGCCCCAGGCATCCTCCAACCCTCAGATCCCCCACAAGGCCTTCTATGTTCACAAACAGTAGGTCCAGGAGGGCGCCATCCCTTGTCGGTTTGCTCACCAGCTGTGTGAGGAAGTTGTCTTCCACACACTCCAGGAACCTGTGGGACTGCCTCCTTTCTGCTGTGTTATACTTCCAGCCAATATCTGGGAAATTGAAGTCTCCCACGAGGACTAGGAGTAGCAATCTTGAGACTACTCTCAGTTGTTTGTAGAATAGCTCATCAGTTGCTTCTTCTTGACTGGGTGGTCTATAGCAGACTTCCATCACAATATCTGCCTGACAGTGGGCTCCTCTGATTTTTACCCACAGGCACTCAGTCCCTTCCTGATTGTAATCCAGCTCAAGGGTATCAAAGCCCTCTCAAACATAGAGGGCTACTCCGCCTCCTCTTCTGCCTTTCCTGTCTTTCCTGAAGAGTTTATACCCCACCATGGCTACATTCCAGTTACACGAGTTGTTGCACCACGTCTCCACAATGACAACAACATCGTAGTCTCCTTGCCCTACCACAGCTTTCAACTCCTCCTTCTCGTTTCCCATGTTGTGTGCATTGGTGCAAATGCACTTCAGCTGGGCTGAGGAATCTACAGCCCTCGTAATAGGGTTTCTTCCCAATTAAGTGGTCCTTGGGTTAACTAAGGTCACAGTGCCAGTTTCCTGCTTACCATACCCAGGGTCACTCAACCCCTCATGCTTAGTGGTAATATACTGGCAGTCCTCACCAGCACACCACCCTTTGACACTGAAGTCCCACCTCCAGGCTCACTCCCATCTGGCCTGGCCTCCATCCCTTCCCCCCTCACATCTAGTTTAAAG
The DNA here is from genome assembly GCA_033558105.1 of Coccyzus lansbergi. Lineage (NCBI taxonomy): Eukaryota > Metazoa > Chordata > Aves > Cuculiformes > Coccyzidae > Coccyzus > Coccyzus lansbergi. The sequence goes on from JAUMJK010000118.1 coordinate 467,435, forward strand.
CTCGATTTATGAGCTTAACTAGATTTTTGGAGAGGGCTTTAGTCCCCCTAGGAGACAGGCATGTCCCATCCCTAGTAAGAAAGCATGGGCCTCCCCATGATCAAAGAACCCAAAGCCCCTCTTTTCACACCAGTCCCTGAGCCAGTCATTAAACAATTTCTTCTTCCTTACTTCTTGCTCCTCATTCCTTAGTATTCGAATGGAGCTAACTACTACCTGTGCCCCAGAGCACTCAACCATTCTCCTGAAGTCCCTCTTAACAGCTTTAGGCTTTCTATGCTCTATGTCTTCATTGCCCACTTGAAATACTAAGAGCGGGTAGTAATCTGTATCCTTGACCAGGGATGGAAGTTTTCTAGTTACGTCCCTTACTGATGCTCCCGGCAAGCAGCAGACCTCCCTTTGGAGCGGGCCCAGTCTGCAGATGTGATCCTCCATTCCGTTAAGAAGGAAATTCCCCAAGACAATCACCCTCCTCTTCTTTTTTACAGAAGATAACACACAAATATTTGGGCCACCTAAGGTGCAAGACAGGGAAGGAAGCAGAGTAGGAGGAAGGGGAAAGTGAGTCTGCTTCTCTCAGTGGCAACGCTGCCATAGTGGGCTGTACCTTAAGGCATATAGGTATCGCAAAACTCAAGCATATGCTGATCCCCAGACATCCTGTGAGGATGTTCAAAAAGAACAGAATAAAATTATGAACAACTGATACCACAGATCACTAGTGTGATTCATATGCACATGAGCCACATCAAAAGTACAACAGCTTATGATACATCTGAAAATACACAAGATACCCTCCCCCCCATCCTCGCACCTTGGTGTCCATTTTTTCTAACATGTAGCAGCAATTGCAAGCATTTCTGTCTAGTATAAAAAGTTCAATGTTACTATAAATCAATAACTGGAATAATTGATGAAAGTGATATTCTTATGAGTTAGATCCATCTCAAAGCCACTGAAATTTATACAGATTTGACTGTAACATGGTTTTGTATCCGGCTGGAAAACACTTTTAGAGGCAGTAGCATCAAGGATCGCTCATATGCAACGCCAGGATTCATGGTCAGAACTTAATAAAATCTGACTTTGTTGAAATACTAACATAGATTTAATCAGCTCAGTTTAGCTAAATCCTTATTAAGATGCGTGTAATGACCACCCAGTGTTTAATTCACACTAGGATTCTGAATGAAAGCTATTACAGAAGAAATTCCCACATGACCTCTAATAATTTTCCTCAGAATGGTAGAACGTCCATCTGACCTCCATTTTTTGTAAGTTTATCCTTAGCATCTCAACATGAATATAAATATCACTGTGTTTTGTGAAGGCAGAGTTCAAAACTTTCAAATCTAGGAGTTAAAACCTCAACTAAGAATTGGTCACTTAAGTTCTGCAATGACTGACTAATCTGGAAGGTATTACTTCCACTGATCCTATTATGGATTTTAAGATGTGAATGCCATGTAGATCAGAATTATGCAACCTACCCCACCACCACCACCCCCCTTATACATCTTCTATATATAATTCTTCTGCTCAGAGTCCTACTACAGTCCACAGCCACTCCTGACCATGTCTTTAATCAGAGACATACACAGAAACATGCAGAACCACCTAGAGGAATGGTATGTTGGCTCAACATGCAGTAGTAGGATAGGAGAAATGCTTTAGTCACACTTGGTCAAGTGAATATGTTTTTAATGCAGAACAGACTGCTGCTTCATCATAGTCCTGGTTAACTGAGCATTCTTAAGACTACTGTTAGTCACAGAGGGAGGAATGCTGATGAGTTTTGGGTGAATACATACATGAAAATTGCAAAAATACAGAAACTGAAATTATTATTTTGCTTACATAGATTTTTCCTTGTATGTCACATGGCTTCCTAATTATATATATTGCCTGCATTTTCTTTTAGTAGTAACTGTTGCCTCCCCCATTGTCACTTAAAAGGAAGACCAGAGAATACTTGCCTCTCAAAGGTCCTCAGCTATCAAAATGTTACAGTAGAGTTTTTGTGAAGTGCAACTGAAGTAGGTTTGGATACAGGAAAACATCAAAACTAAAGAGAAAAATCACAATTCTTACCCACACTTGTCCCATTCCATGCTAGGCATATCTTATCTCTAGCTAAGGAGCCATTCCTGCACCTACACTGAAGAATGAGCACACTTCAGCAGCCCTAGTGAAAGATACTAGAAGCTTCCAATTCTGAAGTTATATTTTCCAGGTCAAATACAGGAACACTAGATTTCAACTCAGGAAAAGCGTTTGTAAAGTTTGGATCATCAAAAAGCAAAGCAGCACAGTATGTGTGAAGAAAGACAAGACGCCCAAGCGTGGTGGTTTGGAAAAAAAATGGTCATTTGTCTGAGGCTTCTTAATGGTGTCACTAGTGCCTAGCCCACTTCTGCCTTGTTTACATGTGCAGGGTCACACATACTTCTGAAATAAGCCATTTACATTGAAAATACCTCATCATTTATTCTGCTCCAAAAAACCACAAACCTGGAAGGCCCTGAAACCAACTGCTTCTCAGCAAAAAAATGCCAATACTCCAGGATTGTGTTCTCTGATCTTTCCAACCCGAGCAGAGGGAAACAAGCACTATCTCAAAACCAAGACATAATACACTGCAGACTTTCTGCCCTCTTCATAATATTCGGGTGAAGGGAGAGAAACTGCTTGCAAGACCTCTGCTACCTGTACTACAGTACGAGACTGCTTGAAGAAGCTGAAGAGCTACCACAGGTGAAGAAGCAATGGGCCCTTCTCTCCTTACCTCCTCCACACAAATGACTAAAAGTTATAGCGTAAGTCTCAGATTTTCAGCTGACAACTGAATACACATTTTATCCTTAATAAGGACACAAAAACCTTAAGGAGACTGAAATGATTTGAAATTATATGTGGTATATTATGAAACAAATAATTTTATTGAATTGGCATGATGAAAATGATTTTTACATTAAATATATTTAAGGAATTTAAAATAAAACCTCAGATTAATGCTCTGTCTTGTCATCATTGTGTCTCTTTCTTCAGGTGCATCTGAATAGAGCTATGCCACCATCTGACAAACTAAACTGATTCCAGAGCGTTCCTGTACAGGATCATATTAATCGAATTATCTTAATATATCATTAGCTTACAGAACGTTAAATATTTCAGTTGAAGCCAATAGAAAATGAAAAATAAATTGGCAGGAAGTCACATTATCTGCCAGTCACAAGACGGGAAATTCTCTGAAAGGATTCTCCCACAGCTGAGTTTCAAAATACATGAGAGGGGTCCCATCAAATACTCCGTTTGATTCATGGGAATTGTAAAATTGTAGAAAAACAGGTTTGTAATGTATTTTTAGTACTTGGATGAGGTTGTACTACCAATAACAGATTGTTTTGAGTGTACTCTTGCAGAAAAAAAAAAATCTTTTTACAAAACAATCAGAAATTTTCCTCCAAAAGCTCCCCAGGTAGGGGAGAAAACCTTATTACAGCAGGTTTGAGATGTATACTGCTTGAAAAGTGTTATAGGCCTTTTATCAGAGAGAGCAGGATAGCAGCTTACGTTAATTGTTTCATTATGCTTACAGTAGAATTCTCATATAGAAATATGGAATATCGATCCATAGAAATATTGCAATGAATATAAACTATCTAGAAACAAAATATGCCTTTTCTTGCCTGCTATTAAAGATAGTTTTATGTTTAAAATGCTTTAACTAACAACCTGTCAAAATAAAAACCTGACTGAAACTGTATGTGCTTTCTCCTCAGTACAACATTGTCTTAGTTTTCAAACTCACGGAAAGAGGAATGATCTTCAAGAAAAATCTTCGGGTGACATTAAGAACCATAGACAAATATGTACTGAGGTGAAAAGGAAGAATATCTGAGACAAATATCCCTGATAAATGCAACACTACCCTACTTCTGTGCATTGACACAGACACTGCAAGTTTGTAGCCTGGCCTGAGATGATGTGAGGCCCTCCAGGTTCCCCTGAAAGGGAGAAAACTCCTCCTCCCTATTTCCCATGTTCCACTCTCTCCCTTCCTTGGGAAAATCATCCAACCAAGCGTAGTGTGGGAATCGGACACGTTATTATTGTCAAGGGAGCTTGTCCCATCTTTTCCAAACAGGAAGAGAGAACAGCTCATCGCTGCTCCTGCGACACCACCAGAGCTGGGAAGAAAGCCCGCGGTTACAGGAAAAACCGAAATAGGATTAGTTGACAGAGAAGGCTCCTGGAGAGCAGCTGTTAAAAACTGAGGCAGTACGCGGGAAGTCGGGGACAATGAATGTGCTTTGGGAAGTGATGTCTCTTACAGCAGCACCACAGTATCTCACCCCATAAATTCCAGATAATGAGATATATCAGTTGGCAAACATGCATACAAAGACTAGGCAGGAAGAAATCAAAATCCAACCCACAGACAAAACCACAAAATAATTCTTTTATTATAATCTAATTTACTTAACGGTCTGATTCATGATTTTTCAGTCCTCGGGGTTTGCGGCACTGCTACGCTTTTCCATCAGATCAAGCAGCAAGTTTGCCGTGGAAGTTCCTGAGAAGGGATTTGGGTCCGATCGCTGCTGCCTCTTGACTTCGCCGCTTACCTGGATCCACTACAACCGCTTCCATTCCAGCGTGTCTTTCGGGGAAGGCTGGGGCAGGGTTTCACAACACCCTCTCGCGCCACCGCCCGCTTAGAACCGCTCCCCGACCGAAGAACCCGCTACCGAGGGGCTCCTTCCCCCACTCTGGAGGGCAGACGTGCCGCTCCGGGGACGCCCTCGCACGGCCCCGCAGCTCCGGGCTGACGCGACCGCACTTCTGGGCTCGCCGCTCCGCTCCGTCCCGTGCCGGACTCGCGGAAGCCGGTAAACCCCGCCAGGACGAGGCACGGGGCGCCCCGCTCCACCAGCCCCCGCGCCGGCCAAGAAACACGCTCAGCGTTGACGCTCCGGGCGGCTGAGGAGACCCCGCGGCCGAGCCAGTCCCGGGCGGCGGCTGCTCCCGCGCTCTCCCCGCGCGCAGGAACGCAAACGATGCCGTGACAACTCCGCGTATCCCTCCGCGGCGCCGTGCGCGCGCGTGCGGCGGCTCCTCGGGAAGCGCGTGCGGCGGCGCCTGGAGGAGGCGGGGGGGGGTGGGGGATTGGGGGGGGGGAGAGGGAACTACTTTCAGGAAACTCGAGCGCCGGGGGCCGCCGCCGAGCGTCGCCGGGAGGGGGGCGGCGCTGGGTCAGGGGGATCGCTTTCTGCCCCTCGCTCGCCCTTCTCCTCCCTCCTCCCTTTCGCCCGTGGTTATTTTGGATCAAGCTGTGGCGGCGGAAGGAGCTTGCAGTCTACGCTTCCGCCCAGTTTTCCTGCGAGGAGAAGGGGGCGGGGGGAGGCCTCCGCGGGGAGCCGGGGCGGCGGTGGCCGCGAATGGAGTTGCTGCCGGGGGGGGCAGCGCCGAACTTCGCCGCCAGCTCCCTCCTCTCCTCCCTGTCCCTTCCCCTCTCCCAGGGCTCCTCTCGCCCTCCCTCTTCGCCGCTTTCCTCGCACAAACAGCCGTGACGCATCGTCCCCCTCTCTCTCTCTCTCTCTCTCTCTCTCTTTTTTTTTCCTCTCTCTCCTTCGTCCTCCCCCCGTTCCCACCCCCGGGCTGATTTTAAACGCCTCCCTCCCCCCGCTGCCAGCCTTCTCTTTGGGGCCGGCGCGTCCTACCGCCGCAGTGCTCGGCGTCGCTTTGGAGGTGGTGGGAGAGCCCAGCCGAGCGGCTTTGCCCCCCCACCCCGTCCTTTCCCCCTCCCCCCCCTCCCGCTCCCCGGCCTGTGGCGGCTCCGGTGTCTGGAGGAATTTCTGCCGCCGCCGCCTGCCCCGGCCGAGCAGCAGCAGCAGGAGGAGGAGGAGGAGGAGGAGGGCAGCAGTGAAGGTAGCTGCAGCGGGAGATGAGCTGCAGCGGGAGGACGGTGCGGTGCAGCTTTCTGCGGCAGGGAGCCCTCCCTTGTTTCCACCACTCTCTTTCCCTTTAACCGGGAGCATCTCAAGAGCAGAAGATCCGTGGTTGTCGCTGCCATTTCCACCGCTGCTTTCATCGTCATCGTCTCTATAAAGACGGGGGGGAAATACGCTCCGGCGCCGGACGACAGGATTTCGTGTTTCCAGGATAAAGATCGCTTCCCCCTCCGTCTCCCTCGGTTCACGACGCTGCCCATACCCTGGCCGGGGTCGGGGGTAACAATGGTGAAGTTTCTGGTGAGTTCTGGCTGCGCCCTGGCTGCGTCGGTGCTGCTCCGTCTCCCTGTCGGATCGCGGTGAGGAGAAAATGAGCGAAGAGACGGCGACTTCTAACAACGAGTAAGCAGCCGCTTCCCGTCCCCCCCGTTCCTTCTCTCCGATCTCCGCTCCCCCCTCCCCCCCTCCGCAGTGTCTCCCCGGGATCGGGAGTTGGGGTTTGGCGCAGCCCCTCCGCCAGGGGCTTTGCCCGAGTCTCTCCTGGCCTGGCCGTGCGCGTACTGCGCATTTCTGCTGCCTACATGGGAGCCCCGAAGCTCCGTCTTTGTGGAGGAGCTCGGTGGAGAGGGGCTGCGAGCCCTTCGCCAGAAAAGCGTTTTTTAATTAAAGACCAGTAGAAAGGGGTGCAGGTAACGATGGTGTCTTGGAAGGGGAGGATGGGTTTTAAATGCCCGGAGAGGTATCAGCACGTACCACCTCGGATAATATCCTATTACTTGTAGATATTTCACATGGAAACTAGTGTGTGGGAGCTTCATCCTGCAGGAAACTGCTCCTGAATTTTAATTGGATGAGTCAGTCAGTGTAAATACAGCTTAAACCTACCCTAAAGCTGTTTTTTTTTTTTTCTTTTTCCCCTTTTAATAAGCACTCAGGACTTTTTTTGTTTTTTCTAAGTAAAAAAAAGAGGAAAGGGACAGTTCAAGAATCTCTTTAATATTTTTAATGCGACTCGTCTGGAGGAAATCCAGACGAGAATGTGTGCGGTTGTGTCCCCAGGCATACAGTCTGTCTTTGAAATACATTTTGGGTCAGAGGAGACGACTGTTTGTCAGAAAACATCCGAGTTCTTTATGGCGTCGGAAGCCAAATGCGAAGTATTTTGCAACTTTGGCCGTCACCGGGAGGTTTAAGGTGCAGGTCGCCGCGGCGTCGAGGGGTCGGCGCTCCGGTGTTGGCGGTGCCAGCGTTGGCTCGGGCTGATTTTATGAATGATGCGGTGACGGCCATGGCGATGAGGAGGGAGCGCTGCGCCCATTGTGCCCGCAGGCAGCGGGTGACATCGTGCCGCGGGGTCTCCTCCTGCAGGAAAGACGGGATTTCCCGCTTCGCCGCCTCCTTCGTAGCGAGCCCTCGGCAACGGCGGCGCCCGGGTGCCCGGGAGGAGACCCACGGGGGAGCGGAGCGCGGGCCGGGCCGGAGCCGCTGCGGGGCCGCCGCCATGTTTCCTTTTTTTGTGAATCGCTCTCATTTGCATACCACGATCTCCATTCATAAAAAAAAAAAAAAAAAAAAAAAAAAATTCGCTGTCATCACCGCTGACCTGCGGCAAATCCTGCCTTGGAGAGCGCCTAAAGCCGCTGCTTGCGTGCTGAGAAACGAGCCCGCAGCCGGCGGCTGCCGGAGGAAGGTCTCCGGGACCCGCTGTATTAATATGTGCTGTTCGCTGCTTGTTGACACGGTTATGTGGGAAATATCAGCTCGGGGAGGTGCTGGGAGCACGTGACCCGCTCCATTCATAAAATACCTGGCTGTCCATTCACAGTGCAGTACAGTGTCTGCATTCAGCAGCCTCGCAGAGCAGACCTGCAGGGGAAGGGAGAGGCAGCCAGGCCGACAGGTTTATCGGAGAGGGCCGCAGAAACGGAGGGCTTATGGCTCCCAGCGTGGGAAGTGGCTGTTAGGAAGTGAGGAGGACACGACGCCGCAGATTTTTATGGGTTGCGTTTGTGCTTTTCTTATAAAGGAGCATTAGACCAGAAGTACTTTCTCGCTGCGCCGTGTAACACTTAGTCGGGGAAGAGTTTTAGTCCAAAAACGTTGACCCTCCAGAAGTACTGACTCAGGAATTAAATACTGAAAATCAAATTCATTATTATGAATGAGGTTTTGAGACAGTGTGTCAATCCATTTTGGAGAATTCACATTTTATTGAATGATGCTGTCTTATATCTGCAAGGTATTGACATAGCATAGAAGGAAATGAGTTCCAGTGAGACATCTGAAAATGTTGCCTGTTACAAAATGCAGGTAATGGAGAAGACGACTAAATTGATCGAAATCAGCAATGCAGTTCATTTTTGTCTTGATTGTTTTGAGAATTTTACAGCAGATCAGCTATTGCCGTTTCTCCTTAACCTATGCTGTGGCTGAAGAGACCTCTGAAATGTCAAATAGCAGAGAAATGTTTTTAATATGGAACAAACCATATGTATTAACTTTGATTTAAAATATTTTAAAATCTTTCAAAAAGCAAAGTCGAATGAAACATAGGATCCCTGAACCAGACAATGTATTTCTCTGATGTAACTGTTTTGTGGTTACCAGTGTTAAAATGGTTCACTGCTGTGCATACAGTTTCATTTTCTTAACAAATTACACTAAGATGATCTTTAATTATACATTTGTGGAGTGAAGGAGGCTTTGTTATTAGTGCAGCCTAAGAGAATACCTGAAAATTTACTAATCTTTACTTCAAATGAGAAAGAAAAGCTCGCACACAGTATTTGGTTTGAGTTAATTCAGGGTTGTTATAGACCTAAATGTGTGGGGTTTTTTTCTCAAAGAATCATGTTGTTGGTTTTTTTTTTGGTTTTTTTTTTTTTTTTTTTAAATTGGGTTATTCGAATATCAGAAGAAATATAAGAAAAGTATTTCTTTTCTTGGTTTCATTTGCTATTTTTGACAGCATTTTTGGCAGAACTAGAGTTGTCGTTGGTCTCTCGTTGGTTCTGAACATAGCACAAGCATGTCATTTTAAATTATTGGGAAATATGAATTAAACTTCAAATAAACCGTTTGTGAAAATAGGGCAAGTCCACAAACCGAAACTAGTCATATATTAAGTGTTCACTGTGTTTAATTTTATCAATTTAATTAATGGTATCAATGGCCTTGAATTCATTAACAAATCTCTTGGCATGTAAGGGCCAATACGGGTACTTTGCAAGGCATTTTGTATCATTGTGGGAATATTCTGGTAACTGAGCATTCGTTTGTTTATAAAACTTCATTTTGTGGAGTAACATATAAATATACATGATATCTAGAGTTTGCCCTCAGTTAATAATGTTGTATTCTCAGTAGTGGTGGGAAAGATTAATTAAAATGCTGCATTAAGGACTCTTAGGTTTCCTGTCAGTCATGAATGTAGAGAAAACAGCCTTATATGAAATTCTGTTTGACATGGATAAATCATTGGTGATGTTATTGTATTTGTCAGGTAGATATTAGTTAAATGACAGTATTTTTATACCTCCAGGTAATTTTCCCCCCAACCCCCTCCCCCGGATGTTCTGCAGTCAGTGTGGTCAGCATGAACATAGTGTGGTGTTCACAAATGCTGCCAGTTTTTTAAATGAAGGAATAAGGGTGTATGGACTTACGGGTCAATTCTTTGTTCATGCAACTTAACATAATAACATCAAAACAGGCAGGTCAGCAAGCACTGTTACAAACTCTTATTTTTGTGGCAGATTTTATTTCTGTCCAGAAATGCTACTGAATTGCAGTGTTAGGTAAAACAGAGTAATTGTTACATTTTATGGTCCCTATTCAGTAGGGATGAATGATGACAGACTTAAGATGGAGTCTGGGTTGCTGCTATTGAAAAGTAGGAGCGCTGCTTTATTGGCTTGTTTACTTTCCTTTGTATTGCAGGTGGCCTCTTTCTTTTTCAGGGAATAATTGTGCTTTTGATTTATTTTTCAAGTTGGTTTTACTTACTAGATTTTTTACAGATCTGGACCATCATATGCTAATTGTTCTGCTACGGCAAATATAGGCACCTTAAACTCATTTTCCTATGTAATTCAAGATACTTTGAATTAAGGAGACCTGGAATGTATAGTATGCTGCTGTGTGCTTAACAGACTCTAGATTATGATGCTACAGACATCCTCAAGTGTTGATTTGAAGAAGTAAAGCTGAACCAATTTTTTAAAATACTTGCTATGTTTACGTCTTCCTCCAGGATTTATGAAAATACTGTTTATACTTTATTATACTTCATTTGTGCTTCAGAACTTGTATTATAAGCCCAGATACTGAAAGATGAAAGATCATGAAGTCATGTCACAAAGTAAAGCCAACTAGTTTGGTTTTATTAGTTCTATTAGTATTTGCTTTTTAGCAGGCTAGTTTTCCTTCTTCTCTTTAGGGCATATATAGACTTTAGAACTCTTCACCCCTTAGTGTAAGGAATTTGTAAAAAAAAAAAAAAATGTAGTTTTTGTTTTTGAAGGAAAACATCTTCTAAACCAATTGATTATATGAATCATTGTGATTCTGGTGTATTTCCTTTTGGGGAACTTGTGCTTTTTAAAGTCCTGGAGAGGCTTTTTCCAGTCTTATGTACTGCTTCTTGGTGTCTCTTTGGCTTTATGTTTCATGACACTATTTTCAAGGTGAAACAGAATTTGCATCTTGCATCATCTGAAAGTCAGGAGCATTTGTTTGGGTTTTTGTATTGTAGGTTTTCTTTTTTAATCTTTTTTTTTTTAAAAAAAAAAGGTTCACCTTAGCAACATTCCTTGATTACTGTAGCATTGGAGGAAAATGTTTTCTGGATGTTTTGGTGTAACCAGAGCCAGCTATAATATTTGAATTAAAAATAAGTGTTTCTTTTGTTTGTTCATTTAAAATTTAATGTTCTTGAAGTGTTAAAGTGGCAGTGGGAATGTCAGCCTGTGTATCAAAAGCAGAGATATTTTGTGAGAGGAATGTATCTTGACAGGATTTGAAGATACAGAATTAAGGCTGAGGGCATTCCTTGTGGTTTTAAGGCTAAATACAAATTTTTGTTTGTTGTTTACCCATTCGTGTGTGTATCTGGAGAAATCATATGCATAGATGATGTCTTGATGGGATATGATTAATGTCAGAAACAAGGTATACTTCTCAGAATATTGACACAAGTTTAAAGAGGAGACAAAAAAAAATGTTATTGCCTTTCTTACCATTGACACCCCTGATTGAAAACAAAGTAGCTGTGTTGTCTTAAATGGTATTGTTCTAACCTTTAAATATCTGCTTTCACCCTCTTACTCTTCTTTCTCAACTGGAACATGTTGCACTTTCCGTAGAAGATTTTGAAAGATGTCTGGGAGTTGCCATGTAATTGAGGATTCCAGTTTCATTATGGATATATAAGAAAGGAACTGTAAAGGAACTGTCTTCCTCCTCCCCTCCGCCCCATTCTAATGTGCAACAATATTTAAGCAAGCAAATTTTAACTAGCGCAGTTACTGAATGGCTGGAATTGGTTGTAAACAAAAATTAAAATAGTCACTGAAAATATGAAAGTTGTTTGTCCTTCCTCCCCCTTAAAAATATTTACTCCTTTTTTTCTGAAAGCACTTCTATTTTTGTTGTGGTTACTTTTCCTGTACTCTGTAAGGTTGGTTTGGGGTTTGGTTGGTTTTTTGTTTTGGGGTTTTTTGAGGGGTTTTTTTGGTTTGGTTTTTTTTTTTTTTTCTTTGCTAGTGCAGATGATCTAGTAAAATCTGTTGGCTGACACTACTCCCTGTGGCTTTCCTCATACATGAGATGATATCATGTTGTATATGGCAACTTATTTTATTGTATATGGTACCAGGGTAAACATGGTATCTCTACTACATGAAAAATATCTGTAGTAAGAATCAGTCTCTAAGTCTTTGGTGGTATAGAACAGCACTTACTTGTAGAAAGGAAACAGGAATTTTAAGTGCATATGCTTTCACATCTTTTCAAGCCTTTCTTACAGAATGTTCATGCTGATTTCCACGATATGAGTTTGTTAAAGGAATTTATATTAATTTATTTATACTCAGTGTTTTATATTTGCTTTTTCACATATTTGTGACAGGAGAAGAATTAAAAAAAAAGACTAACAAATCTTTAGATATGCTAAGGGACAAAAAACCCCGTGCATTTAAGTGCTTTGAGCACTAGAATTGCTTACAAATGTGTCTCTGATTAAATAATAACTGACTTACCATGCAGCTGCAGACCCTAGTTACCAATGCTCCAAATAAGGTGGGGAAAATTAATAACTATAGTAGTAATAATAACATCTCAATATAATGATGATAAATGCATCTGTATATGCAAGGAGATCACAAGTATTTTTTTTCTGAGCTCCCTGTCATATGACATTAAATACTTCAATTCAAGCAGGAAAATAGACCATAGAAACTTCAGCAGTTGCCATGCTCCATTTTGTGTTGCTATGTGATACTAAACTTTCATTCAGAAGAAAATATTTTTCATGTGTGTGCCACACAAGAGTTCCCCAAATGTCTACTGTTGAAACATCTAACCCATCTTCAAAATGAGGTGATAAAGATATTCTTTCCACACCCACCCCCCTTGTATTATTGTGTTTGGAAAATTTTGACTACTGCTGTTTGTGATGTTTTAGTGAGGAAGTCTTGTAATCTACTGCTATGGTGAGTCAAACACTGAGCTGTTCAGAACCCCTAAAGAAATTCTGTGAGCCGATGTTTGGCTTATATGGTTTGCAAAAATAGGCAGTGTTAAAGTTTATGGAAGAGTTGTCCTTTATTAAAAAAAAAAAAATAAAACCCAAACCCAAAAATACCCCAAAACACCAACAACAAAAACACCAAAAGCCCAGTACCAAATAAGTACATCTGCCCCAAGAAGATCTGACAACTACCCTTTTTCTTTGACTTGTACTGACAAGTTGCAACACCAACTGAAGTTTGTCAAGCAAAAATGAAAGTGATTTATTTGGGTTTTAGTAGTCGGATACTGAGTAAACAAATATAGCAACAAGATGTATCAAGACTTTCATTAATAAGACACAAAAATACTGGAAACTAGTGTCAGGTTTAGTAAAAATTGCTACTGAGAATAACTGCCTTCCCCAAATAAACCCAGAATTGGTAAGATATAATGCAGCAAGCATTTCTGCCTGGTTTTTTTTCTTTCTGAAATTGTGCAGAATTGTTTATTAAAGTGGTATAAACCTTGAGAGCAGAAAGGATTTCTCTTTAACCTTCTGAGGCCTGTGATTGAGGCCCATATGTATTGAGTCTTCAAAAGGCACACATTTTTAAGTGGTGTAAATAAGCTATTTCAGTATTTAGAGTTGAGGGCTATAAATTTTAAATGGGAAATCCTGGGGTTTTTTTCATCTATCCAAGTGGATGACCTGTTCTAAACCTGTACATTTTTAAGCAACAGGTACTCTTGCTGATCACTAGTCTCTCTTCCTCTTTGTACCAAGAAGAGATGGGAAGTTTCCTAGTAGTGTAGACTTATGATATATTTGTGCCCTGTTCAGGTGACGGTTATCTGTCTCATTACAAGTTCTGCTTGTAGTTGAAATGCTACCAATGTTATGCCCCAAAAAAAACCAAAATGAAAAAAGGAGGTGTGTGACTCTCTATTATCTAATTTTGTAATAATTTTTTAAGGGAGAAGGAGAAAAGCCTAACACTGTAGAAGAATTATTATTGCAGGTACCAATGGTACAGAATGAGTGTGCCAAGGGAATACGAAGTTATAAAAGGACACGCTTGAGAACTGAAATTATTTTCGCAAATATAGTTCATGTGGCCAGAGGGAATGAATTTTCATGATTTTGATAATGAGACAAAGCTAGGAATTTCATCAGATTGCCTGGGTTCTGCTCTCAAACCTTCAATGCTAGGAAATACCCATTTTCACTGTCTCAGCCTTTTGCCTCATTTGCTGCTCGTCCTGTCCCAGAGAGAAGAACTCTTGCCTTCTGATGATGCACAGGTGAATCTGTGTAAATGAAGACTGCATCTTAAAAACTGCTAAATCCTATAAATAATATTGAAAATTAAACCAGTATTCAAACAAGTTTGTTAGGGTTTTGTTTGTTTCTGCATTTTAGTTTGTTTATAGTCTTTAATCTTTGAATTTCAACTGTGGGAGTGTTTCAAATGTTGGTAAGATTGCTGTAATTCTATCCAGGCTTGTAGTGTGCGTTTTCTTACATTCTTTTTGCTAGTGTGATTTTCTTAATCCTTATCTGAAAGTGGGAGTTTTGGTGTGTTGGGGTTTTTTCCCCCCCCGGTTTGGAAGCTTGCTCTAGTATGGTATGAGAAGTTATTTGAAGACATAATTCGTTATGTTGAACTTGCTTTTGGTTTGGTACTTCTAAGGAGATAATGTCATCTTTATGAGAAGTCATGCCACTATGAGGTAGGTTTGTCTAGTGTTACAGTCACAGTGTGAAGGTTAGGCTGTTGACAAGTATGGGCATACTTGTTGTGGAGGCACCTAACATATGGATTACCATTAAGCCTGCATTTCTGTGGTGCCATTCGTGTATCCTACAGGAATAGTGTCATACTTAAGGCATGTAAATGCGAAGTACTTGCAGCTCTCATTGAAACAAAAAAACACCTGCTGCTTGTGAGCCTTTAGTCAATAAACATGTTTTTCTAATTGTAGTTATCTTTTTTTCTACTTCTTTTTTTTTTTGAAGGGGGGAAGGGCAGTTGGTAGATAAAGTGTATTGTTCTTGAAGTTTTTTTACTGTATTCTGCTCTGTGGTTCCTGAAGAAGTTGGAGAGTGTGTCTAAAATCAGACATTACACAGCTGTATTTATACATTAAGACCCATAAATGTCCTGATTGAATCTTGCTTCATCTTATGTCAGCCTCTAGAAAACTTTTTAATGGATGTGTAACAACTGCTCAAATGGTCCTGTGATGATCTCTAGCACAGTGCTTTCATGCTTTCTGTATTTCTACTGAACGGATCTAGCTTAAAATATCTTATATTGTCTTAGCTGTATTCAACTTGATACATCCTCTAGAAGAGCCCCCATCTGCACCTTAAAATGTACGTGCTTTGTTACTATGGTGATGGAAAAGAATCGTGCATGTTAACAACCGTGTGTTAGGTAATGGTGGATTTGCAGAAGTCAGTTAAACATTTGCCTGGGGCACTGGAAATTGAGTCCATGACCATGCCTCTACCTCAGCCTCTTGGCTGCAGGCTGGCTGAGGGAAACATTATTGGGATTAGATGCTTCCCTGTTTTAAAATTGTTTGAGAGGTGAAGAAGACTTTTTGGAAGTGGTTTCAGAAGAAGCTGAAGTACTGTCTTATCATTTGCTTTTAAGTATCTTACATCATATGCTTAGGGTGCTCTGTACAGTGTAAAGATGATGCTTGTGCAAACCTGTTGTATGTTTGTCACTGATACAAAACCAGTTTTATTTTTCTTTGAACTCCTTAGGTGGATGGTGCAGATATACACTGCCTGTCATTTCTCCATTATAGCTGCCTGAAAAACCTACAAAGGGAGAATATATCCACATGGATTGCCCTGAAGCGAGGTGGAAAACACCAGCTCTTCCAGTTGAATTCTGGATGAAGAACAGGTCTATTCAAGGAGTCTATTCCAAAACTAGACATGAATTTAGAGCGCTGTATTTTAGTACAGTGTAATTTCCTGTGGGGGCATTTTATTCTCCTTCCTTTGGAGTAAGTTGTGGTTAACTGGGGAAAACTGATAAGCTTAGTTGTCTAATTAGAGAAGATTTTTAGGTTCTCCTCTCTTTTCTTCTCTGCTCTACCTTTTTAAAACTGTATTTTTCTTGCACTAGTTATTTGGTTATCTGTGTTTGTTGTTGTTTGGGTTTGTTGTTTTCAGCTTTGGGGGTTTTTACTACTGAAAGTCACGTATATCTGTTTTGAAGTGTGGTGGCCTTTAGAAAAACCCATCTTTACAGGTTCTGAATTTTTCTGAACATGTCTTTGTATTAATTTTCTCATACAGCTTATCCTGAAAGGCTTCTCAGGAAAATAAAGACAGTGGTTAGTATCTTTTTGAGACATTTTGACTGGTCCACTGATTATCCTTACAGGTCTTAATACCAGGGTCTTACCCTTGAGCAATGCTAGCAAGAAGCCTGGTTTTTGCCACTCTGGGACAACAAAACCATAACTGAAATAAAAGAACATGCATTTTCTCTGCTGTAGAAAGAGAGAGTGTTTCCCAAGACTATGAGTTCATCCTCCTTTCAGCAGTGAAAGGAGAAGACATTACAAAAATGTTGAAAATCAATGTTGAATGGCTTCCACTACAGCTAATTCAGCTTTTTTAATGTTTGTGAACAAATCTTTCTGAAGTGGAGCTACAATTATTTGTATGGCTTCTTTTCTGATCACAAAATGTATGGATTAGACTTGTGGAATAACATGCAATAAGTTTACCAAATTTGTCACTTCAGCTGGGTTTTTTTCAGGCTGAGCAGCTACTGGAAGGTCTAGGATTGGCTTTTCTATCTGTTGGCAAATCTGTGCAGCATGAACATGGCCCCCACAACTGAAGCTCAGTGGAAGAAGTAGAAACATTAAGTAATCTCAGAGGTACTCATGCTCCTTCCAGCTGGAGCTGTGGTCAATGTATCATCTTGAATAAGGCATAATGATCCTAATTTCTGGCTTGTCCTTCAGGAAGGGGTCATTTCAGTAGAGAAGATGCAAGAGAGACTCTGATTAACTTTCATATGTTAAAGGAAGGAATAAATGTCATTTCTCAAAGGCAAGAGTAGTTTTTGCCACTGTTTCTGAGGTTGCTTCAATTTGTTTCTATGGGAATTACAGTCAGATAGTGCAGAAACCACAGCTCCTTGCAGTAGAAAGGGTCTGCTTTCTACATTTTTTTTTGTCTTTTTTTTAAGTTTAGTTGAGTTATGCTTTCTCCAGTGTAAAACACCTCTCAGTTACAGTATTAATATCTATGGTCTAGAATATATTTGGTGAGGAGATTTTTTTGCAGTTTTGGTATGCCTTGACAGAGGTAAATATTACCGTAGTTTGTCTGTATAATAAAGTGATACATTTGATTCTGGAGAAATGCAGTCTTAACAGTTAAATTGAATGATACTGTTCAAGCTTTTGTCATTGACCAAGCAAAGTAGTTCCACTGTATCAGTTTGGATGACCAATCCAGTAGCATTCTTTGATGGCATGACTGGCTGGGTAGATGAAGGGAGAGCAGTGATTGTTGTCAACCTTGACTTCATTGGGCTTTTGACACTCTTTTCTCATAGTTAAGTTTAGGAAATGTGGGTTAGATGAGTGGATGGTGAAGCGGATTGAGAAGTGGCTGGATGTCAGAGCTCGAGAGTATTGTGATCAGTAGTGTACAGTCTAGCTTGAGGCTTGGTGCTTCCCCAGGGTCAGTACTGGCCTCAGTCTTGTTCAGTGTGTTCAACAATGACCTGGCTGAGGGGAGAGAATGTACTCTTAGCAAGTTTGCCGATGGCGCAAAACCAGTAGGACTGACTGATCCACCAGAAGGCTGATGCCATTCATTGAGACCTGGACAAGACTGGAGAGCTGCGTGGAGAAGAATCTAATGAAGTTCAACAAAGGCAAGGGTAGAGTCTTGCACCTAGGGAGGAATAATCCCCCATACCAGTACAGGTTAGGGGCTGACCTGCTGGAAGCCAGCTCTGTAGAGAATGACATGGGAGTCACAATGGACAACAAGCTACCATGAGCCAGCAATGTGTCCTTGTGGCCAAGGAGGCTAGTGGTGTCCTGGGCTGCATTAAGAAGAGTGTGGCTAACAGGTCAAGGGAGGTTATCTTGCCCCTTTATTCTGCCCTGTTGAGTCTGCATCTGAAGTATTGTGTCTAGTTCTGGGCTTACCAGTTCAAGAAAGACAAGAAGTTACAAGGAGAGTCCAGCTGGAGGCCACAAAGATGGTGAGGAGACCAGATCATCTTTCTTATGGGGAAAGGATGAGAGACCTGGGTCTGTTTAGCCTGGAGAGGGGACCTTCACAATGCATATAAATACCTAAAGGGCAAGTGTCAAGAGGATGGGACCATACTTTTTCAGTGGAGTTCGTCAACAGGCACAAACTGGAACACAGGAAGTTCCATCTGACCATGAGGAAAAACTTCTTTACTGTAAGTGTGACAAAGCACTGGAACAGGCTGCCCAGAGAGGTTGTGGAGGTGCCTTCACTGCAGATACTCAAAACCCACCTGCATGTGTAGGTGAACCTACTTTAGCAGGAGGGTTGGACTGGGTGGTCTCCAGAGGTCCTTTCCAATGCTGACCACTCTGTGATTCCATATTGTGTTTTTAGTAGCATGCAACTTCTGCTATTTTTATTTCCAGTGGAAAATGGAGTCCTCCAAAGGACTAATTTTGCTTTCCTCAGCAATGAGTCATTATTATAGCTCAGCAAATAATTTTGTCAGGAATTGCTTCTGTTTGACTTTGGGATATGTCCTTCGGCAATAACAATGCTGGTTAAAAGGTAGGAGGCTCTCTTGAGCCAACCCTTTCTTTGTGCATTATTCCAGGAAATCGCAAGAGGCTCAGACTGATATTTCTTAAGGTTTAAATATCCAAGTAGTATTTGGTTACCTTTAACTTCCATAGGGGGCAGGATCAGAAATTGCTCTAATATTTGACAGCAGAAGTAGGGAGGATTATGTATTACTTCTGCCTATATTTTTTTAAGGTTTGTTTTTTCCTAGTCATAAAACTTCATTAATTTTCAGTCTCTCAAACTCCATTATATACCATTCCTTTCTCAAAGGAATTTGTTTTGTGTGTGGTTTATTCATTTCAATATGTAACCTTACAATAACAGTGATTAAGGCTGCTACTAAGTGAGGTTCCAAGATGCACAGGAATTAAGTTGATTAATTAAGTCAGATTAATGATACTCTTTTGGATTACTTGAAATTACCTGGTTTTTTTCCTCTGAAGGTCTGAAAGTTGATACTCGCTTACTAAACTATGTGGAAAAGGGTACTTACATGCAGATCTTCATAATTTTGAGGGAGGTTTTGAGATGTGAATCTGAACTTCTTTTTAAATGCTTCCTGCCCGAAACAG
The DNA here is from genome assembly GCA_033558105.1 of Coccyzus lansbergi. Lineage (NCBI taxonomy): Eukaryota > Metazoa > Chordata > Aves > Cuculiformes > Coccyzidae > Coccyzus > Coccyzus lansbergi. The sequence continues at coordinate 486,529 of JAUMJK010000118.1, forward strand.
TATGAAGCTTTGTAGTGATAAAACTGATATGGGCGGGTTTTTGGTTTTTGATAGACTGTTTACATAATTCTAAATACTTAACTCTTCACAATGTGTTTGGAGTGTGGGTTTTTTCCCAGATCCTTTCTGCCTGTGAAGTATTTCAGAATAAGCCAAAGTTGCACAAGTACACAGGCCACTTAAAATAGAAATATAAAGGAATTCCACTAAAGCCCTACATTTTAGCAACACTGACAAATCTAGTTTCACTTAATAAATAGCATCGGTGATGTCATTTTGATAGACAAAATAACTTTGTCTCTATGTAGTTAAGAGCCACCTCTTAAAGCATCTAAAGTAATTTTGTGGTAGAAATCAGTTAATCAGGGAGAGTGGGAGTAGATTTATTTAAAATCCACTAAACTGCTTACTTTTTGCTTTTCAATGGTAAAGCAGATCTGTGGTTTGAAATTGTTTGGGGAAGTTTTTGTGAAAAAGCACATGAGGGTTCAAAAATACCTGAAAACTACAAGAGATTCAGCTACAGTTTCTCCTTTCTGGGACTAGAAGTATCCCTTTGAAAATATTCAAGAAACTTGATAACTAAGATATTGAAGATCTTCAGAGATGCAGTTAATATCTGCACAAAGTGTTCCAAGGACATCACAAATTAATAATTATTTAGTTACTATATTTTATTATCTTAAGATATTAATGGTGATATTACCTAAAAATATTAATGCTTTACATAAAAACATAAGAGCTGGTGTGAAGGATCTGGAAAAAAATCTTGTTTACACCCTTTCTCTGACTTTTCTGCTTGCTGTACTTTGTCAGTTCCGTGTACATGTTTCCTCATCAGGAAGTTTAAACTGAAATATATTATTTGTTTCTTGATTCTTTGGTGTAAGATTTGACCATGTGGTTGTTTGCTAGGGCTTTGTTTTACGTTACCTGTAATGTAGTTTTTCATGGCTTATATGTTCTTACTACAAGCGTTGTTGTGTTTTCAGGCATTCAGAATGTGAAGTGAACTAAAATTGCTATGCCAGATTATTCCGGTTTAATCTGTCGGTATGGTTTGCTGTTCATGTTTGCATGTTAGAACTTGAAATCAGTCTTGGTATCTAACAGATTATTTCAGAGTATGGTGTCCTGCGTACGTACTTATTTTCTTGAAATGTTTTGTCATAAGAACTATTTGAATAAGGTGATGAGATAAAATGGAAAACATAATGTTCTGTGGAAAAACGTACCAATTCGATTTTGTTAGGAAATTCATTGTATTTTATGGTCATGTCCGTGCTAACTGCTTCCATTCTGGTGCTGAAGTGGTGTTTTAGCAGGAGAAAAGGGAATAGGGAGGTGCTGGTGCTCTTAGGTTTTGGCCTTGAACAAGGACCTCATAAAATGGGGAGGGGGCTTCCTGTGTTGCCATCCTTCAGTCTCTGTTCAGTCAGAGATGGCTCGTTAATACTTGGAAACTGCTTTTTGGTTGGTGTTTATTTGTTTTTTTTTAAATAGATGCTACTTTACACTAGATAAATCTGAGATGCAAACAAAGGATTTTGTGATTAGAAGTTATGTAAATACTTCAAAATTTATCTGTCCCCCCATTTAGATCCGATGGGTCCCTTCCAACCTGGTTGTTCTATGATTCTATGATTTACCTGTAGGTCTGTCATTTTTGTACACAAACCAAAATGTGCTTAATAGACATCAGTTGAATGCAAGGAATTTCTAATTGGTTTTTTTGGGCCAAGGCGGCAATACAAACTGTAAATGTGAAATCATAGATTTGAAAGAGCTGCTGAGTGTTTTAGATTACATTTCCTCCCCCCTCATTGCTGTTAGTGTTGTTTGACTTCTTGTAGACAATTTCTTGGAAGTAAATTACGCCAGGTCTATTACTGTTGTGTGTATCACTTTCTCAGCTGTAAAAATCTTGATGATATATCATCAGGGAAATGATCTTGGTTTTTTGAGGTGGGATTAGAGAGGTGAAGGTATCAAATGAAAATAGAGGGAGGGAGGAGCGGAAGGGCAAAAGAAAACTTGCTGCAAGAGCTGTCTGTGTCTACAAAACATAGTAATTCCCTTTCCTTTATTAAGGTTGGGCCTTCTGCCAAGACAAGTCTGCTATTACAGCTGGGACGTGCAAGAGTAGTAGTGACTGCAGGAGGTGATACACACCAATCTTTCCATTTTCAGTGGCATTGACAGTTACTGAAGTTCTTTCTTTGCTCAAGTTTATCCTTGCTACAAGTTCAAATGAGAGGCAGTAAAGACAGTAAGACAATGCTGAAAAGATAAAGAAGACTGACAAGGAGAGAAATCTAAGGCCTACTTTTAGGTATGCATTTAAAAGTCAATTAGGCAGGCTACTGGCATTAAGTTTCTAAAATTATTTCAGATGCCTAGCTTGCTATTTGAAAGTTCTCCTTGTAGCAGATTTTTAAGCTTTTTCATTGAAGTATAGTACAATGAACATTAGAGTACTTTATTAAGACTACTTCTCATATTGAGTTATTGCCCTGTCACCCAGTACATAGAGTCCTGGAAAAATACCTAGTAAACTCCACAGCATAATTGATGTACTGTTCAAAAGTGTCAGAAGCTATAGATAGTTTGTCTCAGAATTGCTTCCAGTCCTACCAGTGGTATCCATGGAACTAGTAAGAAAGCATTTCTAGGCAGTTTTTATCAGTTTACTTGTTAGCTTTCTTAATACTTTTAAAGAATGCCCAAACACTATTCTGAAACTTTAAAGAAAATGCAAAGAGAAGTTTAAATGTCTCTGTGGGCTATGTAGCTGCCACTCTTCATTTAAAGAATGACAGGCTTCACCAGAATGCCTGTTCTTAAGGCAGAAGACCATGATGCTGAAATGTATTGGAGCAATGTTACTTATAAAAAAAATATTCTGCCAAAAGCAATTATCCTGCAAGACTTATAAATATATGTTAGCTTCTACGTGTGCGATAAAGTCTGCAGACTTTCTATGGAGATCAGTAGATCTAGGCAGAGTGATATATTTAAATTTTTGCAGGACCAAAGCCCAAGTGCTTGCATAAAAAGATATTTCTAGTTGCGGTCATATGCTGATTATTCAGTAGTTCAGTAGAAGTATTGCTCTTGGATTGGTCTGTTACAATTAGGGTTGTTGTCATGCCAAAGTAAAGAGTTTTTACATTTAATAGTATTTGATAAGGGTTGTTTTAAGAAACCTGTTTTGATCGATCAGTGTTTTGTTTCCAACATCTTTGAGATCCCAAGGGCTTTTATCTGTCCAATAATGCAGTTTTTAATTTTTGTGAATCCTTTACCTCCTCATGATTTATTACTCCTTAAAAGTATCTTCAGTTAGCTACTTTTAAAGCCCTAAAGGTAGCCTTGTTTTGTGCTGTGTCTTTTCATCACCCTGTGACAGAAAATGAGCACTGTTCAGGGCGAAAGGTCTGTGCTTTGGATCTTGGCTACCAAATAGAGCAGCTTTTCTGTTCCCCACACAGCTGCTGTTAATGTTTCATTCTGCAACTGCTAGAGGATGGGCAAGTAACTGTCCTCATACAAGACAAAAATATAACTCCATTAGTCAGCTGGCGTGGGTTGTTGAAGCAGAAATGCAGGCAGTATTTTCTCTTGGTGGAGAAAAATCCATCACATCCTATTAAAGTTGCCATTAGCTGACTATGGGGGAATGTACATTTCCTGAATCCATCATTGCCTGTTCGCCTTACTTTGATGGCTGTCTCCTTTAAAACTTGTAATTTAGTCATAACTATTATAAGATCATGTTACATCTCTGGGGTTAAATCTATTTGACATATAATCTGTCTGAGAAAAGCCCTTAAGAAGTAATGGTGCTTGACACTAACTGAACCTTAAATTATTGTGGCGTGAATTAGAGAACCTTGTTCCTAAAGAGGTTCTGTGGCTTTCTGAAATCTGTATTGCCCTGTAAGCCTTCTAAGATTTGGTATCTTAACTTCAAAATTATTTCATATTTTAACTCCTTGATGTTAAACAGATTTCAAAGTTCCTTTACAAGGTGAGTTGTGTTTTGTTGTGGGTTTGGTTTGGGGTTTTGTAATTATTTTTTTTCCCCTTCACACCCCCAGCTGTCTTCTAAAAGTTGAAAATGTGATAGGCTCATGTCACCTTTGACATCCTCTAAGGCAAATATAAATACAGTCAGGGTTCCTCTTAGTATAGTGCTTAGAGATTTTGTAAACAACTCTTAGCCACCTCATTCCTTATTTTGTTAATTGCTTATGTCTGGGTTTTTGTGAAGTCTGGAAATAGAAACTTATTCAAATCTCTTAAATTGAGAGAGATGAATTTTTATTTTTAACACCAGAATTGAATGATTCTTTACAATAACACTTCTGGTATTAGTATATCAAATATAATGGATCTGTGATTCCAGGTTACGGGTGCATTAACTTGTATAAATTAAAAGCAGGATATTATTCAGTCTTGTCCTCTAGGGTCCATGTCTCTCTCCACATTGTATACAGTATTGAAGTTGAAGAAGACATAATGCAATGGCAGACTGTAGTCTAATTTTTATTTTTATTGTAGCTGTGTTTTGATTTAGACAGGTCATGGACGTATCTCTAGCTAGTTGGCGGTTTTCTGTCTGTGGTGTTTTTTGTGTTTCTTTAGGGTAGGTAATGGGCAACACCTTGTGCTGCTTTTGATCTGTTCCCATCTCCTTCTGATGTAGTTCCTTCTTGTTATTCTCAGTGAGCTATTAGTGTGGTAGTAAAGAACTTGGAACACGCTAGTGAACAGTAAAATTAAAATAAGAAAAAGATTACTGTGTTGTTACACAAATATAATTTGGTTGCATACTTAATGACTCTACTAGTTAAATTAAACTAAAAGGTAAAAAAATATTTAGCTCCAGCTGGGGAAGCTATTTTTTGCCAAATCTGTTTCTTGTATGCTCATGTAAGTAGTGTTTCCTAAAACTTAGTATGGAAGCACTGGAAAAATTTTGTACTGTTTTGCACAAGAGCTCAGTTGCTGGGCTAAAAACTTCCATAAAATGCAATGATTGTTTTTTTAAATTGAAAATAAAGCCTGTAAAAATCTGTTTTAATTTTCCAGAAAAGAAAATGAACAAGATCTTATTCTATTGTATTTGACCAGACAATCCTAATTTTACTAAAAGCTAAACACAACATCATGTATCCAAAGGTTTGGCCCTTGTGAGAATCTTACCTGCTCTCTACTGAGTGGGAGTAGTGGCATTTCTCCTCAGGTACTGTGTTGAGGGATTGTTTACCTACTGGATTTTTGCATTCTAGTGTTCAGTAGAACGTTAATGTCTTTCCTTTGCGAAAGGAAAATCCATCTCCACTACGTTTCCGGAAGCCTGTCAGCTTCCAGGCCACTGCAGAGCTGTCTTTGCAGCTTTCAACCTCTCTCCTCTTCAGTTTCACTCTCCTGTGAGTAGGGTCATATTCTGCATGTGTTGCTTGTTAGGCACTGATTTTCTTCAATACAGTGAATTTCTCTATGTCAAAGCCTTCTTGCATACTGAATAATGAATCTGAGTCTTTGGTTTTCATCCCGACCAGTCAAAATTGTGTGTAGGCAGCTGTCTAGTTTTATGCATGGTCGAAGGAGAAGCTGCAGCATACTGTAAGTGCTTGTGTGAGTATGGGCACGGCTGTTCTTATCTTTAGTTCCTACTTGTTCCTTTCATATATTGGCAGAATTTAGTAACTGATCTTTAGACACGGAGATGTGAACATTGCTATCTTTAGGCTTTCTGTCTTACCTGGATTTCTTTCGATTGAGTTTGTAGGGAGCTTGTTTTGCTTCTTAAGAGTTGAAATAGATTGCCATATGGTCCAGTATAGTTCTTGTACACAACTGTGATCCAGTAGAGGAAAGGCAAGCTCCCTACCCCCCAACTGCTGTTTCAGAAAGGAACAGACAGGAGGAAGTAGGAGTGAGAACAGATTTCTGGATAGATTGGTAGGCAGCAGGATGAATTCTTAGCACTTCCCACCAGAAGTTTATTCTAATAGGCATCACATTTTAACCATGAGACTGCTGCTCAGGAAGCTGGAACATGAGGATCAAGGGAAAATGAATAAATAGACTTAAGGCAAACGTCAAATTAAAATGATAAAAGTGTTTATTTTGTACCTGAAACAAGACTGTGACAATCTCAGCTTCAAAGTTGTGTGATGCTAATCATGGCTTGATTTTTCTCTTTTTAATTTCTATTTTTTTTCAAACTTAATGTACAGCTGAATGTAAGCAGTACTGTCAGTATCTTTCCTAAGGTACTTAGGAATCCTAAGTCCTGAGACTTTCCTAAGCTTCACACCTGGTGGTGGAAGTACGTATATAATAGATATAGAGTGGTTGAAATATGTCAAATGCAACAGATTTTTTTTGTTTGTTTCTAGGTCTCTTAAAGCAAAGGGGTAATTTTGTCTATTTGTTCCTATACTGCACAAGAGGAAAAATGCATTTTTATCTTGGACAAATGGCTACATTACTGGTCATCATTTTCAACATGATTTAAATCAGAGTTAAAGCACTAAACGTAGCAAACAAAACCCCAAACTATTTAGTATTAAAATTCGTGTAGGGACTAAAGAAGGACGTTTATGGCATTTCTCTGGATTAAAGATGAATTTACATATAAATGCTCCCTCTCCCCAAGAGTTTAGGTAAGTCTTTAATTGTGTAAATCTACATTTCTAATGATGAAGTACAGTTTTGGGCTGTCGCTAAATTGGGATAGTTTGCATTCACATACACTGCCTTGTCCTTAGATCTGGGGCACTCATCTGTCAGGATGATCTTTTTGGGATGATGGTTTTTCAGTTTCAGTTGCATACTTGTTTGAGTTAACAGAAAGGAAGTAGCAGAGTTATGCTGCCCTAAGTCTGGAGGATAAGAAAAGGGTACTCATTCAGGCTGGATTTAGTTGAGTAGGTTTAGTTGCCTTCCCATTATTTCACAGAATTGAACAATTTTTGCTGCAGACCTACAGATGTTGAATCACTGGTAGAATGTATGACACTGTATGACTGTTTAGATATGCCCTATGAATAAAGACTTACAATTAATAAGGGGGTATCTATGTAGCATTTGTGTTATGCGTAGTATACTGTACTCCTCGCAGTTCAATGGAGCAGTGCCCTTTAATTTGTCTTGTGGAGATGCATCATCTGTCTGTGTCAAAATAAGGGTAATCTCAAAGCTGATTTTCTTCTGAGTGCCAGTGTACTGGAACCCAGATTTTAAAGCTTGAACTTAATGGATTTTTTTTATTATTATTTCCTTGCATTCTCAGCAAATACTGCATAACCATCTGTAAACAATGCTCCTTATTAAAGGATGAATAGCTGCAAAACTTGAAGGGTTTTGAAGTATTTTCTTTCTTCTTCCTCTTTTGAAGAGTGGAGATTTGTATTTCCTCTCCCTTATGTGCTTGGCATAATAATGCAGGAGCACAAACTAAAAAAAACCAAAGTGGTTACATCCAACAATGGTTCATGATGCCAATAGTATTTCAGTTTGGAAAATGTGCTGTACTAATAAATTGACTAGTCTCAATAAAAATTTAAAGAGTCTCTCCTTAGTTAGTTAATGTTGTATTCACTTAGTCAACTTTTTTTAATTCCTTAAAATGGATAAATGTTTTCTAGCAAATGTTCATTTGTCAAATGGATTTTTCTAGGTTGTTCTTAAAGGCTGTTTCTCTATATTAAAACTTTTGGGTGGTATTTTCTTGACTATTGATGACTCTGCATCAATGAAGATGAGCTGATCAATCACTTCAGACAAATCATGTTTGTTTGGTATGTGTTAAACTTCTTCCAGATAGAGGTTGGTATAATTTCTTTACAATAAAACTATCCAGTCTGAGTAGTTTTAACCCTTGCTGAGTCTTATTGCAGTTTGCATTCAGACTTCTAAATTCCTACTGTCATTGTTTTAAGAGCATAAAAGTTTGGCCAGATATGCTGTATCAATATTTTCATCTCCAGCACGATAGTGCACATTTCTTTTGTGTCCTTGGTGTACATACTAGGTTTTATGTGGATTAATGATATCAAAAGTAAAAGCTACATGCAAACTGTGTGTGTTTACATTTAATTCTCATATTGTGATATATTTTCAGTTGTATTTCTTGAAAATTGTTGTTTCTCTGCATCTTGGTTTTCACCACACTGTGGGCTAAACTTTTTACACTGTCCAGACTATCTGTTTTCTGTGCTGCTAGAGTTTACCCCCTTGCATCTTCTGGAATCAACAGGACTTTCCTTTTGTGTATTCAGTCATTACATAAAGGAAATTCACTCTGTTTTGTTAGCATGTAAACTGGGCTTCACTAAATACAACGAGGGCTAAAATCTCTCACAATAAGAATTTAGGAAAAAAATATACAGTTCTTGGGAACAAGAAAACTATTTATAACTTTTTTAAACGTTTGGTGCTTATTGTTCCACGTGCCATGATGCCAAAAAAAAAAGCAGAAAATTTAAGACTTAAGGTGTGTTGATACTACAGAAAGAGATCAAATGTGCCAAAGTTTGTGACTTAAATCCTAGGTGCTCATATTGCTAGTTGTGGCTTAATCTCAAAACACAAATACAACGTAGAGAAGCAGTCAAGCCCCGAATGGACTGTAATGCGACTGGATTTTTCTGATCCAGACAGACTTATGTGAATAAGAGTTTGGCAACAGTTGCTGATGTTGAACACTCATACACAGATTCAGACACGGCTCTGGAACTTGTGCTGAAGTACCTTATACACAGAACCACTTTGAGCAGTTACCAGATAGCCTTGTGACCAAAACCAGTCATTTACTGGTAGGTTGGATAATTGTTCTGGATTGAAGTTAACCTTTCTTCTGGATTGCTTCTGATTCACATCAGCTTTCCAGTGTTGATCACTAGAAAGTTGCAGAAGCAGTGGAGAAAGTACATGCAGGAATGAGTTCTAGAGTGCTTCTGGCAACAGTGCCAAATCATGTTACTTTGAAGTGCTTATAATGATAACGGTAGCGCAGGTATGAAAGTTGCCTTGGAATTGTTAGTAGAACACAGTGTGAAACTGTCAGTGGTTTTGTATTCTCTCACCAGTCTCCATTAAATGACGTCTTGAAATTAGGCTGTAGAAAGTGGTGACAGGAAAGGTAAGAAGAAATCTGATTGCCTTGCATTTTAATCTATCTCTGCTTATGTACTGTGGATTTGCTTCTTAGAACCATTTTTTCCTTTCCTTCGTGATCCTGGTTTTCCACCTGTGTCACTTAAAATGATTAATACTATATAAAGTATAAAACAGTTACTTGCATTTGCTTGGAATTATGTAATCTTCATACTGCTATGAAATGAAACATTTCAGTGTTTTACTGTGAGGGGGTTTATTGGAAACAATGTAACCAATTTTTACTAATTTAGGGTTTGGGTACAAGATTTTATACTTTTTTAATGCACTAACAAAATCATTGTGTTATAGAAAGCCGTATATCATAAAACATAACATAAAAATTCCATGCTCAACAGTGATAACCTTTGTGATTATGCTTTTCTCATACAGTTAAACCCAAATACTTCATGCTGCAGGCGTTAAAGAAGGGGACCTGTTTTTAACATATGTCTGTTTCTTGTTTCAGAAAAGAAAGTGCTTTTTCCTCTCTCTCTTCTATTCAAAGTTCCCCTCCCCCCTTTTTTTAATATTATTTACTTGGTAGGGAAACCCCATGCTTTCATCTTTTCATGCCACTGACTTTTGAAACACCTATTACTTCATTTTTTGTTACTTGAGTTATGGCATTTTTAGCTTCATTTCTTCCCCTTAAATAACTTGGGCAATCTTTTCTCTTTTTTTTCTGCTTCCTAAAGAAATCACTTTGTCAGCTGTTTTTCTCTAAGCATCAGCTTTTTATGTGCAATAGTCAATATAATTTTACTCAGCCTTTGTGAAAATGCAATGGATGATTGCATTGAGTACTGATCACATATCACTTCCCAGTCAACATGAAGAAAACTATGATAAGCTGCTTTAATCATTGGGTAGTTAAATTTGCTGAGTTCCAGTTTTGGAATCCTTGGACTCAAAACTATCACTTCTCTTGTGATTTTTTTTTTAATTAATAAGTTTTTAAAAATAATAGTGAACAAGTCTTTAAAAACACTGAGGAATGGATAAAAATTACAGGCAAAAAGATTCTGTCTAGGGATTACTGGATGACGTGGGAATATTCAAACATTACATTTCTTATGTCTGAGCAACCAAATCAAAAAAGCAAAGCCCTCAGAAACTCTATAGTATGTTCTATATGTAAAGCTCATATATGTTCCTAATGTCAAGTTGTGGACAGAGTCTACGGAGTTCTGTCAGATGAACTTTTATGATACAGCCAGTACTTCAGACTTAAATTTGTAAATACTGAAACTAGAAATTATTTGTTTGTATTACTAAGAAAGTTACTTGTAATGAATTATCAGTCTTTTGACCTCTGTTTTCAGGATTCATAATAAAATGCTGTTTGTTTTTCTTTAGCTAATAAAAAAGTTAATGACTTCTGTTTATTTGGATTATTTAGAAAGTCTCATTGCAGATAAAGTACTTGGAAATCATTGTTACTTATAATGAGGGAAAATAATTTGTAATTCTTCCGATTTTAATAGCAGGCTCAATGACTGAGGTATGAGTGGAGAAAGTCCTGCTATTGCTGGACTAAGAGTGAAAGTCCATAACAAAACACATGGATAGAAATTAAATGGCCAAATTTAGATTTCTGTTTCTTGAGTTTGGTCTTCACAATCTACATGTATTGGTCCATTCCACCAGATTAATTTCTCCTTATATTTGTTGAATATATGATGTCTTCTTCTGTCTCTCTAAGCAGAGTTATTTAGTTTAATAGATATATTTCTTAAATTTTGCAGTCATGATTCATTTTCAGTGCTGTCAAATACAAGAACATAAATATTTGTGGAACGGCTCAATGTGTGTCTAATTGAGTTAGCATGGTTTTTCCATTTTGTACTTTATTTTATGAACCATTTTATTTTACCATATTTTGTGTAATAAAAGTGGCAAATAGCCATTTAAAACATTTTTAAGGTGGATAACAATCTGTTTTGTCTAGTGAAACTGTGCAATGTTGATGTCAGAGCTGCACCAAAAATATTTCCCTAGTTCTTCCTATGTGACATTTTTGTCTCTCAGATTGGAGCAGGAAGACCTGTCTTTTAACTTTTTGCTTGGATTCTAGTGTCTAAAAAGTATTTTGAGTTTGCGTTGTCATGCGGTACTTGCTTTCTTGATACTCTAGTTGTATTTTTTTGTGCAGCTTGACTTGGCTATCTCCAGCCGCTTGGCTATCTCAGAACTTAATTGTGATAGTGAAGTCCCACTCTAGACCAGTAACTTCTCGTGGTATTGATGGTTTTGAAAAGTCCAAAGAGAAAGCAACAAGATGCAATTTTAACGCTAAATTGTCTGGTGATCTCAGTGTTGTAACTTTTGATTTAGGAGTTTGTTGTTGCCAATACGAGGAAAATGTGGCTAGTGGGTCCCTATTCAGTTGCTTAGTAGACTGAGAAATGTTTTAGGAGTTCTGAAGAGTAGCTCTGATTTATGGAGTGTGAATGTATTCTTTCTTTGTTTTGTTACATATGGGAGGGGAGAAATTTTGAATTTGTATTTCTGTGCAGCTGGTTACAAATTTTTAAACTTTTCTTTTGGAACAGCAGCAAATAGCACAAATCAAATAATCTTTCTTTTGAACTTAGAGGCCTTTTAGTGTGTTATTTTGCTGAATGTTATACATGACCTGTATATTCATTATACACAGATTTTTGTAGAAACTTAGGAAAAGTATTACTTAAGCAGGAGTTGGAGTGGGGAATGTAGTTATACAAGGCTTAGTTAAACTTTTTGATGCCCTGTTAACATTCCTGTGTTCTCTGTAGGACTTGTATGCTTGAGACTGCTGGGTAGGATGCAAATTATTATGGAGATTATCAAACATAGATCATACAGTAATATATTGGCTCTGTAAGTTACATTACTTATGCTGACATGTTGCAAATATAAAGGATGTACCATTAAAGCACTTTATAATCTTATTAATCTTATGTTTCCTCTCCTTTGATCATTGTAATATAAGTCTTTGTCTTTCACTTGTCTGTCTTTGAATATTTGGGATAGAGTAAATAAACTTAGTTTGTTAAAACTACAAAAAGACTGATTCAAACTACAAATTGTTGCACGGCATAGTAAGGGAATGAATGGTAGCTTCCTTTTTGCTACTGACTATAGACCTTTAAAACAGATATGTAAATTCACAAGATATCTTTCCTAAACCTCATTCAGATTTTTGGGGTTTTTTTAAACTCTGATTTCTGGTGCTATTTGTAAAGCATTTTGCAGTTTGGCTTGTAGTCTTTCTGTCTTGTTAGACATTTATGATTTGTACATTTTTGTGTGTTTGAAGCATCCTTTTGGTTGTTTGTTACTTTCTTATCATGCTAAAAAGAGCAATTAGCATTAGGGATTTTCCTGGAATATAATTGACTTTGAAAGATCACTTTCCTGTGGGCTGGTTAGAGTCCTCAAAAAGCCATGTCAATGTAAATATTGAGACAGGCTTTAGATGTAACAAATGTTACTACTGTTTTAATTCACATAGTTTTAAAACGCTTTCTTATACAACATTCATTAGCAATCTCACAGCTCAGCAAGACAGTTAAAGGAAGATTATTTTTATAAGTGTGAATATGCTTTATTTGGTTTCAGGTTCTGTTCCTTTTCTGTGCAGGCTGAGTATGAAATGTATGCTGAGGAATGATATGGACATTTTTGTTTTAATGTGACAAGATGAAAATTTACATTTTGTGGTTGCCTACCTAATACCAAGTGTTGTTTGAGGTGAGAAAGCTCAGTGTGACTAATACGTTTTTCTTCCATAAATTTATTGAGAGTATGTAGCAGCTCACCAACTCGGATCTGCATTCCATACACCAACATGCACTCAGGTCATTATTGAATTGCACTCATTACAGTTGGTCTCTGTCACAAAGAGTGTGTAGTCCAGGATAAGCTGAAAGAAATTCAGACATACTGAGAAAAAGTTTTCTGGTGTGTTGCTGAAATTATAGCAGGGTCTATTTGTTTTGGCCTTTTTTTGTGCTGGATAACATCTTAGGAGTGTTAGGAAGACAGTAGCATCTTTTCAGACATTTGTGGAGCACAGTGCTTGGATGCAGGGAGTAGCAGAATAAAAAGCACACATGTGCTTGCTTAAAAATAATGTATTCAGTAGAGCCTGTCATAGCTTCTGTGAGTAGCTAGACTTGTTGATAAGGAATCTTACTTTGGTCTTCTTTCACTGTAATAGTTACTTCAATCTTATTTTAGTGGTCAGGAACTGTATTACAAAATGACTTGTTGATTAATGTGTTCACATTTTCTGTTATCAGGGTCTCCAAAGTCCTGCTATCCTTAATCTTGATAGCTAGATGACTAATAGCCTTAACTATGAGGTTAATCTAATTGCACTTGCATACTTGAGTGAAGCTGGGGGGCTCCAATTTATGACTGGAGGAAAATGTTTCTAAGAGAGAAGAGAGAATTCTGACTTGTTCAGATATAACTATTACCTGAAAAACTTTCCTTAAACTATGTAACATTAACTGTAGTAATTGTGGTATTCCAATGAAAATAAAAGACAAAACTGAATCTGTAAGCTTCATTTTAAAAGAAAAAATCTTCTAGAGTGGATGGATGTTTTCTGATGACATTTACTGGAAGTGTCAAGTTGTCTTAGTTTCAGTGGAATCTGCCTTAGGCTACACGCTTGTACTTGTCCTAAGTTTGCTGAAGTGCCAGAGAAAATTAAAAGTTTGTCTTCCATCATTACTTTAGATGTTTCCGTGGTTTTACAGAGGTGGAAAGAAGTGGTAACTTTTGTTATCTAAAAAACCCAAACTCTTTCTCTTGTTTTATTTATGGGCTTTTTCATCTTTATCTACATGTTTCCATGGTAAACAAGTCACAGATAGTACATGGCATCAGTACCCAATAGTTTGATTGCCACTTGGTTAGTAACAAGTAGTGATTTCACAAAAATAGAAGAGGTACAGATAGTTCTGTGCTATAAATGGGGTGAAGAGATTCCTCTGGATCTTCAGAAATTGAAGGGTAAGGAGGAAGAAAAACCTATGAGGATATATAGACAAGTCAGGCTGAGATGAAGAGTGGATATTTCTGGAGTTCATGGCTGTCAGCTTGTAAAAAATATAGCAAATTTAAGGTGTTTTGTGGGAAGTCCATTAAACTTGGGGGGGGGTATATGAGTAACAGGATCTTGACTACTCAAATTCTATTATCTCATCTGCTGAAAAGTGGATGGAATTTGATCTAGGACTCCCTGTACCAACCTACCTCTGTTGTTAAACAACCAGCTGTGTAGGTTATAAAAAAGCATCTCCCATGCTTGTCTCATCTCACCAACTATTACAAAAGGGAACTGCAAACTGTTCTTCTAGTTCTGTCACATGTGTCCAAAACCTGTGGTCCCATCCTAAATGTTACTTTTATCCTTTTTAACTACTGTGGAGAAGGTTGAAAGAAAAATAAGTTTGTTTGTGTTTATTTGCTTGTGTTTCATAACAGATGTGGTTTTGTAAGTAATATACCTTGACTAGACGTTGTTACAGAATCCATACTATTATGAAAAATTAGACCTTTAGAAAGCAGTTTCGTTAAAAGAGGAGGAACCCGAGTATGTGTTATGATCTCCTTTAATGTGCTAAAATGTTACTTCATTTAACCAGCCCTCGTGGATGACATGTTGGGTTTTTTTCCTTCCCCCTGTTACTGATGTTGTATCCAGGAGAACACTACATAACAACAGTATACAGCTTCCCATTCTGGACACTTGTTGTGTCTCATTTTTGCCTTTTGAATTGTAGGTGCATTGTCAAACACTTTGCTTTACAAGCCTCTCCTGCTAAGTATTAGTTGTGTATTTTTTGGCTCTTTAAGAACACCAGTTATCTCCTTATGTAGTATTGTTTCCTCATGTAGCTTTTTCTTCTACCATTTTGGTCTCAAGCCATTTTGATTGGTAGTTCAGGTTTTTCTAAGTAGGTTGTTTTGTTTTATTTGAGCAGGAATTTCCCGTTCACTTTTTTTTTGGCTAAGTCCAGAGCTTTTCATTTGTAAATCAGTGTGGGTACCAGTGGCATAAATTTAACAGCATTTGTCTATAGTTCCTCCTGGAAATCTATGTCTTGTCTTGCTAAGCTCCTCACAAAAATAAATTTCCTAGGCATAGAAGTAGCCATGCATGGTTACCGTAGCTTCTGTCTTTGCTGTGGAGAATATCTTTTGCCTCTCTTATAAATGGAAAAAAAAATTGCAAAGTTTTGCTTTCAACTAGCGTTATAGTTTGGCGTATGTTATGATTTGTTGATACAATTTTGATAGGAGAAAAGCAATGGTCATGTCAGGCAGAGCCTCATGTAGTAGTCATTATTATGGCCAAAAATACATATAGAGCAGTTTCCTTTTATTAAAATTAATAGATACAATGTCATGTGTTTTCTGGATGTATTTTGTCATGTTTAGTACTAATGCTATGTTTGCATCTTCTGTTGTAGATAGATCATTAATATTTTGTGCCAACTGCAGTCATTCTCTAAACCTTTAGTAACAAAGGGCTCTGTATCGTCATTGGTGTTACAATACATTCATGTGATACTGGTGATTTTAATTTCTTTTTCTGAATTGAGTCAATACCCAACAAATTTTATCTGCAGGTAAAATAGACTTTAGCTCAGTGATTTGGTATTGTCTTTTGATTCCCCGGGTATGCATATACTCATGAGCACTTTAGCTGGGAGTCATAAAGTCTGCTAAGCTATTTGGATAATAAGAATCATAAAAAGCCAAGTGTGGTTCCTGTATGCTTTTTGGGTGAGGCTATAAGCTCATGAGTATATTGCACCAGAAGTTGGAGGAGGTTAAAGTACATGTGTATAGTGCCAGTCAAAGGTAAAGACCCTTGGTCCATGACCCGTTCACTTTTGGATATCAGCTTGGAGCTTTTACTTATGTGCCAGCAAAGACAGTGTAATTTCATAGCAATGTGTGTCACATTTTTTCAGAGTGCTTTTTTCTTTAGTCTTTTTAGAATTGCTGAAGTAGCAGTTGTGCACAGTGACAACTCTTACTTCAGAGTATCATGAATTTTCATAAATTAATGTGTATTAGTTATATTTATAAAGTTATATTTTATTGAAATATTATATTCAATGAAAGAAAGAATCACAGAATACTTGAGGTCGGAAGGGTCCTCTGGAGATCATGTTGTCCACCCTTCCTGCTCAATCAGGGTCACCTAAAGCAGATTACCCAGGACGGTGTCCACGTGGCTTTTAAGTACCTCCAAGCATGGAGACTCCACAACTTCTCTGGACAATGTATGCCAGTGCTCAGTCACCCTCACCATGAAAAAGGAAGTTCAGGTGGAACCTCCTGTGTTTCAGTTTGTGCCTATTGCCTTCAAGCACCACTGAAAAGAGCCTGGCTCCATCTTCTTTGCACTCCGTCTTCAGGTGCTTGTGTACATTGATAAGATATCCCAGATTTTTTTCTTCTCCCGGCTAAACAGCCCCAGCTCTCTCAGCTGTCCCTCATAACACATGCTGCAGTCCCGTAATCATCTTGGTGGCCTTCACTGGACTCTCTCCAGTAGTACATCTCTCTTGTATTGGGGAATCCATAACTGGACACAGCATTCCAGGTGGGGCCTCGCCAGCGATGGGTAATAAGGAAGGATCACCTCCCTCCACCTGCTGGCAACACTTTTCCTGATGCATCCCAGGACACTATTGGCTTTCTTTGCTGCAAGAACACATGGCTGGCTCATATTCAATGTGTTCACCTGAAACCCAAGGTCATTTTCTGCAAATCCATTATCCAACTTTGAAAGAAACCATAATGCTAAATGTTTTTACTGAAGCCAAGAGGGTCAGTTTCTTGTATGGCTCAGTTCATAATTTCACTTGGAGATCCAGGTTTCTTGATAGTGATGGTAGTAGCTTTGTAGTACTGAAAACAATTTGTGGTTGCAGTTCAAGTGTCCTAACAAATATTTCTGAGACCAGTTGTTATTTTCATACAGAACTGAAAAAAAATGTGCCAGATGCAATATAAATAAAAGAATGGTAATGTTTAATGTAATACAACAAGATAGCTGTTTTTTTGTTTTTCAACATCACTTCTCATTTTTCTCCAGGAGAAGGACTTTGCCAGAAAATTCTTAATAGTCATTCTCTTTTGGGTTACTAATGGAAGAAAGCACTAATTTTGTAATGATGTTTGATATCATTAACTGGCTTGATGATACACATAAAAAGTACTCCAGACTATCAAAGTAATTTATTTTTCTTCCAAAAAATAGACCACAGTGATGAAATTACAGATGTGTTTCTTTCCCCAGTCACCAAAAGGAAGATTGTTCATTGATTGCTGAGCAGAAGGTCCCTTCCTGTTGAGGAGTGCTTCATGGGCTTGAACAAAAATTTGGTCATACAGGTTATAGGTCAGTTTGGGCCCAAGAGCATTACAACTATAAAAACAGCTTTTCAAAGGAGGAGAGGACCCTTAAAACCTGTTGTCAGATTTAATGCTTGATGTTCTTCAAACAAAGTTGATGGCTGGCAAGGACTGCAACTTTCCTGTCTTTGCTGTCCACTTAACATTTGTAGTCTTTGTTTCTGCTCCCTCATGTTTTTTCAGGCTTCTTGGTTCACCCTACTCCAGATTTTGATTTTGGTATAAGAATCATCTTAATTTTCTAATATTTTTGGAATGAAACCATGTGCAATATGCTGTGCTATCTTAAAACTACTTTGTTTCAAGATTAGTAGGTCAGACACTTGCTATACTTTTCAGTAGTTCATAACTACGAGTGAAAAATAACAAGAGAAAACTTTAGGTTTTTTTTCTACTTCATCATGATATAAAACTCACTGTAAACACGTAAGAATACTACACCCTCATCTCCTTACCAGAGGAAGACCCCAGTCTTCACTGGTTCCCAGCACTCTTGGGAAGCAGCATTTTGCTATGCTCAGAATTCCATTTGGCTTTTCCTGTAAACCTTGCTGCACCATAACTAAAGTCAAGGACTCTCAGGAGGGGTAGGATGTGATACAATATGTTTAGGCCTGCTGTTGCAATGCTGCTCTTCGTGCTACATTTCACATGCTTGTAGTGGCTTGTGTAGTGAAAGGTTTCATAAGAGCAGTGCTCAACTGATTGCTATGTTTGATTTTCGATTGTTTAGGTAGTCCTGATAGATCTGTTAAAGGTGCAAGAGTAGGTAAAAATGTCAGGCTCTAGGAGTGGTGCTGGAAAGCACTGCAGCCTTGTCTCCCTCCTTTCCTACAGCTAAACTGCACTGGTATTTCAGCAATTTGTTCCAAAATTCCCTTTAGTAGATGGGGCTATTACACTTGGAGACCCAAGTAATCTAGCTGGTTTCAGTAGTACTAGAAGTGTGACAGGCAGATTCTGTTTTATTTGCAGACAATTCTAGAAATTGAAATAGGATATAAGCCCTCCTGCTCTTTTGTGGCTCATTGCTGCAGAAGACACATTTCTCTTCTCCACATCTGGAGAAGAGAAGGCTCAGAGGAGATCTTATAGCAACCTTCCAGTACCTGAGAAGTACCTACAAGAAAGCTGGAGAGGAATTATTCATAAAGGCTTGTGGTGATAGGACAAGAGGGAATGGGTATAAACTGGAGAGGGAAGATTTATACTAGACATTAGGAGGAATTTCTTCACCATGACAGTGGTGAGACACTGGAACATGTTGCCAAGGGAAGTTGTGGATGCCCCGTCCCTGGAGGGGTTCAAGGCCAGGTTGGATAGGCCTTAGGTAATCTGATCTAGGGGGATGTCCCTGCCCATGGCAGGGGGGTTGTAGCAAGATGATCTTTAAGGTCCCTTCCAACCCTAACTGCTCTGATTGCAAACTAGTTTTGTATTGTTACTAAGAATAGCTGTCAGGACCAATTGCAAGTTCCTTTCAAATATAAAAAATAAGACTAAAAAAAAAAATGACAATAACAAAGCCAAAAAGCTACACAATCTCTTCAGAGTCTTTGGAATTGTTGCAAATATAGTAATGAATTTGTCTAGTTAACTACAGAGTGTTGTCTGGAAAAACTGTTCTGTTTCAATTTAAGAGGCTATTCATTAGATTTTACCTTTTGGGGATTTTTATTTTGGCTCTCATTCTAATGCAGTGGATTTGACAGTAGTTTCGGAAACATTTGAATATATATATGTTGTTTAAAATAGTTTAAAGAATAGAAAACATAGAAGCAAAACTCAAGATTGTTAACAGACTAGGCATCTCACTGTAGGGAACAGAGGGGAAAGTCCCAACATGGACAGAAATCTTCTGGCTGATGGAAGCAGCTAACCTATTGAGGTATGATATGTGTCATCCATCTTTGCTTCTCCTTAGAAATTCTTTTAAAAGATCAATGTGTAGTATAAGTTTCTGGTTTTTTTTTTTTTAAAAAAAAAAAAAAAAAAAAAAAAGCTATTGTAGTTCAAGTCTTTTCATATTCAAGTTTTTCTCAGTTCAAGTTTTCCTCATCTAAGTGAAGTTCTGTGATATCCCCAAATTATGCTTAAATGAACTCTTGTTGCAGCCTGGTCTACAAAAGTAAACTAATATTCAGCTTTACAATGAAGTTTATAGAATGAATAACTGCAAAACTAAACTTGTCATTCACTTGAACGGAGAATAGCAAAGAGACTGTTTTGATTTAACCAATAAGTGTATTGCGTTTCTGTTTCAGAGTAAAGTCCTGGAGTCCTCCATTTCTGTCAGATAAGGCTTTTCACTTATCTCTGAGTAAAATATGGTGGTTGAGACCAAAGAATGATCCAACTTTAAGTAATGCTATTAAGCATCAAGTCATAGCTATTTTTATTTGCCAATACTAGAGTTGATGGATGGACACAGTGGAAGACTGGGTTTTTCTTGATTATATTTGTCTGCTTTGTTGGAGAAGCAAAGTAAAAGATGTTGATACAGAAATGGTGAGAAGCATTGATTGAACTCTGAACTATGATTTTGACTGTGAGGTTTAGGGGGAGGAGCAGGTTGGTTGTTTTTTTCTCTAGAACAAAGTCTTTCTAAACAAACTTATTTGCCTGTAAGCTAAAATGGAAGTCTTGTTTTATTCCCATTTTGAAAACCAGTATGTATTTAAGCTTTAGATGCTTGCATCAAATTTTTTTCTTTATATAAATGTATATATAAAAAAATGAATCATATGTGTGAATCATACGTGTGTGTAAGAATGTAATATGTTAATTACTCAAAAAAGCCTACCTTTAGTTATTTTGGAACATTAGAGGAGAAGGAAAGTACAAAGCAGTGATCATGGCATCTTGGCCTGCATCAGAAATGGTGTGACCAGCATGTCCAGGGAGGTTATTCTCCCTCTTGTATTCTGCACTGGTGAGACCGCTCCTTGAATCCTGTGTTCAGTTCTGGGCCCCTCACTACAAGAAGGATGTTGAGGCTCTGGAGAGAGTCCACAGAAGAGCAGTGAAGCTGGTGAAGGGGCTGGAGAGCAGGCCCTGTGAGGAACAGCTGAGAGAGCTGGGGTTGTTTATCCTGGAGAAGAGGAGGATGAGAGGAGACCTCATTACTCTCTACAACTACCTGAAAGGAGGTTGTAGAGAGGAGGGAGCTGGCCTCTTCTCCCAAGTGACAGGGGACAGGACAAGAGGGAATGGCCTCAAGCTCCGCCAGGGGAGGTTCAGACTCAACATAAGGAAAAAGATTTTTCCAGAAAGGGTCATTGGGCAATGGAATGATCTGCCGAGGGAGGTGGTTGATTCACCTTCCCTGGATGTGTTTAAGATGCGGGTGGATGAGGTACTGAGGGGCATGGTTTAGAGATTGCTGGCAATAGTTGGACTTGATCTGGTGGATCTCTTCCAACCTGGTTATTCTATGATTCTATGATTAATTTCAAAAAATACAGCATTTTGGTGAATGGTTATGTGACAAATAATTTTGAAGAGAAGGAATAACTCTGTCCTCTTCTAATATTTCCTCTTCAGTCCTTAAATTTGACATCACTAATGTCACATCACTTGAGGTATTTAAACCCTCAGTCAGAGTTATGTTGCAAAAAGTATCATGAAGCGTATTTTTTTTTAAAGGGTTGGAATACACTTTCCTGCAGTATTATATTCATGCAGTAAATCATACTTCAATGTAGTAGGTTTACTTTGGCAAACCATGGGGATTTCCAGCTGATGTAGCAGCAAATTCATAACAAAAAGTAAACTGTGTCATTTAATTTAAAAGAAATAAAAACTGAGAGAGAGATGTCACCAAAAACTCCTTTTCGAGGACTCTAGAAAAGGAATTCTATTTTTAAGTAATGAAGTGATAACCATTTGTTTATTTTATAAAAATGTTGAATGATAGAAAAAACTGTTAAATATTAAAATGCAAGTAATTTTCCACACTGTGTGAATACAGTGAGAGGACCGGCTAGCAGACACTACAAATGTTATGTTTTAAGCAGCCGTAACTGATGCTTCTGTTGTCAAACCCCACTGCATGTTTGTCCTGACCTACCCCTGCAAAGGATGAGTTATGTGTACGGGGAAGATGGATGGATGAAGGGAAGAAGACTTTCTGGCTAGAAGCCTGTTCTTGTTTAGATTTCAGTGGCAAAGGCCTGACCTCGTTCCTCTTTATTGTTCTGTTTCCTTTGCAATTCCATGGTGGCTGACTGGCCTCATGATTAGTCAAAAATAAATCAGAAGTTAACGCTTACTCTTTTTCCACTCATGGACCTCTCTAAGTAGATCGCAGACTGTAAATTTCTTAGAAGAATAGCAGTTTCTACACTGAAGAACTATATTTCTGGTTAATTTTCTTTACCAGGAATCCCGTGTAAGCTGTTAGAAGTTCTAATGAAGGCATATAAGTACAGAGGAACATTTATTAGAGCGTTGTCTTAGACAAGTTTCTTCTAGATGACTGTTATGGAAGGCCTGGACCTCCACAGTGTTAATCGTGATGATGTTGATTGTGGGTTTGTTTTTTGAAGGAGGTTGTTTTGTGTAGTTGTTTTAACTAGACTTAGTTGGTTTGTGTTTATGGAAAACTAATTTATTCTTTTGAATCTCTTCCAGTAATAGTTATGCACGAGTGCGAGCTGTGGTGATGACCCGGGATGACTCAAGTGGTGGATGGTTACCACTTGGAGGGGGTGGACTAAGCTGTGTCACAGTCTTCAAAGTCATTCCCCAGGAAGAGAATAGCTGTGCTGATTTTCTTATCCATGGAGAACGACTCAGGGATAAAACGGTAACAATTTATATCTGTTTGGTATTTCTGTTCATAAAACGACATTGGACCTAAGAATAGATGTTTGCTTATTGTTGTTGGAGACTAAAACGTTAATTTGTAGTCTCAGTCTGATGCTGTTGCTGAGCTCTTATTCATATCAATGATTATATCGTTAAAGAGCTAGCTAATTATTTGGTTTAGGTGTAATACTATGCATTTCTAGAATTCAGCATCTTGATCTTTATGAAACTTTAAAATTATTTTTTCATTGCAGTTTTCCATGCATTGAAGGGAACATTTTGCTATTCAAGTTTTTTTCTTATTGAGGGTTAAAGTTAAATCATCTTTTTTACCCTTTTTAAATACCAATGATATAGTTTAACAGAAATGTTGGAAAATGAGATAACTTTTTAAAAACACAAAATCTGAAAGAATTCCCAGTAGTGATTCAGTTAGTTGTGGAATTTGGATGTGACCGGAAGTAGCTATTTTACATGAAAACAACTTTCTTGTTGGGAAAAAACATGAAGCTAACAGCTCCAGGAATTGATCTAGTTTGATGAACACGTAGACAGTATTCATTTATCATCTTCATGAAGGAAAATGCCAGCAATAAACTTATCTTAATTAGTATCATGAAAGTCAGCCTAACAAAAGGAAAATAGATGTAAGATCTCAGCCATTTCTACATGCAGACCTTTGGAAGACAGGATTGGCTTACTAAGGCTTGCGTGGTACAAAAGGCAAGGAGAGAGCATAAAACCTCATCTTGACAACTTCTATCATGAACTTTCTCTTTTGCCAATAACTTATGACTCCTGTATAAACTTAAAAGGTAGAATTGCTTCTTATACTGTACTGCTGATTCTTTCTCAAGCATACTAATTTCTCCCTTGGGGCAGGACTGCTGAGTTTTCTGCCTTGACTATGAGTGTTGTAGGAAGAGAGCATATAAATAGAAATTCTGCTGACTCAGTTGTTTCAAGCGAGGCGTAGCACTATTAGCAGAGTACCCTGTGTTCCTGCACAGCTATGTGCACCTGCAGTTCCTTCCTTACTTTGCAGTAGTTCCCTTTAGAACTTTTTTTAGCCTTATTTAGGCTTAATTGCATTTAGACACACTTGACAATTTTCTCTTAATTCTTAATACTTTTGACATTCACAGATTGCTTTCAGAATCTGAGGGTAATAAAGTGCTCAGAACTGAAGGCTGGTTTAGTGTTTCTCCTGCATGCATATGAAAACGTTGCAACCATCAGTGTCCTGATCTGTTTGCACTCTCTCTCCTGCTTCCCCTGGGCAAGCCTTGTTTCATTTCCACTTCTGGTAGAAGGCTTAAATGTCTCTGGTCCAATTCCTGTCCAAAATTGAGCTTATATTAGTATGAATATGTTTTCCAAACTTTTATTGTCCTATACAGGGATTTTTTGTTTCTTTTTTTTCTTTTTTTTTTTTCATGTACCAGTCTTGTCAGGGTGTATTGATGTTACTGCAGTTTTAGGAAGTTGCTGGTGGAAGTCAGGTCCTGAAAAACATGGGGTAAAAGATGGAAGAAATGTATTTAGGAAAAACATGTACCCACTGTATATTGAATAAAACACAAGTTTAGGCTGTGGGAAGGAATACTGTAGAGCCAGTGGTGCTTTGGTAATAGAGTAATAGGAAGTTTTATACGCATGTATTTCCTCAGACTTCAAATACTTATAAATAACTGTTAATGTGTAATGAATTAACAAGTTGCACAGTATGCAACAAGATCCCGGTTGGCATAAAAGAAACAAGATTCTACACTAAGGTATGTGAGGATATCATCAGGTCATAATACTTTTTCTGAGGAACTGTTGCAGGGACTGGAAGAGAAATTCTGTTGGAGAGAGATCTAGACAATGTTTCTAAAACTGTTCTGATCCTTGTGCTTTCAGCCTAGTTAATAGTTCTACATTTGTGCTTAAGATATTACCATGGATTCCCTGTTCAAGCAAAGTTTTTAACCTTTTCTTTAACAAAGCCAAACAATGCACTTTTTAGTCCAAACAGAATTGACAAGTGACTATGAGATTTCATAATACTAAAAAAGCAGCTGAGAAAAATGCCACCAAGAAGTTGAAATGTAATTGTCTGTTCCAACTGAAAGAGTGGAGAAGCCTGTATTTTCAAAGAGGCAACTCTGAAAAGGACTGTTGAAAATTACTTCAGTGGCATAAAATGCCTTTTTTTTCTTTAAAAATAAAGTAGAAGTGTAAGTTTTGGGTTCATCATGTTTGCTGTTGACTAGGGACCAAATATTTTTATCATCTTCTGATTTTGAGTAATATTTATATTCACTGTTCTTTCTGTGCTCCAACATCGTCTCCCTTTAGAATGGTCTTGGCGTGTAAATTGTATACTTGAATAATCTTCGGAGTTGGTTGTCTGCTATTTAGTTGGTTCCTCTGCCGTTGCTTTTTCAAAGAGAAAGTAGCAATATTCCTTTATAAAAAGATTCCTAAACCATTTTGAACATTACAGTTATTCAGACTTTGAGCATGTGTCTTCAGGAATTTTTACTCTGTTGTAGTATCGAGAAATCATTACAACTTGTTCATCTGGATTGCAATTTCCAGTTCATTCACTATATTGCAAGGTATACATAACCATTTCTGAAAATACTTCTGTGAATTAAACAAAGTAATCCTTACAAAGGGAGTCTCTGCCCCTCCTGTCACCTCAGGGTGCACTGCACCGTGTTAAAATACCTTTAGAACCAGATTATATTTTTATTTCCTCAGAACAGCCTTGAATTCCCTTATCCTGGAAAACCCATAGTGTGCAACTTAGAGCACTTCTCTGGGACGCATGGATTTTGAAATAACTTAGGTTAGATCAGGAATTCAGATCTACGATTTTTACCTAAGATATAAGGAAATTATGATGCAGCTATTACTGTTCAACCTATGTGTCACTAGAAAGGCGAAATTTATTCCTAGGCAACTTGAAATCCATAGGTGAGGTATTTGATGGGGAAATATCTTCCAGAGGCCTCTTAAATGGTTCTGCTCAAGAAGAATAAGAACTTTTGTCTCTTTTCTTATTGTTTCTTGTAAACTAACTTTAGTTGCTGCTTCTGCAAGTACTGCTTCTGACACTACATGGCAATTCCATTCCAATGTGCCAGATCTCTACATATTTTATAGGACATGCATGCATTTAATTAGGACTTTAGATCTTAGTCTGTAAGTCAGCTGTATAAATTAAGTACTTAAGGACTGAATATCAAGTTTTGAAGTTCCTTGTTGGGGGCACTTTTTTGTCCTTTCTTTATATACCTGAGAGCTTCAGGCTTACATGTAGAACTTTGGGATTTTTTTTTTTTTAGTACCGAGCTATTTAAAACATTTTGGGGTTCATGAAAGGCATCCTAGTTTTCAAAGAATCTAAAAGTGATGGCACCATCACGTTAATTTAGAAGAAGCAATTCTGCCTTGTAGTTTGTTCAGGTTATTTAGATCTGCGGTGGACAGGTATTTCCTGAAGACTTTAACATAATTACACATTTCCTCCTTTATTAAACTTACCTTCCTAGATCTGGCTCCAACGAGTCTGCTTGGAACAATTGCACTCTCTCCTAACCTGATCAGTTCTCTTACTGTGTTTACAAGAGTTCAAGTGTTAAACTTACATTAGGCACAAGCTTACAGGTTTTTAGGCTTTGGTGAATTTTACATTCTTGAATGAAAAATCTAATAGACTTCTCTGTTCTGCTTTATTTTCTTCTCCAATCTTTCATTATGCAAACTTTTACTGAAGGAAGAAATAAAAAATGACTAATGTTTTTTTGATTGTCAGGAGTGACAAATCAAATTTTTAAATCTTTCTTTTGAAGAGCAGGTACTTGTGCAAGGGGAAGGATACAAAACTGAAATGGAATATGAATAATGGTCTCTTGTAAAATCTGCTTTTCAAAAAATTAATTTATCATTTACTTTACAGGTTTGAGGAAAATTTTGATTCTCATGGGCAGTCCTTTCATCATCTTTTTGAATTAAATAAAGAAAGATGAACAGAATAATAATCATGTCACGAGGTCATGGCAGCTCGGGGTGCACATGCTTTGTACTCTTGTACATGCTGCTTGGTCCCAAGACTAGAGAAGATCTTTTGATTCTGTTTAGCAGAAAAGGCTCTCAAAAGTTTCATCAAAAACCACATGCTTATGTGTTTGTGGATTTGGGCTGGGAGTGAGATGTTATGAAGCTTTCTATTTACATGTCATGTTGTAAGCTGCTGAAAATACAGCTAGGAACCCGTAAAATAGTATCCAGCAGCTCTGAATGTTCAGTTATGGGGTCTTATTATCAAAGTGAGAGGGTTATCAAGTTATTATAAAACAATGAGAGTTGTTATCAAAATAGAAATTTATATCAGATGCAGAAGCATTTTGTCATATTTGTTTCTGAAACAAGCCCTAGAGAATGATTCTAATGTATTAAATACTCATTTTTGTTTAAAAATGTTTGGTTTTGACGTGTTGAAGTTTAAAATTCCTGACTTTTGGGATTCATCTTGGCTGCAGAAGCCAAATGATTTCTAATATCTTTAAGGAGTGAGGCCTGTAGAAGTGAGGAAAAAAAGCATGTAGCAAGCAGGCATTTTTTATAAGTAGCTATAAACCCATTAGTGTTGCACTTAATGACATTTGACAATTAAAGGGATTTTTTTTCATCAAATAATAGTGAGTAGATGCACACTCCTGTTTATGCTCTGAGAATCTGAATCTTGATCATGTGGATCTGGAGCTCTCCTGTCCCGAGTCTGATAACCTTGCAACTTTTCACATTATGTGCTAAGGTGACTGCTTCGTATCAGTATGGAATTCGTACATTAAGTCTCAAATGAAGAAAACCTCCAGAACGTTAGCCTGTGTTTGTCAAAAAATATAATTTTGTTTAGCCATAGTCACTTATTTTACAGTTTCGTGGGGTTTTGTTGTGCTTATCTCTCAAGATCTTGGGAATACTTAAAAAGGTTTGGGAATGCAGAGTCTTGGTGACCATGTGGAAGAGTACAATATCACCATCACATAAAAAGTGGAGAGTTCTGAACTATAGCAAAGTGCAGTAAAAAAATAATCCGTGTTTTGGATGTTTGAAGACTCAATAAAATGCATGTATTGTCAGAAGCATGGTCTCCATTTCCAGACTTCAGAGATAGGTGTGTTAGGATGCTTCCTCCCCAGCCGCAGTGATAATTCTTCCGTGTGCTTCAGCAGAATAATCCTTTGGCAGCAGTGTAGTTAGCAGGAGAAGAATTACGTTCTTGCTGCAAAGCATTGAAGTGTTTTGGGGAGAAAAATGCTTCAGAAGATAGTTTGTTAATTTTTTGGTTTATGTGAGTTTTTTAATATTTTTGGATGTGACAAAAACTGTTGAAGGCTAGGTGTTTGTAGATTTTTTTTTTTTCCCCTGCTAATTCTGACCTACAGTTTTTGAGTTTTCTCTCAGGTTGGGCAGGCATGAAGTATTATCTGTATGGATTCTTATGTCTGATAACTCATACAATTTTGGTGCAACTTTTTTGCCTTTTCAATGCTCTTAACCGCTTATATCTGCTGTGTTAACTGCTCTGTTTTACAGCTTTAGATCTGAAAATCAATGTCATCCTGTCAAATCTTGTGTTTTCTTTAATCAACATGAAAACAGTTACAGTGCTAGATAGGGTGTTTGATTGTTCTGTCAACAATTACTTGGCTTCTGAAATGTTCTGAGTGTGAGGGGCGGGTGGTAGCGGTGTTGGATTTTGGGCTGGAGGTGTTGTTTGGGAGTTTCTTGGTCTGGCCTGGATTTCTTTAAAATCATAGCTTCCACTCAATACATCTTTATTAGTAGTATGTTTTTTAAGAATACTTATTGTCCAGGTATGACTTTTCATTATAAAGTAATCTGGATTAAATCCATTAAGAGCAAGTGTTCATTGACATGCATTAAAATCAATATTGCAGTACTTTTTCTTGATATTTTGGGTGAAGCTGCACAAAAAATATAGTGTGAAAATAGTGCTTAATGTAGTAGATATCATCCAAAAAGTACTTACAGGCCTAGAAAATGTAGTGATGTGAGAAATCATCATTTTTAACTCCTCCTCTTTTTAGGAGGAAGCAAGTTTAAAATAATCAAAACAAAGGAAGAATCATCACTCAATATACCTGCAAATGATTTAATGATTTTTTATTTTTGCAACACTTTTTTCCTTTACATCTACAGCAAACAGTTTCCTTCCTATGTGTTCTTGTAGGCAGCTGTACCTATATATTGCTGACAATTTAGGGAATAACAGAACGTAAATTATTTTAATGCTGAAAGTTTGTACATGCAGAATGAATGTCATCCTTCTAGAATCAACAGTAAAACTCAAAAGGAAGCGATTAGTTGTGAGGTGTAGAGTAGGGGGAGGGAACAGTGAAAAGAAAGAGGAAATTACCTATTAGCCTAAATAATAATTAAACAAGGAGAGGACGACCACAAAAGGTATGTAAGAATAATCTAAGTAGACAGATACTTTGTAAAAATTCGGACTTTTGTTTTCTTTTAACCTTATTTTTTCTCATACTGTTAAGATGTCCTTTTTTTTTCTCCAAATGTTGCGTATGGTAACAAAATTTATAATGAAAATCTGAAAATTAATAACGAAATGATATAATATTAAAATTCCTTATTCACCTCTCAGTGTAGGTTTCAGAATCCGTTAGCAGTACAGAGATACAGGTCTTTTATTATAGCTAGTGCTACAGGAATAGGTCAGTCCATGTCCCTCCGTACTTTCTTGTTCACCTTGGATGTTTTTAATCAGGAAACATTCAGTATAACAACATTGCATAAGATATATTTCCAGGTAAATTAAATATGCAAACATATTTAAAAATGAGCCAATTTAAAGGAGGGAAATGATGTGAAGATTGTGATATTGTGTTATAATTGAATGTGCATGTATATCTGTAATAGTTTTGCAACCAAATAAAAACATTAATTATTCCTAAGTACTGTTCTCATTATAGTTGAGCATGACCCATAAATATATTTGTGTGTAGATACACGCAATAATACATTTGAAAATATTTTGGGTTTTATTAATTTTGGGTTTTAAAACAGTTCTCTTGTATTGTTTTCTATTTTATGGCAATCTTTCTGAAAGAAAATTATTACAGCTTGAGAACAGCATGAAGGTATTCCTATGCTCAAAAATTTTACAGAATTAGTCAACAAATATAATTCCCAGTGATACAGTAATGCTTCATATCAGCACAATAATGTTTTTTGTGGGGTGCAGCATATTTAATTTGCTGAACTTTTAGGAAGTCGCGACAGAAGTGACTGCTGCAGGTATGAGATACTTTTGAGGCTGGGAAGATTCACTTGCTGTCCAAATAGTATTCTTAACCCATATCTGACCTATCAGCAACTGTTAGTGAATAATTTGGGCATAATGGAAACAAAGCTAAACTTGCATCCTTAAAAAATTAAACAGAAACTTTTATCTGCTCATGTGATATATGTTTTCAGGTAATACATGAAAACTGCATTTTGTTCTCAAATTTTGAGTATGGGTCAGTGATGTCTTTCCTTTGTCTCCTTTCTGGAAGGTGGTCTTGGAATGCACATTAAAGAAGGACCTCGTTTACAACAAAGTTACTCCTACTTTTTACCACTGGAAGATTGATGACAAAAAGTTTGGCCTCACATTTCAGAGTCCTGCTGATGCCAGAGCATTTGACAGAGGTATTCGAAGAGCAGTGGAGGATATTTCTCAAGGTACATATTTCAGGTGAAGGAATTGGTGGGGCCAGGGAAGGGGAGATGTCGAGTGTTTAGTAAACAAGCTAAGTCAAAGCACTTTGCATAAATTTAATGTTGACAGTGTTTAAGGATGTGTATTGATCTATAACATATTGAGATTTTAGCAGTTTTTAAATACTACTTCTGACATAGCTGAAGTACCATTCATCTAAATGTCTTAAATTGTTTCACAAACGCTAATGAGGTAATTCCCTGAAACATCCCTTGCCTTGTTATTTAGAGATGAAGAAATGGAGGAAACTAGAGTGTTAGAGTGTCTTACTTGGATCTTCTCAGAAACTTGTTACAGCTTCTGTATTGTCAGAGGATAAACTATTGAGTTCTCTTTTTATCTGCTCCTACTTTGACATAATAGTTATATTTGTTTACCTGCAGCTGACAGAGTAGTTCTGAGGACAGGTTTATATAAGAAAGTTTATTCTGATTTGGCTCACTGGTTCCAGAGCTTCACTACCTCATGGAAGCTAGGGAGCCAATAGAAGATGATCATCAAGCCTCGATTCTGAGGTGAAAATATGATTAATGTATTGCTGGATGGGAGAGAACAAGTGTCTATGGAATGGGAAGAACAAGTCTTACAGGACTGTAAAAAGTAACTCAAAGGGAGAAGTTGAAACAAAATATTCACTACTATGATGTCCTTTAAATTTAGGGATTTAGTATGTGTTACCATGTTAGCAAAGGGAGAAACATGCTTCTGAAGGGAAATGTTTCTTTTACATACTAGAATAAGTTTATTTGAATTGTCCTGATATCATCTGCAAGAGAAATAATTAGAAAGCCTATGAGTCTTTTTCTCTCTCAGGATCTTCCATTTCCAGTATCTGCTGATTTATAGCAAAATATAGCACAGTGTGCCTTCATGCCAACCAAATGTGTCTGCCTTTAATTTGCAAAGTGGTACAAGAAATATTCCATTGCTTCTAACTTCTGATGACATTTTGAAAACGCTTTTACAAGAAAGGTGTGAACAAGATAGAGGAGTGTGGATGGGAATACTCAGTATATAAGATTGGAATGTAGAAACTAATGGTACTTATTAAAATCAACTTGAAATACAATCACCTACAGGTTAAAAAATTAAACAAGCAATTTTTATCATCATAGCTGGATATTGAGGGATGGTGTTAACTACTAGAAGCAGTAAACTCATAAGTAAAGTAACCTCGTCTATTTTTTTTTTTAACCTCTTCTGTAGGTTATCCACCCGCCCAAAATGATGTTGAAGTGGCAGAAGACTGCTTTCAAGTAAGTAGTTAAATTTTTTAACTAATTATGCAGTTATTTTTGGAAGCAATTTAATAGTTTGGGGTTTTTTTAAGTAGTGAGAATAAGCAAAATAAGAGCAAGAGCAAAATTGAGTTTGATGAAATAAGTTCCAGAACAGTTATCTAGAAGACGTGCAATATAGTCTGTCCTACACAGAGTAGTCAATATTTAATTGATAGGAGTTTGATTTTTCAAGTTTACAATGAATGTTCTGGTTTTGTGTCCTCTTTGAACTCATGGGAACATAACATGTTCTGCTGGGGAAAAAAAAAAATAGACGAATTTGGACTCTTCTCTTACAAGGCACATCCGGTTTGTTTTCCTAGATTTCGCTCTGCGATGGTAGATGCTTCTAAAAGAAACTGAGATAGTGGTTAAATGAATCTAGTCCAAACCAGGACAGTAGTTAAGATAATTTTTAAAAACTCACTGAAGATAAAGCCATGATTTGTTCAGATTCAAATTTTTCTTGGTTCTTAATTGTACCATTCAATTTCTATAGGTCATAATGGCATAAGGGATTAAAAACTTACCTCCAACTATTCTTCAGAGTTATAATACTTTACACAAATACCATATCAAGTACCATAGAACTAATGTGTAGCACAGACTGGTAATATCCAGTAATCTACATAATTAAAAAGCCAATATAAGCAAATATTATGGATGCACGTATATAGTAAATAATTGTAATATAACTTAGTAAAAACCTTTTTGTGTCTATGTGAGCTTGTCATATCTTCTTTCCTATTTACAGTTTCAGGGAAAATCTTGACTTTATTCACGCATACGTTCAGTTTTCAGAGTGCGGATGTTTAAACTAATATGAATCTGATGCAGAAACAAGTTGACTCAGGGGTTCTAGTGACTATTCAGAAAACTGATAATATTACTAAGTGGTTTCTTGAGGGAAGGAGTTTTGTTATTTATGTGATACTAAGTTCTTTGTCAGTGTACAGAAAAGCAGTGTAGAACTGCAACACAAAATCAAGAAAATTAGTAGCCTACTTTTGAAGATATGAGTACAGTTCAAATTATTATATGAAACTGAATCTCAAGAATTGAGAAAGGATACTGCAATGCGGTGGCAATGCAGAAGGGTTTTCTGATTTCTTTCCATTTTTTGGTAGCAGAAATGCATCTCAGTGTAAGAGTTGGCCGTGCAACCACCTGTTGTTCTTTATTTGCAGTGCTTTATTTTAAGGCACTTCAAAGTAAAATTGCTATAAATATTGGGTGCTTTGGATTTAAAATAGGAGTAAGATTTTGATAGGGTGGAGAAAATGTGTACCAAAGTTAATGCAATCCTTAGTTGACTTTTAAAAGACTTGTTTAAACATGCTTTGTTGCAAGAATTAGTAATTGAGCAATTTCTACGCGCCTAATGAGATTAGAGGCAACTAATTATCTCTTGATTATACTGCCTGGTTATTACTTTCCTATGTAAGCATACCAAAATTGAAGCATATATCTATGGTTTTTTTATATTTACAAAGTATGTTTTTGGGAAAGTGAAGATAAGTATATTTACATCATCTATTCTATGTAAATATAAATATAGATATATTTAGATGTGTAAATAGATGAGTTATATCTACTTTGTATTCCATGTATTTTTTAAAAAAAATATATATATGTATTTTAAAAAACATTCTATGTACAACTTGCAGGTAATACTATTCTGTTTAGTGCAAACTGCTGGTAGAATTATCTGCTACATTCAAGGCATGAAAACATATTTCATTACTTCACCATAACACGTATTGCTTAATTGTGAATTCATGCTGTGGACAGATGGCAAGAATTACTGTTTTTCTAGAGGCGAAAAAAGCTAGCCAAATTCTCACTGTATCTTTGAATACCACAGTAAATAATATAAATAATTATACTAGAACGACTTACTAATTACAATACCAGAAAAGGTGGGGGCCAAGGGGGGGGGGGGGGGGGGAAGAACACAAGGAAGGTTGAACCCACTCTGGTTTAGCTATTCTTCATCTAAAGGTTTATGTATGAATAACAAATCCATAATTGTAGTGTACTAATATAGAAAGGCTACAGCATTTGAGTTACGAACACCAGGTCTGATAAGCAAGTATGTCTTAGAAATACCTGACAGTGTACATTCTCCTCCAAAAGATTAATTCCTTACCTCCCTTCCAAGACTGATACTGTTGTAAGTGAAACTTTGACATCCCAATATTTTTACTAAACTTGAAAGACTGGTAAGACCATTTTGTTCAAAGATAAACGTATTGTGTATTCAGAGAGTAATGTTGACTTGTCCCCCCTTCATCTCACTCCACTGTAGATTGAAAGGCCTAATGATGGGTTTTTTTCCTGGTGTTTACTCTGCAAGCTGTATTTTTGAGTAAGTTCTGGAGCATGCCAAAGCATTTTGGAGTGTGGATAGACTGTTAAAGAGCAGGTTGATCACTTCTGCATTTGGGCAATGAGATCTTGTAGTTTCGTCAGAACAATCTTCCAGAATTGTAATTCATAACCTCTAAGGAATGAAGTACAAAAGATGAAGCAGTGGAGCTCCTCCATTTAATTAAAAATATTAGTAGTTTAATTAAAATATTAAGTAGTCTTAAGATGTTTCTAAAGTAACGGGCTATCAATAAGAGAAAAGGGTTATTTCACACTTAATTTTTGTAGCATGTTTGTTAGTGCACTTAAATTTTTGTTTATGCCTGGTAGTAGCTATCAGATGTAGTGGTATTCTTCAGTTTCATTTCTTTCTTTATTCATTAATATGGTAGATAAAATCCCCAGGATGTCATTGAAGTATACTCGAAAATATTAACTTTATTAGGTCCTTGTCAGTTACATCATCTGCTGTCCAGGTGTTTTGCCTGTGCTGTTCCTGTCGTCTTACACGTCAGGAATCTGAGATTTAGTACATATTTGAAGTATGAATATAGTATGTACTTCATATGCAAATTTCATTAACAGTGTATTTTGGGGGTTTTTTGTTTGGTTGGGTTTTTTTAAGTTAAGATGGTTAGTGATGAAAACAGCAAAGTATGCTTCCAGATTATTTTACTGGTTAGTTACGTTCAGCACTACGGAAAGCAAATAAAGTGAACCAAATAAGATCAAGACACACAGCCTTCTGATCCTAGTCAGTTTGTACTGCTGTTAAATCTCCATGCCTACTCATAATAAGCATTACCAAATTTTGTAGGTGTAGAGAGTTGCCCAAAACTTCTCTGTGCAACTCTGAAATCCAAAACGTGAACTTTTCTCTTGTGCTTTCTGGGCTAGCATTTTGCTTGCTATATTATATCTTGGGTTGTTGATAATTGTTTCTTTAAGTGCCCTGGCAGGGTGGGGCACAAAAGTGGTGAATGACTTTGTTGTGTGAACTAACTTGCAGATGGGGGCAGGAGTTTGCGAGCTAGCAACAAAGAGATGTGGGATGGGCGGTTGCCAAAAAAGGCTAGTTGCTAGAGCAGAAGTGACCAATCAATGTTTACCTGATGTTTTGACCTGCTTAGTATATTTAAGCAGCTAGTTAACCCTTAATAAAGGACTTCATCCGAAATCATATTGATTTGTTTGTGAAGTTCACTTGCCCCCACCGTGTTAAATGGTGCCCAAACATGGACAGCCAGATTCGGCTTGAAAGACAGCCAGAGATTGAATTGGTTTTGTGGAGAACGATCATGAAAAGAGACATATCGGCCCAGGATGTGAAAAAAAGTTTTTTAGATGTGAAAGAAGTTTTTTGGATAGCTGCAGCTTATAGGAAATATGGGAAACTCGCTGTTGGCCAGGCAAGCGGTTGTTGAGGAGAAAGGCCGTGGGCATTTGTCCGAGGCTGGGACTCAGATAGAAGCCGCACTGAAACTCCTCAGAGAAACTCTTTCTATGAAAGAAATTGATTATGAAGAAACTGTGTTGCATTCTTTCATAAGATGGGCTGATAAAAGAGGCCTTATTCCGAGTGCTGATGCCCTGATGGAAGAAGAGACTTGGGAGAAAATGGGACAAAAGCTGTTCGATGAAAGTACCTTGGGAAACAAGAGCCTTTGGCAATATCTGCCCCTCTGGAGACTAGTTAAAGAAACTTTAAGTGAAGTGAGAGCAGAGAGAGAAGCTTATGTTGGTCAGGATAATACCAGCATGCTTGTGGAGCATGAATAAACTCCGGAAGAAGATGATGAGGTTGAATACCCACCCCCACAAGTGAATCCATCAGCTGTATCACCAAATGATTCGTTCAGTGAAGACTTCAAGCATTCAACATCGTTTGAGCATTCCATGTGGCAATAGGATTTTGAAAAGATGACCAAAAAAATGGGGGAGAAGGGAAGCTGCCTGTCAGAGCTGCCTCCACCTAAAGAGCATTCACCTTTGGAACTGACTGCACCGCTCCAATTGCCAACAGGGTTTGATACCATGGTAACTGTTGGGGAGAGGGTGAGGTTTTGGGGGCTGGGAATGTGCTGGCAGGGTATCACTGTAGAAGCTTATCCTGTTTTACTTAATATACAAACAGGAGGTAGTGAATGGGTTTGGCTTTGTGGGGTGCCGTGCAGTGGAGTGGGTTGGCAGGTTGGTTTCAGTGGAGGGATTTTGCAGGGTGCTGTGGGGAGTTCTTTTGTACATGGTGGGGTGCTGTGCTGTGAGGTGGATTTCTCGAGTTCTAATTGTTTTGGGAAGGAGAGGATGGTAACATTGGAGCCTGTCCCTGATCTTGACCCTGAAATTCAACCCCCAATCATAATTGATAAGAGGGAGAAGTCTAAAACCTTTGCTGTAAAGAAAGCAAATGCAAGTGCCCTAAGGGAACTGGTGGGATTGCAAAAACTTGGGAGACCATGGTACTTTGTGATTCTAGCAGGATTCTGCTGGGGTGGAGAAAATAAGTTTTGGGAGCAAAATGATGCAATTGAAATACCTATTCATAGAATAGGAGACGGGCTACCCCGAAATTTAACACCTAGCCTGCCCCTATCTGACCTACGTTTGTCTGCAAAAAGGCAGCAGCCCCCAGACAAAAGCTGTACCCTACCCAACTCGAAAAAAGAAAATGCCTGCAGCCACTTTGACAAAGGGGTAGCAACAGTCACTGCTATGGATGCCTTTGTGGGGAGGGTCAGCTCCTCCAAACTGCGAAAGCTAGTGAAGCTATTATTAGCCAAACCAGGAAAAAAACAAACAAAAAAAAAAAAAAACCAAAAAAAAACCCCAAAAAACAAAAAAAAAAAGACCAGGCCAGTGGGTTTACTTTTGACTGCTCCAAATTTAAAGAGACATCCCTTACTTTATCAAGTTTTCTTTTCCTTCGTGCTTGAAAGTAATTAGAAACTAATCAAGTGATTTGAGTATTTACTCATTGTATGTTGTGGGCACTATTTGCAGAATAGAACAAAGCTATGATAAAAGAAGTAAAAATGTGGGGTTTATATGCTTTAACATTACAGCTCCTACACCTGTTGGAACAAAGAGAAAACATAAGTTTTTACGTAGCCATCAGCCTAATTTTGGCCGGGCAATCGGGAATAATCATGCCAATCACCTTGTTGCTAAAGTTTGGAATGACCCCTGAACAGATCTTTCTGTCTGATGCACAAAGTATAATCAACTCTTGTCCAGACTGCCAGAAACAGAGTATGGACCTAGGGTTTGGAGTAAACCCTAGGGGACTATGTAACCCATATTCCAGAGTTTGGGCAATTTAAAGTCTGTGCATGTCTTAATAGATACCTTTCCTATGGTTTTATGGGCTAAGACCAGGGAGTCTGTGAAACATGCGATAAAACATGTGTATGCAGCTATAATGGCATTGGGAATACCTCAAAAAAATAAAAACAGATAACAGGCCAGCTTATGTTTCTCAAAAATTTAAACACTTTGTGTTCAATGGGGAATTCATCATCACACAGGCGTCCCACGTTCCGATGCAACGCTGAAGTCATTTTTGCAAAAACAAAAAGCGGGGGGAGAGGTATTATCCCCTAGTGACTTGCAAAAGCAACTTATGTGTTAAATTTTTTACGTCTAACTGGAACCAGGACAAGCCCTCCTATTGTAAAGATGACAGAGCAAGAAGACTTCACATCAGAAGAACTTCAGATAGTCATTTTTGAAACTTTGAGAAATTTTTTTTTCAATGTTTTTTCTACCCCAGGAGTTGTGGCTTTTGAGGCTGTCTATTGTTTGTTTGATTGCCATTATTTTAGTTCTAAGTGTTTTAATGCCTTAGTTCTTTTCAGAGAGAGAATGGGGGAATTGTTGATAATTGTTTCTTTAAGTGCCCTGGTAGGGTGGGGCACAAAAGTGGTGAATGACTTTGTTGTGTTACGTTAATGAAGTAACTTGCAGATGGGGGTAGGAGTTTTCGAAAGAGATGTGGGATGGGCGGTTGCCAAAAAAGGCTAGTTGCTAGAGCAGAAGTAACCAATCAATGTTTACCTGATGTTTTGGCCTGCTTAGTTTATTTAAGCAGCGAGTTAACCCTTAATAAAGGACTTCATCTGAAATCATATTGATTTGTTCGTGAAGTTCACTTGCCCCCACCACGTTATTGGGTTACTAGATTTTTTTTTTTTACATTCTTTAACTAAAATCTCAAAGAGAAAGCAGTGTTCTCAGTAAAGATAAAATCTATAATTTTAAGAAGACGTAGCCTCATTAAAACTTCTTTAGATGTTCTGTAGCCCACAAGTAACATTAAAATCTTAGTATTAAAAGAATGCTCTCACTCAAGGGTGTTCATACTTCCTTGTAAAGGTTACTTAGGTGATTGCAATGACTATTAGTTGTTTAATGAACATTTCATATACAAATTGTGCTTTTATATCTTATATCAATATATAAGCCTTAGTGTTACTAGATTAATTTCAAATCGTAATACACAAATGAGTTAATGCAGAGCTGTCTGACTTCCTGTAATGTTTGTAAATGGATCTTGGGAGTGTATATGTACTTATATGGAAATATACACTGAAAATCTGTTTTGGTAGGAGGTTTGGGTTTTTTGGTATAAAACCAAGCATTTTGAATGCAGTAGACAAGCAGCCTGTTTAAGTCAGTTTGCTTGTTTGTTCAAAGATTGGGTCAGATTCTTTTCCTCTGCCAGATATAAACTTCTTGCTGTAAAACTCATCTAGTTTGACTGGAAAACTATAAAATTCAAGTTTGTTTCTTTGTTTGTTTGTTTTTTAACTTGGAAGTAAATCTACCACAATGAAATCTGAATCTTATACATTTGAAAGTATTTTTGTGGGGGGTTTGGGTAGCGAAATGTGTAAGTCATGATTTTGGGAACTGAAAAATAGTGTAGTGTAATCTTAATTCCTTTCAGGTTTTGTTGATTCAGCCGTGCTGTTGTTATTTATAGGCTATGAACGCATTTTAATAGTTCTAGAGTAATAAGGGATAGAGCACTTAGACTTTTGAGTTTCTTACTCTTGATAGAAGAAAAACACAGTTCAGCTTGTTCTTGAAGAAATAGGTGCATTGAGGGCGTTGCCAGTTCAAAAGGCATGCAACTTACATACATTTCAAGTTGTTTTAATACAGAAAAGGAGTACATAAATGGTTCATGTGCCTCTTTGTAAATGCACTAATTAGTGACCATTCAGTTTATACCTGTAATGAAATGTTCACACAGGTTTTATTTTACAAAAATAACTTGACATTGTGACTTTTAAGGAAACTGGAAACAATTTACCCTTGGCACTGTACTATTTGCATGGAGAAGAAAATACTGTGATAAAACATTAAAGATTAGCAATATTTAGTACACATAATAGATTTCCTACGTGTACTTTATAGAACTAAAATTAACACTAATATATATTAAAGTAAATATAATAATATTTTGTGCTAAAATAGTTTGGTTTTGTTAAGTATATATATTGCCAGTATTCCCAACAGCCTATTTACACTTTGTTCTCTTTTATTTCCTCAACGTTATGCTTGGTGTTTTAATTTATTAGTTCCTTCCTTGGAATCCCTAAAACCTTGAGCATGCTTTATGTATTGAGGTTGAACAGCCATGGAAGAGAGAGGCGTGTCAAATGCCTTTTTTTTTTTCTTTAAAATTTACAAAACATTCAGAGTAATCTAGCTAATATTTCAGAAATATTGTAATCTGGGTAATATGTCAGAAATGCATACTGGATTGTAATAAGTTTCTTTGCCAAATATGAAAGTAGTGCCCCCATCAGTTTTGGAAGGAGCTAAAACAGGAGAAGGTTATTCAGATGTTCTTGAAACTTGTGTAATTTCTTCACAATTAAAAAATTAAGGAAAAAACAAAACTCCTCTTGTATGGGTTAACTTCAAGCAGCAGATTTTCAGGTCTCATGGGAAGTAAATAGAAGAACTGGTATCCAACGGAAATGTGGTCTCTAATCCATCCTTCTGTGTAATCATTAAACTTACTTAGAGCAGAATATTTTTAACAGTGTTTGCAGAACAATGTTGAATTCTCTCCCAAACTTAACTCTGGCAAACTGAAAGAAGTAAGGAGAAAAAATTTGAAGAAGAGAAGTTCAGTCTGGTTTTCATTTTCTCTACAGCTGTCATCTGGCTTTGAATTCTGCTGGAGAGCTGCAGCTGGAGTCATTTTATTGCTTTACCCAGCATCCTTTTGCCTGCGTGCACAGAAATGTTTTAGTAGGCTTGGAAAAAAATTTAGAGTATCTCTTAGCAACCATAGGACAGTAATTATTATACCAGCAGCTGGGAGCAAACCAGATTTCCGTTGTGCATTAAAAACTGGCGTGGGTTACTTTACAGATGATACTGAATAACCTATGCCAGTACTGTACTTTGCAGGCTGTGGTTAAAGGATATTGAATGTGGGCGGTGTAATTGCTTGGGACAGTAGAAAAGGGGAATGTGTGCATCTGTTTGCGTGTAAAATTCAGTATACTTAATATACCATGCTTAACTCTTGTGGAAAACTTTACACATTTGCTTTTTACTTACATGCATTTTCAATAAAATAGCATTTTTGTTTCTGAGTTCTCTCCCTTCAGGTTGTCAGCGTTTCCATTATAAATGTGGGGTTTTGGGTGTTTATGACCTTGTCATAAAAAATTACACTGGAGCAGGAGGTGTTATCCAGAGAAAGCCTTTTTGATACTAATAACTGTGACTTGGCTGCATCTAAACTATCAGTTCAATTAAAAATACAGAGTTCAGAATATTAATCTGGCATTTCTGTAGTTCTGCACAGTGAATATTTATAGGCTAGATAATATCATAACTGACCTGCTCACTTTTCATTTTCCATGAATACCAGAAGTTAGGCTGTAGTCGACTTGTAGCTTCTAGGTTGGTAGACTGAACGTTGTGATTTCCAAACAGCTCTTACGAGTTCTTGCCTTACAAAGGTCAAATGTCTTTTCCTGTCTCTTGCCACCTCCAAATTTCTCCTTGATGTCAATTATCTTGAATTGTGGCATCTGTGTTGGAATTTTACAAAAGTATTCCTTTATAATTGCCGTGTGTAGGGCACAAGGACTTGCTTTAAGATTAAGGTTTATATTTCATACACCAGTATCAGGTACTGCTAGTTAGCACTGTAATACATGATCGGTGCGTACATACTTTATTAGATGGAGTCCCTCTTGATTGCCAAGGTGAGTGTGTGCGCCTGTATGAGCATGTGTATGTGTCCTTTTTACTCTGTAGTGTAGATTGTTTCCTGTCTCTGCAGGTGATTCATACCTTTTTCCGTCAGAAATAAACTATGTAGGCTGTTCCGGTTCTCACTCAGGGATAAGGGCTATCTTGTGGATAGTATGTATTTTTTTTCCCTGGGAAACTAAGTGTAGTGGTTCTTACTGCTTTCATCCCTCTCCCTAGAACACTCAAATTGATAATATTGGGGGAGGACGGAGGCAAGGTAGTGTTTATCACTGTAGTTTCTGTAAAATGGCTTCTAGCTGTTAAGTGTGTTCCTAGTTTAAATAGTTTCTGCTTGTAAGCATTTATAACATTGCTCAAACAAAAAATAGTTTTAGGCATTTCTTCCTCATTCTGAATGCCGCTCTCCTGCGATTTGAACCAGTGTTTTTGAAGCTTTTAATGTCATTGGGCAATGTACCTGCAGGAGTACCTCCTGCTAGGAAGATGTTTGATACTGCACTAATATTTGATGCTTTTTGCTTTTAAAGTAAGTATGCATACATGAAATCTAACTCTTGCCCATCATTTCAATGTTTCTTATTTATTCCTTTCACAGCAGTGTTTGACCTTAAAACTTAATTTTGACAGCAACAGGGTTGATTGCTTAGTACTGTTGTCATGTCCAAGGATCTGCAAAAAGTACTTTTTTCTGGAGTTTTGCTTATCTTCAAAATGTTGAAGTGGAACTTTAGCCTGATTGAACTATTGTCTTTCGTGGGATGTATGCCCTCTAGCATTAATTAAAGCTGATCATTAATTGATTTTTTTTTTTTTTTTGCGCTCACAGTGCTTGTGAACATAAAAATTATTAGAGATATGATTTTCTTTCCCCCAAAGATCAGCTATAGAACATCTGCTTCCACTTTATCTCGATGCCTTAGAACCTGATACATTACGCTTTTGTGTATGAGGTGCTAATGTAATCCCAGAATAAGTCCCTTAAGAATTTTGATAAATGAAAACTAATGATTCAGTGTTAAGTACTAACCTGCCAAAACTTCAGGTTTGCCTCTGCTTCAGTAGTTTTCTGCAGTATTTTTATTTTTTCCCACTTATTTTTTTTTCTTAATACATACAAATCTTTGTAATA
Source organism: Coccyzus lansbergi (assembly GCA_033558105.1). NCBI lineage: Eukaryota > Metazoa > Chordata > Aves > Cuculiformes > Coccyzidae > Coccyzus > Coccyzus lansbergi. The sequence goes on from JAUMJK010000118.1 coordinate 528,764, forward strand.
AAACTGAAACATCCTCATTGCTGGAAGTTGATGATGCCAGAATTTTCACAGTGTGATCAGATGATGACAGTCAGTTAACTTCACAGCGTCTCTCAATACAAACAAAATGTTGTACAGTATATTTTCTTGGCAACCCAGTGGGATTTGTGTCAATATTCTTTACTATATCTTAAGTATATCACAGTCAGTTAAGCTTAAAGAACAAAAGCTCTTTGGTTTTCTGTTATTTTCAGAAAGTGGATCATCTCACAAGCCAACATTCCACCCAAGCATACTTCCTCTTCCTTATTCTGAGCAGCACACATCCTGCAGATATCTCATTATATGTTGCCACATGGTCTCATCTTTGTATCAAATTGCTTGCTATAACCATAAATTGAAAAAGACAGTCATTAGTTGTTTAACACACATGCTGTAATTAGATATTTTAATTGAGCTAGTGTATGTTAAAACTGACTTTGTCAACTGATCTGTTAAACAATTTTGCTTTTAATTTATTAAAACATCTGACTAGCTTTTGCCTTATTAGTCTCAGAAATATTTTCCTCCAGTATTTTTAAACATTGGCAGTCTCTTGGGTGGATAGAGGAAGTATAATCTGAGAGACTGGGCTAATCTCTCCTTCCTTAAAGAAGTCCCTCAGTCAGATTTTGTGAGTTACAAGGGCATGTGTCTCTAATACCTAAGTTATGTATGGTTTGCAGCAAAGGAATTCTTATTTTTCAAGGCTGGTCCAAACTAAAGAAAATACTTGCCTAATTACAAGTACTTTAAAATTGTGGATTTAAAAATACTTGTATCTATAGATGCCTCTGATATGTTGTATAGAACATTAATGTATGTATGAATCTGCATTTGGTGTGGTTTTGTATAACTGTAAAGTCATTTCAAGGGAGTTCTTATTGTTCTAGGCTACTCAAGAAAATTCATCAGGTTCATTAATGAAAGATCACCTTTTCCAACATGAAACTGTAGTAACCAGTGAACCTTACAACAGTGCAAATTTAAGGTCTTCAGCATTTGAGGATATCAACACCAGGAGAGCCTGTTTCCCTAGTCAACCTAACCAGGTAAGACTACCAACAAAAGAAGCAATTCTTACTTTGCTTGCTGCGTTAAGGGTGGAGCATGTAATTTCTGACAAGAAAGCAAAAAAAAAAAAAAGTCCCTGTATGTAGTATTATACTCTCCACTTCTTGAAATGATAAGCCTAAGCTCTGCAGCTGAAATATACAGCATTGTTATGGCAGAGGTAAAGCTTTATGAAGGCACTTAGCTATATTGTAGTGCAGCAGACTACGTTAATAAATCTTTCTTTGAAGTCAGATTTCTGTACCAGCAGCCTTGTAAAGGTGTTTGAATTTGTTCAGAATATGTTAATTGACCATGAGCTCAATCTCGGTTAAATGTATACTAATACAGTCTTGATCAGAAATATTAAAAAGTATCTTTAAAGTTGATATCTTGGATGCATTACACAGTGGGACACATCTACTAAATGTTTTTAGTGAAACATTGTTTATGCTTTCTAACTGTCTATTAAACTACAATACTGAACAGAAAGCAAAACAGTGTATCAGTTATGCATGGTAAGTATTAAGCTATTGGTAAACAGATCCTTAAACCAGAAAGAAACCCACTAATTTGAAGAAGGCTGACACACAATTTTTTAAAAGAGGGCATATTTCTATAACAATATTTTTGTTCTGTTTGTGAAGAGGTATGTATTCTTGTCTCTTTCTATTTGCTTAGAATAATAATAGGTGGGTGATTAGGTTATTGCAGCTCACACTTATTGGCTACAGTAACCAGTGATAAAACCAGGGATAAACCCCCTCCCACTGTAGAGGACGATCAGGTTCATGACCATCTGAAGAACCTGAACATTTGTAAGTGTATGGGACCCGAAGAGATGCATCTCAGAGTCCTGGTGGAACTGGCAAATGTGATTGCCAAACTGCTCTCCATGATATTTGAAAAGTCAAGGCAATAAGGAGAAATCCCTGGTGACTGGAAGAAGGGTAACGTTGTGCCCATTTTTAAAAAGGGCAGAAAAGATGACCCCGGGAACTGCCAACCTGTCAGCCTCATGTCTGTGCCTGGGAAGATCATGGAAAGATCCTCCTAGAAGCCATGGTAAAGCACATGGAGGACATAGAGGTGATTAATGGCAGCCAGCACAGCTTCACCAGGAGCAAATCCTGTATGAACAACTTAGTGCCTTTCTATGATGGGGTAACTGCAGCAGTGGACACGGGAGAACCACCAGATGCGATCTGTCTAGACTTCCGTAAAACCTTTGACACAGTCCCTCACAACATCCTTCTTTCTAAATTGGAGAGATACAGATTTGATGGGTGGATGGCACGGTGGACAAGAAACTGATTGGATGGTCATATTCAGAAAGTAGTGGTCAATGGCTCAAAGTACAGCTAGAGATCCATGACAAGTTGTGTCCCTCATGGCTCCATACTGGGACCAGTGCTGTTTAATATCTTCATCAATGATATTGACAGGGAGATTGAGTGCACCCTCAGCAAGTTTGCAGGTGATGCCAAGCTGAGTGGTGTAGTTGCCACACCAGAAGGACAGGATGTCATCCAGAGGGACCTGGACAGGCTGGAGAGGTGGGTCTGAGAGAACCTCATGAGGTTCAGCAGGGCCAAGTGCAAGGTCCTGCACCTGGCTTGGGGCAATCCCTGTTTTCAGTACATGATGGGGGATGATGTGATTGAGAAACTGCCCTGCAGAGAAGTACTTTGGGGTGCTGGTCAATGAAAAACTTGACGTAAGTCAGTAGTGTGCACTCAGAGCCCAGAAGTCCAAGTGCGTCCTTGGCTACATCAAAAGAAGCATGGCCAGCAGGTCAAGGGAAGTGATTCTGCCCCTCTATTCCTCTCTTATGAGACCTCATCTGGAGTGCTGTGTCCACTTCTGTAATCCTAAGCATAAGAAGGATGTGGAGCTGTTGGAACGGATCCAGAGGAGGGCTACAAAAATGATCAGAGGGCTAGAGTACCACCCATACAAGGACAGGCTGAGGGAGTTGGGCTTGTTCAGCTTGGAGAAGAGAAGGCTCCGAGGAGGTCTTACAGCGACCTTCCAGCACCTGAAAGGGGCCTACAAGAAAGCTGGAGAGGAACTATTCCTAAAGGCTTGTGGTAACAGGATGAGAGGGAAAGGGTATAAACTGGAGAAGGGCAGATGTAGATTAGATATTATGAAGAATTTCTTCACCATGAGAATGGTGAGACACTGTAACAGGTTTCCAGGGGAAGTTGTGGCTGCCCCATCCCTGGAGGTGTTCAAGGCCAGGTTGGATGGGACCTTGGGTAACCTGATCTAGTGGGATGTCTCCTGCAGAGGGATTGGAACTACATGATCTTTAAGGTCCCTTCCAACACTAACTGTTCTATGATTTTACGACTCTATGTGTGTGCTTAGTCTTCATCAAGTTATAAAATTCAAGTAGCTTAAACTGCATGTGTGTTTTAAGAGCATGTATAGATTTTGCTACTGAAGAAATTATAATTTAAGCTGTGGTATACAAGGTAGTGTCTGTCTGATAGAAATTAAATAGGAATTTCTTTGCTAGAAAAGTGCTAGAATTCATTTCTTATAGACTGAATTTCATAGAGATTCCATGGAAATTTAAGTAGCTATTCTTTAAAATTTTCTTGTAATGTAGTACTATCTGCAGTTTTGTTTCAATTGCATATAAATAATTTGCAACTTTCTTACTGTACTCAAGTCCAATAGCTTAAGAAGTACGTGGAAAACAAAAGAAGTGATTAATTACAATTCAGATCTTTACCTGTAATACTTTGTTAATAAAAAATACCCAAGTCCTTCAGCTCTTCAGTTTTGGTACACTGATTTGTGTTTAACTTAAATCTGGTATTTGGCAATGATATATTCAGCTGTCTGTGTCCTCATATAGTGGAGCTGCAGGCTGAGCAACTAGTCAGATGTAGCTTTTTGAGAACACATAGTGAAGACAACAGTACTGAACAAATGTCTGTGCCTTGTTTAAAGGTGTCTCCCTTCAAGGAAGGTGTAGTACTAGTGAGTTCAGTTATGTCAACAAAAAAATTCTGCTTAATTTCCAGTTGTCTTTGTTCATAATAAGAATCTCCATGGAATTTCAGTTTGCTGTATTATTCTTTCTCCCTTCCTTGTTCAGCTGTTACACAGCAATAGCACTTGTACTGAATTACAATTTTGAATGGCTACAGAACTCATGTTCATTATTCTAAGTGAATTTTACTGGTATTGGTACCTAACTGAACTGGATTGCATATTCTTAAGGTTTTGTGTATCTCACACTTTATATCCCATTAAACAGCCAGTATGTAAGCACTTTATAAATCTTTTCCAACATTTCTCCTATTGTGCTTTTCCCCAGCATTTTCCACTTCCTTCTTAAACATTGAATTCTTAATATAAGTTGCCTTAAGAATGTAATGCTGACTTGCTTGTAACATGTGAGACCTAAAACATTTTAGTAGGAGCTTTACTGGGAACTTGGGGAAAAAAGAAATTAGTTCTGTGTACGTGTTTTGTTCTGATCAATAAAATAAAAAGCCTTCAGAGACTGAGGAGAGATCAGATTTTAGTTAGAAGTTTTAGTGGTATTTAATGGCCGTTAGCAGTCTAGAGGATGGAAGGGTGAAGGTGGGTTTGTGATTTGAGGTTTTGGAGTTATTTTTTTAAACACTGGGGTTTATTTAATGTTTTAAATGTATGCATAATATTCTGTATGGACAGAGGGGTAAGGATCCTTTATGCATGTAACATACTGAATTATAATGACATTTTTTATGCTTTTATCCTGAAATAAATTTAGCTGTTGACTGTTAAATAAAGCCAATTATGCACAGCTACTTATTGAAGCTAAAAGAATAGGCCCTTTCTCCTGTTTGAAAACACAATAAAGTTGAGAAGCGCTCTGCTTTTTTAAGCAGAGGAGAGGCCTAACTGCTTGCTTCAAAGGCTGGGGAAGTATGGAAGAGCAGCGGTGGTAGCTAAATAGGACATAACCTTGCTTCACCATATATCCTTCAGATCTTGTGGAAGTCCAGCTACATGGCTTGGAGCCAAGATAAAACATTCTCCTTGTTAGCATACTCCAGCTGAAACTCCCAGGGCAAAGCAGCTCTAATTACAGTTCTGTACTTAAAATATGTCACACAAGGATTATCAAGCAGGGAAGTAATGGTTAGAGCAGGCTACAGATATTCTTACATAATCAGAAGCTGACGTATTTTAAGAAGTTGTTCCTTCCTCTTCCATAGCTGCCTTCCCTCTTCCCTCCTCTGCCTCCTACCACAAAACCAGGGCTTGCAGACTTCAATGTAGTAGGAGCATAGACACGTGCAAAGTGAAATAGAAGCATGTTAACTAAAAACATTGTTTTTTGTAGTGCATTGTTTCACATTGCAACAGACTAAGAACATGCAGTTCAGCTGTTGTCATAGGCTGTGGAATGGTGGCACATTGAGTCTTATGAATTTGATCAGTGCTGATAAGGTAAATGCTCTCAAAACAACAACGGTAGTGCTAAAGGTGCATTTCCAAATAATTCATGATTCAAGGAGAATTTGTATGGGTCTTTTAGGGAGTGATCCTCCATCCGCCAGTTACTTTGGTGAAATGCTTACAGGCTGCGCACTTGATAGGAGAAAAAGGTAGAATTTTACTTGAAGCTCACTTGTATTCTGGCTGCAATTACAATAGCCCTACAACGTAGGGCAATAGATGTCTGTCTGTAGGGCATGGATACTGGGACATACTGAGACTTCTGCATTTTTGGTGCACTATCTCATATTTTCAGGATCTCCTTCCATACACATGTACCAAATTTTTATCCTGTCATTATCTGTATACTTTCTTGAAAGTCACATGTGACGTGATTTCAGTAATATTTAGTGGCTGTCCAATGTCATTTCATCCACTGTCTTACACTTATCTAACGTCTCCCTTATTTCAGTTCAGATGTTTCAAATTAGCCACCTTCAGCAGCTTTTCATGGTCCCCTGCCCTGTTGTGATAAGAGAGAATAAATAGAGTTCTATCTTGTCATTCTGCTGTTTGTTTTGTATGTTTGGCTTGTCCTTGTTACTTGCCTTTTGAGGTGAAAGGTCTTGAATTATGATCAGTTCATTAGAAACTGAGAATTTTAGAAGTAATTAGGTGTTTGCCTGCTGGTGTCTTAAAATATCATAAATTTAAGTAAAGTACTGCATATTAGCATTTAGAAGTCACTGTTACTGATCAACCATGCTACTGAATTTTATTCTTCTTATGGTGAAGTCCATACTAGAATACAGCTTTGAGAATGAGTAACTGGTATTCAATACTCTTATTGCAAAAGTGGAAGGCGTTTGAAAACTTCGAGCAGGAATGAAGGAAAGTTTTGTTTGTTTTTTTTTTTTTCTTAGATAACATGAGTAAATCAAAGTGGCTGTATCAAGGAGTTAATCCTAAAGCAGTGGTACATCGGCAATGTGAAATCAGCAAACTGACATTCAGTGTAATTCATCTCTGGATTCAATTGCCACTGTAAGATGTCAAAACCTGAATTTTGAGCATAGTTCTAAGAACAGTATCAAGTTTTATGCAGATAACAGAATACCCAAAGGTTTTATGAGATGCTAAAAAGTTAGGAAAGAATACTAAAGTTCGTGGTCCTAATAGTCTGCAGGACACTGATTAGTGGAAGGAAGTCTGTAAATTGTACTGGTAAGAGAAGCAAGGCAGCTGCAATTCTCATCTTCAAGCAGCAGAAGAAAAAAGTCTTGGGGTTTTTTTTATTTTCTAACCTAAGTTTTACGTTGTAGGTGGATGTGAATTTGGGACTTCACTGTAGTAAATTTATCTCGCTTTCCTATTTCAGGTCCCACTGAAGTCAATCAGGCATGTTAGTTTTCAGGATGACGATGAAATTGTTAGAATAAACCCTCGTGACATTTTGATACGTCGTTATGCAGACTACAGGCATCCTGACATGTGGAAGAACGACCTGGAGAGGGATGATGCAGACTCAAATATACCATTTTCTAAATCAGACTGTAAAAAATCTGACTATTTATACCCATGTGAGGATGGAACTAAGTTGAATTCCCTGAAAGACTCAAAGAGTTCTGTGGTATTTAAAACTCAGCCTTCCTCATCAAAATTTAAAAACTCAAAAAGAAGAAAAGAAGATGGTGAGCGTTCCCGCTGTATATACTGCCAGGAAAGGTTTAATCATGAAGATAACGGCAGAGGAAAATGTCAAGATGCGCCAGATCCTATTAAAAGATGTATCTACCAAGTTAGTTGCATGCTTTGCGCAGAGAGCATGCTGTATCACTGCATGTCAGACTCTGAAGGAGACTTCTCTGATCCATGCTCATGTGACACTAGTGATGACAAGTTCTGCTTACGGTGGTTAGCATTGGTGGCACTCTCATTCATTGCTCCATGTATGTGCTGCTACCTCCCCCTGAGAGCATGCCATCACTGTGGTGAGGTATGTGGGTGCTGTGGAGGAAAGCATAAAGCTGCAGGATGAATCAGTCTTGTGCCAAACAGAGCTGAAAAATCTTTGTTTCCAGGAAGCATCTAACTTGGATTTGTGGAAGCTTTTTGCCAAGCTGAAGGGAATCTTCTTTCATGTAAGAGATGCTTGATGTGGAGGAAGCAACAAGACTTGTCAGACCTTGGCATTTTACAAGTGTTAGCCACGTCTATTTCCTTTGAGCTCGTGGCAGTTGTTGCAAGTTGTGAAGGAGATTTTGCAAAGGAAAGCCTATTCTTATTATTGGCTATACAATGAGTATATAAACTATGATTATACTAAAAGGGATTAACTTTTGCCACTTTGTACATTCATGGTTTAGGTGAGGGGGCTCTTTTAAAAGGATTAAAACTTACCTGAGGGGAAATTTTAACTAAAAGTGCACTAGTGACAGTTGATTTAAGATTAAGAAAAGTTAATACTCAGCAAATGAGAGATGAAACTGATTTTAAGTGCAACTAAATCACTTATTAATAGTTTTTCGAAGTGACTTTATGTATAAATAACAAATGTTTATATTTAACTAAATGTGTAAGGTACGAATTATTACATGTTAAACTTTCCTTCCCTCTGAAATAGTAGGTATGGACCACACCTACTGTCACATTCCATGGTAGTATTTTAAATATTTAATTAGTTAATTTAGTTGCATTTTTATTCCAGATGGACAAATTGATATTTTCAAGTCCTGTTTCCCTTCAGCTACAGTTTGTGTTGAGTTGTATCCATACATTCTGATAATCTAAAAACTTTTAAAATATTAATTATTCTAGTCTGGAGTGACCAATATTTTTTTGTTAAGCACAGATGTAATTGTCTAAAATGTTCTTGTTAGAACATAACATTTATTTTTATATATAAATGACTTTGGTTTCAGCATAATAGCAAAAAGGAAGCTGTTTCTGTTGCTCAACCAGCAAGTTATTTTCTTTTGGGGTGTCCTCCAAAATTACTTCATTGCATATTCAGATGTTCATTAAGCAAAAGGTACATTAAGGCAGTTGTAACAAATTGTCATCAGTGTTCTTGTTTATCCTTCTGTTAAACTAGGATCCTGTTCAGCTGTTTATCAAGTACTATGATTAAAACAAAAGATTAATAACAAAAGTGAAATTGTATTCATTATTTTGAACTGCATTTTTTTCTTATTTGAACAGGCAAGAGCAAAATTACTGTGTGTTTTCTTCAAAAACAACAACAAAAGGCTTAGCTTGAGAAATAAATTTACAGCCCAAGCAAGTTTGGAGTGAACTTAATTGAGAAAATTTGGAGAGAGGATGGGGGAGGGAGGGTGTGTATGTGTATGTATGTGTATGTGCAGTGGTATATTATGTATGGCATTTGTTACAGCTTTGTACTTACTAAGTGTTTAACTTTCAGATAAGAATTAACCAATTAACCCATGGAGAATTTTTTAAAAATCACATGCTTTGCTTTATCATGAAGTAGGAAACATTTGCTTCTTATTAAAAATACATAAAACACTAAAAATAGTCATAAGTCATTAGCAAAGGTGCCTATTTGATATCTTGTCTTGGGTCAGAAAGACTGCCCTTGATATACCCTTGTTATTAAACAAACAAAAATACTAATTGATTTTATAAGATTCACATGAGTTACTGTTCTCACTTCCTATGCATTTAATTCAGTATACTTGATGTATTTTTTCTTTCTGCATGTATCAGTGCCCTTAATTATTCTTTGTAGCCCAGAAGTAAAATGAGCAAGTGTATATAACGTTGTAAAATACTTTTTAAAAGAAAACATTTATATTTATATTACAGCTTGACTTGACCACCTTGTGTATATAGATCATCTCAAAGTATCATTTCACATTGAAAAGAAGACAAATATATTGATAACTGTAGAAGTTACAGGAGAGCTTCTAGTTTTGTATTAAGAGTTGATCGGATTAAGTCCAAGAATATGACATGGTAGCAGCAGTCTTGGTTTTTACTGTTTATATCTTTGAAAGCTGCTACTCTGGTTGATTTTCATGCTTCAAACATTTTCAGCTAAACTTGGTGGCCTAGAATAGACTGTTAACTTTAAAACAAATTTTGATAAAAAAGTGGTGATGGTTTTCTACTGAAGGAGCAGAATTTAATATTTGTGAATGCTAGGTTCCTTATTCAAGGTGAAGAGAGGTATGAACAACATAGGAAAAGAACTTGCTGGCGGTATAGGAAAATGCTGTAGAATCATATTGTGTATATACTTCAGAAAGTAATGAGTTTAACAGTTTCCTCTGAGCACTATACATCATAGTAAAATTCCTGGTCCCGTACTGTATTTTATATGAAAAAAGTATGCTTTAATATTTTTATTGAATGTTTGTGTTAATATTTTCACCTTGCATTTAAATACTTTGCTGCTAAAACATTTTCACCTTTTGCTTTCCTTTTTCAAGAACTTTATCCATCTAAAAAGGGTTACTGAACTGCTGTACATTGACTTTTTCTTCTTGTGCTGGAAGCGTCAGCCAGCATGCCCAGTTTAAGAGTGACTAAAAGAACTGCAAGGATCCATGGTTACGTAAGGGCTGGTTTTAGTAGGATGCACACGTACTTTGTCTCTGGAGTTGGGAGTCTTACCTACTGTTGCAGTTAAGAGGGAAGTAGTAGAAGGTGGACGTACAGTAAACCCATTCCAGAATGGGCTGTTATATTTCAGCATCTTTTGGTTTTGACCACACGTAATATTTACTCTGTCTCTTCTTAAACAATTTCCTTAAGCATTTGGGAAAAGAGGAATTTCTTCCTCAATTCATACTCTTCCCCTTGCCCTTAACATCAGAACGGTAGTTTGTCAGGCAAGTAGTAGCAGTGCTTTATGTTCCTTGGAGGGGAGACCCAAGCCTTGGGAAATCATCATTGAATATTAAGTTCCTTGTTTGCTGAAAGCCTCAGTTACCGTGATTATTAAGTATTTCCCCTTGAAAGTGCAGGAAGATGTTAAATGAAAACAGCAGTTGTGCACCATCTACTGGGGGAAAAACACTGAGCTGCATTCAGACACAGTACTTGATAACATAGTAAATTAGCTGGCTGTCTGTGCACTACTCATGCTAGAGAAATATGTTAAGCTTTAGTTACAAATTTACAAAATAGTAATTTGGAATCTTACTTTGATTCTTTATCTCATCATGCTTCCAAAGTTTCATTATTAATGTTGATTGAAAGTAAAAAATCTTTAACCATGTATTTTTTTAGATTTAAAATAGTTATGATAGCCTATTACACAAAAGCATAAAAATCATGATTGCAGTGAAAATTCTTCTGATTCTGACACTGGGTTCATAAGAAATATTCTTCTGTTTTTTCTTACCCCTCACCTTGAAGTTCTTTCCCAAAGCAAAGTGATGGAGTTTCCAGGTTCATGCATTGAGAATCTGGCCTTTTGGTTGAGATACAAGTCAAGTTTTGAGTACGCACAGGTGAGTCTGTGTACTCGCACATGTGATGTAATAGTTGTGAAGGGTTTACCTACAGCTGTGTGCGAGATGAAAGCAATATTCTGCTAATAATCTACAATTGCTATGGTAACTGTTCAGTAAACAGCAGCAAATGATGGCATAAAACTTGGATGCCTTTCCAGTGCTTATGTAAGGGATGTTCCAAACAGTCTTCACCATTGCAGTTTTCTCTAGAGAAACAAAGGTATTTTGAAGAATGTCTTAACTTTACATTTTGTAATATAATATTCTCATTTCAGATGTGTTCTCTTCAGAATGATCTTTTCCTGTTTACCTGGAGGATAATGTTGAACTCCCGTGTAAATAATGCACAGGTTTAAATTAGACTTTAAATCTTTTCAAAGCTTCTGGCACAGTATGCGGCAAGTACAGCGATACATTCATATTAATAAAATGAAGATCAAGAGTGGTGGCTGGCAGCAAAACAGTAACTTCTAAAAGATGCCTTATGGTACTGTTAGTTCAGCAGCTGAGTGTATAAAACTTCCATTTCCTTCAGTGCATTGATAAATACAAGGAGGGGTTGAGGGTATCATTTGGGTTTCAATTTGGGGTTTTTTTTTCCTGAAAGCTTATCTTTCTTAATTGCAAAAGTTGTGATTCGTTTAAGAAATGAAAGCATTCAGTGAAGAAGCCTTCGCATTCAGAGCTGCAGTATATGCTGTACAGAATTTTTCCTTCTTTTGCTTGGTGCCGTTTGCTTTTCACCCTAATGACCGTAAAGTGCCTCATGTGTATATTGTTTCCATTAAACCTCAACTGCTATTTCTTTCTACTAAATTATGTATAATTTAGTTAAGTCCTCCCCTAGGTGTTTCCTTTATGAATAAGAATATAACTTGTTACTTTGAGTATATAATGTAAATATGCCTTTAAGTTTGTAACTGGTTTGTTACCCCATATCCTTGTAAGGTGGCATAGCAGATAACACCATAAAAACTGTTTAAATGGGTTTTTTTCCCTGTAATTACCTGATTAAAACTATCTTGAAATGAAACAACTGACGTTTTTCCATTCTGTGTTGAGATTATTCATAACAATATGTATGAAATTACATGTTGCAGCTCAAGAACAGAATAAAAAGATGTAAATACAGGTTATCATTTTACCATAGTGTGTTCTGCTTACTGGTTAAAAAAAGTGTCCGTCAGATTGGTTTATGATTTTAAGATTGTCCAAACATTGTATTACCTTCAAGTTTCAACATCTTTCATTCTAAGAACCACTTTTAAGAGTTGCTGTGATGTTTTAAACAAAAATCTGCCTGTAACAGCTTACTTTGTATCCACAGCAGTACTTGTTCTTGACCTTATGCTATGGAGGTCAAGATTCCTTCATCTAATTCATGTTTTGATTTCTCATTCAACCCCACCACAGAAATGTGTATCTCTGAAAATAATTCTAAGCTTTGTGCAAGTTGAAGAATAAGATATACCTCAGAAAAGGAAGGAAAACTAAACAGTCATGAAGAAAAATGAACATGCAGAAATCTGTGAGACTATCATTTGAAAACTCAGTGGTCAAGTTTTATGGTGGATTATTCAAAATTGAATTATATTTGCCTCTAGCTTTCACAAAGTTTTATTGGTTATAACCAATAAAGCAATTCTCACTGTTCATCTGATTGGTTTCTAACTTGAAGAATATTGTTATTGCTGCGATGTAATCATTACATGGACTATTAACTGTTGATGCTTGAGCTTTTAACTGATAATTTGAAAATGTAGCTCCACCATGGAAAGGGAACAGGCAAATTAATTAAGTGACTAACAAGGTGAGATGTTATTACAGGGCTATGAAGACCATGTATGAGAAAGTGACTCAGCATTAAACCTCGTTTCATTAAAAATAAAAACCTAGTGTTAGATCTCAGATCCTAACATCATGGATAATGTGCAATCTTCTGGTTCTGAACAACAGAAAAAAAGGGATAGATAAAGGCCTAATTTTTTTTCTTTTTTTATGACAAACAAGTCAAACTCAGTTGCTAGGGTTTAAAAATTAAGTCAAAAAATGAAGTTAATTCACAGACAATGGCCTGTAGACCATAGAAAGTGAGTTCATAAAAACAACGCAACTGGTCCTTGCCACAGCAAGTGTTTCTTGAATCTTTTGGCTTACCTGTCATGAATCACTATGTGGTCCTAACCAGAAAATAAAAGCAGAATTAAATAATCACTTGCATTATTTGAGAATACTGATCTATCTATGTAATACAATTGAATAACTTGGAAGCAGACATAACAAATAAATGGACAAGAACAGAGAATAATCCAAGTTTCATATCTTTAATTTGAGGTTGAAGAGTTTGCATGCACACACAATGGGATCTGACTGAATTATGGTTTGAGCACTGCATAACATGAATGACTATAAATACTTGGTTTTACTTAGAAGGGAAAGAAAAGTAAGTCCACTTGTCAAGAGGCTGGTGAAGGGGCTGGAGAACAGGGCCTATGAGGAGCAGCTGAGAGAGCTGGGGTTGTTTAGCCTGGAGAAAAGGAGGCTGAGAGGAGACCTCATTACTCTCTACAACTAACTGAAAGGAGGTTGTAGAGAGGAGGGAGCTGGTCTCTTCTCCCAAGTGACAGGGGACAGGACAAGAGGGAATGGCCTCAAGCTCCGCCAGGGGAGATTTAGGCTAGAGATTAGGAGGAAGTTTTTCACAGAAAGGGTCATTGGGCATTGGAATAGGCTGCCCAGGGAGGTGGTTGATTCACCTTCCCTGGAGGTGTTTAAGGCACAGGTGGATGAGGTCTTGAGGGACTTGGTTTAGTGTTTGATAGGAATGGTTGGACTAGAAGATCCGATGGGTCCCTTCCAACCTGGTTGTTCTATGATTCTAAGCTTGTGCCTCTAGATACCCATGTCCTAACTTGAGAATTCTGGGGGTATTTGAAAAGATTATGACTTTCATTGATAGAATAAGCATCTCAGATGAATTGTGATTTCAGTGAAGTAACTTGACTTTTCCCGTGTTTTTCCACAACTCATGCCTTCTTCCTTTTATGTTGTCTGAAGTCTTCAGCTTTCTCCAAGGCACATAGAGATTTTACAGGCTGGGCTGTGTGTGCATCTGATGACCATAGCTGTTGGTTACTGAATGTCCATTAAAAATGGTGTCTGGAAGCTGTATTGCAAAGGCCAGAAGAGTATGAAATATTGCATCTTTCTTAAATATGGTAACACTGCTAACCAATGCAAAGAATTGTTTTCAATGTATTTGCAAACAATTGTTAGTAAGAAAGGTAATGGGATAAAATCTCCATTGTATTATTAGGCAACTGTTTCTGAAGGGAGGGAAGTAACTAAACCCTGAAATTCACAACAGCTCTTGATTTGCTCTTTTGCCCTAGCAATCAGAATACAATAATATATAGTAATCACAATATAATATACAGTAACATAGTTAAATAATTTTAACAACTGTTGAAACCAATGTGGTAGAACAACTTAGTTTAGAAGAGTTGTCACTGTTGGTCTTCAACAGTACTAGAAATTCTTTTAAGTCACCGGCTACATAAGATCCACTGGTCTTGTTTTCCATGACTTTACAGCTAAAAGTTAAAAGTGCTGCTTATGAAGGAGAGAGCTCTTTAACTTTCAGGACTAATTATGGTGAGAGAGTGATGAAATGACTGTTCCTTGGGCTTGGTGGTCTTCAGTAAGTTTTTAGAAGCCTGAAAATTGGTGGAGTCATTGAGAGTGAAGGTGGAGGTATGAGAACAATGGTCCCTGAATTGAAGACGTACAGCGTGGGGCAGAGCTTAAATTCCGTGTATTTGGAATAACGGGAATGAAGAGGAAAAGCAGACAAGGAGGAGCATTGGGCCCTATTCACAAAATTAACTTCTTCACAATGAGTTTACAAGTCATAACACAAGAGATTTCAAACTTTCTGAATTCAGCTATGCGACTTCTGACTTTCCTGGGGCCTTTGAGCTTCATTGTGTATCTGGATAAATATGTAGAGTCTGTTACAGTCCAGATCCTGGCTCTTCCATAATAGATGCTGTCTCAGAAATCTACCAAGTCATAGTATAGAACACTTCTCTTCATAAATAGTGCCTGTCTAGGATTTGCACAAATGAATAGCTAATTGATTGATACTGAAGTTTGAGTGCTCTCCAGAGATTTCAATTAACACCCTGTTCTGAAGTGCCGATGGTGGTGATAATTTTAGCTTGTGGCAGACTTGGATAGACACCTCTGTATTAGATATGTTAGTAAAGTAGATTTATATTTCTAAATCATGGTTGTGAAGCGAGTATCCAGAAGACTTTAGTTCATTTGGAGCTGGTTGCCCAGATAGATGGACAAGTCTTCATCCTTAGAGACATTCAGAACTCGCAAGGCTAGACATGGTCCAGAGTACCCTGCTCAAACTGACCCTGCTTTGAGTTAGTGGGATTTTACTAGGTGATCTCAAGAAGTCACAGCATCAGCAATTCTGTGACTTGTTTTTCAAGAAAATTAAGATTTTGGGGAAGCAAGAGAGCAGTCCTAAAACAGTGATGCGTTTTTGTGCCTGCTAAATCTTACTGTTAATGCTTGAATATTTCAAGTACCATAGAATGACTATAATTTTAGTCATGTCATCATTATACCTCAACATTTTTCACTGACATAATTATTAAAATTTGATTATATTTCATTAACAAAGACTTCAGAATAAGTAATGGGTGATAGCATAGTATTGAGGTGCAGGGAAAAGCTATTCCAAGTCAGTAAGCTTAAAAATATGCACAGGTGTTTGCATAAGTACTGAACAGCTGCTTCAAATGCTCTTTTGGCACAAAAAAAAAAATGTTTTCCCAGAGTTGCTAACTGACTTTAGGATAGTTTAGTATAAATAAATAAATAAATAAATAAATAAATAAATAAATAAATAAGGCCCTCCAAACCTTTTCCAGATTATCAATCTAGTCTAAAAAGACTGCTCAATCCTGGCTGGAATCTGAGGCAAGTTTCCTGAGTGAAGCCAGGCAAAAAAGCCTGAGCCAATTGTACTTGCAAGGTACACACACATACTCAGACTGAAGCAACTGTGGCAGGGAGAGACTGGGCACGGGTGTCCTAACCCACACAGAGCTAGCAACTAGTGATGGCTGTGGCTTTGGGCCCCTGTACCTACTGCAAAATTTATACTGTGCTCAGTAGCCAAAGACAAAGGGAGGTGGGGAGTTGAGAACATTGAATCATTGCCCTTTGTGCATCACCTAAAAATATCCAAGTAATGTTACTACTTATGAACATCCATCCCTCTTTTAAAAAGGCGTTTATCTCAAGTGATTACTAGAATGTATTTTAACTATATAATTGCCAGTTCACATTTCTTAGTCCTATTTCTTAGAAGTTTAAGATAACAAAGTATTTTTGAAGCCATGGCCCTTGTTATGTTTCCAGAAAACCTGGAAGTACCTGAACTGCATTGTGTGCTTGTCATGTATCTTGTTGTCCATGAATGCCTTCTAGCTTACCTCCAGACAGTTCTGATGTGGTAACTCTGGTTCGTCAACTTACTCAGTAACACGCTTATCATGATTCAAGCCCCTTCTGCACTATCCTTGATGACTTAATGCTCTCTGTAGCTTTTCTCTCCATTGACGTAGCAGTCTTTCCCAAAAATGCTTAATTATTTCTTGAAATATCTCCTCTCTTTAGATTGGTCACCTCCTTGCTTTTCTGTCTGTCATTTTTTTCAGCCTGATACCTCTGAACTGACTCAAACATTCATGAGTGTGGTGGCAATTCTGACTGCTGCCAGTGTTGTCTTATTAAATTAATTAATTGCAGATCTCATTTCCTAGTAAACAGTTCGTTGAGGCCTTACAGTAGTGTAAGTAAAGTAGAAGGGTTTTGCCCCAAGAACAACATCAAAAACCATTAAGCAACTCTGTCTTTCCTTTCTGCAAGGTGTAAAGTAAACTGAGGGAAGGTGGGGGTGGATATGTTGGTTGTGCATTTCCATGCGGTCACTCCTCAATCTTGCAGTAATATATCTTTGGGCAGGAGGAAGGGTCATGCAGACACCAGAGTTAGGATTTTCAGCTGCTGGATCTCTAAAATTCACTATAACTTCACACCTTTCTATTTCTTTGACATTTACAAGGGCAGTAGGGTGAGAATGCTAGCAGATTCTTATTCTAACAGTATGTTAGGACAGTTACTATTATGTAGAATTTAGAAAATGGGCTTAACCTGTTGAGTTTTATATTTCTAGAAGACTTAGCTGAGTAGTTTCAAGTCTCCCAAACCAACTTTTACAATGTGTTTTATCCAGTGCAGCTATTTGTAATTGACTACATATCTACTGAAGCATTATCTATAAGTTACCTTTAACATACCCCTAGAGTTTAGGCTTCAGTTACATCTCAAGTGCAAAGCTATCTGCACTTTGCAACTGCTTTTTATCAAGTCCCCAATCCCTTGATTTTTATATTTCTGCTCTCTTCCTAAGCACCTACAATCTACTTCCAGTCTGCCTTCCTCTTCATGAAGCAGGTAAACTTTATATAATAAAGACTGAAGTATTTTTGTAGATCTGGACCTGTAGGCCCTCTGTATGGGCTTGCTCTACAATTCATAAATAGCATGTACTAAATCAGTGATCGTTATTCATCCATAAATGAACCTTTAACAAATATAGGCTTCCTTGTCAGGCTGTTAAAGAACTGTCCTTTGCAAGACAGCAAAGTGATACAGGTTAGTAAATGGTCAAACCAGATCCTGCTCTGTGTGTGGAACTCTTCTGGAATTACGTCTTCTGAAAAATTCACATGTAAAAAAATCTCACTTTGTGTAATTAATGACTATATTGTAGAAAAGATCTTTAGGCATGTCCAGTCCAAAACTATGTGTGTGGTAACTGGATGCAAGAACATTTAAATGAAACTGCACCCATGTGTTGCAAAGGTCTTTTAGGAAAGGTTGACATCATGACTGATTCATGTCTGCAAAAACAGAGCAATTGACATAGTATCACAACATAACTTGAGCTGAAAGTCTTGGCTGTCAGAGCATTTGCTGAACACACTGCCAGGACTTGGTGAAACTTTAACATCTGTGATGCAGCCCAAGGGGAATTTCAGTTTGCATGTTTACATGGATGATCAGATGGCAACTCATCACCCACAGTCCATCTTGCAATGAATTTTTTTCTGTTTCTGCTACATGATGTAGTCAGGACTTAACTCTATCTCTGACTTGGAAGATTGACTCTACTTGCAGTAATCTCACCAGCTGGTGACATGTTTGGATAGTCACTTACCAGACTTTAAACAACTCCCAAAATGTGGCTGCTAACAACATGCTAGTATAATTTTTTCAGTGAGTTCTTTCTTCCCCCCCCCCCCGCCTTTTTTTTTTTTTGGCTGTAGGCAGAAGTTTAAAGAAAATAATGCAAGATTGTTAATTTGCTCATGTTTTGGTTTGTTTAAAAAGTGAAAAAAAAAACTAGTCAAGAGGATGTAAGTATTGACAAGTGCTTCTTAGTGTCAGTAGACACCTACAATGCAGTATTCAAATTCCTTCCATGTCATCACATATTATCACAATACCTGAAAAATCAGTGTCTTGTCTTTCTCTGTTTCTGATACTGACTGTTAGATGACAAGTGACAGTAATTTGTGATGTCAAATCAAGACTGAAGCAAAGATTCTTCCCAAATGCATTTTTTTGTTTGCATCATCCAAGTGATTTAGATGTTGGTATACAGCAACTTATAGCGGTCATAAATATTAGGCATTCAAGATGTAAAATTGCTTAAGAAGTTAACTGGGCTCGTACACAGTGTGCTTAATGCAAAGAATTGCTCAGCCCTGGTCTCTTCCCAAAATTTTAGCTTGCTGAAAACTTTTACATCCTGTAGCTATGTTAGTGAGCAAGCAACAGTTTTCTCAGTCAGCTCGATGACACTATAAACAATGTCTTAAAATTACTTTTTGACAGCTGTCTTCAGGTGAAACAGTTTCTGATGAATTATTGAAGGCTGATGCTAAATGCCAGCTGTATAAGGTTGCTTCCAGTTTTTTTAAGCCATTAACAGACAAGAATGAGAAAGCTGAGATGGAGTTTACCTTGGCAGCTTGGTATTCAACCTTGCTCAATCCCTGTATTAATCCTGTTCTCGTATTTAATTTGATCACAGCCATTCCAGCTGTTCTACCAATGTACATATCCCATGCAGCAGTCCACAGATATGGCATGAAAAGCTTTTACTGGGGCAGATCTTAGTGAACCACAGCATATCACCATGAATGGCAAAAATACCCACTCCCATGCTCAACAGAATGTGGTATCTCAAGCAAAATCCCCACAACCAAATGATTCTTCTCCTCTCCCATCACTAAGTACATCCCAGAAAATTGGGGCTTATTTTGTTTTGTTTTGTTTTTTCTCATTCTTAGTCTCTTGTTTGCTTACATGCAGTGTTCCCTTAGCACCATATGTTAGGTTTTTGTGCTGTTTGCCACCTGTAGCATTAGGAAGATATCAGCTTTGGGAATATTTTATAGAAGTGGCTCCTCTACATGAATCCTGCTTTAGAGTGTTTTTGACAGGGTTAGAGAGTGCTCTTTAGGAGACATGTTATGAGCAGCTTGAATCTTTGACATCAAACATCAGACAAGAAGATGATTGATATCATTTGTAGACTTACAGGTTCCTGTGGTGTATCCTGGAACCTCCTTGGAGCTTTTTGTTAGTCTAGTAGTGACAGCGTTATTTTTCATCTGGCTCCTCAACAATGAAATTGCAATCTTGTGCTAAGATGTACAGACCATGATAGTTTTGCACCAATCATCCCCTGGGAACAAAGAGAAAAGTCTTGAAAAAATGCATCTGCTAAACAATGTTTTAGGAAAGACAAAACATACATCAAGGTTTCCAACAATAATATTACAACATTAATTAGTTAGCAAGTTAGAGGGCAGCGTATCCTTGGCATGAGATCCTAGTAGAGTGAAGCAATTCATTCATTTTGAAATTATGAGGTCTGATATAGATTGACTTCCTAATCCCATATTCTTTTTTTACACCAGCTTTTTGTCTTCCCTCAGAACTTGCATTGTAACCCCTCTCTATTGCCATTTAATGTAGGTACATAATAAAGCAGATCTTACTCGAGTAGCTTCAAAAGCTGCAAGGGTAATAAAGCCTTCTACCACTCCCTCTGTGTGTCCTGGTAGGTCAGGTGGGAACTCCTCACCTGCTTCCTATGCCATTAGAACTCCCAAATACCTAGTTTAAATTGCATCACTACATAACAGCCTGGAAAGAGGCACTGCCAATGTGTGAATCTCCTGTGTGTTTTGTTCCAATGGCCTTATTGTGCCTTATTTTTAGCTCAGACTGTGGTTGCTCCAATTCTACTTTCACTCTTTGTTTAGCCCAGTACATCCATCCCACCAGGTAACAAGCCTCTGGATTTGTCATTGCTCAATGAATGAACCACATTGACAATGTTTTTGTAAGTTGCATGGAGAAACCCTGGTGTGCTTTTCCTCCTTTACTCCCTCTGCTGTAAGAAGCTTGCATAAATTTTAGTGTCTCTTAGTCACACATGAATAAGACTCTTTCAGTGCTGAGAAAAAAAATGTCATTGAAAGGCCAGTTATGAAAACAACTTGAATTTCTTTTAAGTCAAGCAGAAGCTATATATATTAATTTTATCTCTGGATCAGCCATTTAGGAATTCTTATTTATGTGTTGGATTTGGGCTGTACATTTTGAGTGAATATTTTTTCAAGCAAAACTGCATAACTGCATAGATTTGATTGTATGGATTGAGGAATATCAACAGAGAAACACACTGAATATTTCCAAAATTGTTTTAACCCATAAGTGGTTAATGTTAACATTTGTCTAGTGCAAATAAAGTTAAATTTATGTGGCATGTAATTTAGGAAACTGAGTAGGCAGAGAGCTGGCTGATGCTTTCTTAGCTAAAAAAAAATGTTCAGTTTCCATTAAATGCTCACACACGTTTGTCATAGCAACCTTCAAGGTGGCCAGAATGCTAAGCAAAATAAACAGTGCTAGCATAATGTTCACTGTAATAACATGTCTCATGAGCTAGTTCAGTACTCCTTTTTATTACCTTATTTTCATTGCTTATTCACTGTGTTGGAGTTCTGTTTTGTGGTTTAATCATTATTACGTCATTTTTCTTTCTTAATTTAAAGCTTCTGCCCTTTCCCTGTCATTCCATGCCACCTCTTTACTACGTACACATATCCCTCTTGCTTTATTTATTAGTAGTGAGTTCTCTACTCTCTGAGTTCCCAATAAAGACTAATGGTTGGATAACTTTGTATAAATCTAACTAAACTAATGTTTTGTTATCAGGAGGAAAAAAATATTAAGGAAAAAGGCAATTCTATTAACAAAGTATGACAACACAAAATGTGTAGAAAGGTTAATCAAAGTCCATCATAGTCACATTTATGCAAAGCAAACAAAATTAGGTAGTTGATAGCCAATGCTCATTGAATTTCATAAATCATAGTCAAAGCATCCAATATTTTGCACAAATCTTGAGTTTAAAGTAGAAAAACTGCTCTCTCTTGCAGTCTTGCTCTCTTCCCCTCTTGCTTTGTAGATTAAGATGCCTAGGTAAAATTGAGCATGATTACACAACAATATACCAGAGATCTCCAGCAGATGGACAATTGCTACTCTATGTGCCTTCCCAGTCACTCCTAATTACATGGCAAAATCCTCACTGACTCACACTGGGAAAGATCACTTGCCAGGTCAGGACTGAGGAGGGACAAGGATTCAGGGCTGGTACTCTGTTTTACTCCTTTTACCCCTTAATAATCAGCATAATGAAATAACCGAACTGCTTATTCTTAAGCAGCATATATATACACTGAATAAACAGGAGGAAAAAATGAAAATACTGTATTACCCTTTCTCTAGGAAAAACTTCCTTGTTCATCATATTATGATTACTATTTTGATC
This sequence comes from Coccyzus lansbergi, assembly GCA_033558105.1. Classification (NCBI taxonomy): domain Eukaryota; kingdom Metazoa; phylum Chordata; class Aves; order Cuculiformes; family Coccyzidae; genus Coccyzus; species Coccyzus lansbergi. The sequence continues at coordinate 550,766 of JAUMJK010000118.1, forward strand.
TGGTAATCCTCCTCATCTGAGGGATGAAACTCTGTTCATCTCAGATAGTTTGTGTAGAGGAAAAGAAATATTCACTTCTCAAAGACCCGTCTGAGTCCCATGCACTTAATTCTGTTTAAATTTGGGAAAACAGGCAGTTTTAACAAGGTTTTTGTATTGTCCATCCTCTGATACTATGTCCAAGTGTCTGTGTATAAATGCATGAAGAAATGACCCTCATTATGACATCTCATAATAATTATCCACAGTGCTACATTCACAGAAAGACTATCTACAAGTTACACAGAGGCCTCCAGATTTTAATGAACAGCAGCAGGAACCAACAGGATGACAAGAAGTCATATTTAATAGTACATTATGTATATTTGCTTTATAAAATGCCAAAGAAAATGTCACAAGTCCTTCCCTCCAATGAAAAATATAATCCACAGAAAATATACTTGTTTTCAGGAGCTTTTCCCAGGTGCTAATGCTTCACCTTAAATGATTACTGTTGCAAATGGTGAAGTGTACCTAAAGCAGCAAAGTTGCTCTCATTTAACTGTCTGCACTGAAATCTGGTATCATTATTATTGCAATGGTTGTGTGGTTTCTCTTTTCTCACTAAACCCCTTTACTTGTGTAGTCTTCATCTACCAGAGTAATGAGAAGAAAATGCCATTAGGCATAACTCATTTCCAAAGGTCTATTTGCATTAATAAGGACTTGCTTGGAAGAGTGCAGATTGAAAGTCTGGGTCAAATTTGGCTAAAGCATGATAGCTTCATTTAAAAAACAAAACAACTGAAAAAAACCCACACATGATTTCTTATTCCAGATGAAGAAGAAACCCATATAAGCAACATATTATAAATGGAACAAAAAGTCTTTACTAATATTTTTTTCAGCAGTACAATGTGACAATCCACTCATGGAATTGGGTTTATTTGAGAATATGGGGAAGGACTTTTTACAAGGGCATGTAATGATAGGATGAGGGGGAATGGCTTTAAATTGGAAAGAAGAAGATTTAGATTAGACATTAGGAAGAAATTCTTGATGATGAGTGTGGTGAGACACTGTCACAAGTTGCCCAGGGAAGCTGTGGCTGCCCCATCCCTGGAGGTGTTCAAGGTGAGGTTGGATGGGGCCTTGGGCAGCCTGATCCAGTGGGAGGTGTCCCTGCCTATGGCAGGAGCCTTGGAAGTGGATGATCTTTAAAGTTCCTTCCAACCCAAATCATTCTCTGATTCTATATATGCCCTAATCTTTTAATGCATGGGTATTCTGAAGGAAATAATATATCAGCCAAGAACTGGTGGCCTAATGTTGTTTGTCATTGCTTTATGATGTTAATTAGGGTTACTTCATTGTGTGCCATTTACCTCAAACTACAGGATTATCTGAGTGCCCTTCATATTAACTCCCTCATCAGATAATTATCATTGCTTTTTCCATGCAGTATTATTACATACAAAATTTGCTTTAATTTCCTCCAAATTCTGAATAAAAATCATATTCATTATAGAAAGTATTTACTCTTGGAGTCATGAGGTCATGAACTCATTTTATGGACAGAGGAAAAGAAGCAAATACAAAATGATTATGGGCAAGACATGCTGTCTGCCTCAGCAGACAATCTATCATGGAGCAATGTATTTTCGAAGGCCAATTGTGGCACAAGTATTTTTAACTGCCCTTTGCTTACACTGGTTTAAATATGGAGTAACTCACTAAAGTTAGAGATGAATTCCACAAAGTAATAGAAGAATTTGGTTGACGTTGTCACGATCCACCCATAAGCGGATGCCTGATTGATCATTTCATTTATGATTTCAGAGTGCAAATAATTCAAAGAGAGCCAAGGGAGTCAAATTTCAATCTAAACCGGCACTTTATTAATTATGCCCATAAAGTGACTTACAATAGAAAGAGACAGAAAACAAGGAAAGAGATGGGGAGAAGAGGGAAGGAAAAGGGGTTCATAGCTACCACCATGGGTCCAAGTGGTAACAGTCATCATCACCTTGCGTGCATGCTCTGTTGGCTATGGGTCTATGGTAAGTCCCATCATTAATCTTCCTGTTTTTTCCTCCTTGCTTCATGGATTTTTCACAATGGTAGGGAGTAGGGAGGCTTGAAGACAGGTACAAAACATTTTGAGATAAGGAGGCAGGTGCAGGTAGTTAGGTACAAAGCGTTCGTTCCTTAACAGCTCTGGTTGTTTTCTGTATGCAGTCAAGTTCTGAGGCTAAAATTGAGAAAATGTTGAGACAAAAATTGATCCTTTGACCGACTCTTACAGACATACAGCTGAAGCAAGTAGCAACCATGTCAAACAACTGACTGCTGGCCAGCTCAAGAGCAGTACCAGGATTCACAAAATAGAGGTTCCTTATACTTTTTTTTCTATGATTCTTGATTTACTACCTAAATCTGGAGTATAGTTTCTCCAGTAAGATGAGCACACAAGTTGGTATCAGTAGTTCAGTTGGAGTAATCCCTTGGGCTGTGGGTCCTAGGCTTGGTCCTCATCAGTGCTGGTAGGATTGCTCCTAGGTGTCTGCTCCATCCACCATATGTTCTGACAAGTTTCTTCAGTGGAGTTTGCTATCTACAAAACATGCACATGCATTGCCAAAAGTGCACATACATTGCTTATGTAGAGAGCATGCGGAGAAGCATCTACTGTCGTACAAAGAGTATGAAATAGTCTTCCTTCCTAAATAATCTTCATTGCAGCTCATAACTGTTTGTGATTTTAGTTTTGTTACATACCATAATGTGTCTTCCATTTAGGTATATCTTCCAACTGTAATTCACACTGTAAAGTGTAAGAGGACTATGAGGCAAATAAAAATGTTAGGAAGTAATCAGGCTAAGGACTTGCTCCTCCTATGTCTCCAGCCAGCATACAACCCAAATCTGATGATTTCTGTGAGTAATCACATCATGTATATAGTAAAAAAATGTGAATTTAAAAAAAAAAATAATCTTCTGCTCTTGGCAGGGAGTAAAACATGGATTTGCAGAGGCCATAATCTCTCCTTCATTTTCTTAGTTTGCATAATTTACCACAAATCCAAACCTGGATAAATTCATCTTTCACAACAATAGTCTTAGATTTTCTTACTTGTGGAAAGAACAGTAGAAAGTAATATATCATAGGGATCACTGTATCTGTCTGTCCTGATAAGCTGAGTTTAAAGGTTTTAGTAGACTATTTGAGTACTGTTGATTAAGTACTGCTGTCCTTACTTCCCTTAGACAAGAGGAAGTGGTGTATTTTGTGGTTCTTATTCCTCTGGCTTCCACCAGACACATTGAAGTTGAAATTTTAAGACTGCTTATAGCAGTTTTACTGCTGTCACTCTCCAAATATAGGCCTCTGTCTCTGAGGTGGCTCAGACAACAATAGTTTACTGATACGAGCCAGTGCAGCTATGTGAGAACTCTATAAAGCTCTGTGGGCCAAATGTTTCTAATGTAGATGCTTTCTCCCTAGATTTACAGAAATAAAAGGCAGCTCCACAGAAAGAAGGTATGAATGACAAAACATGTCTTGGAAATAAAAAGAAAATTGAGCCTTACTTCTATATTGCATAGTATATTAAATATTAAAAAAACATCAAATAAAACAAGAATAAAGGGAGCAAGAAATCCAGATGCTTTTCCATATCTGTGTAGCTTAGCCACTAGTTACTTGATCAACGAATTAGCAGTGCAAATAGAGAGAGGGAGAAGAGTATTTACAGAGTAGAAGTGGGGTATGTGGAAGCCATCACGCACACATGATGACAGTCTCTTGGTTTCACCCACACTACTCATTTTTCTCCGTTACAGAGCCCCCAACTTTTTGAGGAGCAGCCATATGGTTAGAAAGAGGGGAACTGATGCTACACACATAAGGTTCAGTTTTTATCTGTGCACTCAGACAGAAATCTCCTTGGGGACAAGCTGGGCTTAGATGGTTGCATAATTTTCCTGTATCTCCTAAGCAAGTGTTTGCAAGATCCTTTTTAAAGGCTTGCACAATTCTACTTTTCTTCATTTATAATCTTATCTTTTAGTTACAGCCTTAATAACTCATGCAAAGGTATGCTGTTGGCAAAAATCTGTCCATAACAAAGACAGACCTTCACAGCATAGCCATTTTAAAGGACTGTACTAATATTAAAAGGATACACAAAAATCATGCCAGATTCTTTCTAGGAGGACTGAAAAATTTCTGAGCTTCCTGTGTATTCCCCTAAGGCATTTTTTTTTTAAAAAAGACGTCATTTGTGGATGACCCTTCTGATTTCATCTTGCCAACAGTATGTCAGTATCATCTCAGATTTATGCAATGCAGACATCTGGGGAAAGGGAGAGAAGACTATTCTTAAAGAGTTTCTAGGGCGCTAACAAGTGTTGTCATTACGTGTTACCAGTAAGCTCAGAAATACATTAGAAGCTTTGTAAGATCATCAGCCTTGATGTTATCATTTGGAATCAGACCCCTCAAAACAAAAGCATAAGCTATACATATGCTGGACAGTCAGAGGAAGAATTTGGCACTGTCAGAATGGAGTGGGTCTAAGTATTTTTCCTGATGAGGAAAAATAACCATTAGAAAAATGATTGTTACTATTTATGAACATCAGGTTGCTAAGTGACATGTGATGTTCACTGCTTCATTGGCCACCCACAGTTCTCAAGGAATAGCAACAGAGGGAGTGAAAGGGTTGAAAGAAAATGAAAAGGCTGAGTTGCTACTTTAAAAAAAAGGCCTACAGTTCAAGGCAAAGCAAAATCAGCTTTCTAAAAATATATATTTTTTTCTAGGAGAATCCAATAGAATTAGGTTAAGAACATTTTACAAAAGCAGTACATAGATGAATCATTTGTAATACAGAGCCAAAGAACAAAACCCTACCCCCAACCTCAAATATAAGTGAGAGATATGCTTTCATATATACATACATATCTATGTATGTGTGCACATATGTTTGGTTGTATTAAATTTTCCATGAGAGAAAGAGTCTAAGTATTAAAGGCCACATAATATAGTTTTTGATTGCTTCTAATGTCAGACTTCAATCATTTGGGCTGAAATGCTTCATGCTCCTTTAAATTACTCCATTTTTATCATTTCAGCCATGTTGGCTCAGCTGTTTCAATAAGTATTTCACTGAAGGTTTAGCACTTCCTGTGATTTGCAGTTTCTTGAAATTCAGGAGGGGAAGTGGGACAAGGACATGACTGACATGGAAAGGAGAAGAAGTCTTGATAAAACACCCCAGGAAAGCATGCATGAGAAAGTGATAAGCTCAAATGTAGAAACAATGAAGATGAAGGAAAGACAACAGACTGGACAATTAAATGCTTTTTTTGTTGTCTCCTAAGAAAATCTCTAATGGTATGGGTTGGAAGCTAGCATCCAAATCCTCACTGCTTCTTATTTTGGATAATCCATGCACTCAGGACTTCAGAGGCACAGGGCATAAAGCAAGCATGCTCAGCCCTTCTAGCCAGAGTATCTTTTCAGCTGTTAATATTTATTAATTTTTTAAATATTTTTTAATCACTTCTCCCATTATGATTTCTGTTTGATGGCATTTTGCATTTTTTACTTTGAATCACAAGCATTCATCTTAATTCATTGATTCTTTACTTTAACTTTTACTACTAACATGTTAAAATGATCAAATAAATATACACCCTAAATATTCCATCTCCCTCCCTCTCGCAGCCTCCTGTTGTCTCTCTCCTCTTTAGATTCTTTCAGCCATGTTATCCACAAATTCTGGCAGTTTTCCTTTCTAAAGAGCATAATGGGTTATTAATTTGATGTCATTTAGGATATTGAATTAATTTTTTTTCTATTCTCACATATATTGATTAGAATGGAAAGGCAATCTGGGAATGGCGAGTGCTGAGATAAGTGTGTTGGCCAGGTAAGTTAGGGAAAATGTTTTTTTGGTTTTTTCCTTCATAATGAGATTATCAATAAGTACCTATTCTTGATCCACCTTTATTGAATTTCTGAGTTTGCATGGAAGTGAGTAGCCCATTTACAGTACCAAAATCACAGGTTTATGCTGATTTACATTAAAGCCACACTTAGATCTGGAGCTTGATTCCCCACCTAGAAGGGAATTTCTGTCAGAGAATGCAAAACTTTGTGTTCTAATCTTGCTTGGTGCAGGTTTTCCATTACTAGTCTCCTGAAAACTGCTAGCATAGCACTACTGAGGCCTTTAAATGAAAAGTGTGTCTTCTTTTAGAGAAGGAATAGCAAGAATTGAACTTCATCCACACTTCTTTGTTGACATTTTCATTTGTGTTTTTGGGGAAAAAAAAAACAACAAAAAGACAAATATGCCCTCAGTTCCTTTTCCCATGCTAACAGAGTAGCTTTTTTTTCTGTGGCAAACACACCTTCCAGACAGGGAGTTGCTTTTGGACTTTAGTGGTTCACTCCCTTCCTGTCTGAGACCAATTATGTCTCATTTGCAATACCATTAGTCAAGGAAGTGGCTATCCTGAGGTCACCTCTCATCCCACCCTTCCTAAATGGCACTGGTATGCCTTTCTTCCAAGCCACCAGCCGTGAGATTGGGCTGTCTTTGTGGTGTAGGCTCTTCCGAACGTACAAGCAATGTAAACATTTCAGGACTGCCCACAACTAGTGCAAACTGAAATCCTCCAAACTAATTTGAAAGCTGTGGTTTGAAAAGTGATGCTGGCTATTTATTAAAACAGCAAGCATGATCGGACCAAGCCAACTTGCTGGTTTAACAGATGGAAGCTTGTTAAAAATCTTTATTCCAATATGTTAAGAATCCAGTTTTGCTACAAATTGTGAAGCATGACTTGTAAGCCAAGCCCCAGTGGAATGGATGTCTCATACTTTGAAAGTCTCAGCTTCACATTCAAGACCCAACAAATGTTTGCCACTTGATGATGTTATGATTTGTTGGGGTCTTTTTTAAGAAGCAGACTATTCCCATCATTTAATATTATCTTATGTTTCCTGCCTCTTCTTTTACCTAGAACAGATTCTTTACATTTTATGAGCTGAGGAGAGTATGATGGTGATGATAATTTCTAAATAAGTTAAGTTCTTATCTACCATATTTACTAACTGGATATCACTGCATTTTATACTTGAACCACAAAGAATTTTAAGTGATTTCCTGCTGTGCACATGACTAGCAGAGAAATAATTTTGTCTTACTAATGTAAAAGATCTTCCTTTTTCCAATTTCTGTTCTCATCAGAAAGAAGATGATAGTGGGAAAAAATCACAGAAAATTCACTGAACTGTGGCACATCTGTGGAATAAAGAAAGAGGTAATGATTTAAAAAAAACCCTTTTGCAAAACTATATGTCTTGTTTCTCTGTGGAGGCAGCATAGCACCTGTGATGACCTCACACAGAGGCTTTCCTGGAGGAGTCTGCAGCCTTTCAGTATCATTGCCATTAGCTGTAGGGACTCAGTAGCAGGTTTCTGACTTAAAAGCAGGAACACTTTGAGCTTGGTTAGAACTACTGCTGTAGTTCAAGTTTTGAGCTAAGATGAATGTTACCTTTCAGTGAAACAAGTGAGAATGGCTGCAATATACATGAAGCTCCTCACACAGTGAAGCTGCACCACTTAACTTCTAAGAAATAATGTCAGTGTAAATCATGATGTGATGAATGCTTCGCTGAAATGATTCATGCCATATGGTCTGAAGAGCAAAACGGGTGCAGTTTATTTTTAAAAGAATGAGAAATATGAACTTGGAATATTCATTGCTTTGTCCTGCCAGGCTGAACATTTGCTGTAGCAGGGGCCAGACTTACTGCAGGTCTGTCTTATTTTGCTCACTTATGTGTTGCACTAGTTTGAGGCTCCAGTTTCATTCATAATGGAATAATGTTCACAAAATTATGGCCAGTACTCAGCAGATTTTTCCGCAAACAATGTTCACTGGGCACCTACAGATGAAATAATTTCTCACTTTCTCTTTGAAAAAAAACATGAGAAACATTGACATTATAGTGAGAAAACAAATAAATTGAGTTCCCTGACAGAGGTGAAAGGAGCTGGCAATTCCTTGAGTCACTCAGCTTTCCCTTTTGTAAAGTTGCTTATAGCGAGCAACTTTCTTGCTATATGTTGTGTATGAATATATTCAGTGTGAGACTCCCCTTAGGCAAAAAATAAATCAAAGTTCTTTCAACAGTCATAACATTTCTCTTGTAATGCACATTAGAAAAGAAAAACAGAAGCAAATACACGTAGATGCCTGATCTACACAGAATTGCTTTTATCAGTATGCTAAAGCGTACTAGCAGATCTCACCAAAATATTTAGGCACCATACCTACTCCTTCTAAGTAAATGATAAAACTCTCAGTAACTTCAACTATGCACAATTAAGTCTGTAACATTACAGAGCTAGACTGTGCCTTATAGCTTTTATTACAACACAAGAACAATGTAGAGCCACTCCTTAGACAAGTACTGGAAAAAGAAGACTAGTCAATATGTTGCGGTCAGAGGTGTCGATGACCGCCCATTTCTGACCTCTCCACCACAATCTCTGCAGAGACATGTGTCCCAAGAAAGTAGTATGACAGCAATCCATTTTCAAGAAATTTAAATTCTCATTCTACAGAACTTATCACTGTGCATTATTTCTCAAAATAATTCATTTTGGATTGAAACATTTGATGCCACAACTTCAGGTGGTTTGGTTTTGGTCTGGGAGGTGTTGCAAGGGTGATTTCTAAATTAAGTGTTTGTAATGGGAGATCAGTTTTGGTTCCAGTTTCAGTAGGGTAGCCCTTAAACTCATGAGCAGGATTTTTGTAGCTAGCATTATTCCACTCAGGTTTAAAGAAGTTATTACACCCATCATTCACAACAACTTTATTTGAAAGATTAATGTAATTTTTATATAGATCAATTTTAACTTGCAGTCCAGTTCCACAATGATTTCATTAAGTTGATACTGCCTGGAGAAGGTACCCTCAAATAATTCTTACAGGTAAGGATTTTATAAAAGGAATAAAAGCAACTTAACCCTTATTTTTAAAAAAGCAAGCTACACTTGTTTAAATGTCAGCAAGCCTAAAGAATAGTATTTAGTATTTTTTCTAACAGATTAAAAGAATGTAGTGTGCTTATCTGCAGGTGGATGTTGAATAGGTTTAACCTATATCAATTTAAACTGATACAAAAAAATCTGTGCAAAGAAATTGTTTCATTTTAATAATCAAACCTGTTGTTGATCTGTTTTAAACTCAGTTAATACAAGTTTCTTATATTGACTTACCCATGCATAAAGTGCTGTCTTTTCTCTATAATTTTTTAGCTGTGCATGTACAGGAGGTAGCACATCACAGGTAGGCAAACTTGTGTTAGAGGAAAACATTTATTATGCAGTGTATCTAATTCTTTCTCCACTCCTATGACTCCCTCTAGTGGCCAACAATTGTGTGCAAGCCGTTTCTTTGTACTGCAAATCATGCTTACGGCTTTGGCATTAACATAGAGAATGTCTCCTCAGTTGAATTCAAAAGATTTTTTTTTTTTTCCTTCCTGTGCTGCATATGAGAAGGGCAAAGCAACTGAATCTTTGACACATGCATCTACCATTTGTGGGCAGTTTTACTTTCCTAACTAGAAACAGATAGATCGTACACCAAACATACCGCCAAAAGCCTGCCCTGTTGGCAGTGCAGCCCAGGAGGTGAGCGCTCTGCTGCAGCAGTAAGCAGGACCCTTCCACCTCACCCTTGCCATTAGGCAGCATGAGAATGCCCAGTGCCCTTTTGCAAGCCTGGCAGCACAAGGGCTACTCGAGCAATTTTGAATAGCATGGCAATATCCAAGTTGTCATATTCATACAAGTAGTTCAGTAAGCAGTTGAGTTTTACCTCAGTTTAACATCAATAGAAAATTGAATTATGTATTTTGGGGTTTTGTAAGATTACAGGCAACTTGTAATTGAGGAGATTTAATATGAATTGGCAAACTGGCAGAAGACCTATTCCCTAATTTTCTATCTTCACCTTGCTTTGAAGTCAGGATACTTTCCAGTATAATTAAGAGAGGTGTAAACAGACACAGCTATATGCTCAATTGAGACACCAGTTCAAGTCGATTCAAGTCAGCACTGACCCAGTGCTATCTCCATTTTCTAACTTTGTCATTGCAGTTCTAAAACTTCCTCATGCTGGCACAATGACTTACCTAACTGCTGAGGGAGGTGGCAGGCTAGTGAAAAAGAAATCCTGAGCAAAACTGAAAAGCTCTAGGGTACTGATAACCTAGTTGAAGCTATATATGCCTTTTATGTGAAAGTAATGGCTGTATGCAGAGACCTCTTCCTTTGGTCTTATGGTTCGTACATTACAAAGGGCATGGGGCAAAGGCAAAGTCCACTCCCATTGCAGTAGGCTCCTACAAATTATATTTTAGGCATCATTATCACATTTTTTTCCTCCTCAGTGCTGAGAAACACAGGAAGGGGCATAGAGAAAGCTGTGGAATGAAGTAAGGGCAAAGTTGTGAGAAGGTGTCAGGCAACCTAAGTATATGACTGCAACCTAAAATTTCTTTCATTGGTGGGTCTTGAGGTATAATTTGTGAAATTCAGAGGTATTTCCTCATAATTGTAGTTATCTCCACAATACAGGAAGGTTAGAATTTTTTTTAAAGTCTTGGGGAATTAAAACAGTGATTGATACAGATAATTGGTTAACAGATATATAAAATGGTATCAAAAACCAATCAGATAAATTACTGAGTTATGCATTGTCCTGTAACGTGAATCAGCAAAAGACGTTCATGACAGCAAAATTTACAGAGAGACCCCCAAGGAATATAGGTGCCACCTACATGTACCACACAGTACCACTTAAATGACCAGATTACTTTTTAGTTTTAGATTGTTATGATAGTTTCACTTTCAGTTCGCTTCCAGTTGCTCCTCATTATTTTTCTTAGCATGTACTGCAGAGTGATATCTAAACTACTTGGTTTCTCAGAACAACTGTACAGTGATGATTCACTGTAGGTAGCATAAAGACACAACTTTAGAAAAGAAGGGAAGTGTTGGCTGGAGGGGAGCTGGGAAGTGCTCTCTATTTCTTTCTCTTTCTGAATATCTTTTATTTTCACCCTGTTAATTGGACGTTAGTTTTGTCTAAACAGGACTAAGAGTTTTTATTTTCAGAATCTCTGCTCTCAGATGAGTGTGCCTTCATTTAGAGAAATTATTGTTAGCCCATCTGAAATAAAAGTACTCTTAAATCTCAGTCATATGGAGTGAAACACAGTGACAGACTCCTGAGCTACTGGCACTGTTGTACATCATATGATCAATATAAGCCAATAAGACTTTAAGATGTTCTTCTTTCAAGTGATTGCCATCAATAATGTCATTAATTTTTAGATTTGGAGGGGGGGAAAGGGAGTCATGGCTTTCCCGATTCTCATTTTTTTTAAAACCTAGTATTCAATAAAGCCATGTCTTCTGCTGAATGGAAGTTATTCAAAATAGTTGCTTCAGAAATGGTGGAGATTTCAGTTACTACGGATATTATGTTTTAAATACTTCCATTTGATTGCATGCCTTTACAGATCTTCATCACAGATTCAGGCGCTAAATTTTCTGAATGCTCATGTAAGACAATCACTGGTTAAAAAAAAAAAAAAAAAGGCAGAATTTTCCTTGTACTTTATAGGAAAGACAGGAATTTACAGCTGAGACTGACAAAATCCAAATCTCTGAGGACCTAAAGTAGCAACAGTGTTTTAGAAGGAATTTCGGGGATGTTTCACTCAAACTGGTTGTGAGTGAAAGATAAAACAGGGATAGTTTGGGACTAAACAGAAAAAAAAAGCTGGTGCTTGAGTTTCATAGAACCATAGAATCACCAGGTTGAAAGAAACCCACTGGATCCTTGTGTATGCCTCTCTCAACATTACTGTTGCTACAAAAAGCTTGGAAATGGGAACCCACACATCTCAAAAGAGAAGACAAAAAGAAAATCAAAGATGAGACAAAGCCATGTCTTTTGGGAGACATGCTTTTTCCAATTAATGAGTCTGATAGTACTTAAACTGGAAATACCTGCATGTTACAGGACAGAAAAGTGATGTTCTCCCAGAAGCCCAGCAGGTCATCGCACTCTATTACATGCAGCAGGCAAACCCATGAGGACTACAGCTGTCTGCCACTTCCGAGAGTTTCTTCTCACAGCTGGAAACCCCACATTCCCTGGGCAGGAGCAGCTGGTCATGCTCATAGCTGGTATCATTACACGTGCCAACAAAACACAGCCCATGTGTCCCAGCTTCCCCCCATAATTTATTAAAAATACCATGACTGGTCTGGATTTTTGGCTCAATCAGGCTTTGAAAACTGATTCCTGTATGGCCTGCACCCCCAGGGCAGGGCTGAGGTCCCTACAGCGGGAAACTGGGGTGATGAAGGCCTGGCAATTGTGGTCAGCCCTGCCTCAGACAAAATTTCACAATCTAAAATCCAGATGATTGCACTGATACCGCAGAAGCCCAGGCCTAAAACCCTGATTTTTCCAGCCACATCCCAGTGAAGGCATGGAGCAGGCTGGAAGGGGCTGTGGCCCCAAACTGGCTTCCCAGACACTAGCCACATCCAGGGGTAGCCATGGTCTGTCCTAGCCCCATATTTCTCCAGGTGGCTAGTCTCTAGTGGAAGGGGAACAGGTGACAGGGAAGCCAACCGCAGTGGTGTGGGACTCACTCCCAAGCCAGGCAGCAGGGCCAGGAGAGAAGTCACACCAGGGAAGGGTGGGAGAGCTCATGTGCTCCTTAGGACCAGAGGGAATGGCCACAAGTTATGCCAGGGGAGGCTCAGTTTGGACATTAGGAAAAAATTCTTCAGGAAAAAGGTTATCGGGCACTGGCAGCGGCTGCCCAGGGAGGTGGTTGAGTCCCCAGTCCAGGGAGTGGTTTAACAGATGGGCAGATGAAGCCTCTTAGGGACATGGTTCAGTAGTGGACAGGTGTGGTTGGACATGTCCCACTAGATCAGGCTGTGCAAGGCCCCGTCCAACCTGGCTTTGAACACCTCCAGGGATGGGGCAGCCACAACTTCACAGGGCAACCTATGCCGGTGCCTCACCACTCCCATGGTGAAGAAATTCTTCCTTATGTCTAAATCTGCCCCTCTCCAGTTCACAGCCATTGATTTGGGGCCTAGGGGAACTACTAACAGGATACCCATTGTTTAGCAGCCCCAGATGAAAACAAAGAAAGGATTAACACTGCAGAAAATTATTTTAGCAAAGCAACTGACACTTGAAGGATAGTGGAATAGAAACTGCTTATACCTACAGAATACACCAGGATGACAGTTGTTTAGCTAAAACAACGTATCTCTATAAGCCTTATGTAGGAAGGGGGCCTATTGTTAAAAGACTTCTGAGAAGCATGACAAGTCATCTGGACCTGTGATAAGAGTGGAAACACCATTGATAAGGACAACTGGATTCCTGAGAGCAGGGATGCAGAAGGAAGACAACTGCCACCATCCCTGGGAAAATCCTTCACAAGCAAAAAACAGGAAGAGGTCTCTTCTCAAACTCATTAATATGTATAAGCATTTTAGGAATATGTAACAGTTCACTGTATAAAGCTAAGAGGGTCATGATGGGTACGCACGTTCTTTTGGAGAAACGATTCTCCCGTGCGTCTCAGCGCTGAATAAACATGCTTACTTTATAACTTTATAAGTTATGGAGTCTTGATTCCGCGTGTCACCATTACCCCTCATCCTATCACTATAAGCCTTTGTAAACAGTCCCTCCCCAGCTTTTATGTGCACGCATTACCCACCCCCCCCCACCCCACCCCTCACGAAGGTTGCTATAATGTCTCCTCAGAGCCTCCTCTTCTCCAGGCTAAACAAGCCCACCTCTCTGCCTGTCCTCGTATGGGAGGTGCTCCAGCGCTCTGATCATCCTTGTAGTCCTCCTCTGGACCCGTTCCAACAGCTCCATATCCTTCTTATGCTGAGGATTTCAGAACTAGACACAATACTCCAGATGAGGTCTCACAAGAGAAGAATAGAGGGGCAGAGTCACCCTAATCACTGTAAGATACGCAATCTTAGACAATTGCCATTTATTGAGGTGCTCAGGGACATGGTTCTGTAGTGGGCAGGTGTAGTTTGATTCTACGATCTCAGAGGTCTTTTCCAACCTCTTCTGTGAGTCTACAACTCAGCAAGGGAAGAAAGCTAGGGCAGCACTCCGGGAAGGGTCACCTCCCGCTTCGAGAAGGCGGTGGCAGAGGGCGGCCCTCTCCCCTGCAGCGGAACGCGGCTGCGGGCGCGGGTTGCGGGGGGTTCTGTTAGCGGCGGGCACCGCGCGACGCGGCGGGACTCGGAGCGCGGCCCAGAGGATGGAGTGCGACATTTTGGACACGCTGGAGGCCCTGGGGTAACTGGGGAGCGGCAGCGGCCCCTCCATGGTGGGGCGAAGGCAGCCCCCGCTGGGCCGAGCCGGCGGGGCCCCTCGGCTGCGGACGGGAGTGAGGCCGGGCCGGGGGAGCGGGGTCACGGCGGCTGCGCTGGGCTGACCGGCTGTAGCGAGAGGAGAGGGAAACGCGGCCACACGCGCGTTCCTCGGGGACGGGGCGGGGGGCTTGTGGCGTGGGTGGTTGGTCACACCCAAACGAGAAGACTCTGGGTGCTGGCTGGAGAGGAGTTGGGGGGTGCTTGCTAAAGAGTATTTAAGGGATGCTGGCTGGTGGGAGAGCTGGAAAGTGCTGGCCGGAGGGGAATTGGGGGTGCTGGCTGGAGGGGATCTGGGGGTGCTGGCTGAAAGCCTGCTGGAGTGCTGAGTGGAGAGGATTTGAAGGGTGCTGGCTGGAGTGGAGCTGGGAAGTTATTGCTGATGAGGATTTAGGGGGCTGGGAAGTGCTGGCTGGAGGGGAGCTGGGGATGTGCTGGCTGGAGGGGACTGGTGGGTTAGCACCCCTGCGTGGTCACCAGCTCTGTTGCGTGCTGGGCTGCCCACCTGCTTTGGTCATACCTGCCTACCTCCTGCGAAGGTGTTTCACGTGCAACAGAACAGAAACAATGTAAAATTCAGTTTATTTTTCAGGTATCTTATTGCTAGTATTCTACAACAGTGAGTTGTTAAAGTTGGAAGGAAATTAGTTTGACTAAACACTTAAATTAATGCTTCGATTCTTGCCTGTTTGGCGTGTATTGTGATATGATGCTATTTTCACATATACATAATATATGTTTTCACATACACCTATCTTCTGATGAACCATTCATTTTTTGGTGTGCTTAAAAAAGTTTGAATTTTTCCTTGGCAAACGTAACTGACAAGGGTTAATTCATTCCAGTGTTATTACTAACCAGCTTAAAATAAAATAATTTTAAAATGTGTATTTTCTATGTTAAATTGTTTCATCACTAATGTTTATCATTGTGCAGGTACACGGGTCCCCTGTTGGAGGAGGAAGCCCTGAACAAAGCAGCACAAAATGGGTTGTCTTCACCAGAATTTTTTGAGCTTTGCATTTGGTTAGGTTCTCAGATAAAAGCACTTTGTAATATGGAAGAAAGCATCACTTCAACAGATGGTACATGAATATTAATTTATTAAAGCAATTTAGTATTTGTGAAGTGCGTCTAGATCCATATTGTTTAACTAATTATGGTATTATGGTTTTGAAGTGTAGAAGATAACTGAGAGGTAGCCAAACTGAGGCTGATATTTGTGTGTACATAGATCTTAGATTAAGGTCTTTTATTGTGCAGATTCTTTCCAAAGTGGAGAAAAAAGTGCTTTAGTTTTTTTTTCTTAATTCTACATAAATATAAAATATACATTCATACATCCTTTGAGTGATCATTATATGTAATCATATTTTAATAGCTTACATTCCAGTGTCTGGTGTTTTCAGCTAGCTGGCCCAATGCAGTGTTCTGTTCAGCACTCTGTGTGTATAGGCAAATTACTTGTAGCACTGCTTGATTCTTTATGTTGAGTGCTGGAACTTGGCTGAGCTTTTATATTGCTTATGTTTTGACAAAAAAGTAGTAAAACTAAAAACAACACATTGAAAATAATGGGCTTGTGAGTCCTAAGAATTGTCTCTAGTCTTGTTCAACAAAAAATTAACTTCATTGATATATTATTTTGTGACATAAGCTGCTCCCTTCCTGGTGATGCTTATTGGCATTCATATCTTTGAAGACTGTTGTGGCATCACTTTCTCTTTGAAAACATGAGTACAGTATTGCTATAGCTATTAAAAGGATTGTCTGCTTGTATATATGTTTTATTTAAGAGGAAAGAAAGTGTTACTAGGGTCATGAATCTTTGTCTGGGCTATTGAAGTCTGCAGTTTAAATGTGTAAGTTGAGAAGACAGGAATATAGTTTGTTGTTTCTGTAAAAAGCCATTAGCTTTGCACTTATTTATTCCTTTAGGTGATAAAGATGTAGAGAGTTTCCAGCTTGAGATTAGTGGCTTTCTGAGAGAAATGGCTTGTCCGTATTCATCGCTTATATCTGGAGATGTCAAGGACAGATTAAGAGAAAAAGAAGATTGTCTTAAACTCCTCTGTAAGTTATAACCATTTTCCTCATTTATTATACAATATTTTGCATGAATACTTCATTGTTAGTGTACAATTTACATTAAATAGTTCTTTACGTGTATTTAAGTATACATGTAAAATCATTACAATCTAGCTGAGCATGCATCAGCCCACTTGTGCAGAAATGGACACTAGAAAACTATTCAAAAACTATTTTACTAGAAACTAAAATTTCTTTGTGAAGTATGGCTCCACCTACTGAGGCCTTCTTATCCCTCTCTTGATCCAGTTCCTGCTCAGCTGAAGCTGAGTCCTTGCTTCTCGTGTTTCTGAGAAGTTTCTGGGCAGCTTAAAGGAAAATGTGATGTGATTTGAAGGTGCTGAAAGCAGATTAGATTTAAGCTGGGCTTGGACAAAGGAGTAGCGTCAGAAACCACTGTGATAATATGAAACTAGCCAAGGAACTTAAGGGTCTGATGGCAGAAGTGGGTTAAGCAGTTAAATACGATACGTAGGCTGAAGGTAGGAAGTCAAGTGAGAGTTAGTTTGGATAAAGAACAGGAAACTTATACTGACCTGCCTAAGAGAGAACTGAGAAAGTCTCTCCCTTTTATCATTATATTTTATCATGATCTGTGTGTTATATTTGTATATGAGAACGTGGATGCAAAAATATTCAGGTGTCTCTAAATCTACTGTTATGACATTTTCCCATCCAGTGTTTCTAAGTACAGAACTTCAGGCTTTAAAGATATTGCACAACAAGAAAGCTAAAGGCTCTCATTTAGAAAAGAACAATGAAATTTATCAGGAAGTGCAAGGCATTTGTGATGCATTGGGCCTGCCAAACTCCTCATCTTCTGATATTCCTCCCTTGTTAACCACGGTGGAACAAAAGGTATGGGCTTGTATGTATTGTCTCTATTGTTGAACTGCAACAGTCTAATCCATAAAAACCTTATCTCACAAGTGCAAAAGAACTTTTCTACTGAAAGCCAGCTTAGTGCTTAACTGTTTTAGTTATGAGGTGAAGTATTTAAACATTTCCTTGAGGATGTGATGTACCTGAAGAGGCATACTGCTGTGCAAATTTAAGGTATGAGTTGAAGCAACAGTTTTCCTCTGATCCATTCAAGTGTGTTGCAGCAAGCTGAAGATTTTGGGAGATAATTGATTGTGCATTTATGTACCTGTAGTCATTTCTGGGATGTATTTAAATGTAATATATAAAACTTAAATTTTTGCTATTTAGTTAATGAATTTACGGATTGCAAGTATAGATTTGTTAGTGCCGTTTCCTTAATTGCAGAAGAGGATGAAAATGCCTGGATTACTAATAGCCAGTGAATAAACCAATTTAACCTTATTCAGTAAGATAGTTTTTTTCCTTAATCTGGCTTCCTTACTGCAGAATGTAAATAGGCTTTTGGGTTGGAATTCATCTTCTCTATCAGGCACCTAAAACTTTGCTCTTTATTTCTCCCTAGTATTTTGGGAGAGAGTGGGTGACCGGTCCCCTTTAAGAATTACAGAAGATGCACAGAATTAATCTCACTCTGCTGATGAATCTTTTAGTTTAATAATTTTACATTATTATGCTGCTTCTTTTCTTCTTCCTTGTCCTCTCCTCATCCATTGGGCATTTGAACATTCAGAGATTTTGGAGAGAGGGCCTGTTACTTGCATGGGTTTTTTGCATCTGTACATCTTCTGTATAGATGAAATCCCCACATCAATGGGCAGCGGCAGTCCCTCAGGTCTCAGCAGCTTCTTCCAGGCCACGTAATCCAGGCTGTTCTAATCTAAGTGATGGTCGAGAGAGAACACGAGAATGCGAGCCAACCACGTGGTTCCTTGCGGGTTCTTTTATAAGACCTGTCTGACCTGACCTCCATCAGCATATGTTGGGGTGGTCCTGCCACATGTCTTTTGGGAGGGTCCAGCCTGGGCAATCCGGTGGGTGAAGGAAGTGGGGGAAGGGGGCAGTGCCCACTGCTGCATTACCCCCTCCTGCTGCAGCCAGATCCTGAGCTTGAGCTCAGTAAGGTGAGGGAGAGCAGTGCTTACTTCTGCACCTCCCCTCCATTGAACCCAGCGCTACAGGTGAGGCCCTCAGGCAATATCACAAGCTCTGTCTTTGAGGAGGTCTGCTACTGCACCACCTCCACTATTCATTGCTGCCACCACAAAACAAACACACAAGTGACCAGCCTTCAGAAATAATGTTTAAGGCAAAGAAAGAAGCAAATCAGGCTTTACATTCCACCCCACAACTTAAACATTTGTCACAGAACTCAAATCCAAAATTCAGGTCCATGCTGTCTATATTGGTGACCTCTATAAGAAGAGGAGAGGAAGAGGACAATTAAGCTGAGGAAGAGTGAAGGAAGAGGTAGTTACATGCTGGATGGACGAGCTATCAACTTGCCCCATCAAAAGACAGGGTATTTCCTAGATCCATGAGCTGTCAACTCATGCCCAGCCCTCTTTCGACTTGGATGTACAAGTCTTTACATCTTGTAAAGTATATTTACAAAGGTTAACTCTGGGAGTTGTTCTGAAGTTTAGTACTAAAACCCATATAAATTCTAAATGAACATTGATCAAGTTTTCAGAAAAATTTATGTTGGTGTTATGCTTTGTAAGTCATAGAATCATCAGGTTGGAAAAGACCTCTTGGATCTTTTAAATATCTCCAGGGATGGTGACTCAACCACCTCCCTGGGAAGCTTGTTCCAGTGCGCAATGAGCCTTTCTGTGAAAAATTTCTTTCGTTTATCTAGTCTGAACCTCCTCTGGCACAGCTTGAGACCACCGCCTCTTGTCCTCTTCCCTGTCATTTGGGAAAAGAAGCCAGCACTCTCCTCTCAACAGCCTCCTTTCAGGTAGTTGTAGAGAGCAGTAAGGTCATCTCTCAGCCTCCTCTTCTCAAGGCTAAACAACCCCAGCTCTCTCAGCCGTTCCTCACAAGGCCTATTCTCCAGCCCCTTCACCACCTTCATTGCTCTTCTCTGGACTCGCTCCAGAGCCTCAACATCCTTCTTGTGGGGAGGGGCCCAGAACTCAACACAGGATTCAAGGAGTGGTCTCACCAGTGCTGAGTACAGAGGGAGAATAAACCTCCCTGGACCTGCTGGTCACACTGTTTCTGATACAAACCAGGATGCCTTTAGCCTTCTTGGCCCCCTAGGCACACTGCTGGCTCATGTTCAGTCGGCTGTCAACCAACACCCCCAGGTCCCTCTCCTCCAGGCAGCTTTCTAGACAGACTTCTAGCCTGTAGCACTGCATAGGGTTGTTGTGCTCCAAGTGCAGGACCCGGCATTTGGCCTTGTTAAACCTCATGCTACTGGACTCTGCCCAGCAGTCCAGCCTGTTCAGATCCCTTTGCAGAGCCTCCCTACCCTCCAACAGATCCACACTTCCACCCAGCTTAGTGTTGTCTGCAAATTTGCTAAAGGTGCACTCAATGCCTTCATCTAGGTCATTGATGAAGACATAGAACAGGGCTGGACCCAGCACTGAGTCCTGGGGAACCCCACTTGTCACTGGCCTCCAGCTGGATTTAACACCATTTACCACCACTCTCTGGGCCCGGCCATCCAAACAGTTTTCTACCCAGGAGAGTGTGCACCTGTGCAGGCCAGAGGCTGACAGTTTCCATAGCAGAATGCTGTGAGAAACTGTGTCAAAGGCTTTGCTGAAGTCCAGGAAGATCACATCCACAGCCTTTCCCTCATCCAGTAGCTGATTCAGTTTATCATAGAAGGCAGTCAGGTTAGTTTGGCAAGACCTGCCTTTGGTAAACCTGTGTTGACCGGCCTGATCACCTGATTCTCTTGCATGTGCCTCATGGTAGCACTCAAGATCACCTGTTCCATGACTTTCCCTGGCACTGAGGTCAGACTGACAGGCCTGTAGTTCCCTGGATCCTCCCTGCAACCCTTCTTGTAGATGGGCACATCAGCCAGCCTCTAGTCACGTGGAAGTTCCCCAGTCAACCAGGACTGCGGGAAGATGATTGAAAGGGGTTTGGCCAGCACATCCACCAGCTCCTTCAATACCCTTGGGTGAATTCTATCTGGCCCCATAGACTTGTGTGTGTCTAGCCAGCTACATCTTCATTTGCTTTTGTAAATAATTACAAGGAAGCAAGTCAAACAAAGCTACAACTAGAGTTAATTTTCTACATGTCACAAGGAAGGATTAAGGTAGTGATGATCTACAGTAAAACCTGTACCTGAGGACAGCCATTAGATGCATTTGCAAGGATTATAAGACTTCAGGTAGGCACACAGGCATCTATCAAAAAGGTATGGTTCAAATCTCACTCAGAGTAGAGTCCAATGGCATGAGGTTTAACATGGCCAAATGCCGGGTCCTGCACTTGGAGCACAACAACCCTATGCAGTGCTACAGGCTAGAAGTCTGTCTAGAAAGCTGCCTGGAGGAGAGGGACCTGGGGGTGTTGGTTGACAGCCGACTGAACATGAGCCAGCAGTGTGCCTAGGGGGCCAAGAAGGCTAAAGGCATCCTGGTTTGTATCAGAAACAGTGTGACCAGCAGGTCCAGGGAGGTTTATTCTCCCTCTGTACTCAGCACTGGTGAGACCACTCCTTGAATCCTGTGTTGAGTTCTGGGCCCCTCCCCACAAGAAGGATGTTGAGGCTCTGGAGCGAGTCCAGAGAAGAGCAATGAAGGTGGTGAAGGGGCTGGAGAACAGGCCTTATGAGGAACGGCTGAGAGAGCTGGGGTTGTTTAGCCTCGAGAAGAGGAGACTGAGAGGAGAGTAATGGCCTCTTCTCCCAAGTGACAGGGTCCATGTTGAGAGAGAATGGCCTCAAGCTCTGCCAGGGGAGATTTAGGCTGGACATTAGGAAAAAATTTTTTACAGAAAGGGTCATTGTGCACTGGCACAGGCTACCCAGGGAGGTGGTTGACTCACCTTCCCTGGAGATGTTTAAGGCACGAGTGGACGAGGTCCTGAGGGGCATGGTTTAGTGTTTGATAAGAATGGTTGGACTTGATGATCCAGTGGGTCTCTTCCAACCTGGTTGTTCTATGATTCTTCACCCAGCTGGACTGTGTGCAAAACTTGCAGGAACAATAATATACATGTGGTCTACTCCACCTGAAAAATAATTTGGCTGTGAATTTACGTGAGTGTTGTAGGTGATATGATGCAGTTTTAGAAGAGCTGTACTAAGGGAAGTTTCTTCAAGAAGAGGAGGTAAAGGTTTCTGATATTGAGAGAGAAGAATCCAGTGGACCTTGGAAGGCTGAAAGACAGAGGTCATACTTCATTCCCCGTTACTGAGGGCAAAAACTAGCTGAAGAAGTATAAGTAAGGCTGATTTGGAGTGAATGCAACAAGCTTAATATAATTTTAAACAGAACCAATTCTAGGATTAGAAGAAAATCAGCTAAACAGAATGACAGTATGCCTGTCATCTCTCCTGCATTCTAACTAGCCCACATCACCAGTTTATGTAGCCAAGTCTAGCATTTGTTAACGGAACTCCTAGCTCCCAGTTGTTACATTTCCATAGCTGTAGTTACACCACTTAGTAATAGGTAAAATGAGTGATTTAACTAGTTCTGCTGCCTACATGCATTTGATACATTTGTGATGTAGGTATTGTTCTATTATAACTGGAATAAGTGGTGTGCCATGAAATATTTTTGTATAGATGCTAGTCGTATAGTGAAAGTACTTAGGAAATCTTCTTGGAATGGATGATGAACCGGAAGATGCATGTGTGTTTTTACAAGTCTGCTAAAACAAATGTGCTCTATTTGATCTTAGAGTATCAAATTGTGAGTGCAGCAAATTGTGCTGGAATACCTGGAAGTATCATTTGTGTTCTGAGAAGAAGTATTTGTTTTGTTTCAGATAAAGGACATTCTCTCAAAAGTTCAGAATAATCATGTGGGGAAATCACTGCTAACAAAACCTCTGGATTCTGACCAAGCGGTAAAAAAGTCACTCTATTTCTGTATTTAACAATATGGTCAAAATTTATGCATGTGGCTTCATCTGACTTTGTCTGTTTCACAGTCAGTGTTCTGTTGCTAAATATTAATACTAAAATTCAAATGCTAAATATTAATAATGTTAATCAAATACCTCCAGAATTAATGTTATCAAACAGACTTTGTATTGATTCATCCACTTATTAACTCTCATAATATTTTGTATATTCATGCTGCTGCAGCACTATACAAATGCACTCTTGATTTTATGTAATTTATAGTGGTCACCTGGACATAGACATCTTAGTTGATGAATGAAGGTAACTTTAAATTGATTTCTATAACTGTAGATTTGAATATTTGGAATTTTTATTGTAACACTGCAGGAGAGACTGGAAAAAATCAATGATGCTCTTCGCAGTGAGTATGAATGTCGCCGACGTATGTTAATGAAGAGGCTAGATGTGACAGTACAGTCTTTCGGCTGGTCTGATAGAGCAAAGGTACGCTTGCTGTATTTTTTGCTTCCTGTAGGTGGGAGTCTTCTACAATTCCCCGGGTGTTCCTACATACCATGTAAATATGTTTCCGTTGCTGTCCTTTTCTTTCCAAACAGTTTCTCATGCCTGGTCATGACATCCAAGCCCTAGGTATTGAGGAAGAGGAAGGATTTGTCCAGATGGCACAGACCATCCTTTGTGACTGTTTATAGCTTCACTGTTTGAAATTCTAGCATCCTCTGTTTCTCACTTTATTATGTTCGCATTTCCCCTTTTTCATTCCTGTATCCTGCCCCCTCTAATCAAATGAAGTAGGAAGGAACCTCAGCATTTTTCATTCAGATGCAAGAGGAAGACAGACACTGGGCCTTAATATAGATAGGGTGTAAAGAGTGACTGCCCCTAAAGTCAGTGAGATTACAGTGACTGCAAAGTATCTTGGATTCAAAGCTACAGAATAAACAGGCGGTCAGGTGAACAGGTTATTTGAATAGCAGCCTGTATAAGAAAAAGACATAATTACTCTTAATCCTTGAGATGACTGAAAATTCCAAAACACTCCTGTGGATTTTCTCTGCTGGTATTATGTTAATTGTGATGATTTCATTTGTACTATTTCCTAGCACTCTGTGTATTTAAAAAATAGTCATTTTTACACCAATCCCAGTTGGTATTACACCACTCTGATATTTCTGAGCTAGAAATACATATTGTTTCTATCCAGGAGAGTGGGGAGATAAGATATAAAAGTATTATTTAATGATTTTATATATGAGAAGCTAAAGGTAGATAGTTTTGCTCTGAACTGCACTGTCAGCTTTCCTTCAAAGGTTTGCATACAAAGCTTAAGATGGAGAAGTCTTAAAACTTCAAAAATGTACTGAAAGTAGGAGTTGTTACAAGTCTTTCTGGAGTCACCATTTGTCATTGATAGAATCAGTTTTGTGAAGCTCACTAAGTATCACTAGAAGACATGAGTCTAGATGCTGCCGTGCTGCTATGGAATGGCTCACAATTTAATTTCTGTAGGGGCTATGAATGCTTTTATGCTGCAAGAAAGGAGAAGGAGGGCATTTAGCTCACAGAAGCCAGAAGATGTCCCTCTATGTATAACTTCCTTATAACTGTACTAATGCAACTGTATTTTTAGATTTAAAGTACACTTCTAAAACCTAGTTGATGTTAACTGATGACTAACTTAGGCTAAAATTTTAAGTTGCTTGACGTTATTCTATTCAAACAATATGAAAAACAATGAATAAACTTTTATAATAGAACAGTAGTTTAAAGAGCTTTTTAATGATGATAAAGTAGTGAGATGATTAATTTTCCTGTCTTGTGAAGACTGTTGATGTAAAAGAGCAAGCAGTTACAGAAATAACCAGGTTACATATTAATGCAAAATTACATGTGGTTTTTGATGGGTTTTTTTCCTTATTTCTCTCATAAAAATATTTGTTTATAACCTCTCCAAGAAGCTTTTGGATATTTAAAATATTTTGGCATTGATATAATTTAGATATTTTTTTTTAAGCAAAGAGGCAAATTATTGAAGATCATTCCACATGTTCTCAGAAAGTGTATTTGTTTTTCTCTTTTAGTTGAACAAATGATACATTACAGTTTGTTTGGAAAAAAATCCTTTTTGCCCTTATCAGTCTCACATATATGCATATACATATATGCAGCTTACACAGGTGTTTTGCTGCACTGATACATTTTAATTTTTTTCCACAAATTTACTTTACTCTGAAGCTGCTCTGTTTTCCATCATATTTAGAACGTATCTGTTGAATATGGTGATGTAAAGACCTTGAGAGAGCAGTTTGGACACTTAAATTTTACTCTTTAGATATGCTGCAAAATATCAAAAGGTCTTTTTGATGTCAGTGGATAGGAGAGGTTTTTCTGTAATGGTGCTAAGCTTCAGAATCAATTAAACATAATTAGCAGCTATATTTTGTCCACCAATATTGAACTGGCACTATATTTTGTAAGATAACTTAGATTTTCAGATGTTACACCCTGTGTTGAAATTGAAGCTTACCAAGTCCAAGACATGGTTTATGGTAAGTGAGCTTGTGTGGTCTGTGCCTAGCAAGTAAGTCGTGTTTGATTTTTATCATGCAGGTAAAAACAGATGAAATAGCCCGAATCTATCAGCCCAAGCGCTATGCGTTATCTCCAAAGTCAACTATTACATTAGCTCACCTTCTGGCTGCTCGAGAAGATTTATCAAAGATCATAAGAACAAGTAGTGGATCTACACGGGAAAATACAGTCTGTGCAATCAACAAGGTATTTCTTTGTAGAATATAATAAAAAGGATATGGGAGTTTAAAGACATATCAAAAGTAATTCTGGAGTTATACTCTCCGCTTAGTATTTTCATTCCATTTTGCAAGATATTTGGTGCTTTAAAGAGAGGAAGGGCTGCAGCATTCCAGTAAACATTGCAGCTACTTCTTTTTCTTACGACGCAGTCAGTCATGCAAAAGAGTGAAATGGTAGTCTGTGAGAAGGAACAGTGGTGGGGCTTGTATGTGTGCATGCACACATGTGTGTGAGAATGACCTCTTTTGAGTGCAGAGGAACTACATACCTTGAGTTAAGGATACGTGTAAGTCTTTCTGGGTCCTGGGCTACCTGTTGCCAGGATTATGGTTTTCAGTTTGAAACCAGAGTCTTTAATTTATCAATATACTAAAAATCACAAAAAAATTCCATGGAATGTCATTTTACTGCAAAGTAAAATTATTTGATTTGGCTACAGTACTAAATCAACATTGTATTGCTTCCTTGTGTATGATAAAAGCTGAAGTTTATGAGTAATAACATTAGTTTCACCATTCAGATGGTGCCTAAGCCTATATTTATTAATCCTTTATTTACAGATTTTTCCTAAGTACCATGTCTTATTTAGGTACAGTTTAATATGTTCTGATCTCAAAGATTCTGGAATTTCTTTATTATCTCAGAGAAAGCTTTTCTTGAGAGAACTTTCTTTAATTGCAGTGCCTGGAACTGACCAGAGTATGTAAACATTATCATACAGGGATTTCAGGAAATATGAAAACAACAACAAAAAGACCTCCTTGAATACCTCTTTGTTCTTCAACTTAATATTTTGTGTAACTTCATACAGTAATATCACACTTGAGTAGTATTCACCAAGGTCAGGATCCCTTTTTTTTTCCTTAAAACTCTTACTGCAACATCTTAGGTATTTTGTCTATTACAGGTCTCTACCGGGTCAGTAGTTTCTAATCTAAGACAAACTGATGTTCCTTTTAGAGTTGCATATCAGTTTGCTAATTTATGGGATTTGCCAGCTGATTAGGTCTGAATTTGAAATTGGAAATTTAAGTAGAAAAGCACCGTCACAAGGAGTCCATGTTCCCTGTAAAGAGCAGGCAACCTGTCTTTGTCCATAGGTGAATGACTGTCCTATCCAGGTTACTATTTTATTAAACCGACTTATGTTTCCATATAGGTTCTGATGGGGAGAGTACCTGACCGTGGAGGCAGACCAACGGAGATTGAACCACCTCCTCCCGAAATGCCTCCTTGGCAGAAAAGACAGGAAGGTGGTGGAAGAGGTGGCTGGAGAGGTGGTGATGGTGGTGGAAGAGGCAATTGGGGAAGTGGAGGGGGTAGAGGAGGAGGTGGTGGTGGTTTTGGAGGTGGGGGGTTCGGAGGCGGGGGGTTCGGAGGTGGAGGTTTCAGAGGTGGTGGAAGAGGTGGAGGTGGCTTCCAGGGTGGCAGGGGAGGTTATGGTGGCAGGGGAGGCTATGGTGATCCATATGGTGGGAGAGGAGGAGGAGGTTACCGAAGATACTAAAATACTGTAAATATTCACAGAGTAACTGGCAAAATATAGCAGTGATGTTTACTGGTATCAAGAATTCAGATGCATTAACTTGGATTTAGGTTAGAATTAAGTATGACTGTATGAGTCATAGCATTAGACCAACTGATGTTGTCATTGAATTCTTTTTAGTTAACAGAACTTTTATACTAAAATGTGGTGAATAAAGTCCTTGTTTTTCATACTGATTATGTGGTGGTTCTTAATATATCATTTTATTTAAAATAAGCTTCAGAAAACTCCACCACAAAGATTCCCTTTGCTGCCTCAGGCTTTTATTCTCATAAGCTTTCAATCTGTTCATGGCTATTCTTCAGTGACAGCCTTTCATACTCTACCCCTTTCTTGATAAAGAGGGCAATGCCTCCACCTCTCCTTCCTAGTGTGTCCCTTCTGAACAGCTTGTAGCCATCAATGGCCACATTCCAGTCATGAGATTTGTCCCATTGGGTTTCAGTAACAGCAATTAGATCATAGCTTTCTAGCAGTACGGTAGCATCCAGTTCCTCTTGCTTTGAGAAAGTCTGTCATTATATGGTATGGATGTCTCCTCCTTCACAGACAGTGTTACTCTAGAAGGAGTTAGCTTTCATACAATTATGACTGTAAATACCCGCAGACAAGAGTTAAATTTTAGAGCTGTCAGTTAAAGATGAGATTTTCTGTTGTCCGTCATCTTTTAGATCTCCTCCTGTGCTGTGAGGCCATCCCTGAGCACAGAGGTGGAAGAGACAGATGACACCAAGGTATATTCTCATGACAATATTTATCAGGTCAGCTTACTACAGAGTTATTTGGGAAGGCATCTATTAAATCTGGGGTATCTATTGACTGTATAGTACAGAAACCTTGAATCACTTTGAGTATGCAGCTGTAGGTTTAAGTGCGAGTTGAACTTTAGGATTTAACTTTGACATTATGTTCCATGTTTTTTGCACAAATTTCCTATCAGAACCCATAATTGGTGTGCTTTAAAGATGTTATTTAACATTCGGGAACACGAGCATCATGTCCTGTTTCATAGCTTTATGCATCAATGTGAAGCTCTGTTCAAAATCAAATTAGCATCTATTTCAAAAGCCATTGTCAGATTTTATTAATTAGCCATTGTCAACCTTTTCATTTGAAATTTTAATCCAGATAAGACTTCATAAGTTTCTCTCCTGTTATTTTCTTTCTGATCATAGTCTGCTTGAGAATGCTGATTATATGATAGGTATGGCCTTACCTGTATTTCAGGGTGCATAACAAGAAAGGACGTCTTTCCTTGTTTGAACATGTTAGCTTTGACATGGGCTCTTGAAATAATGGCTTAACTTCACCCAACTGCTAGCAATATGGTTCCTTTGCCAGATTTTTTCTAGACTCCCATCTGACCTATGCCACTGTCAGCCTCTCTAGTCATTATGAAGAGCCTCGTTGGTTACGTGGAAGCATAGTGCTACTTTTTTTGGTTTTGAGCTTGATTTTTGCCTAGTGCTCTGGAATAAATCAAAAGTTGACATACCAAGTGAGACTGCTGGCATTGGAAGTAACGTGTTGGTCAGCAAAGGAATGAAGAGAGTAGTTTTTAACAACCAAAGCCTTTATACAAAATGTTTGCTTATCCCACTGTCATTTTTTGCTACAAGCAATTTCTAAATAGCATTCGAGCATTTAGCTTTACCGAGGAAATATGCTTTCATGCTGTGAGATCTTCTAGGAATTAGTTCTCTTAAGAAAAGTGAGGCATTGTGCTTTGTAATACTTTGAACGGTGAGCAGCCAAACGATGTCTGTACTGTGTCAAGCACTGAAATATTGAAAGAATAATCTGCAAATACCTAGCTCACTAAGTTTTCTTAGGCAATGTTCCAAGGCTCACAGAAAGTGAAGTAAGACTAGGGACTCTGGTACTAGTTTAATTCTGCATAAGTGTCTCTCGTGACAGTAAAGGAATATGAATATAGCTTGTTTAGTTTTTCTGAGATATAAACTTAGAGGCATGAAGAGCAATTTTAATATTTTTTCTATTATAAATATTAAACCAAAATCTTACAATTTATTTAAAATCTTTACAATGTGTACACATTTTTCAATCTTCTCAAACAGCATTAAAACAACAAATTTTCAAGTTGTCATAGATATTAGTTACAACAAAGTAACAGATTGCTGCTGTAACAAAAAGGTATTTCCAAAGAGGCATATAAGCTATTTTAAAGGCAGTTGTGTTTAATCTGCATATGAACAGTGGCCCTACCTTGTTAATTGTTATATTACTCAGTTTGTTTACTTTTATCTTTCAACAATCAAAATTCACACTTAAAAAATAAACAGTAGTTGGGGTGAAGGGACAGTGTTTTTTTTCTTCCTTCCTATCTGTACCCTAAATACATATGAGCCTTGAGAAGGACTTAAGGTAACTGCTTTTCATTTAAGTTAGCCATGAAAAGATAGATTTCAATATCAGTGTTTGATAATGTGATTTTTAAACTGCAAGTTTTACTTCGTTGTATTTTTTTTTCCTAGCATAAAGCAACTTGAAGATTAATAGGGGATGCGAGAGACTTAGTTCAGTAGCTTTGTCAGTTTCAGCAGTATCCTCTCAGGGTCAGCTTCTGCTGTTAGTCTTTGATGCAGTAGAAAGTATATCCCAAAAGAAATAAGAAAAGACTGCCATCATAAAAAAACAAACAAGCAACTTAAAGGGGCTTTGTGCAAACAGTGAACCTGAAGATACTTTGAGAGCTCTGAAATTCTCCAGGTACCAACTGACTTCTTTGAAACAGGAATTTTTCAGCATACATGAAGCACCACCTACTTGTTTTGTAAAATATTCCTGCAAACAGATCCCTTTAAAATCATTACAATTGTTTGCAGGAACAAGACAACAACATAGAGAAAAAATAAGTTAGCATTTAAGGCTGTACAAATCTGTGGTCATAACTCAGTTTTGAGTAGTAAGTACTCAAAGAGTACTCAACAACCTAGTTTCACAGTAGCCTTTGGGCCAGCTGCTGACTGTTTTTTAAGTGAGAGTTTGCTTGTGATCTCCATGCCTCAGGGTAGGCAAAGTGTACATACGCTCAGAGATTCTATCAGAATCCAGAGTTTAGCCCACAGGTGAGCAGAGTTTTCTTAGCTGCACAAGATTTATCAGTCTTAGCTGCTCTTTTGGGGTATTTACCTTGTTTATTTTATTTGTTGCAGAAACAGGCTTTTATTTGCTAAATGCCTATTAGAAATACGCCTTGCTCCAGTTCTTTGAAAAGAAGGTAGTATCAGGTACCTTACAGAAAACAGGCAAACATGTTTGCAGGCATGACCTGAAAGCCATTTTGATAGTTTCATTGATGAAAGTGCAATTCCATGTTAATTTTTTAATAATTCAGGTTTAGTGTATGAGGAAAAAAAGCTGCATAATCTTCACAGCTGCTGATTTTTGTCTTATGCGTTTCAGTTTTCTACATACCATATGTATTTACAGAAACATAAGAGAAATCTACTACTACCATTTCCCTCCATTTGTTTTACTTAGACATAGAGATGCAAGCACAAACCAAGCTCAAAACATGAATTTAGAAGCACTACATTGGCAAATAGTTTCAAATGGACATTTTCATAAATAAAACATTCATATACTTGATAATGACTGTAACACAGTAACTTTGAACACAAAGCACACATGCTATTTCAACAGGTTAATTAAATTTCAGTCTATAATGGACTTTATAAACTACTTACAAATTCTGAGGAGCACTAAGTGGACTTAGCAAATAAATATATTAAAGTCATAAGTTTGTGATGTTTAAATGTGTGATGATGGATCCTTGTTTGATAAATGCAAGGAAGTTTTATACAACTGTGTACTCATTTGCTTGCAATGCAAGTGCAATTTTAAAACTGGCTGTTCTGACAAGTACATTTATCAGTAAATCAAAAGACTGTTTTGTTGTCTCTTAACAATATATACACTTTGTGGCTTTAAGAAAACGATGTTACCTCCCTCGCACCTTTTACTGTACAAAATTTACACACATAAGAGCACACTCATCTTGACTCTTTACCTAAAGTGCATGTGAAATCTAGGAGAGAGAAAACGGAGAAACCTTAGTTAGAACCAGAAGTTAGGAGCTCTGCACTACAGTAATTGTTGCACTGGGATTACGTTATAGTTTCTCTCATAATTTGGCCCTCAAGGTTCTATTCCACTTTAACATAAAAGAAAAATAACCAACATTTCCCCATATCTCTGTATGGGGACAACAAGCTATCCCGTAAGCCAAATAAGAAGGTGTCAAGTGTTCCAAGCTGTAGCATGGAACACACAGGGGAAGGAGTATTCACTGTAAGCTCTCTAAATTCTCATCTATTTTACCTTTAAAAAGGTAAATTTTTGAGCAGGACTTCTAAAGCTCTGAAAAGAGGTTTAAAAAAATTGTCAGTTTTCTAACAAAGTCCAAGAATCAAACAATCAAATATCATTAGTTTAACTACTTATTTTAATATTCTCATTAAACTTTGGAAATAAAGATGATTATTCACTTCATGATTTTAATTAGTTTTAGCTATAATGAGAAGGAACTGTTTCTCTTAATGGAACGTTTCTACATTTTAACTTAAAAACTCAGCTTTAATGAACATTTGTTTCTACAAACCTGAATTGGGCCAAATCTGAGTTACAGTCTTACAAATGGCTACTTTGTCAGAACACTTGTAAAGTAAGTTGTGCTGCTGGCAGTCAAGTCACTAGGAATCCACAAGGTCTTCATCATGAAAAGAACCTTCAGCAACAGTTCACGCCTTTTAAAATGAAAACCAGAAAACACCATTTTCATTGCACAGATAATGCTAAATTATCTTTAAAAGGCAAAGGAATGCATTTACACATCTGGGAGTATATGTTTAATATGAAAATGTTTTAGGTAAAGAGAATACTTCTGTTTAAAATCTTTCAGACTCTCTCTCCAGTTCATTTGGTAGAGCAGCTTTATCAGAACCCCTCCTTCAGTCTTACATTCTTCCATAGATTTCCTCTCTTGCCTGCTAGGAGCAGTCTCTGTGCTGCAGGTTGTCAACTACATGGTTTCTTCTCTGGATTGTGAGAGATTCGATTGTTTTATGTGCCTGTTCCAGCTGGATCCTTAAACCTTCATTGTCTGCCTTTAGAACATTCCTTTCCTAAACAAACAAAAATATAGAATGGTGTTTTATTCTGAATTTGTTTCAGGACTGGCTGGTTGTATATTTAGGTTGACTGGTATAAACATAAGTTGATGTAGCTCTTATCAGCAGAACAGAATCAGTAACTTAACTGAGCATTTCCATAGGCCACCAATCTGTCCTTTTTGTATACTCTTAGAACTTTTCAGTTGCTGGTAATTGACAGTCACATCTACAGCCTGCATCTGTCTACTCTCCACTGCTCCTCTCATAACAGCAGTAATGTAGGTGAAACAAGAATACAGCTTACCCTTTACTGCTGTACTACTGCAGAAACTTATGTACAATGATCTAAAATACTAATTTATAACATCAGCTGCTGTTTAGTAATTGAGGTCAGGATCTGCTAAGGGAGAAAGGACAAGTGTAAATTGTGGGACTCCCATGAATGGGACATTTTTAAGAAACAGTTCTTATAATTACATCCATACTTAACATCCTTGTCTATATTCAGTGTGCTGTTGATTGAAAGAGAAGTGGTCCATACTGGAAGTTTCTTAATAATTGCCTTAAACTCTGTCTTAATAGACCAATTATCTTTCATATAAGATGAGCTTTCTTCAGCTACAGCAAAGGATACTTTGAAAGTTATACTGATCATTCAAAGACCAGGCTTTGGTCCTGTTGTTAGATTGTTTCCATGTTAGTCCAGCTCAGAATGGTGATAATGAGTAAAGTTTGAAAATACGTCCACCTTTGTTCCTCATAATCATGTCTGGATCCATCCATCAATCTCATTGTTGATACTGTGATAGCCTCTTTTAATGTGTCTGGAAAGCTGTTGTTTCTACAAACCTCAATTTGGGAAAAAATAGCTACTTTGTTAGAACACTTGCAGAGTAAGGTGAGCCACAATTGGGCAGATGCAGATGAAATCTAGCAAGAAGCATGTCTGTTTACACAGAAGTATTTCTTGGTAACTTAAAGTTATCAAAAATAAAAGAAGGGATTCACTGTCAGTTGAATGAAAGCAGAGGTCCCCTACCCTCCCCCTGCTCCATATATTCTATTGCTTAGGGAGGAAGAGAACCAAAAGCAAGAAGAAATTCAGGACTATGTTATTTGTTCTAAGAAGTAACGTCCTTATCCTAAGCAACCTGATTACAGTCACATTCTTGCCTGTCACTTTTAAGACTGACAAAGATCAGTGTAGTCATAGCAACAACTCCAAAATTTATTCCATAAACCCTGTGCTAGTGACTAAAATATCTGCATGAAGTGAAGCATCACTTGGAGTTAAAGTGACTAAGAATTTATGATGTCATTCATGGATTGCTTTGGCAATTAATTACACCAGAGTAAGCTGACATATTCCCACCCAGCAACTCCCACACATCTTCCAACCACTTTACACAACTGTTGCATAAAACACAATTTTTTTCATCAGGTTATCTACCTGCTCAAGTTCGTAGTATGAGGGTTTACAGTTGCGATGCTCCTCCTTGATTTTCTGGCTGGAGTCCTTGTTTTCCCATTTAACATATGCCCTTCTGCGGCCTAGAACTGGGCTTGGACGTGGGGATGGTGAAGCTGCCTGGAGATAAGGATTTTCTGGCATTCTATGTTCTTTCTTCTCTGTCTGCCTACGAAATACATCACCAGCCAGCATTGCAGGATCAGTCTGTGTACCTTTATGAACGACAGCTGGTTTCAGTCTCACTGAGATTTTCTGAGCTGAGGAACCCATGAGCATAATGGTTCGGTCCTTGCTGTCTTCATTGTGTTCCACTGCTTCTCCATTAGGAAATGTGAATGGTCCTTCTTCTTGTCCTATGGAACATGCATAGTAAATTGAGTCAAGATCTTATCCCAGGAAGGGAGAAAGAAGAGACATGATAATAACAAGATTTTTGTAAATAAACCAACATTTATTCCTTGTTTGGTTTATATTGATTGCCCTCCAAAACTGGTGTCACTGAAATTCTTCAATGCTATGTCTCACTTTGCCCTATCTCAGTAATAAAAATACTGTTCAGTAGGAGGAAAATGGGTGTACCACCAAGGGCAGGTAAAGAAAAACCTCCAGATGGCTAAGAGGTTTTATACAGACCACTGATTTTAGTGACTGGACTGGAAGATTAAACCCAGGTGTTAGTCTAGCCTTATCACAACTTGCAGCTGTAAGATACAAGTTAACTCATCCACTTTATAACATGAAATAATTCCATTTTTAGTTTTACACTGCTTTTGCATAGGTCATCCTGAAATAATTTTACTTTTGCAATTACTTTACTGGGTGGGAGCAGGGACCCCACAGTATTAGAAGCAGTGGGTAAAAGATGCGATTAAGGGATTTTTAAAATAACTATTTCATATAAAATAATTTCTGTTGTTCAGAAGAAACCAAAATTAGACTGCATGTTCAAACACATGAGGAGAAAGAACAAAGTCAGCCCAGTAGATGCGGCAGGCTCAGGAAAATTAAATAAGGATATGGATGAACACATGAGGCTTAGACCTTCAGCCTAGGCCTGAATTCTCATCCTTCAACATGACATAGGATGGAGAGGTACCACATTTTTGCACACTGGGTGATGATGAAGCAACACACTACAGTTCAAGCTCTTTTTAAGCATGACATCCCACAAGGTAGCTGTTGTCCAGTGCTGCAGCCACTGCTGGCGTAATCTTAGAGATACACATGGTCGGATGTAAAGATAAATTGGCTACATTGTGCTCCACACAAATGCTAATAGGAAGCCTAAGAGGGAATGTGGGGGATCTGATGACATGCATCCCCGAGTTCTGAGGGAACTAGCTGATGTGGTTGCCAAGCCACTCTCCATGATATTTGAAAAGTCATGGCAGTCAGAGGAAGCCTCTGGTGACTGGAAGAAGGGCAACATTATGCCTGTTTATGAAAATGTTTAAAAGTACAACCCTGGGAACTACCAACGTGTCAGCTTCACATCTGTGCCTGGGAAGACTGTGGAACAGATTTTCCTAGAAGCCATGCTAAAGCACATGGAGGATGATGAGGTGATTAATGGCAACCAGCACAGCTTCACAAAGGGCAAGTCCTGCCTGGCCAGCCTAGTGGCTTTCTATGATGGGGTGACCACACCAGTGGACACAGGAAAAGCAATAGATGTAATCTCTCTGGACTTCTGTAAAGCTTTTGACATGGTATCCCACTGCATCCTTCACTCTAAATTAGCCAGATATGGATTTGAGGGGTGAACAGTTCAGTGGATAAGGAATTGGCTGGATGGTTGCATTCAGAGAGTTGTGGTTAATGGCTTGATATTCAGAAGGAGATCCGTGACAAATGGTGTCCCTTAAGGGTTTTCACTGGGACCAGTGCTGTTTAATGTTTTCATCGATGATATAGAATCATGGAATCACTAGGTTGGAAAAGACGTTTTAGATCATCAAGCTGAACTGTACCTGTCCACTACTAAATCATATCCCTAAGCAATTAATATACTTGTTTTTTAAATACCTCCAAGGACAATGAGTCCATGAGATCAGGGGCACGCTCAGCATGTTTGCAGATGATAGCAAGATGAGTGGTGCAGTTGTCACACAAGAAAGAGATGTCATCCAGAGGACCTGGCCAAGCTGGAAAATTGGGCCTGTGTGAACTCATGAGGTTCAACAAGGCCAAGTGCAAGGTCCTACACCTGGGTTGGGGCAATCTGTGATTTCAAAACAGGCTGGAAGATGATGTGATTGTGAGCAGCCCTGTGGAAAAGGACTTGGGAGCCAGCAATGTGCACTCACAGCCCAGAAAGCCAACTGTATCCTGGGCTGCACCAAAAGAAGTGTGGCTAGCTGGTCAAGGGAGGTGATTCTCCCCTTCTACTCTGCTCTTGTGAGACCTCACCTGGAGTATTGTGTCCAGTTCTGGAATCCCCAACATAAGAAGGATGTGAAACTGTTTGAACATGTCCAGAGGAGGGCCACAAAGATGATCAGATAGCTGGAGCACCTTCCCTATGCGGACAGGCTGAGAGAGGTGTGGTTGTTCAGCCTGGAGAAAAGAAGGCTCTGGGGAGACCTTATACCAACCTTCCAGTATCTGAAAGGGGAGGGAAAATCTGGGGAGGGAATTTTTACAAGGGGATGTAGTGATAGAACAAGGGAGAGTGGCTTTTGATTTGAAGGGGGAAGAGTTAGACATTAGGAAGAAATTTTTCGCTATGAGGTTGGTGAGGCACTGAAACAGGTTGCCCATGGAAGTTAGAGATGTCCCCTTCTTGGAAGTGTTCAAGGCCAGGTTGGATGGGACTTTCAGCAGCCTGATCTAGTGGGAGGTGTCCCTGCCCATGACAGGGGAGTTGGAACTGGATGATCTTTAAGGTTCCTTCCAACCCAAACCATTCTATAATTTTTCAACAATTCTATGATTCTATGAATTCAGCAATATGATTCTGAAATACAACATAAATAATTGTATCGAAGTGGAAAGCAGATTTGAAGAACATTAGATACAGGCAAAGAGCAGGACAGAAATTTAAAGAAAGTGATTATGGAGAGAGTTTGAATATCAAAATCAAAAGGAAAGCAAAACAAAAGCAGCCTGAGTCTTATTCAAGGACAGCACTTGCTCCTTTGGAGGCCTACATTTTAATACACAATACGTAAAGTTGATACAGCTTGTTTGATGCAACAAGAAAAGAACAGAGATGTGTAGATTTTTTATTTCTGATCAAGTGAAAGATGGACTGATGAAGAGGAGTTGTAGATTCTGCTACTGAAACAGAAACAATAAACACTAGTAGCCCTGGGTTTTCCTAGCATTCAGATATGCAAATAAACTGACTTTATAAATGGCACATTGAAATCCGAGTCAGAATTTTAACAGCACAATAGTCACTTAATGTGACAACAGTGGTAAAAAGTGGAGTGTACTGACTTACTTGTAATTTTTAACACTTGTGAGAGTGTTAAATGAACCTGTCAACTGTTCAGTTTACGGCATCTAGTTCTCATGAGTGTCTGCCAGAAGACTTACTCAGTTTTTGTGGAATTTGTGCACCACACATTGTGCAGTATGACAAGAGAGCTCATAGAAAGGGAGTTCTTAATTATTCAGACTAGAACAGGAATGATCTTCTTGGGTACACTCACACCTGATTCTAGTTTATATGTGGATAATACATTGCAATTAAAACCTAAAATGGTACTGTATAAATCAGCTTTAAAAGAAAAAAGAACAAAGGAAATATTATCTAAATCTTTTGATATTTTTAATGTGACTTTTTCTCACCGTGGAGTTGTTCTTTGACTCCTATTGGGCAGAGACTTGAAGCAAGAGCAGATGTTGGGCTGCTGTCCATAACTGAAATTTTGGGTCTTCTCTTGCATTCTATCACAATCAGATCTTTGCACTGCTTGTGACAGTTCATTCCACAGTCTGTAAACAAAACAAAGTTTACACGATTCAGTGGCTCCGTTGTAGCATCTAGAATCATCTCTCACGCTGTGCTGTCTCCTCAGGAAGCGATAAAGTTTCTTTGTTGTTCTCTACATGAATTACTCCTAACAACAAACATTTGGTAAACAGACTAACAACTCTTTGCTATATACACCTAAAGTTCCTTTTCAATGTGAAAGTACAAAATAGCAACATTCAGTCAAAACAGCTTTCTGACTGTAGGAGTTGCAGAGAAAGCAGATACCTTTATGAGGAAGACAGCTTTGCAAATACACACTGTGATTGTGTTGCACAGATGTCACAGAATGTTGGTGTTTGCAGCCATTGGAACAGAAGAGTTTGATCCCAAACCCTTTGGATTTAATGATGTTATGCAAAGGCTTAGAGCCATCAAATATGATTTCCTTCATCTTCACATTTCTTCTTGACCATCTGTCTGACATACTATTCTTGAATCAGTCTCCTTCCTGACAGGACAGACTAAATGGATCCATAGACATAGCAATGGATCTCATGATGATCAGGGGGTTTTGTCATTCACCATCAATTACAGGTTAAAACTAACAAAGTATGAAGCATCTTACCTTTGCATCTATAGCCTTGTTTAATGACTCCCCATAGCTGAAATTCAAACAAACAATTATTAATATATTTCTCTGCGCATTTGATACCTCCAGATATAAAAATCCATTAGAAGTTCCTCTCACAGAATCATAGAATGCCTTGAGTTGGAAGGAGCCCACGAGGAACATCAAGTCCACTCGCTCCTAAGGTCTAATTAACTGCAGAATACTTTGACTTTCAACCCTTTTAGTGGTAGTATCAAAATATAAAGTATTTACCTCTTTAACAAAACATAGAGTATTTTCTGCACACTCCTCAATTACTAACAAAGCAGCTTGGGCTAGTGTCTAATGAATACATCAGCAAATCTAACAGGTCCATAGAGAAGTTTTGGAGCTGGAGTAGATGCAGCATTCCATCTCAGCACCCTTGTTTGATCCCAGCTAAATTGAGGATTGGCGTGAGAGTAAATTTTACTAAATCTTTCTGTGCTAAATGCAGAGGATATATCATGATTGTGCCAGGACATGAGTTCTAACAGCCCGTGGAGTGGAAAGTTCTTGATTGAGAAGTCTTGCCCAAGACTGTATCTGGTGACAAAACCAAACACCAAAACGTAGGAATCATGTTTAAACAGACAATAGTACTGCCAAAACAGGTGTAAAGGGTACCTGAAATAGCTACACAGGCAGAAGCTTGGAGTTCTATATAGCTTCACCGGTGTTTTAGATTCATTTCTGTATATGACACAGTGTGATTATGAGATTACAAAGGCATGATTCCAAACTACATTAACATAATTTACAACAAAGTAAGCTTACAAATCCAGCACAGTTGTCACAGAAGGTAGGCCTTAAGTAAGTGGTCTCTTGGAAGTTGTGAGCAAAGCCGAGTCCTAGTTTGGAATAGATTGAGCTAGCCCTCATAAAGTAAGCTGTTATTTCATCTCTGCTAATCAGACCTTCCCTGCAAACAGAAAAGAAACATTGGGTTTTTTGAGACACACATTTTCTTAGAAGCACAAGGAAAATTAAACATCTTCACAATTTATAATGGCAATGTTTTCATGAACTAAAACCTACAGTGATCTCAGCAATCTTGTCAACTGCTCCCAAAATCTATAGAAGGTTATCTACACAATCGAAGTGCAGCCTGTAAGGGTAAATAAAACATCTGCATATTTCATGCAACTTTACAACTACATAGAAAATCTCTGAATAACCGTTATTGTATTTTTCCATGCTTTAATATGTTAAGAAAAATGTTCTTAATTTGACCAAAATATACAATTGCCAATTATCTATTTTTGAGGGACAGGGCCATCTTAATAAAATTTTTTTTAGTAGTGTTAACGGAATATCATCCAAAAACTATTTCTTTCTATTGTCTGTTCTTCCTCCTACATCAGCCTGGTTATCAGTGCTGTAAGCTCATGAATATATCATGCACAACAGACTTAGAAATTGGGTTTGTATGTTTTCACTTTTATTTCTGGGTGAAGAGGGTGATTTTACCACCCTAATGATAGTAATAGAATTTAAAAAGAAAAACTCAAAAGAACCCAAAGCTGAAAAGTTGATAATCAGAACTAGCTTAGAAAAGATTTGTAGCTACTCACCAGTCCTTAGCCATTACACAAAATGAGAATGGAAAACTGGCAGCTATCTTTTCAAATTCTTCCTGGGAAATGTATCCATCCTGATCATGGTCATAGTTTTTGAAGACAGACTGTGCAAAGTAACAGTATAACAGTTTATAATGTGAGTGAGCTGACTTTAGAGAGTCTCCACAATATTTATGGATTTCCTCTCCCATTTTCTCCCACTTTCTTCTAGTATGTACTAAACGGTGCAACAGTAACTGCTTTTTTGTTTTTGTTTTTGTTTTTTTTTTTTTTGGCTTGAGTCTAAAGAAGGAAGACTTCTTGATTTTTAGCAAAATGTCAACATAGGCTGGACTAAAAAATTCACTGCACAATGACACCTCTTTTTCAGTTTTACTTTAGGACCATTATATCTACATATACAACTTGAACTAATGCTTTATCCACTTAATGTTATGTCAAAGTGTTTATATAATAGATTTGGCACGTAGACATGTAGAATTGGCATGTTGGCACTTGTAGAATGGCATTACTGTTCTTCTCTGGCCCTAAGGCAAGAGCACACCCTGGCCAAATTTAGAAATATATTCCAAAACAGCATGTATCAAAGGATACCTAGCAATAAAAACTGCTTAGAAGGAAAAGGGATGAAGCAGAGATGTGAAGACCAGCTCTTTATGTCTTCCTCTCTCTCAGTTTTGGAAGTAGTCATCCGAGCTAACTCGAGGGTTTCTAGTAAAGCTGGTGACACAAATGAGACACAGCAATGGCAGCTAGTAAAAAAGCCATTGATAAACATACTTTCAGACTTCACCAATAACTTAATGTTGGAGTCACTGGTAGAAACGGACTCCCTGGCTCCCTGGAAGAATGACTCTGGGAGTATACAAACCAGCACTCACATTCCCTCCTGGCTCTTTAGCCATTTAAGCAATTTCCCTTCCTGTCTCACCAGCTGCTGTTGCTATTTACAGCTAGGCAGAACTATCTGTTTGTAAGAACAGAAGTGCTTACAAAATCAACACATCTTTGAATTCATTCAGATTTTTTTTTCCTTTCTGTCTTCTCATACGTAGAGAATAAGGCTACAACTGACAGGTTAGGTAAAGGAGCCAACCATACTTACATCTACCATCCTCTGAACATGTTTGCTGATGGTTTTTGGATCGGGTTTCGGGGCTACTCCTGAGGCCCAGTCTGCAACTACTGGTGGTCTAGAAGGTGTCAATGGCTAGAATAAATTGAACAAAACTTAAATTTATGGAACATGGAAAGATTATCAGTATTATACTACTTTCATTTGCGACAATGGGCTATGCTTTACAGGACTGGAGAAATGGTCTGTTGGACCCAACATCATACTTCTGATAATTACATTGTACTTCAGTGGAAGCTCCTCTCTGAACTGGTCATTCCTAAAATTGCCAGTTGACTAACAGCATTGTAAATTCACCATCTTTTCCACATTTATGAAACAAGAATAAAACTGCAATATAGCACTCATGAGTCCGATTGTTTGTATTACATAAGAATTTTTTCATTTAAAAGAATCAGTATCAATTGCCAAGATTGAGCCCAGTATCCCTTCACAAGTAACTTCATTGGTATTTGTGTTTATATTATAAAACCGGATATGGTGTCAAGTCTGCCATATATTCCAGCTTAGCCTTCACCATCAACCAAACAATTTGTGCTTTAACAGATATTGTTCAGTCTATAAAACTAAAATGTTTTCTATTTCGCATACATTAAAATAAAATGAATACAAGGATAAAAGTTACATTACTTATAATGAAAGTATTTTTGTTAAGAATCTGGAAAGGCCCTTACAGCAGCTCGGTGACTTCGTGGCTCTCGTGCATATGAAAGCTCATAAATTTCATCTTCTGTGTAATAAAGATCAAGGGATAGCTGAAAACAAACACAACATTATTTTCATCCCAAAGCAGTCACTACTACTTGACGTACTTCCTCCTGGCATGCATTAGAGTTTTTGGGGTGGGTTAATTTTTAATTTATGTTGCACCTAGGAAAAATACACGAGATGGACAGCTGTTCACAGTGATTTGAAATGGGTACATTTCTAAATTCTAGTCTGTTATTGCCATTATCTGGAAATCTGTAACAGTACACAGCCACAGTCATCAACACAGCAAGCGCCTGTAGGCATAACTACCAGTCAGTTAATAAGTAATTTTAAAAAACCTGTTACTCCCGTAGTATTCAAGTGTTCTATTATGCAACTAAGCACAAAAGCACTGTCCTAATGAAACTGCCTAAAAACCCTAATTCTCAGAAAACCAATTTAAGCCTATCATATTTATCCATGTGACCATGTTGAACTAGGAAATATATGATGATGATAGAAGATGGACTTGTACATATTTAGTGAGAACCTTTAGCTGTCAATAGCAGTTATGTAAAGTGAGAAACATTAAACTTTGATATAGAAATTTGAATTTATAACCAAATTTACACCTTGGCTTTCACAAAAATATAGCAAATATTTTATTGACTGGAAACAAATTTCAAGCTAAGAATAAGGATTGGTAATATGACACTCGTTAAATACCCACATGAATATATTCACACTAGGTGTGATTTGACTGCATAGAAAAGCCACATGTAAATGTGTTATAAGCCTCAATCCATGGCAAGTCTAAAGAAAATATAAATTTCCTTATATAGTCAAGATCACAGCAATCACATGCATATAAACTAAGAAACTAAAATATGCCCTTTTATCTAACATATAACATTACTCAGATTGCAGATACAAAATTTCCTTGTGAACAACTGCAAGAATTACTGCTGTAGATAATAGTGAATAATTTGAGATTCCTTGGGAAATCTTGAAGCAGTTTCTGACACTCAAAAACCAAAAATCCAAATGTTGATACTTCTATGACTTATTGACTTATGCATGTAATTACTAATACCTCTTCAAACTGATTTGCCTGCTAATGGGAAAGCATATGACTAAAAGAAACAGGAGAAGGAGAAAATTGTTGGAACAATCAGAGAACAAACAGGAAAATTATGTGCTCTAGAATATGGGTAGATTAAAAATTAATTATTTCTTTTAATTTATGTCCTATAATATATAGCTACATGAAATTGTGGCCAAAGTCCTACATATCTGTAATAGCCATTTTTATAAAACATTATTTAGAAAATTACTAAACTTAGAAAAATTTGAGACAAAACACTTAAAACATCGGTTGGAAGAAATTCTTCACTTTATGTAGCTCTATTTCAGACCCTGAGAACATGTGCTGACTTTCACACACAAGTGCTCCCAGACAGAACAAATAACCTCAAGCACATACGATTTTTTATCTATTAGATTCTTTCTGAAGCAGAGCTTGTAACTGGAAAGTGAAAGCAGCCTAACTAGTTTTTCCAAGCTGAGATTATGGCCAAAGAAAACTGAAAAAACAAGAAAGGCAGATTAACTATTTTAATAAAAGGTAGTATTTTAACTTACTAGGAGACGGTAAAACTACTGTTGTGACATATGTCTAAGGTATTAATGAGTTTGTCAATAACATGGCACTGACTATCTGACTGGAAGAGCAGTACAACAACTCTGTTTGACTAATACTTATGTCAATCAGTTTTTTTAATACCTGATGAAACTTGGCTAGAGATGTGGTATGTTTAACCCTGCATATCTTGAAGGATTTAACTTTCATGTGAAAGTTTGTATGTTCAACACAAGGAAGCTTTGTATGCAATTGTACTTCTCCAAGGTGCACCTGAGGAAGCTTTACTTCTTTCTCCCTATTTAGGTTTAATCAGCAGGGGATTCAGAACACTTCCTTAGTGAAAGTACAGACAGAATGCATAATACTGTAGTATAGCAGAAATAAACATTTCTTTCCCTTATAGAAACAATTGGAGGTATACTGCCTAACTGGCACCTCTACTCTTGCTGCCCAAAATATTAGTACCACCTTTTCCTCTTCTGGTATTATTGTACATTTCCTAAAGGAAAAAAAATCATAGAATATTATATATTTATAATTAATGGAATTCCCTACCTAGTTGTTTGAGAGATATATGAAATTATTTTTAAAATTCAGGTATTTATCTCCTCTAACTGACTTACCGTAAGCAAATGAACAAGGTCCATATTAGCCTCCAGGGGAAGTGGCATTTCCTGGAGTTGTACCAGATCATTTATGTGGTTATACAGAGAGTACAGTTTGTATATGTTAATTTTTTTGTCCTCTAAGTAGTCTGGCATGCCCTCATAAAGTGATATCAGGTCTTTCAGATGGACCCCAAGGATTGGGATCTTAAAGTTACTGCACTCGTTATAGGCACGTCGGTAACTGTCGTAATTTCTGTAAGATGAAAGCAATTCTGTCATCTCATTAAACACCTAAAAATAAAAAGAGAAAACAAAAATATCAAAATTAGTTCCTTTTTTTTGTTTTAGTCATACAGCACAAGAATTTCTCATTTATTGTTAAGGGGTATTCACCTCACTTAATTTAACTGTCTATAATATATCCTTATAGATAGTTAATCTGTAGGCTAATCTACAATGTTGGTCCTCCTACATGTCTTACATAGTCAATAAGAAAGCAGATCCTCTCAAATCAAGAGCATGGGCATGCAGGTAACATATAAGCACAGCACAAGCTCTCTGACCTTCATAAAAGCAACCATCTTCACCTAAAAATGTA
This sequence comes from Coccyzus lansbergi, assembly GCA_033558105.1. Lineage (NCBI taxonomy): Eukaryota > Metazoa > Chordata > Aves > Cuculiformes > Coccyzidae > Coccyzus > Coccyzus lansbergi. The sequence continues at coordinate 595,116 of JAUMJK010000118.1, forward strand.
GAATGCACTTCTCTGGCCTCCAGGTCACCAGCTGGTCCCAGCAGAGAAATCCTACACTGTGTTATGGTCCCATCACAGCTTGACCAGAAATCCTACTACAGTTCAAGGTGGCACATACGTGCTTTTAAGAAAACTTTTTTCCATGGAAATCAAGAAGAAACAATATATTTGACTTGTTAATCTTAAGTTTAGCAGTATAAATATTTCCCTAATTTAAAACTATCCAGGTACAAAGCTGACGCAGCATTATAAAATCAATGGATGAATGATTTCTTGTGGAAGTTTCAGACTACTCCCTCGATTTTTAACCCTGAAAAGTTGTTCATTATAGTTAAACTTTAAATATGTTCTCAACTCACTAATTAGCAGCCTTTATATACCCGCTTTCTATTAATGCTTGTATACATTTTCTTGATGCAAAAAGTTATGCAAATGATGGACGTGTGTGTAGTCCACTCCTCATGACAAAATTTGTAAAACAGCATGTTTCTAAAATAAGCTTGCTAACTGCTTTTATGGATCCTAAGAGCTGCAATTATTATCAGTGGGAAGTCATACTTCTGGTCTATACTCCGAGTATGCATTCTTCACTCAGTGATCATTCTGTGATCAAAGCAGATTCATTAGGTATCTATATGAAAGCATTCAGGTCCCAAACAAAATAAAACAATAAAGCATGTGAGTCTCTTAAGAAGTCTCTTAAGAATTCATTCCATTGCTAAAAAATATGCTTCCCTTCACAGTTTTAGTCAGCAGAATCTCAGAAAAAAAAAATCTATCTGTATTTCACGAGAATTTATTAGGAAATCAAAACTGATTCCTAACATTCCACTGTATTATAATGTGTGAGTGTTAGGCCTAAGTTTGTTCAAATCTGAACTACATAAAAACTGCCATAGGGAAAGATCCGATTAAAAAAATGTTCCTTCTAGCTTTAAATGCAAAGTGCAGAGGTATGTGCCAGCATTTCATAGACTCAGGATGGTCAGTGTCACTACGGACAATGATAGTTTGGTTCTCAAATGTTCTATGAACCAACTGTCTGGTTTTGTGTTTGAATGCTATTCTGTACTACTGCATATAGATGAAAATGCAGATTGTCACATGTGAGTATTAAACATTAGAGAAGCTATACAAATCTTGAAGAAATGTGAGGTGGGAAATGTAGGAGTTACTGGTGTAGAGATGAAATGACAAAGAAAAAACTTTAAAATCAAAGTAAGTCTTCCTTTTTCTGTTTTTTTCCTGTCTTTCTCTACATTTTATCTAATTAAATAAGGTTGGTTTTTGTATGTGCAATGACAAAAAAAGTTAGAAATTATCTTATATGTAAAACTTAGAGGAGTAATACCAACCTTAATTACATCATGAGGAACACATGAACTTGTTTCCTTGAGTCTGGAAATGGAACTGTGACAGAGACCTCCTATCACTGCCATTAATGTGTTGAAATTCTGCAGCTGTTGGAGCTTCTGTGTGGACATACAAACAATACATATTTATTATTTAAAGGTTCATGTTGTTCAATATGCACATCCAAGTTCTACATTTCCTCTATTGTCTTCCTCTAAAGTCTTGCAAGTTTTGTGCCACTATCCATTTGACTTCATTTGTTTAGGTAATGAGTTGTGATTTTACTGGGTGTAACTTGTACTTCTACTACTGTATTAAATCAGATATTAATTCTGCAGACATAAAGTCTTTAAAGTAATTCCTCAGTACATCTCCCTTCTCCCATAGTCTATCACAACTAGGAAACACTGCCTTCTATCTCGGTTGTGACTGCAGTTGAATTGGTATGTAAAGAATACCAATAAGACTACAGCTCTCCTACCCAGTCAGGCTTGTCTGGGAGAAATGCTTCTGCTTAAGGTCAAAGGTGTGCTAGTGGTTCATGCTCTGGAAAGGCAGTCACAGCTCGGAATCTTACCAGCTGATTCAAAAGCAAGTATTTTTTTTTACTGAAAACAATTTCTCAGAATGAATATAAGAAAAAGATGGTGATGTGACACTGTTACAACTGAATACTTGGTATGAAACCATAGCATACACAAATATTCATGCTGTACGTGTGAACCAGGAGATCTGTGCCAACACTGCCAACCTACCCTACAGTAGTATGTGAAGAACAACTAAGGGACTGTACAAGAGAAAGATAAAATAAACACCACACATGGCAAAATTTAACTGACCTGTGCAACATGAATGAACTTGACAAACACTTCAGCCCGAAGCTGTGGTGTTGGTCTGCTGAGAACCATCAGCTGTACCCACTGAGAGATACCATTGCAAAGAGCAATTGACCTTTCCATTGTTGGATTCTCCTTCACGCAACTATTCACAATGTAGTTTTGATAATCTGAGAACTTAATAAAACAAAAAAGTGAAAAGAAAACTCATGTACAGTTTCATGTAGCTCATGACCTGTGTGCAGGTACAGGTCTGCTTTTCAATTTAAATATACAAGACATATTTTATACCTTAAATATACATAAGATCGAATCTCTCCTTTGTAAAAGCTTTGTTCAGTTCAAAGCAGAAGGCTTCAACAAATTGAATTAAAGGAAAGCATCTTTTCACCATAATTTGTATCACATCATTTGCATTATATGTAACTCAGGAGCCCTTCCTCCCATCCTCAGTGGCTCCACAGATCCATTGAATCTAGGCTGTTACAGAGAAGACTGAACCAAATTTAATGTATAATCTAATAATCCTGTGATAGTTTCAGGAAGTATAATGAAATTAAGTGGTTTATGAAGCAAGGGCACACTTTGGAATTCAGTTACACTAATACAAAACGAAAGATCATTGAGATTGATATAAAACTGAGATAAGACCATCAAGAATGAGGCCTACAGGTTCCTTAATATTTTTAATGCAGCTTGTGAAGTTCTCTTATTTAACCAAAGTAACGTGATATTGTTCAGTAGACACCTGTGTGTGACTTTTTTAAAACCATTTTTCATTAAGATAAAAAAGATTCAGTAATTTTGTTTTGTTGATGCAATGTTTATCTATGCAATTGATTTTCCACTAATAAGAATGCACAAGAATTGGCACCATCAGAAAATGAGATATGGGATTTATACATCCATTCTTTACTTTGACTTCTAATACTAACACCTTAAAAAAATTCATAGTTGTAATAGACACATATTCCTTTCCTAAAGCCACAGGAATATGCCAAATGGTATTAATCCTTAAGAAAAGGTCATAAATTGTCAGGTTGCTGTTTGCTTCCTGATCTTCTTGTCTCACTTTCTCTTCACTTTTTAATTTTTTTTCCATCTGAAGATGGTTTAATAAGCATGTTGGTGTTGGGTTGATGGCTGGACTTGATCTTAGAAGTCTTTTCCAACCTTCATGATTCTATGATTTAATAAGAACTATTAAGACTTTAAAAAGCAGATATGACAGCAGATATCTCTGGATTTGTTCCCTTTTTAAATTAAAAATGGAAGAAACATTAATAGTGATAAGTAGAGCTGTCTCTGAGATTACATAGTACTTACTTCCAATTACTATTTCAATTTTGAAGCCCAGCCAGCTTTGGCTGGATCTTGAAATTTAAGCATGTACTCTATACAGATAGATAATTTCTCAATATCTGACTACATAATTATGGACTTCATAGCAGTTTCAGCACAATTATGAGTCAGTTAGATGAGTTTAGATTTTGTTCTCAGTAGTTCTCTCCTTCAGAAAAGATTTTTTGAAAATGCCGAACAAATTTATATCTAACGTACTACTTAAAGTTTAAAAACCATTTCGGTGCAAGAATTTATTAACAAAGTCAGCTTTAAACAAGATTGTTAGCAGCAGATACAGTAGTGAAGTCCAGGTACTTAAATAATGCAAGAGTCTGGTTTTGTAATAACTAACTTATGAGCCTCAACAGGAAAGCAGAATCCATATCCTTACAAGAGACTGTAGCCTCCTTCAATTTTATGTCTAGAAATGAAACTGCTTTCTGAACAGCAGCAGACCTGTAGTTATTATGCTGTGAAGACCACTCCCTGCATTTTTGTTTGCTGCAAGATAACTTGGTGTGTCATGGAAGATTTTGGTGTCTGCTGTACATGTTCAGGGGACCAGGTATTCCTTTCTGACTTTCAAATGACCATACATACGAATAGTTATTCCAGTGACTGATAACACAGCTGGTCCTTTGCAACCTTTTCCCCAGTATATGCAACCATGTGGCTTAGCATATCATGAACACATTCTGCAAAGATTTAATGAGTATAGCTATTTATTAATTACACTTTATTTTCTGATCTGAGATATCAGTAAACTTGACCTATACCAAAACATATGCAGGGCTCCTGCATATAAAAATGTACACAAGCATGAAACTGTTGGAACTCCATGACGTATCTGACATCGACTGCAATCATACTTGTTATGCCCATTGATCATTAAGTACCTTACGTCTGCACAGAGCTTGAAAACATTGAGTTATACAAGCTTTGCATATTATTACTGCCTACAGGCAGAAATCTGTGCATGACTTTGGTTCTATGGCTTTTTGAATTCAGCACAAAACATGAAGAGTTATGTACTGTCAGCTTCAAAATAAAGTATACTAACACATGACTCTGAAATCTTCCACAGTGTATTGAAAGTCCCTTTCCTTGCAAGACACCATCTTCTAATTGTAGGGTTTCAAAACAAAAAAAACACCAAACCCACACCCACTAAATAACCAAAATAAACAAAACCCCCTAGAAATTCCACTTTGCTTTCACTGTTATCATCACACTGACTTTGCAACCATCACAGATTTTGGGTTCTAATGTGTAAACTGTATCAGGTTTGAAGAAAAGTAATAAAGTAAAAGTAAAGTAGCATACAAGTACGCAAGTGAAAGCAAGGTGCATTGGGAAGATGGCATCTTATTAGCTACCAACATAGCTGAGAAAACAAATCAAATTAATAAAAATATTATATAAATCATTAAGAATTGTTTGTGTACTTGAAAGTTTGTCTCAAAATATATTTTAAACATCCTTTAAATTAAAAAATAGCATTTTCTCAAGTGCTGTCCCTAGTCTTTATTTCGCTATGCACAATCAAAAATGGCAAGCAGAATCTAGTGGACATCTATAAAGACAGTCCATTAGTCACTGAACAAGAATGCTGCACTCTTTCCTACAGCCACAGGTTAATGTTCTAGGAGAATATTCCTAGTTTTCTTTAGAACATTTCATCCTGATTGCTTATTTGACTCAGAAGAGGCTGCTTATTCTTATGCCCCAGTGACACCACTTGTTCTAACAAAAAGACATTATTTGGAACAAGATCAAATGGTTTATTCCTCTTCCCTCCAACTGACTTTGCCCCGACTCTGCTCTGTTGCTTAAAACCTTCACCTTCCCCATCTCAAATGGCTGCAGCACGAGGATATATATGACACAAACTCAGCTTGTCCAACAGGTTGCACTGCAGGGTTAATTGTGCAATACTACCTCTCTCTCATCTTTTTTACATCTTTCCCATCTTTGTTTAAAATAAATAAATCAATCAATAAATATAAATAAATCACTTACTGATATTCTTCTGAAAGACTTAAATTCAAGATAGGTAAGATGATCTGACAGCTCCTCTGGCTCAAGGTGATCAAAAAGAAGTGATACTTTCCGTTTCTTACTGGTGTTGGTCTTTACACGCTGTGTCAGCTTTCTAGACCAATCCCTAGAATTTCTTTTAGACAAATTTTAAAACAGAGTTACCCTGAGTTATGTTCTGAAGAGCAAAATTTTCATCCCTCCCTAATACAGAACCAACATTTTTTTATGTCCTACTACAATAGAAATGAATTATTTGAATTTCTAAACAGCAAACTCCTTTCATGCATTAGAGATTATATGACAAAACATTATTGTTAGTCTTTAAGTAGCATACTGATGTAGCAGGTAAATACAATACTAAGCAGCATGAAATTAACCACTGCACTACCAGAATTGCTGTCCATAACTTTGTCTTCATTGAACACATGCAGTGCTCTTCCATTTAATAACTCTTACAGATTTCCTTTGACTAGCCTCTGAGTAAGAACTGTCCCTCTATGCTATTTGACCATGGAATAATGAAATTTAATTAGATTTGAAAAATTAAGTATCCTCTATCATAACCAGGTACAAAATTAATGTCGTAGTCTGCTCTACTTTTGCTTGTGCATTTCTAACCAAATAACAAATTGTAACTCTTATACAGTTCCGCAAGAACTATCTCACTCTCCAGCAAGCCAAGTTCTCTTCCCAAGAAAGAACTATGTGATATATTGCTCTATGATTTATTCTTGACAAGTTATTTTTCAATTAAAATCAAATAAAATATTGTGAAGAGTCTGACAATTTAATAAACTATCTTCTCGCTTACCTTTGGTGTTAAAAATATAACAATATAATAATGTATTTTTAACCTCATCTGCTACCAAGTCAAAATATATTCTCCCTTCTCCTTGCCTTCAAGTGATCTTACAAAACCTTTAGATCTCTACAAATTTTCTAAGTTCCCTGGACAGTATAATTTATCTAGCATAAAGTCTATCGAACCTAAACCATCCTTGAAAGGCTGTTCAAGAATGTTCCTCTACATAATAACTATTTAATCTATAATTATGCATAAGCTCTTTGAAGAACAGACAACATATGACATTAAAATTAATTTAACTATAGAACCAAGCATCCTATACATTCAAGCATATTGAAATTTTGGCACTCACATTTGAGTTGTGTCGATTAGACAACAGTGTAACTCCTCACCATTAGCTTTAACCAGTTCTTGAAATTTATCCATAGTTGCAGATAGTTTAGAGTCCACTTTGAACATAACCCAGAACTCTGTAATCCAATATCTATTGCACAATGAAAACACAGAAACACAAAAACAAGGGTTTTGCTCTAACATCAGTAAAGATGCAATTTAGATAGTTGATGCTGTTTATGAGTCATATTTCTTCGTGATCAAATCAAAATAAATCTTGCTTTTAGGTGCTTTTGCTAGACTACCTATCAAAAATCAAAATTTCAAGATTAAAAATTAAAAATTAGAAAATACCTGACTTAATGCTGTATAGAACTATAATACATATACATTTGCAATAAATTCATTAATATTTCTAATTTCATATTAAATCTAGATAATATACATGCCAATCTTTTCTCCATTAACTTCAAGGTCATTTTATATATTCCTTTAAAACTTGAAATTATTTGGTCTGGGCATAAAAAAAAGTACTATGCTAGTCAGAATTTTATCTACTAACTGAAGAAAAAATTATTAATTAAATATATTTAATAGTTAACAGGTGATCCAATTTCACAGATACAAAGCATTTTCAGAGACCTATACTTTTCTATACTGGCATTAAAACTGTTTCAGTCACGTATCAATTCCTATGTGCAATTTGTCAGCTACTGCTGTGGTTTGACCCCAACAGCAATTAAGTATCCACTCAGGCCATAGCTCACTCCTCCCCCTACTGCAGAACTCAAGAGAGAAGAGGAAGTGCAAAAGTGAGAAAAAATGTGTGAGTCAAGACAAAGAGAGTTTAGTAACTGAATGAAAGGGAAAAAAAACCCAACAAGACCAATGAGTGGTGCAAAGGCAACCACTCACTGTCTCCCACAAGATCTCCCCCCCAGCATCCAAGAAAGAGCTACTTTAGAATGACTACGCCCAAAGTTTTTGTTGCTGAGCATGGCATTCTCCAGCATCGAATATCACCGAGGTCAATTCAGGTCAGCTATCCCAGTTGTGTCCCCTCCCAGCTATCCCAGCTGTGTCACCTCCAGCCTCCTCACTGGGGAGCAGAGTGAGAACAAGAAAGTCTTGCCACTGTGCAGGTACTCTTCAGCAACAGCTAAAACGTTGGTGTGTTTAGTCACACAGGCAAAGAACAGCATCATATGGGTTGCTGTAAAGAAAGTTAACTCCATCCCAAACAGACCTAGCATACTCATACATATAAAAATCTGTGCTTGTTGGAAAAACAGACATACGTATTCTTATGGATGTGTGTATGTAAGAATTTGCCTAAATGCAAAAATGTTCCTAGATCACATACAATATCAAAGCACTCTGACCCAACCAATGAAAGCAGAAAAGCCATTTGGGCCTTTTTGTGTAAAGCTGCTAACGTGAACCTTAAGAAGCTGTTTCTCTTTTTAATATCAGCTTAAGATATGCAAAAACTTTCTTCTGTGTGTCATATGCATAGCTTCAGACTAATAGCTACCAAGCAAGAATATTCTTACCTCACAAAATAGCATATCTTCACACACAGCATGGAAGATTTATTTTCTAAAGCATTAAGATAGGTAGAGAACTGTTAAGGAAAACCACATCCATTCACATGTGATATGAAATGTAACACGCTTGATACTTCTTTACCTGTAAGCAATAGGAATCCTTCTACTGATGGCATACAAGATTAGGGTTTTACACAAGGGTATACAAAATAGATCCCAAAATCATTAGCCAAAGTTTATTGTAAATATGACTACTCTGAGTAATACTGATGTAGCCATTCAAGTACTAAGCAGTGTTAAAATAGTGAAATGATTCTGCTTTCTATATGTTTCTTTGCAACATGCCTCACCATTTCTAATAAAACTCATGAGCTTGCAAATCTCAATAAAATCTGAAAAAATAATACATATTTATCTATTACTCTTTTTATGAAGAAATCCTTTTCAGTTAAGCATGATTCACTGGAGCTTTTCCAGAATAGGTGCTATTTTCTTTTAAACTTTAACAGTTGTATACAATGGTAGAGAAAAATGTGAAATGCCTTCCCTCACTAACCTCAACTTTCTATCTATGCAACAGTTTTCATTTGACTTTCTGTGATAACTGGAAAGAAACACCCATATTTTTCGTCTATTAGCTTTGCAAAACATGTTTTCATATTGTAGCCAATACCCTTTGAAGACATAGAAAATCTATTTGGAAAACCTCTTGTGCACATCTTGATTATTCTGCTGTAGATTAAACACATATTTTCAGTACTACAAAACATAACTTAATGAAAATGCCCAGAATCTAATTGAAATGAACTGTAGGCTAAATCTACTGTGACTGCGGGGACATACCATCGACAACTCTTGTAGTAAGTGTTTAAATTAGGCCAACTATAGAACTAGCAAAATCTGAATAAGTTCCTATATACTTTGAAGGGCCCCGAACTGAATGTCTGATGTTAGATGGCTCACAAATCATTTATAACCACCTAAATCACTCATGTAATTTAGGAGCTGGAAAATGATGAAACTGAGAAATTTGCAACATCATTCAGAACAGAAGAGTCCAGACTATCTGATTCATTCAAAATTGTCTTTACCTTTCAATGTTTTCATAGGAAGCTATACACAGAGTCAAAAACCAAGCTTGCAAAATCTGCAAGTCTGATAGAAGTCTGAATCACTTCTTTGACTGTAGAAAATGTTACTTCTCAGAAACATGGAAGCAATTGCTTTCTTCCATTTTCAAAGTGTGCATGAGCCTAAGTTGAACGCAACAGTACATCACGTTTCCAGCTTGGCCCACTTGATCCAGCAACTTGTAGTTAGAGAAGCAGCAGGACAGTCAGAATCTAATATTAGAGTAAAGCTCTGTGGTAAACTGCTGCTTTTAAAAGCCAGTAATGTACAGCATTTGGGGAAAAATAGATTACCTAAATTAAATTCTACCAAAACTGGCTGGAGATTCTTAGCATGTCAGGTCTGCTTCCTATGTTGTGTACATCTAGTTAGGAGAAAACATTCTGTAAAGCTAAGAAGTGAGGTAATATATTCCACAATTAAAAATTCCTAAGAAAGACTAGCATTGCAAGTGTGATCTGGTAGGTTCACTATAAAAAATCTAATGAGTCAGAAGTGTACGAGTCCAGGCAGTCACCTCAAAATTGTAACAAATAGAAGGGAAAAGCTTATAATTTATTTCAGCACTGTAATTTTGACTTTATAAGTGAGATAATAATATTTGTTGAAAATTTTTATCTCCAGGCAACACCATTGGAATATTTTCAAAAATTATACTTTTGTTCATTGCTCTCATACTTGTATTGAGGGCAGAAAGAAAGAGATCTCAAAAAGAGATCTGAAATTTAGTCCCAGGTTCACAGCACATAATTGAGGTACCTACACTATTCTAATACCTTATAGATATTCCTCAACAGCCAATGGAGGGTGATTTATCCTACTTGAAAACTGAACTGGAGTTTCATCTTTTTCTCTGTGAATGATAAGCTAAATCAAACAAACAAAAAGACACAATCCTAAACCAAATAGAAACACACAATATAACCAAAAACTGTAATGAACAAGTATGTTGTTTATATGGCTAGAACAGTACAGAGTAAGTATCTACCACTTACCCATTTCAAATGTGTCACATTATCTAATTTTACCTTAATAACAGATGAATATTACAAAGGATATAGATCAATGACTTTCTGGAGCATGTCTGCAGAGGACATGATAAATTGATGCATGGCCAGAATTATCTTTAGCAGCTGGTTGTTTCGATATACATTTCCTTCTAAATCTGAAAAAAAGGAGCAATAATTATATTGAAATTTTCGTATACCTTGGTAAATAACTCGCCAGAGACTTTTTTCAGAATACTAGTTGTACGCTGATCTGTTCACCTATGCTGTTTCAAAGACAGTAGTAACTAACTAACTAACTTAGGAAGTGTATTTTTTTTTTTCTGATGAGAGCTATGTAACAATAATTATATCTCACTACCAGAACCTGGAAGACACACACACTCCCCCCAAAAAAAGCAAGCAAAAAAAGCAGCCATGCTGCAAAAGACCTCAAAATATTCAGATAATTATACATAATGATCTCAGCCCAGCAATGCACTTAAATGCTTAGTTTTAGGCAGATAACTTTAACCTTTGAAACAAATTAATGAATTACAGAGCAAAATAATTCAGTTACTGGTCCATACCAGTCAGTTAGAGGCATGACTGAACTTGTCAAACAGAATGGAAATATTCTTAAGTGTTTGTGAGACTTTTTGTACAGCTGACATGTGACAATAAAATACTTACACAGGTTAGATCTTAACCTACATGTGCATGAAACATTATATAGAATACGCAGAAACCAAGAGGTTAATCTATGCATACTCCCAGTGGTGGCTCTATTTCTGAAAAATGTGCATTACACAGATTTCACTTGAAGAAGGTTTTTAAACCACATCCATCTTCTGGATTTTGTGGGTATTTTGCCCATATTCAGAAAAGATCAAGGACAGCAAATGTAGCAGGATATTTTTAAAACTCCTATTTCAGTAACGAACATAGTAGTAAAAGTGTTTGTAAATATAAACAGGTGATGTTTTTCTACAGCTTGCCAAGAGAGAACCTAAGTAGCTTCAACTGGAATTAGACACACTTTCAAGCACAATATAAAATTTACCTTTTTGAGTCATTTTAAATACATTGTCTTCTATGTGGATAAATGTAGGTAACACTTAACATAGCAGTAACAGGAACAATATACAGAAGTAATACACAATAAAGCAGAATGGAAGAGGTAAGTAAAACAGCAGATTTGCAGCATATAAAATGGCACCTACTAATAGAAAGGGTAAAAATAATTTTGAAATTGCACAATATCTAAAAGAAACAATAAACTTAGCCCACTTGCAAAACAATACAGTTGACGTTAGTCAGCAAGCAAGAGTTTCTATGCCTTCCTACAGGAAGATACCAAATTTGAAGAGAGAATCCCAGACCCCAAGTCTTTCCTTTTGAACAACACATTGGATCCTTAGCAGAACTGATGAAGTCTGATTTCCTCTAGATCTGCCTCCTCTATTCATCACTCCACAATAGTCCTATTCATGCCCTTTATCACTATAGTCTCTCCTGAAAGTCTTTTCCTTCTCTTCCCCACAATAATGTTGTAACTCCTCACTGATGTTTTAAAGTATCGGCTACCCAAAACCAAAAAATACATGCTGTGGTTGAATCCAGACAGCAAATCAAATCAATGCTGGGCTCACACAGCTGCCACTACACCAACGTGGACCCTGATCTTGATGTCTCTCTTCTACACAAGCAATTCTTTGAGATTCTTATCTTTCCATCAAATTTATTTTAAACTGGCAGACAGGCTATTTCATGCAGACTAGATGCAGTTCAGGAAGAAGGTGACTCAGAATAGACTAGGTCTGTAGTTTACAAGTGAAATTATTGTTTTAGTCGAGTGTTTGAAGCCCTGAAAGTAGAAGGCATGCTAAGTATCATGCTAAGTATACCCAGTGTGGGTATCTATTTCTCTAGAAAAGCATACTCAGTTTGGAGAAAGCTTAACAAAATGACAATTTTTAAATATTTAACAACAGCCAGCCTCTCAGACAAGACATGCAGAAAAAATCCTGAACATAAATTCTGGCAGAGCCCATGTGAACATGCAGCAACCCATTCAGTGCTATCAAGCCCAAAATGAGAACTTTATGCATCAGGTGATCTTCAACCCTGAACATCAGAAAACATTTTCAGAATACGCATTCTGTAGTTACACTTAAATTGTAAAGAGTAACGGGCAAGGAGAAAGTCTGTGCTCTATGACCCCATAAATGAGTGCATTACAGACCCCAAGTAACTAGAAGTTCTTGGGCTGCCTTTTGATTTACACTACAAATTCAATTTTATAGCATGAACTTGAGTTTATGCATTCTTTGTTTGAGTTCTCACATAATTTTATTCATTACCTAAAGAACCTTTCTTGGATATAAACTGCCTAGATATTACAGCAAGTGCACTGAGGGCAAAACAGTGAACTATTCAGCCAGAGAAATGGGGAATTTGCAGAAGGCTGAAACATTAGGAACGTATACTTGTTTGGGATTTTAATATTTGGAATTTTGTATTCTTCCAGTGCCTTCTGGGAAGAATAAAATTATTTCAGACCTCGCACACAGAGGCCTCTATCAATTTTCATCCATTTTACAAAACTTGGTGTTCTGCTAGAGCCTCCATTCAACAGCTCTTGTCTAATCTGAAAAGCAGTCCAATATACGCTTTACTTTGAAGGCAAACAGTTATGCACACACACAATATTAAGTATATACAGTTGTAACTAAATGGCCAGCTTTTCAGAAATGCTCAATACAGATCATCTCCTGCTGACAAACACAGCATGTAATGCTGTCCTAGCAGTTTCTCTTCTGTGTGCATTCCAAAATCCTCTGCCATATGACATAACACAGATATCATTCGGCACTAGGTTTCAGATTGAATTTCTGTCCTCTAGAAGGTCTCTTTTCCACTCCTCCTTTCCTGCTTTACAAAGATGCAGAGAAAAACAGTATTTTCTGCCTACTATTAGTGACTAGGACAATATGTTTGTGGTATCTTCTTGCACAATAAAAATGCAGTTATGCTTCATAACATCCAGACCTAATGCTCTCACAACAGAAATAAGACTTCATAACAACATGCAGTTATTTTGCACACTTTAAAGCAGTACTAAGCTTTGTGCTATCCATTCTCTCACACAACTAAAAGGTTCATATCCACAAGGAAACACATAGTACTAATCATGTTATTAAAAAAAAAAAAAAAAAAAAAAAACTCTAGCGCAAAACTTCTTAGGGTTCTCAGACATTTCAGCACTGAACAGCAAGTCTGCATGGAATTGTAACAGCACACAATTTTACAAACACATGCAGTACCAAATACATAGTGTAATCTTCCTGCTCGGTGTCAAAAGCATGCACTTTTCTAGTGCATACACCATGATATGTTAGTAAATGTTAGTAAAAAGAAAAATTCTTAAACCAATTCCTCTTCCATTTCTATTTCATAAATTCAAAATTTAAAAAAAAATCCTGGCAAAAATGGGCCGCAGGTGAAAAACAGAGTGTAGCACAGTTTTAGTTTCAGAACTGTCATTGGGCCTTTCACATCTCTAACCACTAGGTCACTTCTTTTCAGAGGGCTGACCTGCAAAGATATGTGTAAGGAAGTAAAAAAATGTTATGGTAAACTATCTTTGTGCAGATGGTAAAGCCAATAAAGGGCTTCTTTACTGTGTTGCAAGAGTGTCTATAAATGCCTTTTCAGCCTCTTGAACCTCCAGCAGTTTGTTTTAAAACTTTGAGACTCATTTTCATTTCCGTTTGTGTACCTGTTTCTAACCACATACCCTGCTCAGAAAAACCATAAAGTGAATACTAAATGAAGTGGAATGGGTGTGTTTCATTTAGTCAGTTTACTTTAAAGAAAGCTGCAAAGTACTACATAGGCCTTCACTTTGTTTCATTACAGCAAAATAAAAATAACCCACTGGTTACATGCTTGTCCTCCTGTAAATGACCTTATTGTACTAAGACGTTATAATAAATATTCTCTGAAACAAACAAGGATTTAGGAGTTGAATATACTTTTCCAGTATTTAATTACATGAGTGAAAATGCAATGACATTTAGAGCTAAATATTTTATTATCTATGTAGTAATACAAAGCTACTAAAAAACACAGCTACTAAAGTTCCACTACATGTGTGAGGCTCAACATAAGAAGGTAAGAACATCTTCATCTAGGCCCATCAGTCACTCTATTGCATGATCCAGTTGTGACTTCTCATAATTTGTGATTTAGAAATAACCGAAGTATTACTTGTTCCTAGAATAGTTAAATGAATCAAAATACTCCAAATCCAATAAGCAAGGCTGTAAGAGCAAACTGCCTGCTTTTCAGCAGGTCTTGATAGTCACCAAGCCTGTGGTAAATACACTTAATAGAAAGAGTATGCTCAATAGACAAGATCATTGTACTGAGACCTTCCTGCTCATAGGTCCGATGATAAGGCTACAGGAAGAATGCCAAGAATGTCTTAACTTAACCAAAGTTTGCAAGAAAGAAAAGATAGCTTTTCTAGGTCTCAGAGGTTTTTATTTCATAAGCATTGTCTTTATTTCATAAGCAGGTTCCAACTCTACCACCTAATGTACAACGTGAAATGAATCAGATGTGAATCACAGAGCACTAACATCACGTGATCCGTGACTAAGCTACTAAGAACATGAATAACTTAAAAACTTATCAAAAATTAGCACCAAAAACAATGCAATGGAAGAAAGTGCCAAGCAATTGTCAGGCAGACTTATTAAGTGCAAAGTTGAAGGCCATGGGTTGCTGTACTCATGTGCAAAAGCTTTTTTTCTGATGGCTTAAAGAAGATTGTGTGGAGATGGTGTTACAAATGTCTGAGAAAGTTATTAAAGCAGCACGTCCTTTGAAAACTGGGATAACTGATGCTCTTAATGTCTAGCATCAGAGATGTTGGTAAACAGATATGTATGAAATATGGAGATACACACGGGAGTGCATGCTAGGATTCAGTGACTGAACTGAAACAGCCATAAGTCAATGTCTCTGCCCCACATGTGAGGTGCAGAGCTACAATGACTAGAAGCAACCACAACTGAGTTAAATATTTCATGAGTCTTTCATGGATACTTCCTGGAACTTCCCTTCACAAACAGGAAATGCTCTGTTTCCCTCCAGCTTAAAAATTAAGCAACATATCCTAGTCTTCTTACTACAGTCTCATTATCACTGTTGTGGAATTTGGTACCCTGCAGCAGTAGTTATTTAACTCTTTTCACCAAATTGATCACATTTAATCAGAATCAGATCCATAAGAAGCCACCATCTTGCACATCAGCTATGACACCATCATTAGGGTCAGCAAGCAGATTCAATTTAAACTAGGGTCTTTCTTGAGTTAGAAATAATCTTTATTTTGAAATGACAGAAGAAACCTGAGCTGATAGCAGAAATCAGAGCTGAAGTACTCTAAAGCAGAACCAGCTTTACTTAAGCCAGCATGCTTCAGAACTCATTTAATTTGTTGTTAAATTTCCACACTAATGAGGTTTTTCACAGCCTCTGTAGATGACTTATTCTAGCACTTGAGCATCTCTGTCATTATAGAGTTCTCCTCTCTCTTATCCAAGGCTTCAAACAATTTAAGTCTATTTTATGCCTGGCCTCCAGCAGACAGGAAAAACATTTTCTTTCCCTTATCAATATACTTTCTTATCAATATTCTTTCCTTATCAATATACAGTTTAAAGATTGCTTCCCTTGTCTCACTTCTCAGACAAAAGCTGTCTTTTTTTTTTTCCTCAGAAATTGGGTTTTCTAGATCTCTGATCAGCTTTGATGTGCTTTTCTGAATCTTTTGCAGCTTGCATGTTTATGAAGCAAACCTGAACAGAGGACTCCAGAAGAGGTCTTAGCATCAGAGTTAGAATATTATTTTTAATATCCTATACATAATACCTTTATATGCATTTATATTTTATAGATGGAAATGTACAAATATAATGTGTACACATAAATAAACAGAAATAAGTATACACATCCCTCTATATTTGCACTTATCTCCTTCGAGTTTCTGCAGTGGTACAATATCATTAAATAATTTTCAGTTTTAAAATCTGTCTTCACATGAGATAGTTTTCTGCAGAAATGCTGCAAACCAAGGACTTGACCATATTATTTTTACAGCTGATTACCTAAGTGTAGGACTTAGTAATTGTCCTTAGTGATATTTTATTGCAGATCATTACTTCGAGTGCTTAATAACTTCCAGAAACAACACAATTTAATTACAATATCCCTACAATGATGATGCGCCAATTAGGTAAAAGAAAGATTGTTGGAATTTTAGCAGAAAGCAGGTGGAGTCTTGAGCTCTCCAGCTTATATATACTTAATTCTGTACAGGAGGGTGATGTTCCCCTCATGCAACAAGTATGCTATAATGTTTAGCAGAGAGCACCAAATTATTCAGGAAACTGCACTAAAGCTTTTTTTTACTTTTTTTAAATTAGCTTTTTGTCCATACATGCTTGTAACCACTGAGTGAGTCATACATAAGTTTATGTACACAAAGAATTGGTCTTAGGAGGAAAACCTCCCAAATTAAAACGAGAACAAATCAGTATTTTCCAGACAGGAAAAACCATAGTACTTTGTGATCAGTCCTGCACCATCAGAACTCTAAACAAGCTGAGTAAACACAGATGTAGGAAGAAACCTTACAAGCCTTATGTTTCTCCAAGTCTATTCCCCCTTTAGACTCCCTGCAGAAGGGGGGACACCCCCTCACCTATCATGTTCCTCCAAATACTCATTAACAATGCAGATATATCCAAGACACAACTGAGTCTAATATGCATTCCAAAAAGGATATGAAGACTGCTCTGTGTGAGGGTAGGGAACATTGGGGAAAAAAATTCAAGCGAAAGACATCCCTTCTCAGAAACAGCTTTTGGAAAGCTGCATCTTGAAGAAAGAGCTCTGGGTGGATAATTCTCTGAAATGAAAACAAGAAGATAAAAGCTCTTGTCAAGGGGAAATGGGATGATTTTGAGAAATTAAGATGTACTTCAAGAGAAACTAAATGAAATGTGGGTGGAAAGCATTCCATTAGCCTTGGAAATTCAGATCAACTACACAGAACAAGACAAAAAGTTAACACCCACCCACCCTACATTGTTCTATGGCATGTTTAAAATACTGATTTGAGCAAATTTAGATGAGAACTTTTTAACCTAATAGTCTTTTACTCCAAAGCCTGAAAAACATAATTTGAGCTTTCAGAATTTTTTTAAAGCTTTAAATCATGATACGGGGGCCACATGCAGCTTTTGAGCTACAACAGCTCTTGAACAATTTGAGTGTAATGCCTGTCAACACAACTGTGCTGGATAAGCACTGATGGATAAGGCAAACAAGACTCACAGAACAAAATCAGAAACTTCTGAGGCTGGTACCATCATTTGAATACTAAACCTAGCAGCATGCTTAGCACTTACTCATCACACACCTGCAGTGTTTTATAATAAGCTCTGTGTAAGCATGATTGTTCTTGGGGCAGCCAGTCACCAGATCCAAGGAAGCACAAAGTCATCCAAAGGTTCAAACTGTAATAGATTAGCAGACACCAAGCCACTTTCCTCTCAGAGACTTGAAGATGTTGCAGATCACAGTTCCTGGCCTTGGTTTTCATTACTTACACATACTCCAACCCTACTCCTGCTCTCGTACTTCTGACTTAGCATTTCACGTTTCCCTCCCTTACATACCTCAGCTTCCAGGGTTTTGCTCTAACTTCTAGATATATTTCTGGAATGAGTGTTTACAGACTCTCTAGCAAACCAGCTTCTAACCTAGCACTTGGGGCATGCCTTCTCATGCTGCCCCACCAGGGCTGGGAGTGGTGAAGAAGCTGTGAAGCAACACAGCCAGGACAGCTGAACCCAACTGGCCAAAGTGATACTCCATACTATACTGTGTCATGCTTAGTAATAAATACTGGATGGAAGTTCGCCAGGGTTGCCATTGCTTGGGGACTGGCTGGGCATCAGCTGACTGGTGGTAAGCACTTAGGGGATTTTCACATGTTTTTCTTGGGTTTGTTTATGGTTTCTGGTTTTAGGTTTTAGTTTGTCTTATTTAAAATGTATTAAACTGTCTTTATATCAACTCATGTGTTTTCTCATTTCTACCCTTCCAATTCTTTCCCTCCATCTCACCAGGCAGGTGGTAAGTGAGTAACTATGCAGTGCTCGGCTGATGGCCAGGGTTAAACTACAACAGTTCATCCTCAGACTGAAACTTATTCACCATGGACCAAAACTAACCAAAGTTTTAAAAAAACCCCAAACAATGAAACAAACCCCAGAACTTCACTCCAAACTTAAAACGTACCTAATCATTAGGTAGCACTATCAAATATCTGAATACAGCAGAAGCTCCCCAGTTACTGAATTCAAGCTATCTGCAGTATGCCAAACTTCAGTCAGAAAAACATTCTGATGTGTTCAAGTGTAAACTTTATTCGCCACATTGTATTAGTTGGTCTAGCACTGAGTGAGAGTCTTATGCCTCCTAAGTACTGCTGCAGGGCATTTCTTAATATTACTAATAAAATTATCAGATCATTTTCTGTTACTCTACTTAAACAATTCCCTTTTTTTTATGTATACATTCAAAACAGTAACACTGCATACTGGAGATCGACATTAAACATAACTGGTTCTCCTGGAAGAAGGGAGAAGACAATCTAATCCATACTTCAATTGTATATTTTAAAGGGAAATCTTTTTCCAAAAAAAACCTGTAAGGGTTAAAACAGAAAAGAAGCTCTTGACAACTTGCACTGTTTTTCTCTGACAGGAGTTCTGTATTTTGTCAGAAAAATATTATGTCTGTCATATGTCTAAATGATCTTTCATCACAGTATAGATGGCATGAGGCACTGAATTTTTCTAAACATGACCTCTATAGACATTTAAGTATTAAACTGCAGTGTTTGAGGATTCATAAAGTCATCTTTAGTAGAAGTGTAATCTTAATAGCTTCCAACAAGTACTTTCTTATTTTTGTCTTTTGTCAGCTGTTTGTATTTCCATGTTTTTACTTCAGTAATGGGCAAAAATTAGCGGTATCATGTTTAGAAAGTTATCTTAGCTTTTAATCTCTAGTCTGTCCTGAACAACAGAAAGATCTACTGAACAATGCCAAATTTTAAGGGAAACCCCAATATTGATTTCCTGAATTTATATTTAGAGGTCTGAAGAAAGAATTTTCTGTCATATCCCTGTGATAAATGTAAGTAAATGGGAGACTGCTTTATAAAGCAAGAAGTCTAAGTTTTCTTCATTTTCTTTTATATCTTCTTTCTTGATTTTGAGAATTGATATTGAAAAGACTGAAGTCAAATTAGATAAATAGAACTTTATATATCTTTAAATATATATATTAAAGTTTCTTTTCTTTGGGAAAACTTTTCCACAGACATCAAGCTAGAAAAGAAATGTATTTTCATTTTGGTACAATCACAATTAACTTTAATAGTTAGCTAAACAGCACTTAGTATTCTCCAGAGCATACACTCTTCTGTTCCCACAATGTCATGCATTCTACAGAGCAGTAATGACTCTTCTGTTCCCACAATGTCATTAATTGATCATTAGCATAGTTTCTGTTACCAAGCAATACTAAAGTTTCTTTACTGTATTTGACCAAACTGCACCCAGATTACTTAGCACAAAATGATCAACCACATTTTAATACAGAACAATACCATGAACAAACTTAAAACACTTTGGGGGTTATTGGAAAACTCAATATTCGGTCTAGACTTCAGGGGTGAGACCATGCAATTTTGTGGAGCACGAGACAAAAACTGTGCAGGGAAACCAAACAGGAAAAAGGTTAATGACCAAAGTCACCTTCTATATATGTGCATACACCTTGAATGACATAACCCTCTTTAGGGCAGAATTCTATGTTAGAATTTGGTATACGGTATATCTGGTTAAAGGATAACTTTGTTACTTGAATTGTGATTGTTTTACTAGTTATTGTATGTTTTAACTCGACTGGAAGAAGCTACTTATGTTAAGAGTAGAGTGTTTTTTCCTAGATAACTCAGAGTGGAAAAACTGGACAAATCTTTCAAATTCTCTGTATTTTAGAGGAGAAGATGGCTTACAGTTCTCCTAATGAGTGACCATTAACTTGCCCATTTCATTGTAAAATGAATACAATACTTAACCTGGCCCTCAAAGAATTCCTAAGATTTGATATATTTTTGCATTATATTGATATGAAAAAGTGAGCTATAAAAGTATTATCAGCTTATAGAACTAGACAGCTCTACTAATACGGTTACTTTTTGTTCTAGAAAATGTTAACTATGATTAACTTGTACAGCTTTAGGCAGCTAGCACCTAACACGCAACCAGCATCAGCAGCTTTTCCACATTTCTGATTTATATCAAATCAATTCCATGACACCTTTAATCCAGATCAGTTTGGAAGTGTGCTTCAGAATGTCTAAGGTTTGTTTACAAGCATCTCATTTTATCACATATTGAGGCAACAAGCCAGTTTAGCTCTGATCAGACAGTACAGAAAAACTTACATCACAACCTCCTCTTAGACCTAGCTGTCCAAGAGCATTATGACCATTAGAATTGCACAAGCTTCATGTAAATTCTATTAAGAACATTACTAAACTTTGAGATTGTTGTTTTAAATGTCTTTGAAAAGCAATATCCAAGGGCTTAAATCTTGTTTGTTTGGGTTTTTTTGCTGTTGAAGATAGACATAGCAGTATAAACAACTAACTCCACTGCAAACGATTTAAGGTAGCTGAGCTTTCACACTGAATTACCCTACACACTCTGGGACATACTTTGCTTGCTTTCCTAAAGCACTTCACTTACATCTCCCGTAAGAAACCAGATAAAGGGAGGCTGCATGGTGACACGTATTTAAAGATGATTTTCTCATTATTTCTTTTTTCCACTGAGCACACACATCTCGTCTGGTAGTAACTGCAGTGCCTGAATTGTGGGATAAGCATACATCTTGTGCGCTACAGTAAACATGCTTCCAGTTCTCAAATGTAAGAAGCAAACGAGTAAGATCTCATGCTCAAAGGTTAAGGAGAAAAATACCTTCATCATATTAAAATCTTCTGATGTTAGGGATTTCTTAGCTCTTAAATGACCTTCGGATGTTTTTAGGAAGACACAAGTGTTTATATAAATGATGACTTTCAAGTGTACTCTTAGAATTGTTTATTAGGTAGTTCTAAATAAGGTTTCAGGGCTTTACTGTAGACAAAGCAGGGAGAAGGCAAATCTACACAATACTGAAGATACATTATGTCCCAACTGCAACACAGGTTTTTAATCACTTGTAAAAACAATTTAAATTTTTGTGTGGGCAAGGAAAAGGTCCGCTAACCCAACATGGTCTATAAGCTTGAATGTATATTAAAATAGTTCACTGAACCTTTGAAATCTGTATTTGTTTAAAAAAAAAATCAGCACTCTTACTCAAGATTAAAAAAGAAGGTACATTTATAAGATAAAGACAAACGCTTGTAGCCAAAGGAAAGAAACAGTGATCTCTTACCATGCAGAAATATATACTGAAGATACAAACAGGAAAAAAAAATACCTGCTAGAGTAGAAACTGACTTGCTAACACATAGTCAGAACATCAAGCTTGGAGTATCATGAGGATAGCCTAGGGTGAAAAGCGTTATGAACAACTATTATTTCATTTCCATAGTTAGCAGATATACCACTAGAAAATTAAGATATCTGGTGAAGGGACCACTGCTGATATGTTTTACCTCACTAACAAAGGCTTCCTCCAGAACAAATTCTCTCTCTCCACAAGCTGTCATATTGCAAGCCAAGATCTATTAATTACTTCTTTGCTGCCCTGAACTCACAACTTCAGCCATCCTGTTGCCAATTGAACATCTACCTTTAATTTTCTCTTTATGAGCTCTCTGTTCAGAATTAACCTCTCTGACAGAGATTCCACTGAATCTAACCTTTCTACAGCCTCTGTATTTTCGAGTTTTTTCATTTTACCCTATCTCCTGCTCTTCCCCTCTATGCACTCTCCTCCCTCTTCAATTTCCCTTTTCCTCCACTTCCCTATTAAGACTTCTCTTTCTTTCCACACAATTACTTTTTTATCTTTAGAAGTTATTGTCAGTTCCACTTACATGCTACACTTCCCCTTCTTTTCTAATGTAATTACACGTGATGAATTTACTTGCCCTTACAGACCTTCTTGTCAATCTAGATCACAGCAGTAACAGCATCCTGCAGTTACATACTGTGTTGAGAGATCTCTTCCAAGTCATGTAGAATATGTTAGGAATCACTGTCCTACATAAATGTCTTTTCTTTAAACTGATGAGAGCGGTCTCAAGTCTCTACTGAACACCTCCTAATCTCAAGACTAACATTCCTTTCTAAGATACTTCCTTGCCTTCAGTCTCTCATCATGCTGTTTTTTTCCTGAACTCTTGCTCTAGCTTACCTCCTGGTTTTTTTATTGCCTTTATTTTTTTGCAATTCATTTGCAAGATAATTCATCTTATCTTGATACTACAATTCATGGGGCTTTAAGAAAACTCTACGTTCAGCATCTCCTTCTCACCAAGCTATTCAATAACACTGGTATAATGCTGATCTCTTAGATGTAGTGATCATCTACATGACTTCATACTACCTCATATGACCCTCTAACGCACATGCCTATCATTCTTCAGTTCAAGCTAAAGAAAACCAAATTTCAGAGGTGAAAGAGCACAGAGTAATCATCCCAAAGCAGATGCTTAAGTTATCTACACTGAATAAGCTTTTGATCTTTTCTAAAAAATGAAGACGGCAGAAGGGGGAGATAGTAAAAAGGAAAGAAAGGGTGTCCTGACTTTTACTTTGGAAATTAACAGGTACAACACCACTGTCAAAATTTACACTATTGTGTCCATGTTCTAGATTCATCTTCTACCCAGCACTGCTGTAGATGCATAGTATCATTCACACAAAGATCCAGTCTTTGTTCCTCACTTCCTTAGCATAGCTTTTGGGAAAAAAAAAAAATGACCCTCTGGACAAAACATTTTAGAATCCCCTTAAAACAGTGTGGCAAAGATTAGCCTTCTCACTCTTCAACTTAGCATATCACTCTTTCTCATTTTCCCTCCCTACCCATACTGTAAAATAAATAACTTATACATGGCTGTAAGGAACACAAGTTTAAACTCTTAATATTTTCTTGGTTAGACCTTTTTGTGATAGTCTCTTCTTGTGATTTGGCAAAAAGGCTGCCAGTTTCCTCTTAAGCACCACTGTTGACAGTAGCCTCTCTTACATATTATTTGCATTTTCCCACAGTTTTATAACTGAATGTAATTTCAGCTACATACTTTATATAGGAATTGTTTTCGTAACTGCACGTGCAATATTAGCAAGTGCACTATAATGTTAACACGATGCAGGATATATTCTGAAACATGGTACACCTTCATCTCTATTGCCTACCATTCTCCTTAAGCCTAGACAGCATATTACTTAAGGGCTTTTTCCAGAAAGAAAACTTAAAATATAAAAAGCAAATATGTGCTCACATCTTGGGGGTTTCCATATTTTTAATACTGAAATAAAACTTGCTCAGAACACAATGATGAATTTCTATATATACAAAATATTATAGGTCAGCATATCTAAAACTGAAGATATAACCTCAGTCTGAACAGAACTACATGGCTAACAGAATACAGGATTGTAGCTTTACTTTAGTACTCTGCATGGGAAGAAACTTTCTCAGTCACTTACTTTACTCATAGTCATTCAGCAACTATGCTTTTCCTCTTAACTCCTATGCTTTTTCTGCCTACTCCAACTCTCCTCAAACTCAAAAATTAAAGTTTTTCCATCTCTTCCTTTATGGGCATGACCACATGAACGAATTTTGCATAGTGTTTTTGGTGATAGCTGCAAGAACATTCTTTAAGGAACTTTGTTACATAAGATATCTATAGTTTTAACAGTTGCACTTTACAATTTGTTGAAATACCTTGTTGGGAAATTCCAACATTGCATAAGAACATGCATAAAGGCATAGAAGATGTAAAAATACGGACACTACTATGAATTTCTCAATGAAGAGTCTAAACTTCTGCAGCACACATCGTAACTCCAGTAGTTCTTGGTGAGTTTAAGATTATGTTTGCAGATGCAGTACAATTCACTTTTCTAGACCTATGTACCACTTGCCACAGTTCAAGAAAACCCTATTTAATGAACTATGGTAAGTTTTCTAACTGACATATGAAACCATTTAGAAAGATTCATGTGCATTTATAGCTGAACTGGACAGGTACACTTGCTTTTCTTTGTTACTTTAGTCCTTATAGTATACAGATGCATAGGAATCTGAAAACTCATAAGCACTTGTATGCTGATATACATAGAGTATTAAAAAAGTATTTAAAGAATTAAACCAGCAATCATCTCCTAGTCAGGATTTCACCTACACTACTTGAAACCAATGACCATAATAATTTTACTAGATTTTTATAATGCTACATTATAATACTTTTTTTTCTTCACAAAAATGTAGGCACATTAATATTGGTCAAGTAGCCACAATATTAAATCTGTACGAATGTGTCACACACACTTCAGATGTCTTATCTCTCCAAATGAGCCAAAACTTTAAAAAATATGAATCAACATTTGTTTAGGAATCAGGGCTTTATAACAGTTCAGTGGATATGTACTTTGCAATAATTAAACGGAGGAGAAAAGAAGCAAAAAAGAAACATTACTTGCTAAAGTTTACTGGATTAGTAACTGAAGGAACAACAAAAAACCACACACAGAAGTACATGATGGGCATTTGTCTGAACCTCTCAAGAAAAAGCAGTAATCTCTTGGCATATCTTACACACATATGCATAAACAAATCCACAAACCTACAAAAATGTGTAGTTACTTACAATATAGAAAATTCTCAGTTTTATCTTTCTAGTTCAATAATAAATCCGTGTAATTCACTGGTAAGTGACCTAGATGTAGCCAGGATAGAAACAAATACATATGATTCTAGAAACCTCCAGACACTCACCAAAAGACTGAATGCAGGTTTCAAGAAGATCTTCCAAAGTGGCTCCTTTGGCTAAGTGCCCCAACGGCACCATCGTTACTTGGGTAAGATTCGAAAGGCTGTGACAATGACTGATGTGCTTCAGTTCCAGTGCTGATTCAGGGGCAGTGCTGCATGCCTGAGAAGGCTGCCTGAAAGAAAGAACGATAGTGAAGTAAATACAAGATTGAGTGGTAAATTTTACACTGCATAGGTTAGTTTTCCCAAACTGCATAGGAAAGATTCAAAGGATAATTAACTCCTGTAGCTAGGGTGCTGAAAGACATAACCCTCCCACTTAATATGTACAACAAAGAGACTGCTCCGTAAGTGACTTTTTTCAGTGCTAAATATTGATTGTAGAGCACACTGTCACAGAGCTCCTTGATGATCTGTGAAGAATACCAGAAGTCTTGTTTCTTTGTTGGGAATTTATGTCTACATTACAATTTCAGTACAAGTCTAAAACCCCCTCAAACTATGTAACAGGAATATTACTATGTCGTAATCTACCACCACATATTTGTGTGCCCAGTGAAAGGAGAAAAAAAAAATTAACTATAAACAAACATTATGCACATTGAAAACCACCAGACTAGCATTATTAATTTCATTTGGAAAATCACTATTATAAATAAGCAAAACATCAGTGCAACTTTATAGTAGAGTGTTTCAAAATAAAAAAACCCCTTGCATTCACTCAATACTATTCTTTTCCTAGTAAGTTCCTTTAAAATTGCATACATGACTAGCTCAATGTCTTTAATAATAAAGAGTAAAAGATCAAAACAAAGCACAAGCCCAGTTTGGGGATTGTATTTTGATCACATAATATCTTAGCTTTCAAGAATGTGTATGTTTACAGATAATATTAATGGTTGTTCTTTGTTTTCATACAAGTTTGTCATTTTTTCTGAAACAGTAAATAGACACATTATTGATGAGAAGTGCTGAAACATTTTTGCCTGCAAATAATGGGAACCACTTCTGATTTGAGAGTGTAACCATAGAGCTCACAAAAGTGCAACAACCGCTGCTGTTTCAATAAAACTTGAGTTTATTTCAGGGACAATTTACACTTCACAGTCTTTCTAAACAAGTGACTACAACATCTTTAAGATGCCATCTAAATCTTTCATATAACTTTTCTTAGAACACTATGCAATACTTCGTTAACAAACTGGCAGTCCTGGGAAGAAAAGACACGGAAATTTATCCAGTGTGAGTGGTACAAACAGATAGGGAAGATAAAGACGCAAACATACCTATACTCCTGGGGAAATAACATGCTTCATGAAGACAGACTGGACCCTAACTCATCCCCGTAGATTTCAAGCCTTATCTTAATATTTCTGCCTCATTTGAATGCTAGGAAAGCCACGAAACTGCACATGATGTCACTTCCAACCCAACACTGAACCCAAGCCTCTGGAGTTCCAGTCAGAAAACGCAGGTCTGACCCTGCAGGGACAGGACCATCACTCAGCTCCTCCGCAGCCAGGATGACAGTGGCTATGCAAAGAATGCTGCCTTCCCTCCCCCCCCTTTTTCTAAATTTCTCTTAGCTTTGTGAGCCGACTTCCTGTACTCACTTTAGAAAAGCAAGGCCCTGATCAGCTTTCAGGATTTGCTTTTTACAAGCTTAAACTCCTCTCCTAACTTTATTCCGGTGCCGGGCAGAGGATCCTGGCAATGCAGCAGAAGCACAGTGGGAGTTCCCCGCAGAAAATGTCTTAGGTCTCGGCAAAGGGGTGCAGAAAAACTCAAGCGTCCACCCCCCCAAAAAAAAAAGTTTCCAATAACTGTGGCCGACTCGGCAACACCAGACAGGCCAAACTCAGCCCGGGACACATCTGAACCAACCATCCATCACCACAGATCCCTTCCCAGCAGTTACTCGACGTGAAAAATAGATCGAGGCTGCTCTGGGTGGCGGCGGATGGGTACCCTGCTTGCCCACCGCAGGTTGTTCGGCGGTAGTGGGGAGGAAACCACAAGCAAATGCCGATATGCTCGTGAGGCAGGTGGCTCTTCCCGGCGAGGAGGGGACAAGCCGAGCCCTCCGGCGGCAGCTCCGAGCCCGGCGGCGCCGCCGTAACCCGGAGTGCGGGCCGAGCCGCCCCTCCCGCACATCCTCCCCGTAACTTGAGGCTCCTGGCAGCCGGCGCCGACCGCCCCGCACGCTCGCGCTCGAAGGAGTGAAACAAAATCCTCGCCCTACACGTCCCCTCCCGGCCCCGCGGAGCCCCGGCCGCCCGGAGCGCCTCCCCCGCTCCCCACGGCGGCCCCGCCTCGCACCCGCACCTGCCCCGCACCCGCCCCGCAGGGGCGCATCGCGCCCGCGGTCGCCGGTATCGCGCGTTCCCAAACCCCGCAGCCCGCCCCGCGCCCGGGACAATAAAACATCGACGGCGAACTCACCGGTTCTCTCGCCTCGTCCCCGGGGTCCCCACGGCGGGGGCAGCGGCGCGGCCCCGCGCATCGCCCCCTCTCGCCCCGCAGCGCCCACCTCTCGCCCCGGGGGGAGCCCGAAACCGATCGGAGCGGAGCGGCAGCAGCGCGGCTGGCGCAGGCGAAGATCTTATCGGCAGAAGGAAGTGCTCAGCTACCGGGCTGCTCTTCTCCGAAGCCGCCGGCTTTACCCGGTACCGAAACGAGCGCTCCCGCTCGCGCCTCCCGCCCGTAAAGCGGCCGCGACTTCTTCAGCCGGCGCGGCTCGGGCCCCGCCCGGCGGGGCAGCCCCTCGGCCCGGACCGAGCCCCCTCCCCGGGGCGGGCACAGCCGCCAGCGCGGCCCCGGAGCGGCTCTGCCGGGGGGCACGGAGGCGGCCGAGCCCTCGGGCGAACCCCAGCCGCTCCCCGCGCCCGCCGCCCGGACCCCGCGGGTGGTCGGGGGCCGGGACGAGCGCTGATTGGCCGGCGCCGCCGCGGACCGGGACGAGCGCTCTCCCCGCCGCCCGCGGAGCTAGGGCGGCCGCTCGCAGAGGTCCGGCTGGAGGCTGCGCTCCCCCCGCGGTACCTGCCCGCTGGACGTAAGTGTCTGCGCGACGCTGGGCCGAGGGCGTGAAACTGAGATACATGGACGATTATTATTTGAAAGCCTCTCTGCTTACTCGGCACCTCATGCCATCTCTCCAGTTTAATCGCTGGGTCCTTTTATCGTAATCGCCGGTTTCTGAGAGATATTCCAACTCGATGTTGATAACTCCTCTTCTTAGGAGAAAAGACTGGACAGAAATTCCGAAAGTATCGTAGCTTGCAGTTCGACCGAACAGTCTTTTGTTGAGAAATAAACTCAGCTGAGCAGCACGGAACTGCTGGGTCACAGGGCACCTCGGCTGCTGCGTTGTTGACAGCTTATTTTGAGAGAGCAGTTTATGTTCTTGGGGTTTATTTAGGCATCATAATGCCATTGTGCCTCACGGCGAGACCCAGACAGTTTTCATAAACTGTTTCTTTAATTTTAAGACTAACTATTAAGGTTCAGGTATTCAGAGAAATTCTCTGGCAACAACCAGGTCATGTTTATCTTTAGATCTCCACAGTGATAATTGTGCAAAGGATGAAGCTCAGTGGCTTTTTCTCAGAGACAGCAGGAACTGTCATTATCACAACAGGACCTGTACAAACCTTTTGCTTTACCGAAGATCTCCAGGTAAAAAGGAAAATCCTGATGCATTCCTGGAAATCACATCAGTGATTCAGTAGGTGACACCCTTCTGCATAAGTGTCAATCTCATTCTTGGAGGAGCTTGAAGGTCCTTGTGTTTTAAGAAACACAAATACATTCATAAATATCCAAGACCACTGGTCACATGGTCTGTTATATTATCTGTAGCTATTATGTTGCTAAGCCAATGGCCGGGCTGAGTTTTACTTCAAAGTATATTCCAGCTATCTTTAATACATTTTCCTTACAAAGTTTATGTGCCTGCGTATATACACACACATAAATGGAGGTTTGACAGAAATAATACTCTCTAGCTTTGTGGTCAGTTGGTAATCTTTATGCAAATCTTACAGTACACAATGTCTTACAAAAATTCACGTGTAATTTACAAGCCCACACAGCAGTCTGGCAAGCTGATCCTTGAATGTGACATTCTTTAGGTGAAATAGTCTCCTGCTGTAAAGAAGGTTCATGCCTCTTTTTTGTCCTTAGAGGGTCAGAGATTTTTGTCTGTGCAACTGCAAGGAATTTCTCCTGTTCTCAGATCTTTGATCAGTAGATTATTACTTTAAAATATAAGTTACAATCCAAAGGAACCATGCTAATAGAGTTGTGAGAAAATCATGTTTAGGACAGGTCATTTCGCTCCCGTGAGAGCATGACCAGCCAGGTGTTTTTATACTGTTGTGCTGAGATTCCTGGAAGATCCTGCAATAGTAGTAACCTACAAACTGGATTTTACCATTGGAACTTAATGAAGGGTCAAACTTCCTGCTTCGGAGCAAGCCAGATCTTTGAAGTTCTCTTGCACTTCAAGATATGCCTTTCTTCCTTCAAGTTAGCATGAGTCTACAAATCTAGCTTGGCCTTGAAACAGAATGAAAATAATTTTCCTAAGCTGTTTTTTCAGTTATACTTTAAGCTTATTTAGTTTGCCATCTTCCTGTGTCCATATTCCTTCTCCTTGCAATGGGCCAACTAGTGGAGCTTGTACAACAGCACAGTGAGTTGCACACAACAATTAGTCAAGGCAAAACCCCACTCAAGTAAGTGACACATGTTCTGCCATACAGTCTCAATTAATTTCACAACCCACTCATATTATCTCAACTGCTGCCACAACTAAACAGTAGTAAGAAAGCAAGACCACACATTTTTCCAGTAGCTTTCATTTGAATCTATTTTATAGAGATCATTGTGGAATCACAGCCTGATTCTGAAATCTTTTCAGTGTCCTTGTAGGATAACAAATAAGAAGGTTCCTTAGTCAGATCATCTGCTATACAACATTAGTATACAACATTAGAAAAGCAATCCAGACCATCTAGTGTAGGATGCAGTTTCAGAAAAGGTGAAAAGCTTGCTAATATAGTTACAAAGAAAGGCAACACATTAAAAACTATGAAGAGTGACAAGTCAACACGTTATGCAAACTAGATAGTAACCAAAATCTTTTGGTGTAACAAGTTGTCATTCGGCTGATAGCAGTTGTGCATGAAAAAACTTCTTTATCTAAACTGTGATAGGCAAAAGGTGTGGCTGTCTTGTATGATCAGCTGATAGGAATGAACAGCCCTATGTAGGGCATCATCCAAGTGTACTTCCCTGGTATAATTAAAGTTTGTAGCTGTTAGAACAGTTTTTGTTGGAGTGAGTGTCAATTTCTGTTGC
Organism: Coccyzus lansbergi; assembly: GCA_033558105.1. NCBI lineage: Eukaryota > Metazoa > Chordata > Aves > Cuculiformes > Coccyzidae > Coccyzus > Coccyzus lansbergi. Next base: position 625,972 of record JAUMJK010000118.1, read on the forward strand.
CACTAATAGAGCATTTCTATTGTCTTGTTCCAAGCCTAGGTAATAACTTTTGATCAGGATGGCACTGGATGTTTTCACTAATTTACCAAGTATTTATGTTTTTAGAAGGCTGTATTGTTGGTGAAGGTTTTGGTAACTCCTATGCTATTTTTCTCCTGACGTACCTTTGCTGTAGTGTCCAAGGATGGCATGTTTCACTTTCTGAAGCAGTGTGATCTATATAAGCATTACTTATTGTGACTTTATCACAAGTATCTTCCTTCAATGGTGCATATTCTAGGGTGACTTTTTGGACAACAGTTTTCTTTTAGAAGTGGGAGGCAATAAAATTCATATCCATTATTGCAGAATGAGACCTGAAAGCATAAGTCTGTAGGCTTGAGAGAGTAGGTAGTAAATTAAGAAGAATGTGGATCCTCTTTTAAAACATGTTCTTTAAGAAGAAGATTGTACTAATGTTATTTGAGTGCTTTGGGTTATGCCCGTCTACAAGAAGGGTTGCAGGGAGGATCCAGAGAACTACAGGCCTGTCAGTCTGACCTCAGTGCCAGGGAAAGTCATGGAACAGGCGATCTTGAGTGCTAGCATGAAGCACTTGCAAGAGAACCGGGTGATCAGGCCCAGTCAACATGGGGTTACAAAAGGCAGGTCCTGCCGAATTCACCTGATGGCCTTCTATGACAAAGTGACTTGGCTGCTGGATGAGGGAAAGACTGTGAATGTGATCTTTCTGGACTTCAGTAAAGCCTTTGACACAGTTTCTCACAGCATTCTGCTATGGAAACTGTCAGCCTCTGGCCTGGACAGCCGCACGCTCTCCTGGGTGGAAAACTGGTTGGATGGCCAGGCCCAGGGAGTGGTGGTAAATGGTGTTAAGTCCAGCTGGAGGCCAGTGACAAGTGGGGTTCCCCAGGACTCAGTGCTGGGTCCAGCCCTGTTCAATATCTTTATCAATGACTTGGATGAAGCCATAGAGTGCACCCTTAGCAAGTCTGCAGACGACACAAAGCTCTGTGGAAGTGTGGATCTGCTGGAGGGTAGGGAGGCTCTGCAAAGGGATCTGAACAGGCTGGACCACTGGGCAGAGTCCAGTGGCATGAGGTTTAACACAGACAAAAGCACTTGGGGTACAACAACCCTATGCAGAGCTACAGACTAGGAGAAGTCTGTCTAGAAAGCTGCCTGGAGGAGAAGGACCTGGGGGTGTTGGTTGGCAGCTAACTGAACATGAGCCAGCAGTGTGCCCAGGTGGCCAAGAAGGCCAATGGCATCCTGGCTTGTATCAGAAACGGTGTGACCAGCAGGTCCAGGGAGGTTTATTCTCCCTCTGTACTCGGCCCTGGTGAGACCACTCCTTGAATCCTGTGTTGAGTTCTGGGCCCCTCCCCACAAGAAGGATGTTGAGGCTCTGGAGCAAGTCCAGAGAAGAGTGAAGGGGCTGGAGAACAGGCCCTATGAGGAGCAACTGAGAGAGCTGGGGTTGTTTATCCTGGAGGAGAGGAGGCTGAGAGGAGACCTCATTGCTCTCTACAACTACCTGAAAGGAGGTTATAGAGAGGAGGGATCTGGCCTCTTCTCCCAAGTGACAGGGGACAGGACAAGAGGGAATGGCCTCAAGCTCTGCCAGGGGAGATTTAGGCTGGACATTAGGAAAAATTTTTCCCAGAAAGGGTCATTGGGCATTGGAATAGGCTGCCCAGGGAGGTGGTTGATTCACCTTCCCTGGAGGTGTTTAAGGCATGGGTGGCCGAGGTGCTGAGGGGCATGGTTTAGTATTTGATGGTTGGACTTGATGGTCTGGTGGGTCTCTTCCATCCTGGTGATTCTATGATTCTACTCTGACTGGAGGCTGACAGTGAGTAGCGCAGTGATCTATCCTGTTCCATAGTAGGAACAAATAAGGAAGCGTATTGATAGAAGTTGTTGGGTTTGACTGCTTTGGTTACAGAAGGCAGATGTCTTTAGTAACCACTAAAAAAAGAGGATCATAGAAGTAAAAACTAGGTCTGATTGCTGAAATAATTGAAAACTACTTGTGAATCTCTGATGAACTCTTTTAGAATCCCAATGCTGAAAAGAATTTTCTACATATCTATTGAATATATTCCTCAGGGTTCGGGTGCTGACTGGGCATTCTTTTGTCTGCAGGAATCTGAGCATTTCTAGTGAAAATTAGATAAACCCATATACTTTGATAATGCAAAGTACTAACTAATACTAATTAGGTTTTTGAAAAAAGGTCCTAGTTGTCTCATTTTGAGTACCACAACGTCTGTGGCCTTTCCTTTATGCCTCTGCTTCCCATTTTAAATAGGAAAAACAATCTCACTCTACTTCACAAAGATGATTGATAAAGTCTTTTCTTGACCTATACCTGTGCTGGTGAGAATTTATCCAATTGCTTAGTAATACTCTGAAAATAATCGTGCATATGCTTGTGAAAGTGGTCATATATTTCCCTATAAATGAGTGCCTTGTTTTCAACCCAAATTAGAGTTTTGGCATTCAGTCCAGGAAATTTGACATGGATATACAAGTAGATATATGACTCAGGCAGTGCATGCAGTACACCAGTTTCTCAGTTTCATCAGTAACCTGACTGAGATTCTGAGCAGAGATGTATTCCCCTCAAATGGCCAAATTTCTCTTTCCTTTTTCTCCTTTTCAGACAATCTTACAAGAAGAGAGCCAGTCTAGGAAAATTTAGGTATATCATAATTTTTCATAACTCAGTTTCTGCTTCTGTTTTCACCATGTACTCCCTAAGGGAGTTAAAAGTCATCAGAGAGTTTGAATTTTACTTGAACAACTATGCCTAGGTTTATCATCAGTTGTTTATACAGATAATTTGCAACTGTCTTGCACTGTCACCTCTGTGTAACTGAAACTGTTAGATTTTGTTGTTGTTGTTTTTAATCTGGAAGATTTTAACAGTGGACTAAAATTAATTGTTCCGGTAAGAAAAGCAGTGAACATATATCTGTATGTAATATATAAAAACATCAAGTCTGGTAAGTAAGAAAGTGTAATTAGCTGGTGTCACTCTTCTGAGTAGATGCACACTTCAATTTGTGTGGCTTTGAGGCTCAGTCCAACGAGTAATACCTCAACGTTTCTGTTGATTAAAGATTTTTATGTTTTCTGATTTAGGAGAATGCTGAAATACAGTAAGCACTGATTATCTGCCTGGCAAGATCCTCTGTCTACCTTGCATTACTATCCACTTGTTTCAGACGCAGCACACTGGAGTGCTCTTTGAGAGATTATGCTACTGCAGTGTGCAGTGACAGGTATTGATACTGCTAACTGAAATCTCTGTTCTTTGTCACTAAAACTCAGAGCACCTTTAATACTGGAGCCAGCAACAGATAAAAGTTTTTATTCACTCTAAGTGAGCCCAAGAGAATTGTCATCATAACTTTTACTTCCCTCCAGCAGTCCATAACAAACCAGTTTTCTTTCCTTTATGGTCTTTCAGATTTAAGTCATTGTTGATTCAGGTTGTCAGGATGCTTATGTATACATACAATTTACTGATTTATTTTGATGAAAATAGTAAGAACAGTAAAAAAAAAAAAATTACTTCCCTTCATCCTTCCCCCAAAACCCCAACAATGCTGCAATGCCTTCTTTCTTAAGCTGCATGCCCATAAAGTATGGAAAGATATGGTGAAAGACAGCTGTTATACTCGAAAGAACTACTTTTCAGAAACAGGCTCAAGAAACAGAAAGGAAAAGCATAACAGTGCTACTACAAGTTCTTCATTTGGGCTCACCATCTGATTTAGAACAACAAAACAACTACTTAAACAGGACATAGATAACATCATCCCAAATGTCCCTTTGTAAACATTTTCCAAGGAGACAGTGATTAGCTACTTCCTTTACAGGGCAAAAAGACCCAAGACACCATTCATTACAAATAAAGTAAGTGTACTATTCTAACACTTTAAAAATTGTTTCATGTACAAATTGTTGTGGATATACAGTCCATTGAGTGTATGAAAGGATGAAAAACGGCTTACAAAAGAGGAGGCTGTGTTTAATGTAATAGTTAGGTAAAATTTTTCTGTTTAGCAAATAGCAGCTAAAACTGCAGCACTCCTCTGAGTTGGAAAGTAACGTAGATATGGTTTCCATGTGGTTTATTTCTGACAGAGCTGCTTCAAAATTTCCAAATTGAGTAGGCAAAATTTAATTTTGCTGCTGCTGTGTTCAAGGCCAGTATTATTGATTTTGCCCTTGTAATTTGCAGTGACAAAGGCAGTGGTAAGGATTGTGTGAAGAAGCAAGAGTGGCAGTTGAGGTGAGGAGAAATGAGAAATAATCACAGGGGTTTCACAGAATGTGGATGTGTAGGAAGTGGTGTTTCTCTGTCCTTTCTGATATCATATGCAGGGCAGGAACCTTTTCCAAGGGGATTTCACCCTAAAGTGCAAGGTGAAGCTGATTTGAACTGAACACTGGATTGAGTGCTGAAAATTCAGGTGGACGTGGGATGACTCATAAGCAAGGCCCATACTCGTCCTCTGCTAAAGGACTCTCTTTCCTTTTGCCTCCCTTTAAGGGAAACAGTCTTTTCCCTTCTCACCAGGTTTTTCTTGCCCCTCTCTGTTTCTCCTGGTATGCTTGATATGTGAGTCAATTTAGGAAGAGACATGTAAGAGGAGAGGAAAAGCATCTTCCCTCAAAACCATTCCACTGAGTCCTTATTGCTGGGGAATCAGAAGGAAGCAGAACACGGCTAAGAACAAAACCAGTGTGGTTGCAGATAACAGCAGTGACTGCCAAGGACTTTCTGTCTGTTGTTATTAATAAAAGAATTAGTAGTGAGTTGGCTATTATTTAAGAGAAAAAGAAATAGGACTGCAAATGGTAAGTTTACCGGCTACATGTATGCATTAAGGGAAAGATTAATCTATCTAGAACTCTATTTGTTTCTCATGCTGTCTTGTTCTCAGTTAGCCTGTAGATGCATGGCTTAACCTCGAAGCAATTGGCTCCACATGTACTGCAGAAGGAAGGGTGATTGACTGAAGAATTATTTGATGTCTCTTCAGCTCAACAAAAATGGTATTTCATAATATATTTGTAGCTAGTTAGGAAAAAAAACCCCAAAACCAAACCTTCTTATTTTAGAAAGCTGTTGGCAGAATTTTTTACACACAACAGTACTTTCTTGAATTTCTACTTTGTCCCTGAAGAATATCACCAGGATAGGTCAATGTACTGGTCAGTCTTTTTATTTCTTAGGGATATTAAAAATTAATGGAGAAAATACTTTGAAGAGATGAATGACTAAAATACTGGCAAAACTGTGCTTGGACTCTTCACAGGTCAATACTTAACACTCCTATGTTGATACCATCAGAATTCTGCTTAGATGAAGGGAATGTAAGACCTTTTCCTCAGTTTGCTGGATTTAATAGACACTTTGCAATAAGTTATGTTAGGAACAGATGAATTTAATGAAGAACATTTTGGGTATGCAAGGAGATAATGGATCACTTTCAGTTGTGGTCCATTGTGGCTAGATGTAGAATGAATAAGGGGAAACATCAATTATTCAGACCTAAATCACACAAGTTTTCCTAAACTCCTAAGATCTTTTCCTTCTCTTCCCAGTTTTATAGTTTCTTGCCTTGCAAGCTTTAAAGCAATGCATATTGTGTCCTGTTTTAAAGGACTGCTCAGAATAACAGTATTGTTAAGTGTTACTGTCACTTTTCTGTATAAGAAGCATTATCTATTGCTGAATTCAGTTTTAATCAGGGATAGTAACTATAGCCATACTGAACTGAATGTAATTGTGAATATACACCAAAACCAGTGTTCAGTACTATATCAATAGCCACATGATTTGAAGGTATTTAGGCACCAATTCAGCAAACTCATTCAAATCCAGTCTTTATTTAAAATAGCAAACAGGAACAGACTGAAAATTCATATGCTGAAAATTAATCTGTTTTAAAAAACATCCTTATTGTTAATTGCTCCTTGGGGAACAATAATAAGAGTTTCTTCTAAAGTCTTAGGCCAACTGCTGTTCGGTTCAGGAACAGTTATAGGTGTCTCTGAAAGCATCCAACTTGGAAAATAGTGCACAGTTGTCAAGTTTTGCTGACCAACTTTAGTGCTAAGATTTCTAGCAGTCAGGCTACAAGAGGGTTAGGTAAAGTATGTAAAACTTTTTGTTGCCTCAACTAGAAGGTTGACTGGTTTGTGGTTTGGGTTTTTTTTCAATCATTGGTTTGCAGCTTTTTATTTTGTCTTTTCAATCATCTAAAAAGGAGTTAACAGTACCTTTCTTTGACACTTTTGAAAGCTTCTAAAATCCTTCTGTATAAACATGAAGACTTGATGCCAGCTGGAAAATGATCCAGTAGAGATTCTATTTCTGTCTGGAAAGTGGTTGTTTGGGTGTGTGTGTTTTTCTCTAACTATCTACCTGTCCTATTTTATCACTTCTTTGGAATTTTGAAAGGAAGAGTTGTTAATGTTTTATGCAGGATGACTCACAGGTTAAAAAAACGTGTGCTATTTCTTTGTCAAATACAAACATGTATTAAAATTTGAGTTAAAACTTAGTGGAATCTAGCTTTAAAAGTTCAGAAAATAAAGAGGAGGAGAGAAAATCTTTGGAAATAAATTGTTTGACTAATGAGTCAGACTGCTGAACTAATATTCTTAATTCTTTGCTGCCCTTTGAAAGGAACATACCTTGAGGAGAAATACCAGAACCTCAAGTAAAAGAATGCTTCCTTTCAGCAAAGACCACTTATGCAACCCATATGATGTAGTTTAAGATATGATCTCTCAGAAGGAATTACTATAATCATCATTACATTCAGCTGCTCCCAGCTCAGAATGCATCCTGTTGTCAATCTGAGTAATTTAAGGTTCTGGATTCTGCTCCATGGTCAAGCACTCAAAATGGCTGATCATAACTTTTAGTCATAGAATCATAGAATCATAGAACAACCAGGTTGGAAGGGACCCATCGGATCTTCTAGTCCAACCATTCCTATCAAACACTAAACCAAGTCCCTCAAGACCACATCCACCCGTGCCTTAAACACCTCCAGGGAAGGTGAATCAACCACCTCACTCAGCAGCCTATTTCAATGCCCAATGACCCTTTCTGGGAAAAATTTTTCCTAATGTCCAGCCTAAATCTCCCCTGGCAGAGCTTGAGGCCATTCCCTTTTGTCCTGTCCCCTGTCACTTGGGAGAAGAGGCCAGCTCCCTTCTCTCTACAACCTCCCTTCAGGTAGTTGTATAGAGTAATGAGGTCTCCTCTCAGCCTCCTCTTCTCCAGGATAAACAACCCCAGCTCTCTCAGTTGCTCCTCATAGGGCCTGTTCTCCAGCCCCTTCACAAGCTTCGTCACTCTTCTCTGGACTTGCTCCAGAACCTCAACATCCTTCTTGTGGTGAGAGGCCCAGGACTGAACACATGATTCAAGGAGCGGCCTCACCAGTGCTGAGTACAGAGGGAGAATAACCTCCCTGGACCTGCTGGTCACACCATTTCTGATACAAGCCAGGATACAGGCCTTCTTGGCCACCTGGGCACACTGCTGGCTCATGTTCAGTCGGCTGTCGACCAACACCCCCAGGTCCCTCTCCTCCAGGCAGTTTTCCAGCCAGGCTTCTCCCAGACTGTAGCTCTGCATAGGGTTGTTGTGCCCCAAGTGCAGGACCCGGCATTTGGCCTTGTTAAAACTCATGCCATTGGACACTGCTCAGCGGTCCAACCTGTTTAGGTCCCTTTGCAGAGCCTGCCTACCCTCCAGCAGATCAACACTTCCACAGAGCTTTGTGTCGTCTGCAACTTGCTAAGGGTACCCTCAATGCCTTCATCCAGGTCGTTGATGAAGACATTGAACAGGGCTGGACCCAGCACTGAGTCCTGGGGAACCCCACTTGTCACTGGCCTCCAGTTGGACTTAACACCATTTACCACCACTCTCTGGGCCTGGCCATCCAACCAGTTTTCTACCCAGGAGAGTGTGCGTCTGTCCAGGCCAGAGGCTGACAGTTTCCATAGCAGAATGCTGTGAGAAACTGTGTCAAAGGCTTTACTGAAGTCCAGAAAGACCACATCCATAGTCTTTCCCTCATCCAGCAGCCAAGTCACTTTGTCATAGAAGGCGATCAGGTTCGTTTGGCAAGACCTGCCTTTTGTGAACCCATGTTGACTGGGCCTGATCACCCGGTTTTCTTGCATGTGCTTCATGCTAGCACTCAAGATCACCTGTTCCATGACTTTCCCTGGCACTGAGGTCAGACTGACAGGCCTGTAGTTCCCTGGATCCTCCCTGCTACCCTTTTTGTAAATGGGCACTACATCAGCCAGTCTCCAGTCCAGTGGTACCTCCCCAGTCTTCCAGGACTGCTGGAAGATGATGGAAAGGGGTTTGGTCAATACAGCCGCCAGCTCCCTCAAAACCCTAGGATGAATCCCATCTGGACCCATAGACTTGTGGGTGTCCAGTTGGGCAAGCAAGGCTCTGACCACCTCCTCTTGGACCATGGGAGCCTCATATTGCTCCTCTATTTCCAGAGTTTCTACACACTGTTAGTCAACAGTGTTTCACTTGATCTGTATTGCATTACATGGATAAGGTCACAAAATAAAGCTGTGGAAGAGCCAAATACTGGATTTAGATGTAAAAAACCTGATGCAAACATCTTAGCCAAGAGCCAGCCTTCCTCTCTCAGATATTTCATCATAATCAAATAAACACGTTATGAGCATGCTGTTGACTTAAGCTTCCGTCTTTCCTTAGTTACATCACTTTCTCGCATTGCAGTTGCTTTGCTACTGTTCTAACGTACCACCCTCTTTAAATGTGTCATTGCAGTGATTGCGCAATCAGCTTTATCTGTTCTCATTACTATAGCAACCAGAGTAAAAACATTCCGTAGCCCATCTCATGTGAAAAGGTCTTAGAGTTTCAGCTCTGTTTTATTCTTCTGCTGAGTGAGTGTGTGTGACACAATGGAAATAGTGTGCTCTGGTTTGGTTGAAGGTTGTTCACATCAGTGAGAGTGGAAAGCTGAATTATACTGGAACTCTCATTGTAAAAAGGGAATTAAAATTTCTGACCTGCTTAGCAGTACTTACATGACACACATGTACCCTCTCTCCATCTTCATTCACACACTTTTGGCAGGGCATGTCACCACCCAGGAAGAGAAGCAGAAGGAGAAAATAAAATCCAATATGAGAAAGATGCTCAAACTGCATATTGTAACATTAGAAGTTGAATCATTGCTTTTTCTGAGCTCTAATGAGGTCTCATCTACATTGATACTTATTTTAAAGATGTTGCTTAATTATAACATCTAAACCCACTAACATAAATATTCTCAATCATTAACATAGTTTCACCCCAGTTTTCATCTGTTTCCTCCTCCTTCTTTTAAGTACAGCAGTGGAGCTTTCCACTACCACCAGTTTTATCCTCTGAAGCACAAAGGAAATCTTGTGGTTATCCATAAAGACAGGGTACCCACAGACTGAAAGGAGAGATCCACATGCCATACACGCATGAGCCAAATTCCAGTTCATTTCTTTATTAATAAAACTGATTTTTTCTTTCTTCTTTCAAGCTCCAGTTCCTAGTATTGGGCTGTTTCATGAGATTCTGTTTTGTTGTTGGGTTTTTCATTAGTAAATTCCTTAATGTGGAGGAAAAGTCTAAAACCTAACCGAGAAGGTGAGTGGTTAACATCAAAACTAAAGTAGTATGACTTCTATTACATTAAATTTCTTGCTTTCAGGTTACAGTCTGGCATCTACAATTTACCCCCTACTTTCAGAATATTTGTATTACATTACATTTGGAAACAATACTTTTGTATTGCAGTGTCTTTGAGACCAATACTTTGTGTCTAATTTTGCTAAGGTTTGCCAAGGATTTGAATTGTTACTACTTTAACACATGTGCGTGCACCCATATACGCCCACTGTGATTGCACAAGTTTCATTTCCTTAAGAAACCAGACTGAAAACAACAGGCAAAACCAGAAAATTCAAAATTGTGTCTCCTAATTTAATATGGTATCCACATTATAGCAAGTGAAAAAAAAAAAAATGAGTAGTTTCCCCTGTAAGTTCTACAGGTTAAAAGCAGCCTCTTCCAGTGCTTATTGGGCTGAAATGCAGGAAATCTTGATTCATTTGCTATTAATCAGTTGTGTAATTTTGATCAAATTCTCATCTCCCCTTTTCCCTTTTGCCTGTTTAGACACAGTTCAGTCGCAGGAGAGCAAGCACTTTGTCCATGTCTTTACAGTGCTGAGCAAGCTGATGCCCATGAAAATCTCTAAAAATCAATTCAAATACATAGTGCATTCCTCTAGTGAATTACTGTATAATAAACCAGAACAGAAACAACAGCTGAGGAGTGAAAAATACTGAGTCACAAATACACTACAAAATAAACCTGTTCACAGCTAACTTTTTGGAATCTTCCTGCCAATTACAGGGGATTTGTTTGTTGATTCTGTGGATGATTCTAAACTGCTACATCTTTTTCTGCATTGTTTAAAAGCAGGAAAATAAAATAAATTACTCCCTATGAAAAATTAGTCCAAATTACTAGTTTCTTTTACCTTTCAGCGCTCTTCTTAAGGATTATTCTCTTAAGAACTTATTTCTTTGGCTATTTAGAAGACACAAGGATCCTAAGAGTGAATTACAGTCTTACTTACTGTTTCTCCTTTTTCTAAATTGAGACTGAAAACTACATTGAGAAATTCTGTCTAGTTGTGATATTGCTGGTGGTGCAAGTGCTGATAACTGTAGTAGAATCTTTTAAGTGAGTTCAAAACAGCTATAAAATCCTGGCTTGCTCAGTATCTTACTGTAAACAGACCAAGATATGGGTTCTACAATAGGAAAGTAAACATGTACCACACCCTAAATTCAGTTACATCAAAAACAAATGATAGCTTTTCATTCACACTGTGTCTCTGTGATGCTGTTTACTTCTGCTTTTTCCTTCAGCAGGGACTATGGATTTGTGCCTCAAATTTAACATCTGTAAATAAGCATTCTGAAGTGTTTAAAAGCCATCCTTGGTTTAACCATAACTGCTGTAGTCTCATTTTGCATGAAAACTCTGTGCTGTGCTTTGGACTAATATAACAATGATCCCACAGAGCCTATCCAAATTATGAGAAGCAATCAGTGAAACTTCAGTTTAGCCTGGATTAAATGTCCACCATTCTCAGTTTATGTTAAATCAGTAACAAGTTCTATATTGAGAAAGCCACCTTCTTCTTCCAATTACTTTTGGGGCTCCTTCTTCTTATATATACTGTATTTACAAAGGCTTGTTTCTCTTTCATGCACTAGTCTAGGAATTTCAGTGTTCAGAAACTTCTGATTAATTTTCCTACTTGATCGATAACTAATAAGAATTTGTTCCTGATTCATAAAAGAAATTTTAAGAAAAAAATACCTTGACAACAAGGTATCACTAGTATACACAGCATCAATTAACAGCTGACTGCTAAAACACCCCTTCAAACTAACATTAACTGATGCTGTATGCTCTGTGCTAGCAATGTGAGAACTCTGAGAACTAGAATGCATCGATGTTTTTTTCAGCCTCGAAGTCTGCATTTAGACAAAACATTGTGTACTTAAAGCAAGACTTAAAAAAAGTGTGGTTTTACTTTTTGTTTAAGCAAACATCTCCATCATGTTGTTACAGACTTTATAATAAGCTATTTTGTACTTAGTCTGCTGCTTAGGAAAGAATCCTAAGTAGCTGGGATTCAACCTTGTAATGAATGCAACAGTACTGTCATGAAACAGGACCTTTTCAGATCCCCTGGGTGGAAAGAAATTTTACTTTGGGTCCTAATTCTGCTTCCACTGAGTTCGAGTTTTTTTTCTTCTAATACCTTGTGATGATCATTGAAGCAGCATATTGTGCAACTCATGTGCAGTAACTACTATTCAGTTTTAAAAAAAAAATGAATAATGCCTCTATATATCAAAGATTAGAGCTGGACCACCAGGAAACTGGTGTCAGGGAAGACATATAAAATACACTACATGGATGTTTTCTGTAGCTTAGATATAGGACATTTGTACCCACACATCTGTATGTGGAGTAGGGAATATAGGGTAAGAGAGATATGATTTATTTTTTAGAACAAATCCTTACAATTGAGATAAGCGAAGTTCCTATGTAAAAAGCTTCAAATGGTAAATAAGGGAAATGACAACATAGAAAATACTGTTTTGAAAAAAATAGCACAGATATTTATCTTTTATAATCAACACTTTTATGAACAAATTAATTTACCAAGCTTTGCACATTTATAAAATCTAGCTCGTAGCTTACTAATTCTGCCATTCATTAAATATTAATTATTAGACTTACTACATCTTTTAAAATGATTCATGTAATTGTATGTAGAATTTCAATAACATCCTGGTTGCTAGGTGCATGTGATCACTCTGACGTAGAAAGTAACTGTTCAAAATAATTATATAATGGGCAAAGCTATATATATTCAATAAATATTTCTACTAGTAGTTAATTATGCAAAAGAACATGACATTTTATTCCCTCAGTTTAATACTGGGTATTGTACACAATCCCTAACTGATACATGTGACGATTTCTTTTCCATTTCAGTAAACATCTTTTTATTTCTACCATAGAATCAATAAATCATAGAACAGTTTGGGTTGGAACAGGCCTTTAAAGGTCATCTAGTTCACATCCCCTGCACTGAGCAGGGACTTACATGTATGTGATATAATAGTTTCCTGGGCTATTTTCCTTGACTAATTTTTTTCCCCACTGGCCTACTCTGTCAACGTTGTCATTTGCCTATAATCATGTTTTATTGTTGTTTCTTTGCTTCTACCAGCTTTTGTGAGGATTAGTATAAAAACATTACCTCAGATGTGTATATGTCTTTTGGCATATGATTCTGTGTCTTCATCTTACAACTACAGGCTTGATTATGCACATGGCACTGTGTTTGTCCCTTCATTAAATGCTTTCTTGTAGAAATTGATGAGATGTACAGGCACCATCACTCCTCTATTAGTCCAACCTTCTCCAGAATTTCTGCTTGTCAATACTGTGACACAATCTCAGCTTTAAGAAGAGACCTGTATCTGCCACAGTGCTATTTAATTTTAAATTGTATTCCAAGAGACCTGTGTTAAAAGAACATTAAACCTGAAAAGTGGTGGGGTCAGCGTATGAGACCAGAACTCGTGCTGCCTAGAAAAACAGAAGCAGGTTAAAGAAAAAAGCATTTTTTTGTTCTATTGCAAAACAATCAGAAAATATATTCATTTTATGTCAATCCAAAAAATAGGCTTTTTTTAGTTTTGTATCAGAAAAAAATAATTCATTGCCTATCATTAAGAATTTTGTTATTTTATTTCATGTAATATTTGGGTCTTTTCAAATGTTTTTAAGTTAGCTCAGTAACGAAACAAGACATGAGTTTTCAAAATGAAACATAAAAAATATTTCATCGTTTATGAAACAAAATCTTTTGCCTCAATAATTGCAAAAATCTGAATTTTAATACTCCATTCCTCGCATATTCTGCAAGTGTTTGCAAATAGCATCAGAAAAGTAGAAAAATATACTTTTTATTATTAAAATAAATTCATAGATTTATATAAATCCTTACTTTAGTCTCAAGATAAATATGCTTCATTAGATAGTTTTCACCTATTTAAGAATATGTTATTTCTGCAGGACTCCTGCTTAATGGCTATGCATGTAGTGCACATGATAATCAATGGTCACTATTGAGAGTACTGTATTGCAAGAGATATTACTAGATAAAAGGAAGACAACAAGTGGCATTAAAAGAGCTGATACGAAAGTATGATTACTGGAGCTCTTCAAGGGTCAATCTTTAAACAATTCGTGTTTAAAAATTTCATTAATAAGCTTAGTACGGGAATACAAGAATGTGATAATTGAGTTTGTCAGCAGCAAAAAATATGACTATCGTTAACATAGAAGAGGGCTGCCACATCCAGGAAGACCTGAATGACCCTAAGGACTGGAATAATGTGCAAGAGATGAAATTCAGTGAAGTAGAAATACTCCTCGGGACTAATACAGAGATTTTTTTTTGTGAGCTTATTGACTGGAAACTACTGTGGGGGGAACAACTGTGTGAGTCGTTGATTGTGGAATGATTTATGAATCATCAGTGTGATATGGCTGTGGAAGAGGTAAGTCTACCAGATTATATTGGTTACAATAGTGTTGGAAAGCAGTTGTGTTATTTAATGTGCATGAGGTATCTCATCTACAACAGTTCTTGACATCCAAGCTTAAGAAAGGTGAATTCAGAGTGACACAAATGTTGTGGGAAAAGGTGTTCCGTTTCTCAGCTATATTCCAATCTGTTGTAAATCTTTTTTAATTTAGTTGGATACATGAGATTTCATTAAAGGAAAATATTAGCACAAGAACAGATATAAATTGCCCATGAATAAATTCAAAATGAGCATTAGAAGTTTCTGGCAAAATGGTCAGTAAAATCCAGAGATGGCGGGTTTATAGCTATTATGGGCAAGCAATGCAATAAGGCTTAAGACAAATTTTGAGCATTTTGGAAAAGGATTAGATTATGTGGTTGGCAGCAATTGCAGCAAAAATACACTTAGTGACCCATGGCATAATTCAGTTCTGATAGTCATATGGTCCTATGAACAACTTGTTATTTTCTGCAGTACGCTGCTCCATGAATTATACACAGGTTTTTGCAGTCTGCACACAATACACAATAATTAGTTTCCTTTTTTAAATTTTTCTTGTTATTGCTTAATTATTTTTAGTAAAGATTGGAAAAAAGCTGTTTATGTTGTATACATGGAAGACCAAAGTACTTAGAGTAAAACCCAGACAATTACATTAAGTAATGTTAGGTGTCCTATCTAAAAGACCTATAACCTGATTTTCCAAATATTTAAAAAATATTTTCAAATTATACTTACTACTAACTTTTGTTGAGGAAACTCAACTCTGCTTTGTCTTCAGTGATACTTAGATCTTAGATTGAGGAACTATGGATTGATATTTGGTAACAGTGCTGTAGTCAGATTATACATTTTTTAATAAGGAGAAGCAAATCCACACTATCATTTTAGTGAATTTATCAAGGCATGAAAAGATTATATCCTCTGGTACTTTCCATAAGTTGATCCTATTATTTAATTTTCTCAGTCTAAAAAGGTCTAGAATGTCAGTAAACACAGACAATACAATGTTCATTGTCTTAATTTTACTCTCAGAGATTGTTCCATTATGGTAGCTCAGTTCTACAGAAATATCCAGCTAGTGGCAATCAGCAGAACAAAAAATTTCAATTCAGATTGTTGCAGTTTGATAGTTAGAAAGAAGAAAAAGTAATTTCTTAGGGAAAATTATAATAATTATAACACTTACAAAATGCTAACTCCATATGCATTGCACTTACTGCCCTACTTAAAAAAATAAAAAAGGCAGGAATGTTGGTTTTAACCTGTGGTTTTACTCTGCTTTGATTTTGATTTTGACATAGCCTGTATGAGTGCCTCTAAAACTATGATACACGTTTTTAAAGTGTTCTTCTGGGAAATCTTACCTGTCAGATAGTGATTTTGAAAAATCTGACAAGAAAGAATTAATCTCATTATCAGGTAACAGTTTCTTCTTAAACTTTCGCAGTCATGTGCAAGTAGTTTCTATGTAGTCAGAATTCCTGAACAGTCAGACCTGAACTTTTCTCACACTATATGGTGCTGAAGGTTGCACAGGTTCATTTGAGAAGTGTTTTTCTCAGATGTTTATTGAAGTCTTGAATTTAAGATAGAATTTGTAAGTTCATGAACTTCAATTACTGTGTTATATCAAGCTCACCTGCCTTACACTTTAATGAAGATGGTAATTCTGGTTTTTTTCTACAATGCCTTTCAAAGAGAAGTTAAAAAATAAAAATAAAATTTTAGCATATGACTTGATATTAGTAAAACAATTGTCTTCCTTTTTGCTTATGTGTCTTGTATGTATCAAGTAAGAGTTAAGTGCCCGTGTTTGTTTTACCTAGAATTGAGCAGCAAGCAGGAAATTAAAGAATAGTCCTTCAAGTTAATTTAATTATGGAAACTGGGAATGACTTATTGTTTTCCTGGGTGTCAAAAACCAAGACAAGAACAGATACAGAATACATCCTCTTATTTCTATCTACTTATCACCCTCAGAAGAAAAATATAATGTATGTATTTGTCACAGAAAAAAAAAAAAACTTTTAGTGAGAGCTTTAGTTACCTTGGGTTCAATATTTAATTACATTTTCAAGATACAATCTCGTATCTTTCAGCAGCAGTGCAAAGGAGTAAAGATTTGGAAGAAGCCATTTTCAGAGATTACTAGAGATTAGTGCATAATGTTTCAGATGTTATCAGCAGTGTTTCTGAGCTTTATAGTGATTTATTAAAGAAGCAGCTATGTCACTCAGCACTGACCCAAAGAAGAATATATATCCTTAGGCTCTGAAGAGATCTTATATAGATGTTCCTTTTATAGCCTAAGGATGTGTTGGAATTAAAACAGAAAGAGGAAAAGAACAGAAAGTTCTGGAAGGAAACATTAAAGGCCATTAGTGAAATACCTTTTAAAAAGAAGACAGTAGCTTATGGCAAAATGGTTGGCCACTGCTATATGGAGAATAATATTTAGCTAATAAACAGAGAGTATAGAACTTGCCTGTGAGCTGTTTTCTCATTAGTTAAAAGCTATTTTTTTAAGTTATGAAAGAATAAGCAGTTATTTGTTCACTGAAATAATTTATTATTTTTAATGAAAAATAATATTTATTGCTTATGTAGTGCATATAGGTAATACCTGGATGTTCTAGGCTGAAAAAATATATAAATAAAAAGAGCTCAGCAGATTTACCATTTTAATGTGTAAAACCACTAGAAATTTGTCATGCCTTAGTAGACAATAGAACATTTTAATTATATGAAAATATTGGTTAATAAAAGAATGACCACTTTTAGTCATATCATTTTTAGGAGGTCATTTAACATTTAATAACTCAAACCATTTGACACTGAGATTAACTGATAAAATGTTTCTTAAAGTTATTGCTAAACACTATTCTCCACTGAACCTAGACAAATCTTTTAATATATATTCTTATATCTCTGCTTTATGCTAAGAATGGCCTCTCTGAGAACATACTGACTATATGGCAATTTTTACATATTGGAAACTTTAAAATGGCCTAAAATGCAAAGTTTATTCTGAACCTAAATCCAAACTCTTTCAAATTGTAACTTTATTTGAAGTCTGGACTAATTTCAAGATGCAATACTTCATTTTTTAAATGCTTTCTCCAGTAAGCAAACAAAGCACAACTTTATCCTCTCATTCAATATTACAATATAGTAAGAGAGAATCCAGCATGCCAGTTCCTCTTCACCGAAATAATCTTAGCCTGATGGAAAGGGTAAATAGTAGGGCCCGCTTCAAAAGGAAGTAAAGGGCCCATGAGTTATGTCATTCTATAGGCTCTTTATAAAATTCAGTTACAAAGCATATCTGGACAGGCATATGATATTTTATATATAGGATAACATAATTTGTTTATTTTGATCTAATTCTTAACCTCCTAGACTCTAAGCTTAATGTGTTAAAAAAAGGCTAATGTATAGTTACAGTTCATTGTATTAGTGATTGAGGAATAAAGTCAAATATTGGACAAGGGAAGTGTGTAACCCAGAGTAAGTCTAGTTGTAAATCAGAATATTTATCACTCAAATATTATAAGATCCATTATCAATTAACTACTAGAAAAAAAAGATTTTGAAATTGAGGCTATTTTTAATATTCCTAGATATTGCCAGATCTTTAATTTTGTGTAATAATAATTATCAGTGTTTCAGACTAATTAAGTCCATATATAAAAATCAATACACAATATCAAGGAGCATAAAAATACAAATGTAAAGAAGTGGATTCCTAATTTATTTTTCTCCATTCTGATTTTTGTTTTGAATGGCTGTTTTAAGGCTGCTCCGTATATTTGCCAGTAAACCAACAATTTATTTACAATAGTAACTGAATGCATGCTATTCTGGAAAACATATGCATCTCATTGGATGGCTTTAGAGCTAGTATTCAGCACAGTACTTGGCCTGAACAAAGAAAATGATTTTGTTCATTTTTTCAAAATTTTCATGGTTTTAGATCAAGTGACGTGACTGGTGAGATCCAAGAGCATATTGTTCTTCACAAGACTCATCCAAGTCATTGGATAGAACGAATATCATGTCATATTGGAAGAGCATATTTTCATTTCATCTTGATAAGAAAGCAAGGGATAAAGTTGGACAAAACTGTGTTGGCCGTATCACATTGAGAAAATTTGACAAACTTCTATTTGATTTAGAAGAAAAGGTTAAGAACCAGAGAAAAAAGTATTATCAACACCAGTGTCCACAAGAACAAAAGGTTATCAGTTATGCATGAGTTCAACACCACCCAGGAGCCAGAAAGACTTTGTGCTTTTTATTGTTTGGTTGCTTTTTTTCTCTGAAAACAATTTTTTTTCTGGGAAATAACCTGTCTGAATCATTACATGTTTTCATTTATATTTCAAGAGAAATTTCTGGTTATGTTGCTTTATGTTAAGCTGCAGTATATGGTATGCTGAACTTGGCTGATTCATGTCATGTGAAAAAAATTGTGTTAGCCTTTTTGTTTAAAACAAAACCAGCAACAGTGTTTTTTGTCTTAGTCTGTATTAACTATCTCAATGTATGCTACATAAAAAGAGTATGAAGACCTTGCTAGTCACCCTGAAAGACCAGTCCTATGAATTTCTCCAGAAAGTGTATGTACAGATTTGCATCCTTTAGGAACACCCACAGCAGAGCTAGGGTGGTACTACATTGACACAGAATGATTAATTTTCAACTCAAAAAACAGGTAAGCTTTCTTCTTGGTTAAGGATTGGCAGAACAAGAACTCTGATAATGTAAATTTCTCACATGATTTGAAACGAATAAATTTCTGGGAGTAGGCTTTTATACTCCGACAACACTGGGTGGCATTGCGCAATATGTAACATTACAAAGTAATAGAACATGTATATAGATTTTTAAATGTTTATCATCTTCTGCCCTTCTAGCCGTCAGACAGTAAAAATACTGAGAGGAACTCACAGCTAGCTTGGATACACATACTTGTGTGGCATCCAGTCCAGCTTTAGAATCCTTAACATAAGAAAGGTATGGAGCTGTTGGAACGGGTCCAGAGGAGGGCTACAAGGATGATCAGAGGGCTGGAGCACTTCACATATGAGGATAGGCCGGGAGAGTTCCAAGGAGACTATAGGCAACCTTCCAGTACCTGAAGGGGTCTTCAAGAAAGTTGGCGAGGGACTGCTTACAAAGGCTTGTAGTGATAGGATGAGGGGCAAGGGCTATAAGTTGGAGAGGGACAGATTTAGACTAGACATAAGGAGGAATTTCTTCACAATGAGGGTGCTGAGGCACTGGAACAGGTTGTCCAGGGAAGTTGTGTCTGCCCAATCTCTGGAGGTGTTCAAGGCCAGGTTAGATGTGCCTTGGGCAGCCTGGTCTAGTGGGAGGTGTCCCTGCCTTTCGCAGAGGGGTTGGAACTAGGTAATCTTTGAAGTCTCTTCCAACCCAAACTATTCTGATTCTAGGATTTTTAGCTCCTGAGCACACAGACAGACATGATGTCATTATTGCTACCTCTCTGTTAGTTTCCTTGTGCATAAATAACTCCACTATGAAAAAGTCCCAAGAAGAAAAGGTCTTGGTTGTCTTGTTGGACTTGTGGTTCAGTAGGGTGTGATGTAGTGGAGTTGAAGAGTGGGTTTTGCACTTAGTCATAAGTAGTGCTGGAAACAACTAAAATCATTAGCATAAAGTGGCTGCGTGTGGGATTCTGTTACCAGCAGAGAATGAGAGATTCGCAATCTGACAGCAGTTTCAGAGAAATGTTGCAGGGTAGAAATTCTATTCTCTCCTGGATCTAAGGGCTTATTTCCCGTTAGAGAACAAGAAATAAGAGAAACACCACTTGTGTATCAGACAACTCAACTGCATGGACATGAATGACAGTCCTGATGATAAGAGTAAAATCAGCTTTCCTTTCAGTTATTTGGTATTTTATGGTACCTAGCAAGTAAATTTTGGCATGAAATTTGACTGAAGTGGCACAAAAGCAAGTTCAGTGTAAACTCTTATCTATATTTAAGAAAATTATTTGAGTTAGTACCAAGATAATTTGAAAAAACAAATCAGAAATAAAACCAGATTACTTACCTGCCTTTTACTGTTATCTCTGTGGTTTTACCTCATGTGATTGAAATGTTTGTTTCTCCTTTGTGGTCATATAAAGTACAATATAATTGGTAGGACACACTACTAAAGTGTATCTGATAGGACTTGATGTATCTGATTTTTCAACAAGTAAGATATAGCAAAACAAAGTAAATCTTTTTCATCTTACTCTTCCAGCGGTACTTAGCTAAAAATAAAGACAAGCAGCTATTTAAGTTGTAAGCTGTTTTTAACAGGATGTTATTTCTTATGAAATTTGGCTTAAGTATCTTCTTTAATTTAAAAGAGAGGGAAGTATACTAATAAACTCTGAGCTCTGGTCCTGTAAAGGTAACATGCATCAATTGATTTCTCTGCATTATTTGATTATATGCAAAATTGGTAATTGTAAGAGTATATGAAACTACATCTTCACTTCATGACAAGCACACATATAATGATGGTGATACAAAGATACACAAAAATATCTTGTTTATTATAATACTATACAAGTTTAATTGATTAGATAAAGAGTAATTGGAGACATGCTGGAAATGGTATTCTTATAAAGTAGCACAATGTTTGAAATGCTCTGCCTTCTCATCATAAGATCCTCAGGGCAAGGACTTCATTCATGTCTGTGCAGATTTTATTTAGGAACATGAAGCAGAATTACTCCCACTCTCAGTTTTAGGCCTCCAACTTGGAAGACTAAAGTCGTGCTCTATGGTCAGCCCAATAGATGGGGTTTTTCAGACCATCTGTGTCAGAAGTCAAAATGCTGCCCTATTTTAAGTGGTCTGTATCGTCATACAAACGATTCCAGTTTAGGAAGCCTGCTCAGCTGTATAGAAGCTTAATGTAGCTGCATATAAATTGTATAGTACTGTTGAAGTTTCTTTGTACAAGATCAATAAAGTATAGGCATGTAGTTCACAGGCATGAAATAATAAAAGCCACTGCATCATTTCTACTCTACTGTAATTATTTGTGGCCAAATCTAGTCTTGTGCATTCTCTTACTGCTCTCCTCCATATTTATGCTTAGATGTCTGAAAATATAAACACATTACTTTATCTCTCCTTTTGAAATCTGACACAATATTAATGATTCACTTTTCTACATACCCTTCTCTGCCCCACCCCCACCCAAACAAAGAAGTGGAATTTGGAAATATAGGATCAGAAACTTTTTTTTGAGTCACTCAGTCTAGTTCCCTTTTATAGGAAACCACGCAATCTCTTTCATAAAGTAATAAATTGCCATCCTAAACCCAGTAAGGTAAACCCCCATTTCTCCTATTGTAAAGCTGTTTTGGAACCTTAATTTCCTGATGTTTGGATATGTTCCAATTTCCAATCTAAATGTGTTCTTACCACATATATCTACTTGCATCTTGACTATGATTAGCCATAATCTAAACAATACCTTACTTTATCTCTGAAGGGTTTCTCTAACTAATACATTTCTATACAATTGTATTTGCTCTTTTAGTCTCCTCTTGCAATACATGCCCTTTTTCCCTTTCATCATCCTAGGAGTTCTTTGGGTTTTCCTGTCAGCAAAGTATAAATAATTGCCAAGGGTAGCAAGATTCAAAGGATAAGGAGGGAAGCCAGGCTTTTTTAATCTGCCTAAAACCCCAATAAATTACTTACACCAGTCTTGTTGCCAACCCTTAGTTTTGTAGATGGATAGATTTTCACAAGAGTGGCACATCATTTATGTGATATTTTAAACTTTTAGAAGGAAACCTGCTATATAAAACATATATCTGGAACTTACTTTCAATAGTGAATGTTCCATGATGAGAAAACATTTGCAGTAGAATTGAAGTCCCTAATATATTTCTGCTTTTTGTACAAAATGCAGATTTTACATCACTTGACAAAGAACTTTGTCTATGAGCTCTGTTTTTCTAGGCCAATAACTACTATACTGAAATTTTGCTCCTACCTGAAGCAACTTAGTTGACCTCCACTGATAGCAGGTGTCTAATGTTAATGCATGTGAACAACCATATTAGTTTCATAGCATAAGTTATGTAGGTATCAAAAGTTGTGTTGTAGCTTTTACAGAATCATGGTTGTACAATATTAAAGTCTACAGTTATTTCAACAAGATTTCAGGAGTTCACTAGCTTTAATTGAAATGTGTATATATCCGTATGTATAAAAAAAGTTTATATAAATTTAAAGAAAAACATTTAGACAGTGTTTTATTTTGTCTTAGACCACTTGCAACACTACAAAGCCACAATGATTTTGATGGAGTTGGATTTTCAAGTTAATTAGACTCATGATCCTTAAGAACCAGTTAAAATGAGAGAACACTGATAATAATGGAGGAGAAGCATTTTCACATTCATACTGGCAAGTTTTGAAAATCTTTAAGTAGATGAAATCAGAGTATTTAAAACTTTAAATTTACTTCTGGTTTTTGTTTTCAAAAGTGCCAGTTGCTCTGGATATTTCAGTTTTATCTGCACTTGATTTGCAAATCCAGGCCTCTGGTGGTCCCCATTGGTGACCACATCAATTACTCTTAGTGCTGACTATTGCTGTGCATCATCCTAGGTATTTTGAGATAATGAGTCAAAATGGCACTTAAATTCAAACAGCTCCTAAAACCCTAGAGCTCTTTTTTTTAGTTATTAAGTATTACTTCAGTTAACTTTATGAAATCCATTTAACTTGGGGGCCTAAAGTCCTTGTAAACCCTTTTCTTCTCTCCTGTGTGCACCTTGTCTTTGTACCCTGTCCTTCAGCTGGCCACGTAATGCTGATAGAGCCACCCTGCCCCAAGAAGCAGTCATGTCCCTCCATAATGGAACTGTGTTTCAGAGGTGCAACAAGTGTGGATGGATGGGAAGCCAGGACCAGCAAACCATGGAATTACTTCAACTTCTCTTCCTGTGTTCAAGGCACACAGACAAGTTTCATATACAAAGTGGAGAGGAGGCCTAGCAACACTGCACACGGTATTGCCTGGATACTTTTGGAAGATGAATACCCTAAGCAGTTTTCTAAAAGTGTATTTGTTGAGGTGTTTCAATCAGCTATTTCAATTAATTAATCATAATTTTAATTATGGAAAAATGCATTTAAATTGGACATTAATTACACATTTGGCTTTGAAAAATGCATTGAAAATTATAAGTAATCATTATCAGACAATAAACAATAAATATAAATTAATAAATTATAATTTTAAAAAAATTGCAAAAGCAACCTGCTAAATATCACAAGTTGCTTGTTGCTCCCTTCACATTGTACTTTTCATTGTCAGTCATGTAACAGACATTATCCTGGCACCATGGCTTTGAATCTTGGTGACTGACTTGAAAAGAGTAGGAAGGATTTTAATTTTTTTAAAAAGGCAGCAGGTGGAAAGTGACTCGGTAAAGATGACAGTTGACTGAAAGAAAAAAAAAAAAAAAAAGCAGCTACCTACTCTATTCAAATATATGCTTTTTGGAGCAGCTGAAAATGAAAATTTTGACACCAGAGCATGCAGCTTGCTTTGCTTCATGCTATATCATCACATCCAGCAGTATTAACAGTGTACATTAACCAGAATATGTCCTTCACAGAATATGCAAAACATTTACAAGCTGCTCTGAATCAGATACACTTTCATGCAGTAACTGCTGAAGTGAAGGATCTCTCAACATGTACCTTTTGTTCTGCTATTAGCCTATGGTTCCTCTAGCAGGAAATCAGCTCTAGGGGTGGTGGTTTTCCTGCAGCTAACATAACCAACATAGGAATTGTTTGATCTTTGCAGGTTTTCAAACGGATGGTTTTGTGCAGAGCCAATGGAGAGAGCTGAATATCTCTGTCACTACCTGAAAATATCTTGTAAAGCTATAAATAAATAGGTGTAGAAATTACTGAAACAAGAATTTCTTCACATTCTAATAGTTTATTCTATGTATAGCTGTCTTGAGAGCTTGTGTATCTATGAAAGATTGGAATCAAATGGAAGAAATAGAATGTTTATGCAATAATCTGCTAATAACTTCATCTAAAACATGAACGATGGAAGTTTCGCTTATTTGAAGGTTACATGATGTAGGTTATTTAAAGAAGTAGATTTCTGGTAAAGGGAAAACTACCTAATTTGAAAAGGGGTAGAGCAGTCCTATAGCTATTACACTGGAAATGGTGAATGCCCGTTTTCCATTCCTGGCAGTATTTCCTCTGAGATCATGTGCAATTCATAGTCTGGTTCTATGGTAATATGTCTTATTTGCACTTTTAATTTCTTCCAAGACCAGTAACAAATACCACAATCTGAAAAGTGCAGTATTTCTTTATTTTCCTGTATTCCTTTTTTTTTTCAAGAACGCATGGATTATAAACATTTACTTGATAAAATACAGTACTTACAAGATATTATGGCAATTTAAGAGTAAACCAAAATGGAATGTAGCGTGGGAAGCTAGGATGACATGTAGCGATTTCACCTTGACAGCCTTTCACTGAAGGTGGTACAGAAAAAGATCCTGACACATCTTGACACCCATGTGAATGCCTTCAAGTGGAAGGCAAGTTATTTTTTCAGATGCTGTAAGAATTTAATCTTATCAGCAGTCATGAGACAAAAATCCCAACAGAACATCTTCAGCATTTCCTAGATGCATGCAGATCTTGTCTGTATTTTTAGGACCAAAAGTAAGTAAATACATATTTTTTTAAAAAAATAACTTCTAAAAATAGCTTTATATACATATTTAGAACTAGTTTGCCTAGTAAAGCTGTGAAAAATGTCCAATATGGCAATTTGGAAAACTGACATATCTGGAAATGTCATGTTAAAAACGGTGCAGCCTCTTTTGTTAGCTGTCTCAAGAAATTTTTCTGTTCTTCTTCTGAGTTGCTGCTTTCTCCTAAATTCTCATTCTCAATGTATTCAATCTCAGTACCTTTTATGTTTTTTTCCTAAAATAATTGAAAATAAGCAGACATTTAATTCTAATCCTGTAAAATAAGCAGTTTTACTACATGAAGTTTCAAGGTTTTTTTAGTATGATTGTTGATTATGTTAATATTAAATATTGTCAGTTTTCACTTATGTAATGTTGTGAGGAATTAGATAATATCGTTAATAATATATGTGATACACTACTTAGGTAATAAAGCTAGAAGAATATGTGAGGAGGTATAATAAAGAAAAGATTAACCACAGGACACTTAGCTGTGAAGTGCAGACGATTTCAAAAACCTGTAAGCACACACAATGAGACATGCTACATATATGTGTATCAGCCAGAGAAGCTGCACAACTATGGTCATGTGCTACTGCTTTCAAGTGACAAACCCTGTCCCTTGGGACTGGGTCACACATAACCACACTAGACACCTACACTGCAGAGATCCAGTTGCCATAGTCATACACACAAAGCTGACCTGAGCTCCCCTGCGCTCACAATATGCTGAGTCTGAGAAATTGATTAAGATCCATCCACATGTGATAGAAACCTCTAAGGTGTTTCAGGATTGTGACTTAGTAAGTAACAAGACTATTTCTAACTACACTCACATATAACCCTTAGAACAGTGAGATGACAGTGCTGTTTGCAAAAGAAATGAAAACAG
The DNA here is from genome assembly GCA_033558105.1 of Coccyzus lansbergi. Lineage (NCBI taxonomy): Eukaryota > Metazoa > Chordata > Aves > Cuculiformes > Coccyzidae > Coccyzus > Coccyzus lansbergi. The sequence goes on from JAUMJK010000118.1 coordinate 651,924, forward strand.
GGGTTTACTACTGTCACCTACAATAATGCTGCATGCTTGTGTCTCAGAGTTTATCAGTTTATTCAGATCGAAAAAATGGGTGATAAAGAAGTTATACTGTGGTCTCTTAAAACAGTTGCCATTGTCTAAATCAACGTCTGTTCAGGTTTTTTTCTCCATTGTATTTACTAACCAGACCCAACTTGTGAAAATATACTTGGTGCTTTGCTTGAATTGTTTGTGAGTCTATGTGAAGGCATGTTCCCTTTATCAACTGGCTCTTCAATACAAGCTGGACTCAAAAGCCATTAGAAATCTTTGTATTTATTACAAAGGTAACAGGATCAGGCTGTACAGCAGACATGTATGTCTAAGTTGTATAGTACCACTGTTTTTACCCAGTTAGAATTGCTGGTGCTTTATGAAAAGAGATGTTGCATAGGTCAATGGATGATTAGTGGGATTGAATTTCAAGAGACCGGGGTCCAATATTTACCTTAGCCACTGACCTTCCTAGACAAGCCATCTTATCAATCTGTGTCTCTTCTACCCAATAATGCTGCCTTGTTTATTTGGATTCCAAGCTTTTCGTAATGGGTCCCGTGTCTTACAGAATTTATGTAGCACCTAGCATAAGTAGGCTAAAATGCTAGCTACACCTAGCATACACTTCTGTAATATAAATGTGTGGAAGGGGAAAAAAAGTAACAAAAATAATAGTGAATAGACATGTTGAGTTGATATACAATTATCTTTTCTACTAGAGGAATAAAAAAGTGAATTTGTATAGAGAAATCAGATTAAAGGAACTTCAAAGATTAAAAAAAAAATGGGAAAAGGATTGGGACAACATTTTAAATAAACCTACAAAATAATTCTCTACTGTCCTATAAATATTTAATAGAAAGAGAGGCTTTTAGAGATGGAGGTTTAAAAGGAGCCCAGGACCACACAGAAGGAGAAAGACAGTTAGAAACAGGGGTCAGATTTCCCATCCCAAACAGTGGGGTATCAACAACTCTGCAACAACTATATAACAGGTGACTATTGAACGACCACAGGGAAAACCAAAGTACAGCCTCTATGTGCTCTTCAAAATAAGTTTCCTTAAAACCACAGAACATCAGGTTGTTGTTCCTAGGTCAAAGAGGGCGCTTTGGTTACAGATGCACACAGCAGAGCCGCCCAATGACATGTACATTACTATGCAGTCTACGAAACTAAACATCAATGCCATCATTAATATTATCTACAGATTTTCCTTCTTCAAATGCTCCATGGGATTAAAAATGGTAATCTGTGACTTCTCTGCGGTGTTCCACTAAAGCTTTCCTTTGAATTGGCAGATGAAATTTAGTTACTACTTGTTTGACCCCAACTCTAGATCTAAAGAAATGTGACCCTTAAGCCTGCACCAAGCCCTTAAAACTACATACATCCCATTGAAAAATTATCTAGTGATACTTTACATTCATAAATTGTTTAAATTATAGGCTATCGTGAAGGTAGTTTGAGACAACTGATCTATAGTGAAGAAAAATACTTCTCTAACATTCAAATCCTTTAGTGCCCTTCAAACTGTTTCCAAAAACAAAGCATGGCTTTAAGCTTAAAAACCTTTTTTGTGCTAGAAATTAAGACTTTATCAAAAAAACAATTGTTGAAATCTTAATACCTTTCAGTGACAGCCACATTTGAAGAGCAATTTTATAGCATAATGATCCTTGTTGCATAATTTGGACAAGCTTTTGTTCTCGTTTTAATTTCTTATACACAGCTTGCTTTACTATCTCTCCTTCCCACATCAATTCAAAGGAAAAGATCAAAAGTCAGGAGACCATAAGACCTGTGTCTGAAGCTAAACTTCTAAAGATTTCAAACATGCTATGGCATATCTGACTAAAGCCTTGGGCCCTTGGGTGCCTCATATAAGACTTGGGCAGCTGCTTTCCACCTGTAAGCACAAATCCAAAGTAGCAACTTTACCCTGGTCAGCTTCCACACAGGACTAGAAGTACCTAAACTTCCTCACTCTTTAATTTTTATATTCTCAAGGCATCTAGAACATGAATGCTCAGAAGATGTGCCAGACAATGCATTTCTTTCACCTACATTACTTCATAGCAAAAGTTGTCTGATATTGGAAATTATTCCTAAATCTAAATGTTTCTCCAGTAATGAGAGAACAAGCCTATAGGGATGTGTAGACTATAAAATTAAGATTCAGACTCTTACTTTATTATCATCATTCATAACAGTTCCAACATTTGTCAAGGAATGCAGTTTTCACTTTTTTGTGCCCAAGAGAGTCAAACACACATAATTCTAGAGACACTGCCTAACCAGTCATTACGTTTAGTACATAAATTGCTGGATTGTGATATACAACAGGCCAGAATAGACAATCTAAGAGTCACTTATGATTTTAAACTCTATGGTAATCTATGAAAACTAATGCATTGCTATAAATGAATGAATGAATAAATAAATAAGGCATTTAACACTTAAACTCTAGAAATACTGGTCTTCAGAATGAATGCATCGTCTCAGCAATGCATTCTCAGCATCATTACTTCAATGGATCAAACCCACATATTTTCAGAGAAGAAACCATACTACCTTTAGTTCATTTTGGTAGCTAACTAGGTGCTGCATACGTATCTTTCCAACTGAAGCTGGAACTGGGAAAATACATCTCGTGAACTATAGTACACATATAAGTGACATAAGACACTTGAAAGTCTCACACAAAAGCACAAAAATACACAATCCATCACTCTTTCCTGAGAGTGGATGGGAAATCATTTCTCCACATAGCAAATACTGAAAAATTGTTCAGCAACTGTATTAATAACCTTGCAAAGCCTAGTATCTGCTTCCCTTACAGCTCAAGTCAGTGTCACAAAATAATGTTCTAAAATAGCAGCTACCCAAATAAACTGTATTCTTGACACAAGGAGCTTTTAAAAATCTAGATTTTTGCCTTGGATATAAAATTTCCAAGCCTTCAAAGATTTAATAATTTATGATTTCAAAATTAAAGTGTCCTACTAGAAACATTCCATAATCCACTAAAGGCAAGTGAGAAAAGAAAATTAAAATTCCTATTACCTCTTATCTGTAAGTTTTAGGATTTACAAGATGTTAGGGGTAGCCAGTTGACAAAAAAAATAAAGTTCTCCTTTATCCACCACAAAGTTTATGAAAGGAGTGTGATGAAAAAAGCTCGTATGAAGTGAACTCACAAATGAAAATGGAGGATGAGAAGTCAGAGGAAGAGATGGGGTTTTTTTGATTCCCAGTGCCTCTATCGACTCTTGATTCAGACTTGGTTATAGGAAATTATTATGGCTTGGGGTTTGTCTTTTGCTGTCTGTTTTTTTCAAGTTTTGGTACTTGTAAAGGGAAGTAGTTACCACTTCACTCTACCCTGAAGATCTTGCTTGAGTCTAAACTGTTGTTGTCCCTGCATTTAAAGAACAAGCAGACTTGCAGTAAATGCCTTGAGAACCTGCTGAGGAAGTCTGCAGTCTTTGCTGATGAACAAAGAGGTGCAGCAGCAGCTAAAACCCAGCTCTCTGGAAAGAAAAGAAAAAAAAAAAAAAAAAAACAACAAAAAAAAAAAAAACACAAACACAAGGATTTATGTACACTAGTGGCAGGGTAAGTGTCATTATCCTACCTATTTCCCTAGACCAGATTTGTAGATAATAGCTCTTCTAAGACCAGCTGGAATTGGTGGGGGAAAAAAAAAATAAACACAAACCAAATAACCAGATAAGCCTTTAGGCCCTCAGGATCTTTTTCAAGTCTAAAATAAAAATACTGAGCATAAATGTTACCTCCCCTACAAAAAAAAAAAAAAAAAAAAAAAGCCCCAAAGCCAGACCAAAAACCAAAAGACCCAAGTCCCAATCCAAAACAAAAGTCAGAAAATATTTTAAATTGTTATTAAATAAATCTATTGCACCAACACTTCAAACTGCTTTTGCTCTGTATATCTTGTAAATAAAAACCTAAATATATAATTGCTTTCCTGAATAGAAACAAAAGACTGCTATAAGTATCTTCTTTGAGAAATCAAGCACTCTAGGAAAACTGAATGAGGGTAAAAGATTATCTCTCCTGAGGCTACTTGTCCTGAATTATCAATATGGCCTAGACCATCAACTAAACAATGGGTGAAGATAAGATATCTAGTTGTTAAATCATTGTATCACAGGTAAATTGACAGTTTCAGACCATTCAACCACTCAAGAACTAGAAGGAGAGAAAAACATAAAAGAAAGAACACTCTTCCTACTAGTACTGTTAAAGATAAAATGAAATGTATTATAAGTGCAAAATGTCACATACCGTACCAAAAATAAACTCTTAGATTCAGCCATGCTTGAAAACATTTAGTACTTACAACAGAGTGTCTCTACTGAGATGAGTTGACTAGGGCAGTACCACCAGTATCTAGGCTGCTTTGAATGAGGAGGATTCTTTGAATTTCATATGCTGGTTTCCAAGACAGTGTGTGGCTTCAGAAAAATTGCCTCAGTGCTTAGTGTGGCACAAGGGCTTTTTCAAATTTCTCAGCCTAATCAATAAATCATACCACTGTCAGTCATTTTCTAATTCATTATTTCTTAGCAGAGTTCCAGATGAAGCAATGAACATGAAACCTGCTCACAGTCAATATATTTATTCTAATTAGTGTTAGGCACCCAGGACCCTAAAAACAGCACCTAGAACCAGCTAGCTCGAGACCTGGAAACATGAGACTGGAATCCTGCTGCAGTATATAACCTCCTGTGAGTTACATAAACAGAAGAGGACTGTGAGCGACAAACCGTAAGTCTATTGAATTTTTGGACTGAGCAGGTATCAGGACTTTGAGCAGAAGGCCCAGCCTATGCAATGACAACTTACCTACCTTGGATTCGAGACCTCCAGAATCACAGAATCATAGAATCACAGAATAATCAGGTTGGAAGAGACCAACCAGATCATCGAGTCCAACCATTCCTATCAAACACTAAACCATGCCCCTTAGCACCTCATCCACCCGTGCTTTAAACACCTCCAGGGAAGGTGAATCAACCACCTCCCTGGGCAGCCTGTTCCAGTGCCCAATGACTCTTTCTGTGAAAATTTTTTTCCTAATGTCCAGCCTAAATCTCCTGTGGCAGAGCTTGAGGCCATTTCCTCTTGTCCTGTCTCCTGTCACTTGGGAGAAGAGGCCATCACCCTCCTCTCTACAACCTCCCCTCAGGTAGTTATAGAGAGCAATGAGGTCTCCTCTCAGCCTCCTCTTCTCCAGGATAAACACCCTCAGCTCTCACAGCCGTTCCTCATAAGGTCTGCTCTCCAGCCCCTTCACCAGTTTTGTTGTTCTTCTCTGGACTTGTTCCAGAGCCTCAACATCCTTCTTGTGGTGAGGGGCCCAGAACTGAACACAGTATTCAAGGAGCAGTCTCACCAGTGATGAGTAGAATTTTAAATTTTGTTTTTTAGAAAAAGAGACATCATATTTTAAATTATTGGGGCAGATAAAACAACCAGCGAAGAGGTAAATCTTTTGGGGACTGTGTAATGCCTATAACCAATAAACAAGCATCTTCTTTCTTAAACATATTTATTCCAGACAGTTTGTACCTATACTGACACTTTCACTTTTCCAGATTTAGCAGAGCAGTATCTACATAAAAGATATGATGGATTACTCAATAGATGCTGAAAGCATTAAAAAAATAATAGTTTTTTCATAGCAAACACACTATTAAAGCCTAGAGAGAGCCTCTGTAAGGGCTATCAGAATTAAACTGTGTTTGGAGTATAAACTAAAGAACACTCAGTCCCTCCCATCAGTCTCAAACTACTGCAGAAATTATCTATCACTATTCCAGTGATAAGGAATGTCTGCGAAGCAGCCCTAGGATACAAGCGTCACAATTGTACTGCTACCAGCCTTACCCCTTTACAAAAAACCACAGAGACAAAGATAGCTAAGCAAGACATCTTCGCACATAAAAGGAGAGCATGATCAGAGGAGGAGTTTTGATTTCACTGAGAAAGTAAATGCACAAGTTATCCCTATCTTACTTACAACCACTCATTCAGAGAGTGACACCTATCTACAGTATCAACCCACTGTCCTCTTAAGACTTACACAGAAAATGCACACTTGGTTTCTTTCATGCTACTCCTCGACACTGAAGAAGCATCTTACACTATGTACAGATATCTCTCTGTCATCGATACTACTTTGCGGGGAAAATAAAACACTCAATGCAAATCTTTCACTATCAAAGAATTTGGTAATATCATTTCAAAAGCACTGGAAAAGAATGACACGTGTATGAGTTAAAGCACAGTAGAAATAAAGAATAACATAACAGCTTCGGAGCATCACCAAGTGTGGTAATGTCAGATAAATAAACAAACCAGGACTGCCTTTACCTTTAGGTTTTGTTATAGAAGTTAAGGTTGTTAAGTATCAGTTTTGTTAACCCGTATAGTGTACCAATGTGCATTTTGGCGTTGTCAGTGAACAGTAAAAAGCTATTAGACATAAAAAAGAAATCAGATCAGACATGCAGTAGAGTCAGAAAAATTGAAGAAAGCACAGAAGTAAAAATACTTGTCCTGACTAAACATGAACCCCTAGACTCACAAGAAATCGAATCAAGGATTTGATTCACAGCCAAAAGAAAGGGGGGAATGTTAGGCACCCAGGACGCTAACAACAGCACCTAGAGCTACTGCGGGATCAAGGGGCTGCAGGAGACTCCTCCTAAAGGGGCCCCTTCAGAACTGCAGAAGTCCCCAACATGAGCCCCCTCCCTGTTGCAGTCACACTTCCACCTTGGAGGCAATTAGCCAGCTCAAAGAGTGGGCTATTGTTTAGACAAAAGCCAGCCGCCAAGATAAAGCAGGGAGGATTGCTGGCAGTTTTAAGGAGGATTCCAAGCAATTTATCTCTGTCCGGGATGTTATAAACCTTCCGGCCTTGGAGACTGTTGAACTAAGACAACCCTACAAACTCAATTGATTTATTATCTAGCTTGTTAAAGTCTGTGAGGTAATTGCATGTGTCCGTGTGGGTATAAAAACCGCACAGCGCCTTTTTTCAGTGTTCCCTCCCTTTGTCTGCGGGAACCCTGGCTGGCCAGGTTTTTTTTTTTTTTATTTCTGATGCACTTTTAATCATTTAATAAACATTTACATTGCTAGCAACTCTTGCCTCATCTTTCTTAGCATCTCGGACCCTAACAATTAGCATTTAAAACATCAGGTTCAGCTTGTTTGGCTGAAGAACCAATAACCAGCCCTTGTATCACTGCAATTAGGGATACTTAAATTCTTTCCCACCAAGTTCTGAGTTTGTTTGGGGAGCAGTACTTCAGAGTAAGGTCTGTTTGCTATTTTCCTCATGACACTACTCTGTTTGTTGAAGTAGCTTGTTTCAATTTCTTCTGGCTTGTTTATGGGTGTTATGGTTATATTTGTTTAAAGCTCTTATTTCTGGAGTAGATTCCAAAATTCACAAAACTGCTATGCTAAATTTAGGTATTCAAGGTTCTTAATTCCACAAGTGCAAATATATATATATATATATATGGATACTGAAAAGAGTATCTGTGTGTGTGTACAAATATATTTATGCCTTCCATGCTGGATGTGAAAAGGAGCATATGCTTGGACATTCTGATGACAGAACTGTTATGCCTTTTACTTCATTCAGGACAGGATTTCACTCATAGGTTCTGAAAATTAGAGTTATTAAAATTTCAGAACCTTGTTATGTAAGCTGGGGCAGCAGAGGGAAATGGCCAAATAGCTGTTTATTTTAATTTTTCTAACTCTATTTACAAAGAGTGTAATAAGTTTGAGGTGGGATGCTGGAACTGGTTCCAGAATTAGATGCCTAGTTCTTAATCACAAAGTAATCTTTCTGCCTCAGTCTCTACCCATAAATAAAGCAGAAATGTGCTAGGATAGTTATCTAAAGGTTACTCAAATACTTGACGAGTGTTTTTGACAAAATAACTAGATAATAATGTGGCTTTAAATATCTTTTGCAAAATGTAAAATATTACCTCCATCCCTTTTTGTGGGAAAAAAATATAGCATGTATTATCATCATGAGTTTTTTCCTATGAGAATACTGAATGCAAAATACTTGACCTGAAATGTTTTAAAATATTTATCAGATCACAGCTCCCTCTTGTGTAATTCATCATTATTACAGAAAACTGACTTGAATAGACATTACTTAAACTAAATTCTGTGAAATTATTTCTATTATTCCTTTAGCTTTACTTTTCTCAACAGTGATATTTTAGGTTTTAGAATATCATATTTTCATGTAATTTCAATGCCAGGACAGATAACACTCCTTATAGTAAGGTTGCATAAAACCACATTTAGAGGAATATTACTTTTGCTCAATGACATAATTTTGACATCCATAATCCAAATCTTTGGGCTTTACTTCAGAAAATTCATGTCTGATCTACTAATTATTATTGCTGCTGGGTATTTCTTTTTTTCCACATAACTTTCTAAGGCAAGCGTGCGTGTATTTGTATTTTCTTAACTTGGAAAAACTCTAGCTATTCTTTTGTTTTGTGTCCATAGGTGTTCAGACCACCATGATGTAGTTTTATCATTCCTTGTCTAAGCTTTTCTTTCTACTAGTGAACTAAGACTTACTTTAGGACTGGGACCAGAATATGCATAAAGGAAAAGCTAGAAAGCTTATTTTTGCTACAATGCTTATTTCTGACTTTATGTGTAAAGATTGTATTTCATTCATTCATTAACACTTGAAGAGTTACCTTTGGAATAGAAACTTAAAAAAACCCAAAACCAACCAACCAACCAAAAAACCCAAGCCAGTTATTCCTATGAAGTGTACAAGAATGTAGTATGGTGTAGGTAAACAATGCCAAATTTAGAAAGTACAAGCAAACCTAGTGCTAATGCTTCAACTGCCACTTACACCAGAGTGAACCGTGGTTTTGTCAAAAAAAAAAAACAAAAAACAAAAAAAACCAAAAAAAAACCAGCTGACTCATTTTATATGTGCACAGACCACAGCTATCACAGGGGACAGTAACATCACTAACCAAATCAGATGTGAAGATCTTTTAATGTTTTTTTGCTATCCCAAGACGCATCACCATTACCATCAGGTAAATCTAACATAGTATACTTATAGAATCATAAAACGGTTTGAGTTGGAAAGGACCTTGAAGATTATCTAGTTCCAACCCCCCCTGCCATGGGCACCTCCCCCTAGATCACGTTGCCCAAGGTTCATGCGACCTGGCCTTGAACACCTCCAGGGATGGAGCAGCCACAGCTTCCCTGGGCAACCTGTGCCAAAGCCTCCCTAACCTCATAGTGAAGAAACTCTTCATGCCTAGTCTAACAATCTCCAAAGTTCCTCCTGCGCCCACCGTTCCGCCCACTCCACCTCTGCCTCTGCTTTGCCCCCAACCCGCACTGGGGCCGTGCTTGCACGCAGGGCCCTTAGGTAGCCAGCGCGATCGCCCGACGGCGGCGCTCGGGGCCTTGGGAGCCGAGAGGCAGCTCCGGAGCAGGCGGCACCGGGACAGCCCCGGCCGGCCGTTGGGCGGCCGGGGCCTGATTTCGAAAGGCGAGCGGCCCAATGGGAGGCGCGAGCGGGGCAGGGCGCCGGGTTTGAGCGGGGCCGGCGGCGCGAGAGCGCGATGGTGCCGAGCCGGGTCTGAGGGACAGCGGAGCGATGGCGGAGCAGAGGCGCAGGCTGGTGCGGCTGGCGGTGCTGGAGGAGCTCCGGGCCTCTTATGGGATTAAGCTGAAGAGCGGGACATGTCTGGCGGCGGCCCGGCAGCCCGGAGCGGCGGCTGCGGAGGTGAGCGGAGCGGCGGCGGCTTCCTGCCATCGGCTCCCCGGGGAGCAGGGGAGCGCTGCTGCTTCTGCTGGCCGATGGCAGGAAGCAGCCTCTTACTATGTAGAAAGGCCTTCATCCCCGCCGTGGAGAAAGGCGGGTTTCCCCTCTTTCCTCTGCGGTCCTCGGGCGGCTCTGTTGTGATTTCGTAAGGGAACGATCCCACCCTTCCCCAGTTAAGGGCCGCGTGTTGTGGGGCCAGGCCAAGTGGTGAAAGAAGAGATGTTCCTCTTTCATGCCCTCTCAGACGCGCACGGATCGAGGGTGTTGATCCGTGCCTCTGGTCTATGCTAACCCTTTTAGACTTGACCGTGCTTAATGTCACTTTTTGTGACATTACACTTTTTTGCTTTGTTTCGTTTGAAGGTCTTTGAAGCACGCAGTAACTATGGATATTTTGGCACAGGCAAATCTAGGGTTGATTTGCCTGTGCTCTGAGGAATTAAGTCTGTCTTGTTATCTTAAATACCTACTTTAAATTTGAAAAAAACCCACATTTTTTGTCTCTAGACTTTAATTTAAAACTAAAGTATTTTAATAGGTTCTGGTTTATACAGCATTGAAGCTTTTTTCAGAACACTATCATGGTTTATTTAAAGTGTGGAAGTAACCACTAACAAGTCCTAAGCATGATCCCTGTGGAATTGATAGGCTACAGAATCGAGCTCTCATAAGCCTGAGTAGATGTTGCAAAATGTTGCAGTAACCCTAGGTCAAAATAAACTGAAGAAGTTAGGAAGCACAGGCTTGGATTGGGTTGTTTGGGAGAGAGCAAGATTAAAATTGGATTTGGTTTCTTCTCCTTGTCAATATATATAGCTGTCTGTAGTGTTTACATTTTATACAGGAATTAAAATGTAATTTTAAATATCAACTGTGCAATGGGAAAAAGGAATAGAATAGCATTTGTTTTACCAGGGGGCATTCTATTTGTTTTGTAAGGTAACAGTCATTATCTTATTTTAGGAACTGAAATAAATCACGACTTCTATCAATCAAAACCTAGTAAAGTGAGGCTACTATGAATTCCAAATGTTGAATTCCAAGCCACTGGAATTCTCTATTACCTAGGCTTGTAAATATTGAAAAGTATTATATCTTCAAGATCATTTTCTGTTTGTACTTTTTAGTAGCAACCTGGAATACAATGACAAAGGGATGTGTTGATTCTCTTTCCTTATGTTGTTTGTTCTCTGTAGGACAGATACACCCAAGGTGGACTAATGGGTTAGTTATTGATTAACCATTTTCCCAACACGGTCAGCACTTCAGATTTCAGGCATTAGTGGCTAAGAGTTTGCTTTCATCTCTGATAATAAGTTGAAAGTGATCCCAACCTTTTTTTTGGCTGGGGGAAGGGCTGGGTTGCTGGTTCTGTAGGTATAAATAGAAAGGTGGGGCAAAAATACAAGTTGTTACACTGAAATTTGGGCTTTTACATTGGAAACAACTGTGTAGTGACCTTGGATAACTATTAGAAAATGAGCATCATTGGTAATAGCTGAATAAATATCTTGTTTTCTAATATGTGACATCTACTCCAATGTCATGCTATAAGATGATAGAGTTATAGTAGTTTCTTAAATGCAAATCTGAATATGAGTTTAGATCAATTTTCCAGGCTATTCTTTTGACCTTAATCCTCCCTGGAACAGCAATCTTGGATGCCTCAGATGAACTAAAAAAAAATACTTTAAGTATATATTTATATATTTCAAATACGTTGTGCTGATTTTTAAGAAACAGGATTTAGTAAATTCAAAAAGGTAAGGTGATGTTACAGAACAATCTGTTTAATATCCTTACTGACTACAGGAAAACTGATGCCTTGTGAAATAAAAAGTGCAAAACATACTTTGGTAAACCTTTCTATTCTGTCATTGTAATGTAGAGTGGTACTTGTAACTAGAATCACCATAGGGTGAGATATCTAGAGATGATAGTGCTTTTCCTGACAATACCTCTTATCTGTCTTATCTGAAAGACTTTTTTTTGTCTTAATTACCTTCTGTTTGTACCTTGTGCATTGCATGCTTTTCTGTAACATGTAATTGGTAATCGTATGCACTTTTGAATAATGTTAATCAAATTTTGTATTTTAGGGTAAAATCTTTGGAACATCCTTTCATGCATTACCACTATCGCATGTGCCAGAATATGGTTATATTCCGAGGTAAACTAACACAGTCTATCTATATTTGCGCTTACTTTGCACTCTTTGTAATATTAAGTTCTTGTCAGAAGAGGAGATGATACTTATTCCAGGCCTGCTAGAGCTTATGGGGAATATAAGCATAATTTCAGCTGGGGAAGGACAGAAGCAGGAAGTTACACGGGGAATTCAGAGCCTTGGTTATATTTCTTTATACTCCTTGTAATTGGGGAGAACCATCCTATATGCTAAGTTTTATCTGTTTACCATGAAATAGTTTGTCTGGAAAAAAACAAGCCTTGTTCTGAATGTCAAAATTATGTTGCTATTCTTTCTTCAGCTTTCTTGTTGATACTTGTGAATATTTGGAAGAACACATTCACACCGAGGGACTCTTCAGAAAGACTGGATCTCTTGTTCGTTTAAAAGCCTTAAAGGTATGCTCTAAAGGCTCTTGGGGTTTTTCAATAAGCTGCATTTGAATGAATTTATTAGTAATTTTATACACTATATACAGTGAAGATATTTGTTTAGCAATGTTCTCACAGTGTTCTCACAATGTTCCCTACATGGGAAACCTATAAATTAATACATGTGGTCTGACAACTTCATCCCTGCCTCTTTGTAGAAACTGTAGCTATATAAAACATGACAAGGCTAAAACTAACAACAGGGAAGATATGTCTGTCTTTTTGATAGTGGGTAGAGGATTAATGGCTAAACTTGGATATCTGACAGTATGTTGGAGGCTTCAAGTCATGTTTCTTATGAACAATTCCAGAGTAAACTGGATCAAGGTGAAAACTGCCTATCTGCTGCATTGCCATGCGATGTTGCAGGACTTGTGAAACAGTTCTTCAGAGAGCTGCCAGAACCCATCCTTCCACCTCACCTGCAAGAAGGGCTTTTCAAAGCTCAGCAGCTAGGAAATGAGAAGAAAAATGCCACTGTGTTGCTGTCCTGTTTGATGGCTGACAGAACAATTGAAGCTTTGAGATACTTTTTCAACTTTCTGAGAACTGTGTCCCTAAGGTCAGTGTTAAGAGTGTGCTTGTTAACAGTTCCCAATTCCTTTAACTACTTCTCTTTTCTGGCAACTGCCTTAACTTTCTGTGATTGGTTTGTGACTTTAAGCCTTATTTGCAGTCATGCTTTAGAACTCAGCCGTGATCTTTTCTTTCATAAAACAAACCAAAATTTTCCTTCTGCTGGAGGTTTGAATTTTTATACTGTTCTTTCATATATGTATTTCTCATTCTGCTTTGGAAAGAAAAAGGAATGATTGATTAAATTAATGTAATTTAACTGATACCTTCCATTCCCCAGAAATGGCCAGGTTCTACAGCCTCTTCATTTGAGTAACACAGTCATGCCGTTACCTAACCTGGGGTTGATACGTCTATGCATTAATCTCAGTATGTGAGCACTCAAGTGAACGACTCTGTATTTTGGGTTTTTTTTCAACTTCATTTGTCTCTTCTTGTTAAGATCCAATGAAAACAGAATGGATAGCAGTAATCTGGCAGTGATTTTTGCTCCCAACCTCTTGCACTCGAATGAAATTGAGAAGATGTCAGCCGATACAGAAAAAAAAATTCGCCTGCAAGCTGCTGTTGTGCAAACACTTATTGACCATGCAACAGAAATAGGTAAGGTGATAAATGTCTATCAAAATGACTTGTTGCACATACTTGTGCAACAACTTCTCTGTTTAACTTCTGAAACAACTTCAAAACAATGCATTTCTCAATTCATTCAGGACAAGTACCAGAATTTATCTTGGAAAAGATTCCTGCAATGTTAGGTGTTGATGCCTTTCAATCTACTCCCTCACTGTGGGGCCACCAAGACAGTGAAAATGAGTCTCCCAGTGAATGCAAGAAGAGGAGGCACCGAAGTGTTGGGGGTATGTATGTTGTGTGAAAGTTTCAGCAACTGAAATAGCATTATTTTGAGACTTCAGGTATGCTGATCCTAAGACCTTACTGCTTCCACAAGCAGAATAGGTATTGTGACATCTGTTGAGTTTGATTTGCAAAATCTATGAGACTTCAGTAATTACATCATTTGTGTATTTACTGAGTTTATTGTAGTGTCTCTGTCATCTGACAAGCTATTTTGCTTATATCCAGATTCCTGAAGCTGAATTTTTTTGAAGTGATACTTAGAATTTCAAAGATATTGCATACTTTCATATGTCAGGTCATGAGAAAGCAAGGATGTAAATAGCATTTGTGGTTTGAATTAGAATTAAGTAATGTGTGTTTTGAAGTGTAACTCTGAATTGGGTATAACAGGATACTGTTTACTCTATTATGCATCTGGTTGGTTTTTTTTTTCCAGCTTGGGTAGTCAGTAGTGTAAGGGAGTGCTAAATATGGATGGCATATTCTGCATTCTTCTGCATTCTTTTTGAGGAAATACCGTGGAATACATATGCTAGACTTAGTTCACATCCACTGTAACACTGATCTTGTATGTATTGCTAAATATTTAGCTGTACCTAGAATATTACATCTGATGGTAATTGAAATAAAGGCTTTATTATTGTATATATTTAGCTAAGGCATGGGGTTTTTTTCTGTAATATACTTTTCTTCTCTGAAGAAGGGAGATAATCCTGAAGTGGGGAAGTGACAAAGGCTTTTGAATGTTAAAATTTTGAGGAGAAGCAGTTAGACTTCATTAATTCTGTGGAATAAGTTCTGGTAACAGGCAGCTTTTACTCTTTCTCCAGATATAGTAAAACATAGTATCACAACTCTTTATTTTCAAAGATTATTTTTTTTAAAAAAATACTAAGTATCTGTCAGACACAGTAAGAGAATTACCACAGGCTTGTAGTTTTCTAAGCTTTGCTATGAACGCGTAGAAATACAACTGTGGGTTGTTTAGCCTGGAGAAGAGGGGGCTGAGAGGAGACCTCATTGCTCTCTATAACTACCTGAGGGGAGGTTGCAGAGAGGAGGGTGATGGCCTCTTCTCCCAAGTGACAGGGGACACAACAAGAGGAAATGGCCTCAAGCTCCGCCACAGGAGATTTAGGCTGGACATTAAGGAAAAGTTTTTCACAGAAAGGGTCATTGGGCACTGGAACAGGGTGCCCAGGGAGGTGGTTGATTCACCTTCCCTGGAGGTGTTTAAGGCATGGGTGGCCGAGGTGCTAAGGGGCATGGTTTAGTGTTTGATAGGAATGGTTGAACTTGATGATCAGGTGGGTCTCTTCCAACCTGGTTATTCTATGATTCTATGATTTCCATTTTACACTTTTTTTAAAAGCAGGAAATAACAGTAAAACCTCATGCATATATTCTACTACGTTTAATTTTGCCTTCAAATAAGCCTAACAACCTAAAACACATAGTTCGCAGGAACGTTGTATGTTATTTCTTTGCAAGACCAAAATTTGTTACTTATATTTGGGCCTGACTTTAGAGCTCTAAGAGATTTTCTTTCTATGGGAAAGACTTCAGTGCATACCTTCTGGATTTGCCTACAGGAAAATCAGAAGGCACAGAGTTTTTAATGACCAATAGAATTTTCTACAAGAAACTCTGTATCTGTGCATGATTTTTTTTAAGGAAAATATAATTATTTAGATATTGTAAAAGCAACAGAAACTGTGTTAGTGAGATCTGAACTATAGTTTTCTTTACATAAAACAACCATTTAAACTGATTTGCTTGCTCTTTCTAAAAGAATAAAAGTTAAATTTGACTTAAAAATAGAGCAAGACAAACTTAATATTTAAATTTGATTGCTTGGTGTGTCTTGCATTTCAGATGTTGTTAGTGGAGCACTGAATAAATTTAAATCTAACAGAACACCCTCCACTACACCTCAAGAAAATATAAGTGGTAGGTATTGATGTATTTGTACTAAATAAAACCCATGCAGTATCTTCTGGATTTGTCAACTATATTCTACAAATTTTTTTTTTGACTGAAGAGCTCTTAACCTATTTGAAGATAAACAATTTAAATGCAATCACTTAAAGCTTTGATTATAGATACATATCTATTGAGGATACTGCATTTACTGTAGTTCTTGGAGCAGCTATAATCACTGCAGCAGTGGGCTGTGCAATTCTAGGATTACGCAACTGAACTTGTACTTTTGATCTAATGTATACTAAAGCTTCAGTGCAATAATGCAGCATTTCAGCATGTTGTGCATTAATTTGCCAGGACTGGAATTCTTTCACTATTACTGTCTCTTAAATGTACAGAAGATTACTATGCTTTTTTTTTCTTTTTTTTTCTCTCCTCCTTCCCAATACCTGTATTTCATTAATGCACAGTTTTGGATTTTCCTTTTGGCATTCTAACTTGTGAGAAGAGAACAAAATAAAGCCATACTGATTGCTTTACCTGTTCAAAATGCATGCACTTTGGCTTTTACAACAACTGTCTTTCAGCGTTTTTAAAAAAAAAAAAAAAGACACCACCAAAGCCAAACAACTAAATCAACTGCTTGTTTTAGTAAATTCTAAACCTTTTAAAGTTCTTATTGCAGATTTGGTTTTCTTTATTTCAGTCCTTTCATCAGTGACTCCAGTGGCTCTTACTCCAAGTACCAAGCGTAAGCTTCCAACTGATTGCTCTCAGGACTTGTCCAGCAAGAAAAGAAGATCTTTTAAGCATAGTTTTGCTTTTGAGTTGTTACCGAGTAGCATTTTTAACAGCAGCTCAACACCAGCATCAGGTACAGTTGCCTTCATTTTTTTAATTGTTTCTTGAAGTGGTTGCTTATGGTTTTTAATTTAAATGTACAGCCTTGTTCTTGTTAAGCAGTCCTTGATAATCTTCCCTTAACAGTGTTCCTTGCACTACTTCTCCATCTCAGTTTATAGACTATGTTCATCAGTAACTGTCATGTTATGTGAATTGAGCAAAAGTGAAATTATATTTCTTGGTTTCTGTTTTATTAATCTCTCAAATCTGTAATCCTGATATCCTTTTATCTTCCAAACCTTTTGAAAGTTGTAGCCTTATTCTGTTTCTGAAGTATTTCAATAACTGGTCTTAGCTCTATATATATATACACACACATATGTATTTGAAATATATAGTTATTGCTATTATAAAGATTCTTTCTTGAATCACGTCGCCTCTTGTTTTCTCTAGAAGATAAATAATCTCAAAGTTCTATATAGAAAAGTTTTACTGTTGTTTAGCTTTTGGTTAACCATGCTTTAATACTTCTTCAGCCTGATCTAGTGGGAGTTGTCCCAGCCTATGGCAGGGTGATTGGAACTAGATGATATTTAAGGTCCCTTCCAAACCAAACTATTTTATGATTCTGCAATTCATTCTACTAGATTGCTTCCAACTTTCAGGCTCTTCTACAAATACTATTTTATTTTTGTCTGTTTCCCTAATATGCTGTCAACTGACATTAGATTAAAAACAGTTTCTAGATTGGCTATGTTTATTTACCTGAAGATGTCTTTTTTCCCATCAGTGGACCATTATAAAACTCCCTGCTTTAGTTTACTAAATCATTTCATGCTTACCATGAAATTCTTGTTTCTATGGGTAAGCAAACCAAAGCAATGACATTGTTTTAAGATTGCATCTGTTTCATTAAAAAGCTTAAAATAACAACTTCATTTATTGTTGCTTTTACTGTTCTGGCTAGGTATGTAAAAAAGCACACTGCCAATAATATTATGACTGAATCTAGATTTTCTTATTAAGCTCTTTAAATTTAAAGAGCTATTCCAATGATATTGTGGAATCCTAATTGGATGTAGTGATGTTAGCGTGCAATTCATTGGAATCCAGATGCTTCTATGGATGCTACAAGTGACATCTTCATTTAATATTAAATAGAAGTGGAAGTCAAATTTCAAGCCAGTACTCCACAAAATAAGCTAACAAATCTGTGCTCTTTCCAAATCTATTCTTTATCATGTTAACAATTGAGTCTTCATCTGAAAAAAATGTGACCATTTTAAGTCATGCACATATTATTTCATTCCTGTAGTTCAGTTTGAAGGAAGCCCTTGTGTGTCTCTTGAGGCATCGCAAACCTCACTGTCTCCTTCAGCTGGTGGTGAAAATCATCTTAGTACAGGGATCAGAAGAAGTAAGAGATGTGCAAGCAAAAAATTATACAGGTAATTTGCTTATCTCTCAAACTAAAGATAAATTGGGAATATAGGTCTAGACCTTTTGACTAATGATGTGTAAAATCTCAGTCTGTCTACCAAATTTTGTATAGTAATCTTAAAATCACCAGATCTTCCAGTGTGGCAAAATGGAGCTCAAAACCAAAATAAGATATAGTATAGCAGCCTCCTGTGCCTATTAAAAAAAGGTTAGTAAGACGACAATAGTAGTAAAACTAGGAGAAGTAACCTTTAAGTGTCAGGATTTTTTCATTGCCCTCCTGAAGAACTTGTGTAACTTCTTCCCCTCTGTCCTCCCAGGGCTGAATCAGGAAAGACAGGTTGTTTTTCTCCAAAGATTAGCCGAAAAGAAATGGTTCGTAGGTCGTTACGCTTGAAATTTGGTTTGGGGAAAAGCAACAGAGAAATGGTAAGTATTCTGCTTCTAACCATATCTTCCTGTTACTGTGCAAACTTTTAATGCTATATTTTGAGCACTGCTTTTCAACAGCAGGAAAGACTTATTTGGTAATGTAATCACAGCAAAACTGGACTTGCTATCAAGTACAAGAAACCCTATGTATAATTTCATAGCAGTAACTGATCAACTGGTATTGGGTTCAGGTGGGATGGGGCAAGAGGCTGGGAGAGTGGACAGTTGACCTGAATTAGCCAAGGAACTACTCCATACCAAATGTCATTCTCACTAAAAAATGTGGAATGGGGTTAGTTTTTGCTAGTCGCCACTGCTCAGGGGCTGGTAGGCTTTGGTCTGCTTGTCATGAGTGACTGCTTTGGCATCACTTGTGGGTTTGTTTGGGTTGTTTTTTTGTTCTCTGCCCCTCCTTTTTCCTTTATAGTTCTTTCCCTCAACTTGCTGGGGAGTTGGGGAGGGAGTGAGGAAACCTCTGGATGGCAGCTTACCTGGTAGCTGGGGTCAACCCATCACAGTTGGAATTAGTAGGTCTCTTTGTTCCTGAAATGCTGATATTACAACACTTATGACCAGGATCATTATGCTCAGAGAGTGGTTAAGTCTTCTTTGCTGCAGGTGGGTTGTTCCCTACCTAGTTCTAGAGAGAACCCCGAGGGAAGGAGAATTATGGCCAAGAAAATGTTGCTATGGCCTTCTTCCTGGAGTTTCCTCCGTAAATGGGTTTCCAATTTAAAAGTTTGTGAAAGTAATCGACAGCTTTTCTTTGTTCAAGAATATTGTATCAGGATGTGCAGTTGGTAATAGATCTGAAAATATTGGAAGACGTCTTGCAAGTCAACAAGGTTTGGAAAGCAAAACTGAATGTGCAAAAAGAGATCTACTCTTCAGTCCATATGTCCATGAAAAAATCCCTAAGAAAAGTAAGTATCTAACAATGTATTAAATGGGAGAAACTTTTCTTCAATAAGGCAAAGTAACTTTACAGGTATAAAAAAAGTAACTATAAAGGTATAAAAACAATGGGATTAAACATGCTTCTAGCTAGTAGGACAAAAGCTACTTGAACTCCTGGGGAAAAATAATAGGTTTAGGACAGGCTTGTTTCTAGTGTATTTTAGTAGCTCTCTTTAGTTAAGCAAGATGAGATCTCGGAAACTTAAGGGAGTAATGACATCTTTAAATTAAGAGCTCCTTTGATGATTAGGTTTTTTAGCAATATTTTTGCCTATAATGATCATTAAAATACCAGGATGATGTTCTTAAACACTCTGTTTATTTTTAAGGTTCAAAGAACGTGAGCAAGTCAGAAGAAAATTTGCTAACTCCAAAATGTCACAATAAAGTAGTTCACCAAATGTCATGGGATAGTCCTACTGTTACAGGTTTTCAGGTGATCAGCAGCAATGAGGGAACTCTGCCAGGACACCCTGAAACAGAAATTGGTTCTTCAGAATCTATTTTGATATTTGGAAAGACACCAGTTGTTACAGATGAATTCAAATCCACAACTGTAAGCAAACAAGACAACAGTTTAGAACATTTGCTTCACGAAGAAGAAAGTAATTCAACTGCAGAAACATTACTGAAAATTAAGCAAGCTTTCTCTCCTGGAAGTAATCTTAACGATTTGAAAGGTGATACAAAATCTTCCTTCTCTGATGTGGTATGTGAAACATTAAATGAAACTCTGTGTCTCTCAGGGCTCAGTGCAGAGAAAGACTTGCTAGCTAAGGGAGTTGCTGAAAATCTAGCAAATATAAAGTCTAGAGAGCTGTTGCATCAATTTAATAAATCTGATGTAATCAATAAACAGCAATCAAAAAAAGATGAAAGTAAAGTTTTGGAGAAAAATTTCAAAACTTCTGTTGACATTGAACTTCAGGTCACAAAACCAGACATAAAAAAATTAATGGAACTTCCTGTGCCTCAATCACTGGCCAGGAAAGACAAGATAAACGTTCAGAACAGTTTATCAAAAGATGACTTAAAGAAATTGGATTCCTTTGGAAGAAAAGAAGAAATAGGATTAATATGCTCGCAAACAGCTGAAAATTGTACAGTACAATACCATAATTTGGAAGAAGATACAGCTAAACTTTCTGTGGCAAGACAACTTCCTGCTTCACAGTTGCCTAAATCACAAAATGAAGTAAGCAACCGATACTTGCAAGCTGAAAATTGTGATAAAATTTCAAGTAAAACATCATGTGTTTCTGACCATGGAAAGGTTTCTGACCACATACAGTGGTTCAACAAGCTTTCGTTAAATGATCCAAGTTCTACAAGCAAAACTAAACAACCTCTTAAGTTTCAACGTACTCCTGTTAGACAGTCTGTAAGAAGAATAAATTCGTTATTAGCGGCTAACGGACGATCTGTAAGCTCTCAGCTGCTTAAAGCAAATGATGCTGGTTTACCACTTGTTAAATCTTTGAGCTATGATTCTGCACTATTCTCCTGCACACAAAAGCCCTCAAAGAATTCTGTGGCTTTGCCACTCAGGACTGAAAGTACATATGACCAAGCTTCTGTATCTCATAAGCAGCTGAACTTAACATCCAAATCATGTTGCAGGCAGTTAAATCCATCAGACAGGCCTGATGTTTCTGTCAGAACTGCTGGAATCCATGAACAGAAAGCAACTGTTCATCCATCAAAGTCTGTTCTAGAAGACCTAACCAATCAGGAAACCTTGAAATCCAGTTTAAAAGGTCATGCAAACATAAGTATTCCAGGTGCTACCCCAGAAAAATCTGCAGTCACAAGAAGTGCTTCAGGAAAAGAAAGAGTTCGCTGCAGAGGCTCTCCAAAGAATCCAATATCTAAAGCGAAACTGCTACCAGCTGCAAAACCAGTGGACTTATAAGATCAAATATGATGGCTAAATAGACTTATTACAATTTGGTTACCCTTTGAAAAATCTAAATTTGCATGATTTTTTTTTTTTAGCTCTAATTATTTGTATTTTTTGATTTATCTTTTCATTGTATGAGTTGTGGACTTGTACAAATAACAGCTTGGTTTATGTTGAAGTTTTCCTCATTTACTGAAACTTCTGTAAATGCTAATCAGTTCATTCGAATGGATTCGACTCTTAAGACAAAAATAACCTGTTTTTACAGATGCTTGTATTAGAATTAACATTTGATTATCTTTGGCTTCTTAAAACATGCTGCATCTACCAAAACAATTTTTGCAGTATCTAGACTAAATGCCAAGTTTTTTTAAAAAAATTCTCAGATATTTAAAACAAACCTGGCAGACATGGACGGGGGAAACAATCTTGATGCTGAGTATTGGTAGTTAAATTTATTTACCTTTTAAAGTGTCTCATAGCACTACTTTGATATTTAAGTTGGGCTTACAACAAGTCTACATCTTTTAAGACAATGCCTTTTATTTCTATGCTTGTAACTTGTGACCATATTTTCCTTTTGGAGTAGGTAACCGAATTATATTTCGACATGAGTATATACACACTGGAGAATTATTGGAACACCTGGGAACTGTGCAGCTTATTCAAGAAGTGGGAAGTCTTAAAACTTCATCCAGCAATGTGTTCTGTGATAGGTACAAAGTATTTTCAGTTGAGAGCAGTAAAATATGTTATCTTAATATGGAAGGATGGTTTTAACTTATTTTAAGAGCAATAGAATAGCGTTAACTAGAGGGTACAGAAGTAGGTTTTAATTGCTGGTAGTGTTGCAAGAAATGAATATAAGAAGCTATAGTATGTTAAAAATTAATTTGCACAAGCAAATGTTTACATCTCTTGGAATTAGAACTGTTTGTCTGTCATCTGTTGTAAAATTATTTAAGAGTAAACGCTTGAAGCTGTTCATTAGTTTTTTGTATGTGCAAATTGCTTATTGGCAATAAGCAAGATGTAAGAACTGAAAGCACTGGATACTTCTGGTTTTAATAAAACCATTAGATTTGTCCCTTTTCTCAGTCTGTGCTTCTATCATGACTTTGAAATTTAGATTTTGTTATTGGATGCAGACTCTGGGTGTCAAATGAATCTGAAAATACTGATGTTGGAAGTGATTTTTTTTCTGGCTCTCTGTCCATCTTGGATACACACTGGTGTTCTCACAAGTAGCAAAAGGCATGGTGCAACATAATTTAGCAGAAGCAGGATTTTAAACTTGAATGATAGGTTAATGAAAGGAATAGTTCTTCCATTTCTGTTCCCTGCCTCCTATGCCATGTATCCACCAATTTACTAGCTGAATTGTTTCTAGTTGGTGATCTGGTGGAAACCTCTTGCTCCAATGAACTCAGCTCAGCTGCCGCACTCTTTTGTTACACAATTGTCAAGAAGTAACACTGGGAAGTTGCCATTAAGTGATCTTAACAGAGTTTCTTGGTGTTAAGTACTGGAAGGATCAGTTTCATGAGATAAGGGAGCCAGTGCAAGAGTTCACCACCATGCACAGAGGAAGCTGCTTCTCCCTGCTCTCAGCTTTAAGTGCTCCTTGCCTTTGCCTTTAGCAGGTGCTGGCAGATCCCTCAGCACAATGAATGTAGGCGCCAGAGCACCATGTTTTGTGTAAGATTCAGCAAAGCAATTGCCAGCTGTCACAGCTGGTGCAAGGAGGTGGGAGATGGAAATAGCGCAGAAGGAGATAAATGCAATATGATGAGGAAGAAAATGAGATCTGACTCCTGTACTAGTGAGCTGTAACATCAATTTGTGTTTGAAAGAGTGTGACTTGATATTTTTTTTTTTTCCTGTTAATATATACCAAATATTTTGTGTGCTAATGTGGCTTTGATGAAATTGTGTAAACTTTTTGAACATCGATTCAAGCCAGGATTTAATTTATCAGAAAGGCAGATTTTTATAGGGGCCCGAAAAACAAACCCTTAAGTACCTGGAAAGATTGTCAAAGGAAGTGGTAGACTCGGGTTTTGGAGATTTTGTAGAACAGTTGAGGGAGGCACACCTCTGTTTATGTAAAGTTCATCATGATTTGGAGAAAGATTATAAACTCTAGATGCACAGTGGAGGTTTCTGCTGCCTTATCCTGCAAGTTAGACATGAATGTACTAGCGAAACATGTCACGTGTGTCAGTAGCAGTGAAGATGTGTTATATAAAATAGCTTTTACAGATAGCCATTTTGCCAAGTGCAGTTAAGTGATAGACTTCACTTAGCAAGATTGTTTTGCAGATGGATGATGTAAGGAGATTTATGTCACCTGCAGACCTTTCCGTGCAGGTGCTTAGAGGTGTTTGCTGTATCACTACCCTGTAAACCTGCGGTTAGGTAGTATCATTCTGCAAGTAAACCGTTGATCATATTCTAGGGAGAGAAATCACAGTAGGAAAAGAGAGACAATCCTAGGACTACGCAGTATCCAATTTCTGTAGCTGCAAATCCACCAACAAGCTTCAGTTTATTTTTAGAGCATTGTGTTTAGCTGAAACGGGAGATGTTTAGCATTCCCTCCACCCCCGGGCTTTGTGCATCTTTACTTGACCTACGAGAAGCTGGCGGAGCGCAGCCGCGGGGGGAAGGGGGCGAGAGGCCGGTGGCTGCGCAGGGAGGATGCGCGGCCGCCGGAGCCGCCGCAGCCGCAGAGCGGCGCCGGGAGCTGGGGGTAAGCGCGGCGCTACCGGCAGCCGCTCGGGAGGACGGGGGTGGGCGTCGCGGTCCACGGGCGCAGCACGGAGGTGCGGGATCGTGCAGGTAGGCAGGCAGCAGGGTGGCCGCCCCGCTCGGCTTCGTATTGATGGAGAATGTTGTGTAGAAAGCAGGCGCTTTCTGTCTCGGAGCGGAAAGAAGGCGGCTGGGCTGGAGCTCTGATGCGGCCGAGCCGCGCACGGGCGGAACGGGCAAGGGGTTCCAGCCTTGGCTTTTTCAGCCATTTTCATCTCCGAGATGTTTTCAGGTGCCTTCTGTGGGGTGGTCGGAGCATGGGGACGTCTTTAAACCTCTGGCGTGGGGAAATTAGGCAGCTTTTTATTTATTTGAAGAATTGGAGGGCATTATTCTATGATGGAGGGGAAAGGAGCTTTCAGATGAAATTTCAGCCTATCAAAGAGGATAGTAATAAGTGATTTTTTTGTTGTTGTTGTTTTTGGTTTTTTCCTAATTAAACTGTGCTGTGCAGCCATTTAGTGAAAAGGATTCAAGGAAACAAATGAAACGTATTCTTCAGGTGGGGAAGACAATGCATGTGAAGTAGGAAGTCTCTTGTCTTAACCTACAAATAAAATATAGTGCAAGTTGATCAGCAGTTTTTAAGGATTATTTTTTTCAGGCAGCATAAGAATAGAGCTTGGAAAATAATTCCTAGCTGAAGAGTACTTTGCTTTTAGCCTAGAACTTTATAAAATACCATGATAAACGTGAGGGGGAGGGAAAACATAGTCTCATTAAATGAAACAGTGGATCCATTTTGTTTGCAGTGATTAATGAATGTTATGGGCAAATGCAAATCAGAATATTGATTTCTGTGGTTTGCTACCTAATATTCTTTTCAGAAGAGAAGAACCTATCTGCCCTATTTCTCCTTACTGCCTCACTCCCCTTCCTCAAGTTTTCATCTGGCTAGGTTTTCAGCTGCCCCTAGAAGTTTAGAAGTTTATTACCCTGTGGTAATAAACTGTGTTGTACGATAGTAAGATCAGAAGTTATTTCCAGCATGCACACTGGACTTCTTTTCCATTACTGTTTATAATAAATTTCTTTCTTTTTGACAGGAGACAAGGGGCTACCAGAATGACAACTGCCTTGCTTTGTAACATGATATTTCTGCTGGCATGTGGACTGGCTTCAGCTTTTAGCCACAGTCCTAGGACCCCTGACAGGGTTTCTGAAGCAGATGTTCAGAGGCTTCTCCATGGGGTTATGGAGCAATTGGGCATTGCCAGACCCCGGGTAGAATATCCAGCTCACCAAGCTATGAATCTAGTTGGTCCACAAAGCATTGAAGGTACCTAATTTCTACTTTGAATTATTATGAATTTATTCTTTGATAATAATTATTTTTTGCACATGTGTGCAGAATATCATGACCTTAAATTATGGACTTCTTCACTATATTGTTGCTTCATCTTTGTTTTAAAATCATCATCTATCAACTTTCCTTAGAGTAATGATTTTGGCAGAAGAAGTAGTAGTTTTTTAGAAGTAGAGTTTTTTATGTACTGGCTTTGTAGAAAGAAGTCATGTTGTCTTAGAACTGTATGGTGTTTAATGCCTCAAAATAACATGTTTACTAAATTTTTCCCCCATGGTGTATGTAAATATATTGCAGGAACAAAATGTGAGCTATAGAGCCTGAATCTGACGGATTTTTTTAAACATTTGTGGACCAGAAAATATTAAAAGTTTGCAGTGTCATACAAGATGAAGGGAGAAAACTTATCCAGGGCGGTCTCCGTATGTTCTGTTGCAGACCCCTGTGCAACCCTCTGTGGGACAGCATCAGTGCTGGAGCCGCAGGGCTGCTTATGGGCAGCAGGATGCCTGGGCTTCAGCTGCATGGGTGGAAAGGACACAGGTCCTCTTCTCCCTGCACCCACAAGTAGCACCTCAGCACTGCACTGCTGTGATAGATGCTCTGGGCCCAGGTTCATCTCTTTGGCCAGTACTTCTGGTGTGACTCTCTAAGTAAATTTTTTCTTAGAGATCAGTCTTCTGTAATGAAGCAAACTGAAATATCTGACTCAAATGTTAGGGCATTAGGACAATGCTGCAATGTAATGCTATCTGAATTGTAATAAACTAGCTTTTAGTCTGGGATTACAGCACGACATTGAAGGATGCAGCTCCAGACATTACAGTTTATGTGTGAACACCAAAACAGAGCAGAAAATCTCAACCCTTCTCTCTTTCAAAAATAAACAAGCTGGTTGAAGTGTAACAAGTCTTCATGTTTCATTGTAAGTCTGTGCCCATTCAGAACTAAAGACTTTCCTAGCCAAAGAGTAAAATTGCCTTTATGGAGTCTAAGGAGAGGATTAAAAATGAATAGACATTTCTGCCAGCTAACTGCAGACCTAGGTTAATGTATTTTCTAAAGAAACTTTGATATGCATATGCTTTTGGGCAAACCTAAATGACAGAGACTAGACTTTCAAGAGTAAAATTTAGTCTGTTCCCCTTTCTTCTCTTTCATGGGTGTTTCTGTCTAGTGAAATTGGGACAGACTGGTAGATGTGAATAATGTTACTGTCCATCTGTTTCTCTGCCCCATACTTTTTTTTTTTTAAAAAAAAAAACCTTAGAAGTATAAAGAATAACAAGTATCTGATCCTTGAAAGCTTTTTTCTTTAAGGATGTTTGTTGGTTTTTCTATTTGTTAGGATTTATTGGGGGTGGTGCTGTTTTTGGTGAGGTTTTTTTAGCCTAGGAATTGGATTTAAGCCTATTATGAGAAGATATACAAATAATTCTCTGACAAATATTTCATCTCTGCTTGTTTGCCAGTACTTTTAAATTACAATTCTAGTGAAAACTGATTAAAAATCTCTTTGTTTTAAATGGTGAAACTTTTCTGGTGCTTGTGAGACTACAATAATACTACTTTTCCAGTAATCCCTACAGTCTTCCACAAGAAGCAGGTTGGACTAACCACCCCCTCCTTCCTTTTAATATAAATGCCTTCTGTTTATTTAACGCAGTCAAACTGAAAGATGATAAATCCAACTTATTTATCATATTTACATTCCCCTCTTGATCAGTCAAGGATTACTCTCCTTGTAAGTACCTTGTGCTAAGATTTTCAATAGTAACACTTGTTCTTTCTTTGGTTTCTTGTGGTAATAAATGTCTACCTCTGTACAGAGGCATCTTAAAATAACTGATTAGAAACATCAGCTTAAGAAAGTGTTCTAGTTACAAGATAAACATGATTTTATGCCATTCTGCTCAATATATTCTTGTACTGCCTGTTTTTTAAAGTACATATAACAATAAATTCTGAACATAAGTTTGTCTTCAAATATAGACTGGGAATTACAGGAGAGCTAACCCAACAAAACTTGCATTGCATTCACCAGTGATTTTAACTGTTGCATCATGGAAGGCTTCAAAATTTAATATACTAATTACTGATCAGTTAGCAACGTTTCTTCTTAATCTTTTAAAAATGTTTCTTTTTGTGTAATTTGGAAAAAAACCTGCACAAAGGGTTTGACTTTCTATTAGGTGTCTTCTGCTTTGGAAACAGAACTGTTAAAATGGCATGGTAAGACATTTATTCAAAACAGTCTAGTTCTGTAAGAGATTTGTGTATATAGTGCTTCCATATATGGTATCTGCCTGAAAAATTGCATTTTTTACTATTTTCCCCACAGTCTACCCACTGCTCAGTTATTCCCAGGGGACTGACATTCCTGACTTCCGAGTGACTCTACTCAGACAATGTTTCCTAAACAAAATAGAATAGGAACTGGGTACAGGCAAGGACCTTGTGCTCTGGTGAGGAATGAGGACAGGAGGCATTTGGATGAGGCATTGCCCTGCAATGGGCAGATAAAGTGTAATGCTCAGCATAGTAAAAATATTGTGATCCCTCTGAACTGTTTTATTGTTTTGGTTTGGTTGTTTGGGGTTTTTTTCTGGGGCGGTGGTGTGGGTGAGAAATTGTATCATATGATTTAGAAACAGAATTTCCTCAGAGAAGGAAGCTCCAATCTCTGCTTTGCTGAACAGCCCTGCAGACTTTTCTGAAAGAATGTTTCTGATGGTGGTGAGTTCTTACAACTTGCTTGCATCTCAGATACTTCTTGACCAGCATGCAAGGAGGTGAACTGAGGTAAGTTGTAATGTTTGAGCAAAAATTCCTGTTCCAGGAGCACAGCTAACAGGAGGGTAGAGAAAGGACTTATAATTGAGATTTCCAGTGGTATCTGTGTGAACAATAGTAATTCATGGTTGAGCTATATAAAAAATAACTCCATGTGTTTTTTAGAGTACATGAGAATAAGATTTTGGACTCTGAAGCATTCACCTATGGACTTTCCACAGCATAGTAACAGTGTTACCACTGGCTAATAATTCCATGTGCAAATGCTTAATAAAAATCTACAAAATAATAGAGGGGAAAAAACTAAGGAGGAAGGGAAGAAAGAGTTTTAACAATAATTGGAATATATCACAGCAAAATGGGCTTTTCATCCTAAATACTGTAATAGCAGTTCATTAACTACTCTCCTAAGGAACAGTCTTCATCGGGAATTTTTGCATCAAGGTAGTGGAGAGTAGAATTGCATATGGAACTCTTATCAGCTTCAGCCAAGCCAGGATTCCAGAAGTACCACTGATTTTCAGAAGGCCAAAATGTCACCAGTTATGCATGTGCACTTGAAAACAAGGTGCTGCCAGGAAAAATTAATTTCTGTGGCTTTGGAATTTGGAAACAAATTTAGCCTACCATAATATAGACAAGTTTATACTAGCAGCCTGATAATAATGAAATGTTTGCAAATTTGAGTGATTGTTATGATGACCTTTTCCAGCTGAATAAGGTCTTAATAATGTTATATGTAACAAAAATACTGTTCCTGTTAGTTCATAAGCAGATTTCCTAATTACATGCATTTTTCATCTCAGCTAATCTACATTTTTCTCTGGTGTTAATAATTGATTTTGACTTCAAAGTGCTAAAACCCGAGAGTGGATGTGTTGCAAGGAACTACACATGGTCTTCTCCCTGCATCCTAAAAAAAAAGCTGTCTTGGAAGTGAAGTCGCAAACTTGCTCTGTGCCAAGAAAACTAGAAGATGGACACTTTTCAGAAAATACATTTAGTGGCATGTGTTCTCTTTCTTAAGTGATCAAAGAGTTTCCTTTTTGATGGATAGAAAAGAAAGTACAGCTTGTTGTTTGAAAGGAGTTACTGCCTTTTCTTAAGTAAAATATAAATACATAGGGATATTTTTTTGTTCTCCTTCCCTTTGAATTTCTCAATTTATGTGTTACCTCAGATCAAGCTGCTAAAATAGAAATAGTGTCTAGAGAATGCCTAATAAAAAGGTCAATCTACAAAAAAACTACTGTGATGTTTAAGCTGTGTGTAGTCCAGGGAAACCTCAGAGGTCCAGAGGATTGTGAGCAGATTGCTTTTCTCTCTCAGTGGCAGCACGAGCTACCTGGGGAGGGTAGTTTCTCTGCCCTGAGCCCACAAGGAGGTGTGGTGGTACTGTGAGCTCTCTTCCTTTACTAGGGCTCCGTTAGCTAAGTGGAAGTACTTCACAGGATAAGTCACAAAAATGGAAATTTGCTGGCTGATTCCCTATACTTGTGTACAGCAGCTGGCAGATGGTGTGTGGCATGACAGCAGCTGGGTTTTGCTGACCACATAATAGGTTTTCTTTCTGTACTCTCCTCAAGTTCACAAAGTAATAAGCCCATATTAAGTACTTAATTTTCTCTAATAATAATTGTCTCTCCTTTTTAATTTATCCTTTCAGTAAGCTATATTGGAGTTGCTTACTATCTATAGTAAGAGAGGAAAAAAACACAGAAAAGCAGAATAGGAATTTTTAGTGAGTAGCTGTTTCTGTAGTTACTATTTAGATTTATCACTGGAATACTGTACAAGATCCACTGGACTATATTCAAATTTGCATAGACAAGAAGAGGAATGTATCTGTGTTAACAGAGAACAAAAGAATAAAATAAAGAAACGCCTTCAACATTTCAAAACCAGAAATTAATTTTTATTTCTGGCAAGGAGTTTATAAAGTAAGAGAACATGTAGGTTTCTGGTTTGTTTGATTTTGGTTTGTTTTGGTTTTATTTGGTTTTTTTTCTCTCCTTGCATGCTTATATGTTTGTGCCAATATTTAAGGGAGATTTTTTTGAGAGGGAGGGAAAGAGAATATATGTGTAAGGCAAACTTCAGAACTATTCTACCATGTGCAGAAGAACACTAAAATCTTGGTGAAACACATGGGGGCACCAGTAGCTCAGCTTGGGCTGTTTGTAGCTCTTAGCTTTATAATGGGTAATGTGAAGATCTACTTTCATTTTGCACATATCATCTCCTTATATTTTCATTGCTTCCTGTGCAGTTCAATACACCTCAAAGCCTCTTTGGTAGTTTGTTTGTTTGCGTTTGATTTGATTGTTTTGGTTTTATTTCTTAAAAACACTTCAAACCAGACGATGGCTGATGAAGATGCTGGCATGACAGTCCTGAGGGGCCTGAAGTTTTCAGTCTGAAAGAGGTGTACTGCTGTCAGCTGCAGTGGCTACTTAAGAGGCGATATTTAATGTTCTGATCAGTTATAAGAATAAGAAAATATGATGCCTCTTTGGGAGTCTTTTGACTCTCCTGCAGAGACTGCTTGTATGTACTGTGAAAAGGCTGGGGTTTATTTGATTATTTTGAAAGTACATGAATACCTGTTTATGGTTTTAGAAAAAGGTTGCTATTGTTTGTCTGTTTGAGATGATAAAACTCAAAGGAGTCTGGAACATTATGCTAATGTTTCTACTAACAACTTGCAGTTAGTGACCTGTCAGTGCAGACTCTGTACAAGCGGCACTTTGCCTGAAATCTGCTATCTGTAAAATTATGCAGATTACTCATACATGTTAATAAAATCTGTTTTGTTTATATTTTCCTAATAAGAAAACTAAGCCAGACAGTGGTGCATCACCTTGCTCTCTGGTCTGTACTCAGTCAAACTAGTGCAGAAATTACCTTTGCACTTGTTTGCTTTTGGGCTCATGTGTGCTATGCTTATAGCCGAATATTGGACTTCCATAGGTGACTAGAACTAATAACCATTGACAAATCGAAGTGTGATGTCTGAGTGTCAGCAAACATGAAAAAGTTATGGCTGCATCCTCTTAGCTTGGGTTTACATTCTCTCTGCTGGCACCCAAAGGTAGCAGTGTAGAGGTCCCTGGGCTGGCAGTGTACCTCTGGGCTGAAGCAGACCTCCCACTGCCAATTCTCCTGCTTCAGGGCTGCGTTGTAGTGTCAATTTTGTGTAAAAAGACCACAGAATAATTTGGGATTTGGATCATTGTATCTGTTCTATACAGAAAGTCCAGCTGCATTTAAGACTTAAAGTTACATTCATATTGGGACTGCTTTTGCTGAGGCACACATGAGTTTCATCAAGTGCTGTGTTATGAGCCTGACATTTTAACAAACGAAATCAAGCCACACATCATTCTACTAGTCTCTGCTTTCAGGGTTTGGTTTTGGTGTTGGCTTTTTTTCTTTTTCTTTTCTTTTGGTTTTTATCTTTTTCTTTTCTTTTGGTTTTTTTCTTTTTCTTTTTTTCTTTTATTTTTTCCTTTTCTTTTTCTTTTTTTTTCTTTTTTGAAAATTACTGAAATAGCCCAGGAAATATACTTTCAAAATTTAATGTGGATATCTCAAATTTATAACATAAAATGAAAAAGTACATTTTTTAATAAATTAATGTGGTAGACATCTGGATTTGTATAGTTCTAACTAAAAATACCTATAATTTTCTTTGTATTTTATTCCCCAGATTGTAATGTCAAACACAGCCAGAATTTGAGTATCAGACAGTGGTGCGTGTTGTAAGAGAGACAATTTAGAATGCTAATTTAAAAGCTAATGACTGCCAAATGACACCAGTGGTTTACAGTAGATTTTCTATATCTGAGTAAGTGGTATGGTACAGCTCTGTGAAGGAATTGCATGTAAAATGATTATATCTGTAACTTCACAAACAGGAAAATAATGAGATGGTATGACTTTATTTATTCTTTATTAAAGACAAGGGCTTGAAAATTTGGCCCATAATATCCTTGCTTCCATATGTATTTATAAGCCATGACAAGGGCTGAACAATAAGAAAGCAGAGTTGGTGTTTGTCTTGATATGTGGAGGTGGTGGTGCGTTACCTCAGTGTGTTAGACAGCTTTCCCTCTTGAGGAGCAGGGGCAGGATCCAGCAGAGGCTGTGGGTACTACCACTGGGGACTTTGCTGCTTCTGAAATTCAGGAACTATCCTTCCTTGGTGCGGTAGTGCCGTAGGAGGTATGCAGGCAACTGCTTGTCTCATCTGTGTGTCTGGGGAGAGGCAGGGAAAATTCTCAAAACCAGTGTGTTCATCAGAGAAGCCAGTCAACGGGGAATGCATAAAGAAAAGTTTATTAATCTCTTTTTCTCTCTAGATCCTTGTTATTTCCATGTGGGTTTGAGCAACCTATTTAGATTTGAGGCTTTGAAACTTTTCTGGACAACTTGCATATAGCAGTCCTCTTTTTGTAGCTTCAGGAGGGAGTGCAGGTGTAGCATCCTTCTCTAAGGAACCAAGAAGATAAGAGACTCCATCTCTTAAAACCTCTCTCTAAGCACTGTTATGTGATATAGACTACTGCTATTCATAGTGTCATCTTTAAAAGAAGCCACCAAGAGAGAAAGCAGTTGGAGATGGGACTGTTTCAGGGAAGCAAGGTGGTGGGTCTATAGGGATTTAG
Source organism: Coccyzus lansbergi (assembly GCA_033558105.1). Taxonomy (NCBI): domain Eukaryota; kingdom Metazoa; phylum Chordata; class Aves; order Cuculiformes; family Coccyzidae; genus Coccyzus; species Coccyzus lansbergi. The sequence continues at coordinate 684,959 of JAUMJK010000118.1, forward strand.
AATTAAGTAGATTCTCATGTACCTAAAGGTAAATAATCAATTAGAATGGGATTTGTAGCCACAGTTAGTTTTTTGTGCATGTTCCTAGAGGGAAATAATCCAATAAGAGAGGCTAGATACCTGAGGAAGAGAGGGAATACAAAAACTTCTGTATTGGCTGATGCTTTTTTAAAGATTTTTTTCCCCTTGCTTGTCTCTCACATGCATAAAATATGTTCTTTGGCATATTAGTTAAGATTTATACTTTTTTGTAATTGTTCTTAAATAATGAGTGTGACCCCTGCTCCTATCTGAATTTCAAGTTAACTTGCAGCATGAAGAGCTTTTTTGATTTATTTGGTTCTATGAAAAGGTATTTCAGAAGTACAGACAAAGAAGAGATACCTACTTTTCTTAATGAAGGTGTTGTGTGCAGAAGATAAGACCTCTGTCACACTTTGACGGTTTCCACAGTTATTCTCTTTGTGTTTGGTGTCATATGTGCTTTCAGCAGTGCACTCACAGCTGCTGCAGGGGTGAATGAGCACAGCAACGTTCTCAGCTGCTGAACAGGAGGGAAGAGGAAGCTGTTTTTTCTTCTGCTTGGGATATTTCAGTATTTTGAGTTACCTGGGCCTAGTCCCTCTTGCAGCACCAAGCAGCAGCTTATCTGGCAGGGCTCTTCATCTTGCCCCTGTCCTGCATCATCATCATGAGCTGATCCTTTTATTCATGTGCAAAAGAAACCTCATTTTCACTCTGGCCATGTTGGCAGAAGTTTTGAATAGATAGGCCTCTGCTTTTGGAGTTGTGAGGTTATGCCAGCTCACTAAAGCAGAAACTTGGGAGCTTTGTAGCCCCACACTGCTATTGTTCACAATGAGGTTGTTTGGGGCACTTAGAAAGTCTACCCTAGTGGCAGCTTTCAGACAGGCATGTGAAGCTTTTAAACACCTGTTGATCAAACAACTGGGACTTTGAACCATGTGTATGGAAAATGGAATTGAACGAATATGAATGGGGAAATGAACAGGAAAACTTTGTGAAGTTAAGTGGAGCAGTACACATGGTCCCATTCTTGACAATTTTAGTGACTCCATGCTTTACATTACATGAATAAAAGGAGTGTTTTTCTATTAATGTTTTCACGTTCAAGGATCATCTGGGCTTCTCATGCAGCTAGCATCAATATCAGCGAATAAAAAAAAATCATTGGCCAAAAAGGCCAATGGCATCCTGGCTTGTATCAGAAACGGTGTGACCAGCAGGTCCAGGGAGGTTATTCTCCCTCTGTACTCGGCACTGGTGAGACCGCTCCTTGAATCCTATGTTCAGTTCTGGGCCCCTCACAAGAAGGATGTTGAGGCTCTGGAGCGAGTCCAGAGAAGAGCAATGAAGGTGGTGAAGGGGCTGGAGAACTGACCCTGTGAGGAACAGCTGAGAGAGCTGGGGTTGTTTAGCCTGGAGAAGAGAAGGCTGAGAGAAAACCTCATTGCTCTCTACAACTACGTGAAAGGAGATTGTGGAGAGGAGGGAGCTGGCCTCTTCTCCCAAGTGACAGGGGACAGGACAAGAGGGAATGTGGCCTCCAGCTCTGCCAGGAGGGATTTAGGCTAGCGATTAGGAAGAAGTTTTTCACGGAAAGGGTCATTGGGCATTGGAATAGGCTGCCCAGGGAGGTGGTTGATTCACCTTTCCTGGAGGTGTTTAAGGCATGGGTAGACGAGGTCCTGAAAGACATGGTTTAGTGTTTGATAGGAATGGTTGGACTCGATGATCCGACGGGTCTCTTCCAACCTGGTGATTCTATGATTCTAAAGTACTCCAGTCTTTCATCAACACTTTCACATTTGTAGGATTGGAATAGGGTCCCATCCCTCATTGGATTGAGTAGGCCACTGCCTTCCACTTGTTGCCCTGTTTCCTACAGCCATGCACTGTAGCAAGGCAGTGTTATGGTAGCTGCAGGTGTGTATTGTTTGCTGTATGTGCTTTTCCTTGACCCTGCTGATGCATGGCAGCTGGAAGTCAGTGTGGCCTGTTTCTGTATACTATAGAATCACAGAATCACCAGGTTGGAAGAGATCCACCGGATCATCAGGTCCAACCATTACTATCAAACACTAAACCATGCGCCTCAGCACCTCGTCCACCTGTGCCTTAAACATCTCCAGGGAAGATGACTCAACCCCCTCCCTGGGTAGCCTGTTCCAGTGCCCGATGACCCTTTCTGTGAATAACTTTTTCCTAATATCTAGCCTAAATCTCCCCTGGCGGATCTTGAGGCCGTTCCTTCTTGTCCTGTCCCCTGTCACTTGGGAGAAGAGGCCAGCTCCCTTCTCTCCACAACTTCCTTTTAGGTAGTTGTAGAGAGCAATGAGGTCTCCTCTCAGCCTCCTCTTCTCCAGGCTAAACAACCCCAGCTCTCTCAGCCGTTCCTCATAAGGCCTGTTCTTTATCCCTCTCATATGCTGCAGGTTGCACTGTGTTTGTAAAAAGGGTAAATTTATCTACATGGTGAAGTGTGAAAGCTTTCTTCTCAGACTGAAGGGCAAATTAATATAGTCCATTAGAGGACTGTTCAACCAAGGGAGACATAAGAGATTGTTTTTGCGCTCTGTCAGCAAGTGAGCTGCTGGAGGTTTTTTATTGTGTGCAGTTTGAATAATGAATAATAATGGAATATAAGCTACTGTTATAAATTTATTGTGAAAGAAGCATGGGCATTACTTTGGTCCTAACTGTTCCACAATAAAAGCATTTAGTATCTTAAATATCTGTACTGTTTGTAATTACAATATGGAATAAAATGGAATTATTCACTAAAAGCACGGTCAGTAATTGTGATGTGTGTGTGCTTAAGGCTTCAGAAAACCATTGAAAGGATTTTTTTCTTCTGTAGAGAAAAGAAAATTAATCTCTATAGTTTTAATAAACGGTGTGTCATTAAGAAGAAGACAAGCTGACTCTGGAATATGGGATGTTTGGGTATGTATAGTTGTAGTTTTCTTTTGTTTCCTCAGGCATGCTCTTGAATGGTTAAGAAAGTTGGCTAGGTTTGCATTTTTCCTTTCTTGGTTCTCCTATGCCCTTTATTCTTCCCTGTTCTTTTATTTAGCAGCTTCTGTGGAATAGAGAAAATGTGCTAAGTCATAATTCTTTAATTGTCTCTTATTCTCTGATCTTAGTCTCAGCAACTAGGACAGGGCAGTCTAGGATAAAGCTAACTGAAGATGCGTGGGGTAAATGACATTGAGACTGTAAAGCTACCAGTGATGTTAGAAAGGGTTAGGAAAATGTATCACAGAGGACACGCTGGAAGCTGGAAATAATACTGAAGATCTTTCCCAGTGATAAGAACAAGTAGTCTAGATTAACAAAAGATTTTGCAAAGTAGGAAAGATAGTACTGCGTCTCTTATTAATGTCTGTTTACTCACTCAGGTGTCTTACGTGAATGGGATAGGGGTCACCAGTCTTCTCTTGCAGTTCATATTTGCTTGGGCTTTGTATAACTGAGATGCAATGTTTACTTGGGGGAGTATTCCTTGATGCATCTGGGAAGTGCTTGGGCACTTTAGGAATCTACTTCATAATGGTTAAGAGCAAACCTATGAAAACTACGGCATCTAGCATGACTTTTTAAGTAAAGGGGTTTTAATTTGGGATATAAGATCTGTTTATTCACAACGGATACTCATGATCCATTCTACTGTGCATCTCCTTGCTAAGATTGGCCAAATCACCTCTTTGTTGAATTTGTAAGGGAGGTAATCCCGTCTACATAGTGATGCAGGAAACCGTTGCAGTTGGACTGAAACAGAAATTTGTCCCATTTTCTTTTAATTTTTCTGCAACCATTTTACTTTTAAAAAAATCCATTCTTACTGACTTACTTAAAATGTTCTGGGGGCAATGTAGCCTGTTTTGTATTTAATGCAGAGGATTGCTTCTGAGAGCAGATTTGTTTCAGTTGTGCTTTACACTACACATAGATGGGTAGCAGCAACTAGAACTTCAGTGGACTAACAGCATTTCCATTGGGTGTGTTTGAACAAGGGAATATTCAATGCTGGCAGGAATTTAGTTCCTCTGTGGTTTCTTTTCCTTTTTTCCCCTTTTATTTTATTTCTTTTCCCCAAGAATGGAATGGTTGTGTTGTTTTCCCACCCATAGAGACGGTATTGCTCCTACAAAGAAATAAGTTAAAATGTGTGTACTTTAATTATTTATTCTCCAGTTGAGATGATACCAGCAGTTGATGAGATGATAATAGGGAAGGGGAGAAGCATTGTTCTATTTTTTTTTCTTGCTCAGTTTAAGACCAGTGCCAGAAGACAGTTACATATATGCATATATTTATAAATTAAATTAAAATCTTACTTATGACAATAGCAGCCCCTGTCCAAAAGACTGTAGGGAGGTAACATAACTACATACTAACATAGAAATCGTGCACATGAAAGGGAGTGTATTGTTTTGGAGGGTTGTTTTTTTTTGCTAGGACATGCCACGCAGAAACCAGCTTATGAACTAAGGAGATATGTGAAAAACAGGTTATCTACCCTATCCTTTCTCAGTATAAAGATATTCTCTGTACTATTCATCTGAAGTTCTGATAGTTTAGTTTCAAATAATTTAATAATGGTGTTTCACATGCTTGTCTTGGATAGGAAATTACTAAAAGTTCCTTGATATTTAGTAGTCTTGACTTTTTCTTTCAGTCTGCCTCAAGGTTCAAGAAACCCATCTTATACTGGTTTTGTAGCTGACTATATGTTTGTATCACAATAGTTTGACTTGGTAGCTGCAGTGTATTTAATTCTAATATGCTTCTTCAAATAAGTAATGTTACAATACCAAAACTAATGTAGCTTGTGAATTACTGTACATAATATCTATATTTGGTATATTCATAGCATTTCATTTTTATTATTGCGGCCTTTACAGAGCACGCTGTTTCACAGAATTTATAAGGAATGGGCTTTGCTAATACTAAAGTTACTCAACTGTGCTAAATTATGGCAACAGAGCAGGTGCTATTGTCTCCAGCTCTTTTGGAAAAAAAAAGGGAAAAACCCTTAAACAATTCTGGACATTTATACCTAAAGGAAACAATCCTTTCTATTAATATAAAAAGATATAAAGGGATTGTTCTGTACTCAGTCAAGGGAATTCTTGGCAGCTGGTTTAAACTTATATGTATATATAGCACACTGGAGCCTGCTAAGTACTCTGTTTCCCTTATGGTTGGAGCTTTGGTGCCAAGAGGTCTGCACCACATACAAGCATAGATGTGCTTCAATCTGATGGATTGTCCCATAGTGAACCACATTGTATACAGGGTGTTCAAACACGTATTGATTACGTGGTTCTGTAGTTTACAGCAAAATCATAACCTGATGCTTTTAAGTACATATATGTAATCAATGTTCATGTGAAGGATCTCAGTACAAAAGAAATATCTTATGCTAGACATTAGATGTTAGATTAAATGACGATAAATATATATTATACATTTCTTAACCTCATCACCATAGCACTATTGAGAATATATGGAGTTCTGGCAAGCATCATCTTTGTGTTGCCTATGGACTGTAAATGTATAATAAAGTTCATCATGTGTATAACACTTGTGCTTTTAGTACTGGGTCTCATGGTCAGACACAAGGGAAATCCTCACGTAACACAGATGCAAAATTTCATAGGGGTACTTTTATGTTTGTTACATATCTGCAAAACTTTCCTTCAACATTGCATTACAGCATAAGAAACCTGTACCTGAGGGGGGAAATGAGAATGTTGATTAAATTTTAGCCAGTCATGCAAGTAAAATTGAAATATACATGCTTATATACTAACTTGCTAACTGGTACTGTAATGCCAGCCTCCAAATGATTATTGTTTTTAAATGTACAAGTGAATAAAAAAAATGTTAAGGCTGCCTTGTGTTAGTAATTTTTCAAAGTGATTATGTTACCGTACAACACCTAGCTATATAAAAGGTGATTTTGGCTAGTAGTCTTTTTTTTCAGTAAACTGAGACAGGAGTACTTGATTTATTCTTCTGTAGCAGCTTTTACTTTCAGAAGCTTTATTCAATCTTTTGTATATGTGAAAATTAAAGAAATTTAAGATAAGACTGAGGATAATATGATGATTGTGCTATTTACCTGAACAATTGTATCTGTATTCACTCTTTAATTCACATTTTCTGGTCATTCAATTTCCTTTTCCTCTCATTAATTGTTATTGGAATTTATATGTTGACTGTATGTTGATATCCTTCATTATATAAGGTTTTAAAAAAATGTTGCTGTGCTGTCACACAACCATCTCAATAATTACATTAGCTGTTGCTGCAGCGTGTGTGATGGCTGTCTTATGGCAGGGGAAAAGGGCACTCTTCAAGCCAAGTTTTTACTTGTCTGAAATTCAAAATAACAGCGTACAACGCCATTTAGAAAACTTGGTAAGCAGCTAGGTTTTAGCCCATAGATACCAGTTGGCCAGTAAAGCTTGCAGGAAAGGTCAGCAGCAATTAAATATGTAGAGAGGTGTATACAGAGAATGGCCTGAGTTTGGTTCCCAGACCTTTAGAGGAATACCCTTCCTGGGCAAAGCATCCAAGCTGAGATGCCTGGAAGAAGCGTGTAGTGTGCCACTGCTGTGTGCATTTACTCAAGAACAGGAAGCTTGTCACTGTGTCCTCCACTCCTGAGTTTTAAAATATGCTTACACTGCTGTTGTAACCGTGTAGTGATGGTGTTCCAAGCCTCACAGGGCTCATATTAAAGCTTGCATCTAGAACTAATCTATTAAATAAAGGTGTAAAAGTCACTGAATGTGATACTTCATACCATAACGACTACTGTGTAGCTGTAAAAACACAAGAATTCCCATTGACAGTACGGACTCATAATCGCTTTTCATCTTTACCACAGGAAACTCAGATTTGTATTTAAGAAATGGTTTGATTTAAAAATAAATTTACTAGCTGTGTAAAACCAAGTTTACCATAATATCTTGAGTCCCCTCACATGACTTAATTTATTAATGTATTTCTAGGCTGTGCAAATAGTATTGTTTATTTCTACAGTGTCATTAAGTTTTTCTTCTTGCTGCAATACCATCGTATCGTTTCTTCTTCAGTTATTGATTGCTACAATGAACAGAATCAGTGATGGAAGATGATTGTGCAGTAAATATATTAAGTCTCACTAATGTCTTGTGTTTATTTTTCTTTGCATTTTCTTACATATTTCTTAGTTAAGGGGAAAAAGAACTCTTAAGAGTAGTAATAAGTGGCTGACTATGTCTCCTAGTTTTGTTTTTTGTTATACAAGTTAGCTGATTAAGGTCACAGGTTTATGTTTCTAAAAGAGATGTTTGAAATGTAAACTTGGATCTATCTCTACGACAATTATATATATATTTTAAATCTTTTTGGATTACTTGAAGCAACAAAAGCACTTACACTTTTAATCTTGTATAAAAGGTGGTTTGTTTAAAACATCTTTGCTAGGTGGTGCGCATGAAGGTCTCCAGCACTTGGGTCCTTATGGCAATATCCCAAATATCGTGGCTGAGCTGACAGGAGATAATGTACCAAAGGATTTCAGTGAAGATCAAGGATATCCTGACCCCCCAAATCCATGCCCTATTGGAAAAACAGGTAATTCTACTGTAGCTTTTGCACCTCTATCTTCACTGTACATCTTTTAGTCTTTCAACACTGTATTAGGCAGTAGGACACTTGATCAACAATGGGTGTTTTCTTTTATTTTCTACCCCAGGGGAACTGTTAAGCAATCAGGTGGTTTTGATGACATTTTTTTTAATATGTGGACTTTCTGTATTGCTGTATGACTACTAGACAAGGTCAGGTGGAAAAAATTATCTTGACCTTGGAGCAGAAGACTGAGACTTATGATAGTGTCTTGTTCCTGAGGGAGTTCATTTTTAGGCTGGTCCCTGAAAAAAAATTATCATTCTATACAGATGAGATTTACCCTTATTTTAGAGACTTTCATTGTGCCAAGAGGAATGAAACTGCTGTCTGCCCTGATCTCCAACCCAGACCATGAATCAATATTTAAGATACCTTGGCTCCAATCCATGTGGCTTTATAGCTCACTGAGGGTGCATCTGTGCCAAGAAATGGAGAACTTCGTGGATATACCACAGTGCATTGCATGCAGACTCGCTCTGGCAGAGAAGGAGTGCAGCCTTGGCATGCTAGAGGAGTACAGTACGCAAGTATGTCCCTTAGCTTGCAGCTACACATATATCAAGCCATATGGGTGGTTAGTTCTGAAAGATCTCTAGAACAGCACTGTATGAGCATGATATAGACATATCCTAAGGGTATTGATCCTTTTTCAATTATTTGCACCAAGAAGTAGTAGTAAAACACCCATTGTCTGCCTTGGGAGCTGAAACTAGGAGTGAGCACTCTTTTTCTTTCATTTTTTATTTGTGAGCCAAGAGATCTTTTCAAAATCTTTTCTGTTTAGTCTTCTTTTATGTTATTTGGATAATGCAAAACACTTGTCTGTATTCTTATGAAAAGTCTATCTTAGAATCAATCTAATAATAAGTATTTGTCATGAAAAGTTTTGCAAACTGTTTTTATATTTCATTAAAAAATACAACAAAAATTTGAATAGTCCTTATTTATTGTTTTCTATTACTGTTTCTATACTACTGTCTATTATTTCTATTTTTTATTATGGTGATACATTTGTCTTCTCTGAAATAATATCTGATCTTCCATTTTGTTCAATATAGCTGTCTGACAGGTTGCAAATGATGGGTTTAGGTTTTCTCACGTAAGAGCACACACATACAGACTTTTTATCTTCAATGCTTACCTATTAGACTTCTGTTAGTGATTAGATAAATTAAAAACCTGGCATCTAGAGAAATACCTTTGAGAATCCCTTCAATTTTTCTTTCTCAGGTGAAATGAAAGTGGTTAGCGAAGCTAATACTGTCAGATCTGAACAGAGGGAAAATTCTTGGGGAACTGCTGCCTGCTCAGATAAATGACTCTGTCATAGGTATGGTGTGAGTGAAGATAGTATCTACTAGAATTAGAGTAAAATGTTTTTCAGAGCCTTAAATGGAAATTCAAGTGATGACTGTGTTATGCATACAAATTACCAGAGGCCTTCCGCAATCAGGTCTGTGGATTTGATTAATGGAAAACAATTTTTCTAGTCACTGTCTACATATGCACATTCCACAGAGGGAATACATAAGCCTGGAGCACTTGAGCATGAAGACTTTCAGTTTAGCAGTTGCAGAGGACACACACATGTCCAACTACCTTTTGTGTTTTCTTCAAAAAAAACAGATGCTCTGATAAGGTCTGCCATGCTTCTGTTGTCCCCTGCTTCTCTCTCAAGATGACCCTGTCCCTCCTGAGACTGAAATAATTTCTAAGTGCTTGTAGTTAATATCAGTATTTCTGAATTACTTAGCTAGTATGGTTAGTGTTCCCCTGTTTCCTATTGGCAGCTATTTTCCCTCTGTTCTAAGGAGGAAAGAGAGAAAGCAGGGTCTGTTGGACGTAGAATAACCTCCTCAGGATATTGAATCAATTCAATTCAAGTCTTCATTGTTTTCCATATCTAATGGAAAAAGATAATAGATCTGTAAGTCTTTTTACATGATGATCACACAAGGACAGAAGGGAAAGTCCACAAGTGTGTCATCTGGAATGTCTGTATTCTGGCAGATGTAACTGCTTGGATGCCCAGCACCATGCCCTGGGTGGTAAGATCTCCTTGGGTACGTCTGAGAGGAACTTGGACTGCACTCTCCCCGTGCTGACAAAGCAGAGGGAGCTTCAGGAAGAGACTGCATCCATAGAGCTACTCTGGGCTCAAGCTGCTGAATCTTTGTTTGATCTAAAGATGACTTACTTTGGTAAAAGGTCCACAAGCTGATTTTTAAAAGGGTATCATCCTTGATGTGGTGCTGTCTGCAAAACTAAAATAAACAGGTTTTGTTTTGAAGTTTCATTAAGTTGTGGATTTTTTTTAAAGTAATTAAATATATATTGACAAACTCCTTTCAAAGGAAAAAAATGCTGATATTTTCCATTCTCCCAGGGTTTTTATTTTTTTTAACTGTGTAATTACATTTAAGAAGTTTGTTTATTAATGTGGCATGTGCTATGTGTTTCAAAGCTACTAAGCACTCAGTGCCTTCTAACATACTTTTGCAGTTGATGATGGGTGTCTAGAAAACACCCCAGACACAGCAGAGTTTAGCAGGGAATACCAGCTGCACCAACACCTTTTTGATCCAGAGCATGACTATCCCAACATGGGCAAGTGGGTGAGTACATGCTTCTTGCTTGTTTTTGTTGCATGTGAAACTGGGTATTGTCTTCATGAGGTACTATGAAACCACAAGGAGAATGTTGTGCTTACTGCTGGGAAATTTGTTACTCCAAGGGAAACTTCTCAAAAAAGTGAACTTGTTAAAAATACAGAAATACTGGCTGTGATTGATGATAAGCTGATAAAAATAGAAAGTAGGAAACCTTGTCTTATTATCTGTCCTAAAGCGTGACAACTATGTATGTGCTTGATAAGTGCAACAAACCACATTTCAAATTACAGTGAACGCATAGCCAAAGTTAGTGCAGATTTTAGCACAAGATTTCAAAACATAACAGAGCCCAAATGTGAAAGATGATCCAGGTTCAGTGACTACTTACCATTCAGCTACTTAGGTGCTAGAAAAACCCCAACATGAATGGAGTGCAGCAGTGTCTAAACTATTTAAAAAATCTAGGTCCAGACCGCTTGCTCTTAGTGTGGCTTAAGGGGTTTGGAGGACTTGATGCTGCTCCTCCTCTATTCAGGTGCACTATACTGAATATCTATTTAAGACATTATATATACAGTGAAAACAGAAAGCTACACCAAGGGCAAAAATATTGCTGTCAGCATATAAGGATTTTAAAACTCCAGCTAGACTATTTTTGCAGGCTAGAGGCTCCAAAGAGAGCTCTACCACTTAATCTTAGATTACATCAGTTAAATGTCCAAACCCAAATCCATCTTCAGGCGCCAGTGAAACAATAACAATGATCGTAATTTATGCTTCTAGAGCAAATAATGAAATCTCATTTTACATTGTTATAACACTTTATTTAATATTGCCCTAACCCAGTGCTCTGTAAGTGTATATCGATAAATGGACATGTTTGGCAGCCTCTTCTCCTGCTGTAATTGTGAGACAATGATTCATCGTTCATAATCAAACCAGTCTTAAGATTTATAGTCTTAATTACTTATATGAGTGCTAAATTTCTAGATAGAATCATGCCAAAAATCAAAATTTTGGAAGCTTTTGTTGCATTCTAAGTAATAACCATCAAAGGTTTTCATTTTAAAAACACCACATGGTGGCCTTTCTTATTTATGGCAGATAATGCTGTTAGTTTTCTTATTATTCATAAGTAATTTACTTTCATAATACTCTTTTAAAGACTATAAAAGCACTTCTGTAAATCTTTAGCCTATAGCAGTATTTCAGAATCAAGCATACATACTGTATTGTCATCAGCAATGTATATACCTAACAAATGACAGGTAGTCATTAGTGAATACCAGTGTTTTTTTCATTTCTCCATCCATCACTATTAATTCAGAGGAAAAAAACACTCACATATGGATTAAAAGCGACTGTTAGGTGCTAAACAGTAATGATATCTAGCTACAGTGTAGCCAGCTCCAGATCTTTTTAATTAGAAATGAAACAGCTGGTAATGTGCTTGATTAAATGTTCTGCTGAGATTCAGGAGAATTGCCCCAGTTGCCTTCTCATTGTATATTACTGCACATTAAAAAGATAAATACAATGGTATCTGATTTTATGGCTGGTTTTGTTATTTTTGTCTCTCTGGAAAAATAAGAGGAGAAAAGCACTCTAAAAATTAGCTGTTTGAGACTTTATAAAGGAGAGAGATAAAGTAGATCAGATCTTTTAGGTCACTTACTGTCATCTGGATTAGGTAGTAAGTGACCTGACACAGCTGACTGTGGGCTGCCCTGGGGGTAACTGTGAGCATCCTCATCCTCCCACTGCCCCCAGCCACCAAATTTCCCTCTGCCTGCCAGCAACTCTTTCCTCCCTCTCCTACTGAAAAGCCTCTGACCAAATACTCCAGGGCTGTAATGGCTGTATATTTACAGACAGCATTTCCACGAGCGTGCTGTGAACTGCCATCTGAAGCCCTTGGAGCCAGTCTGTCTCCTAGACCTGGGCAAGCTGGCATGTGCTCACAGCTCTTGGGAGAGCTTCTCCCCTGCCTTTTCCTGCCATAGAGCAGTTGAAGCAGTACTACAGTTTCCAATGACTTGTGCTCTTGAGAAGCCAGCCTGCATTCCTTAACTAACCACAGTAAAACCCCAATTACATTAGCAGGTAAGAAAAAATAGCACCTGCTTGTTCATGAATAATAGGAAAGAGGCAGATTTGTTGGTTTGTTTTGGTAACATGCTCCTATGCTTGCAAAGCCGTGGGACTCTGAGAATAGTAGACAGGTTTTATGAGTGTAAATCAAGTCTAGAAGCTGTTTTATACAGCAAAGTGTAGGATTTTATGTAGATGCTGAATATTATATATAAAAACTGCTAATAGATATGAAGATACAAATACACAACTCACGATAAAAGCAATACTGGGTTGGGAGAGGGAAGAAAGAGGAAAATTTTTCCTGTCTTTGAGACAACTCTCCCTATATCAATATGCTGACCTGTGGGAAGTCTCAGCAACAGATTCTTTATAGGGTGAGACACACACCTTATGCTCTCTTCTCCAGCCCTGAAGACTCTTTTTTTAATTCTTATGTGGAAAACATAGAGGGACCACGGGAACAGTAAGATGAGGGACCTTTGAAAGTTTCTGCCCTAGTGTGCAACTGCAGTTTCTAAGATTTCTGGGTTTTTTTCCCCCCCTCAGTTCAAACTTTTCCATCCAGGAGACAGATACTTTCCATTTGAGCCTGACTTTTCTGAATCCTGCAACTTGGCTCTTCAGATGATACGAAGAAGTGTTTTTGGCATCTAGAAAAGTTTGCATGAAGACAGTTACAACATGCAATTTACAATTTGCAATCTGAAGAACACTTATGTGCGAGTTGTAAATTGAAACCCAAAGTGTTAACTACTACTGCATGTAGAGGTTAAAAAGAGGAAGGAAGTTCAGTGGTGTTTTCTTACACCAGATTCAGTACAAACAGAAACCCCAAAGCAACTGTTTACTGAAGCAAAAGAGAACATTTTGCTCTAAGGCTAGAAATAATGCCAGTTTTGCTTACCAGTCACAGTAGAAGGATCCAAGGCAGCATAAGGAGACACAAATGGGAAGCAGGGAATAAAAATATTCAACTCCTTGTTAAAGAAGTTGCCATCTCTGGCTTCCTAATTGTCCTAATCCTGAAACTAGTCCTTCATAAATTCCATTTTATTCCACCTTCAGTTATAGTGAGCAGCGTTAAGCGCATCTTTCTTTGCCAGCTGACATTTTTAAATATCTGCATGGCAATGGTGGTTATTAGGATGCATTATGGTAGACCTTGTCTCCCTCTTCAGTTTCAGATAATAAATACAGATTGGTTAATTCAGTGTAGTATGCTTGATGTAACAGAAATTGTCATGCTTGATATTCTTGATAAGGTTGTAAATTGACTGAAAAAAAAAGCCCTCCCAAAAGGGCTAATGTAGTTTCCCTTTCAATTTTGTTTAATAATTGTACAGGTCTAGACTACAGAGCTACTGATTATTACTGACTTAAACAAATTGCAGTGAGTCTGGAAGATCTAAGGGTAAATATCTGTGGCATTAGTTAGTTGGTTGTAAACATTTTAACTTCTGGGCTTTTTCCACCCAAATCCCAATATGTAATACCTAAATTCAGGTGGCTGGGAGGGTGCAAAGAATGCTCCAGTAGTGAGGGGAAAGTAGCAATTCACATGCAGCACGTCTCTGTGTAAGTACCTTTAACTGGAGGCGCTCTGTGCCTGCGCTCTGTGCCTTCACTCCCAACAACTCTTAGGTGAGGGATGAGAATGGTGAGCACTTCACAAGCAAATTTTGGTGGCTGATGAGCTTGGGCCCTTATGCAGCGGAACATATTTACCATACGAGCATACTTAGCTCATGCTATATAACCTCATTTGCTTTGCATTCTACATAATGCTTAAGTAGTAGTTATGATCTGAAAACATTCCCAAACAGACTAAACAAAATACAGTCTTCCAGAGCAGGAATAGTTCAATTATAAAAAATTTTCCTGAGTGACAGAAATGTTAGCTCTAGTAGTCATGAAATTATTTTTATTTCAGAAATGTTATTTTTCCTCTTGTGAAAAGTATGAGGTCAAATAGTTTACAAAGAAAGGCTTCACTGGTGCTTTGTTTCCTAAAGAGAATAATTTATGTATCCTTGGGTTTCTTAAAATGTTAAATTTACGTTTTCCCAAAGTGCGTTTGCATAAATGACTAGCCAAGAATGTCTCCCTTGGCCAACTTCATCTCTATTCCGTTTTGGCATGGCTCAGACAAAATAACTGAGGTTGGGCAAGAGATAGACCTTGTGAATTTGGAGTTTAATGAACATGAGAATTACAAAACAGGCAATTTTGGCAGATTTTTCAAGAACACTTGAAAATGTTTGTTTTTTCTCATATCAAGGCTGCAGAGAGGGCAGAAGTGTTTGCTGAATTTGTCTCACACTAGAATTACACTTTCTATTTATATAATCAGTGTTAGGTCAGTTGTTTATAACAGAATTAATAGCATTGTTTATACAGTGTTCTGCTTTTATACATGTAATTCTTCTCTCCTTCCATTTTCAGGTTAGGGTTTAGTTTTGTTTTTCTTCATAATACACAATTGAAAGAAAATGTGTTGAGCATGTGTGTGTTATTCCAGACTTTATTAGAATTCACTACTTGTATGAAATGCAACAATATGTGGCTGCGCTTATGTAAACTATGGGAAGAGGGGATTTTTAAATGTTGTTTTGGGTTTGTTTGGTTTTTTTTTCTCATCATCATAACTTTCCCTTCTGCCAAGATGATTTTGGCAGTTTTTAAAAGGTTTGCCATTAAAAATGTTATAGACCAAATGGTTTTTAGAAACTTTATTGAGGGCACTTCTTAAACAAAGGAAGATTTGGCATGGTACTCCTGCAGAACTTTGCACTGAGAAGTGTTGATATTTGGAAGGGAATAAGCAAAGACAACAAAACAGTAGGAATGACACTGACTGCCGTTTTTAAAAGGCATCAGAAAATCTCTTGTAAAGTAAGTAATTTTGCTTCTGTTCTTGGGTCACCTCAAATATATAGAGTTGTGTACCAGAGGCAAGATTCCTGCTTACTCTCCCTCCCAGTCTTAGTTTTCTTCTTTTGCTTCTGTCTGTGTTTCTGTTTGAGTCTGTATATGTTTATACCATGCATCTCATAATGGGGAACATTCAATCTATATGATTATACTAGCATGTACTTAAAGCACTTATTGCCTGAACAAGGACAATAATGTAATGCAACATAGTAGAATATAACTGGCTGTTTAATTGTTGATAAGACTGTGACTGTTCCTGAAGAACTGCACAATGTTAGCAGGAATATCCAAATACTTACTTGTAGTTTATCTTCCCCATAAAACCACATGCATCTCTAAACTTGCTAATACTTAACAGCAAAAGTAGTATTTTAAAAGAAGTGTGTAATGAATGTGATGGCTGTTTTTTTTCTTCCCCTTCCAGGGCAAGAATTTACTTTTTGAGAAGATTAATGGTGGTCCAAAAAGAAGAAAGAGGGTAACTATCAGAATACATTTTATAGGCCCTGTATCATCTTGAGAGTTAATAAGAATTAAAATTGTATTCTGGAAATAAAGAACTAGTCTAATACAGCTACGTTATACCTAAGAAAATGCATAAAGTCAGGGAATCTCTGTGATAAATTGCTACAGCAAGCTTCAGGATTATCTACCAAGTACGAGATGTATTTCTTTAAACAGCTTGTTGCTTTCAGAAGGTGCATTTCAGTGCAGAGCTTGAATTTAAAAACTTTCCATTATCTGTGTTTTCAAATTGATTCTGTTTGCATAAAACCATTTAAAATAATTTAAATGTCTTAAAAATGGAATGTTACAGTTTCTGAATAAAAATATTGGTAAAATTAATTACCACTATCCATGCATGTGAATATGTTTTTGAGTGTAAAAATGACAATAGAATTGGTCCTTTAGCTGATGTAATTTGACTCACTTACATACTTAGATTTACCTCAGATTAAACTCCTGCCTTACTGTCCCACTTACTTAAAAGACAAAGATGAATGGATTTTCATCTTTCTGCCCCTGAAATAAGAAAGGCAATTCACATATAGAGAACCTCTGAACAATCCACCCTACTATCTTCTAACCAGTTTTTGGTAATATGTTTTACCAAAAATCACTTTGCCATAGAGTAGCTTTTCAAAATATGACAGCACAGTTCATATTGTAAATGAATTCATTTGGTTTAAAATAACTGAAGTGTAAGAGAAGATAATATTTATTTATTTATTTATTTATTTATTTATTTATTTATTTATTTAACTCTCAAACCTAAAGTTTTTGCTAGAAAGGGAGAAGATGAATTACCAATTCACACGCCACTAGTAATAAAACTCTTCAACCATAAACTAATAACCTATCTTGAGCCTGCTTACATTTGATTTTTTACTTTGTTAGGAATGGTCCTTAATGCTGAATTTGTTATCATTTAAAGTATGTTATTGTTTTGAGAGTAATACTGTAATTATTACTAATGCTTTAAATGAACAAGTCAGAATTTTTACTTTGTGAACAGAAGGGTAACCTAAAGCTGTCAGCAGCAGACTGTGTTTTTCCAGAAACCAAAAAGGCCATTGATTTATCCTCCTGCCTTCTGTGGTCTCTGGCACTCCTCTATGCCCTTCTACACATATAATTTAGGCAGCACAGCTTATGGAAACACAATCGTGTTTTGAGTCAGAATGTCCTGATTATAGCTTAAAGCACATCCTATATAATTGTGCATGTACTACGTGTTGTGTCTATATGATACTATTGTGTAATTCTTCTGCAGTATACAAAGCTACATATGTTTGTACATTCATATATTTATAGGTATGTGTATAAACACAGCTACAAGCACATATACACCTAATAAGTATATATAACAAAGGTCTGTATTTGCCATTTGCTACTATGTTATTTTTTGCAGCCATTGCAGTGCAAGACATTGAAGCCTTCAATGACCCAGCAGTTCTCCCTTTTCTTTAATTTCTGTGCATGAGCATAGACCTGCCCAAAATCTTAACATCCCAACCATGACAGGACTGTTTCTGTAATCAGTGAGCCACTCTGCTGTGTGCTCAGAGCACAGCTGTATAGAATTAAACATTTTTTAGTCAAATCAGCCAAAAATTTTGCTTTATATTTTTATGTTTTCTTTTTTTGGTTCAGAAGAATTCAAAATTTTATGTATTCTAATTCTCATCTATTTTATTTCAAAGAACAACAGGCAAGTACCATTCCAAAAAAAAGACCAATTAATCTTCCTAAGAATCTTCATATGATTCCTAGAAGTTTATGCAACAGCTGAATTTCACAAAATTAACATTCAACAGAACTTCTTTAAACAAACACAAGCAAATCATTTACATGTGTCTTATTTTTAACAATTTAAGGCATTAAATTAGTGTTAGTTTTATTTTCAAAGATTTTTTCCACATTCACTTCTGGTTCTTAATATCTTTGTGTTTTCACTTGCAGCAGGCAGAACGCTCAAAAAACAATAGACGTGAGCAAAAGGACTGCCCTGTGCACCACTTAATACTAGAGGAACTCAAGGTTTAAGTTCAAGACAGACAAACCCCAAAATCTTTTCCAAAGATTTGACAAATATTTGGGATATTTGAAAAGAAATATTTCATGTCTATTTTAAAAGCTGGTTTTGTGTCTGTGGTAAAGGGTGTATAGTTTTGAATTCCTATGTTTTGGTGAAAAAAAAGCACAGAAATAATTCAAGAAAAGTAGTATCTGTGGCACAGCTAGCCAGACAAGAATCAGGAGATACTGGAAAAATTGCATTCATCCAAAGATTGTCCTTAGGCAAACAATTTTTATTGGCATAAAAAATCACCACACTAGAATTTTTTACTTTATCTGTGAAAGACAAAAGTATATACTTGGATTCTGTCTACATTGACACTGTAGCAGGCCAGAAAGTGGCTGTAAATAATAATTAAGTTAGTTTTGGAGCTCTCTAAACTGCTTGGTACTTGCAAATACAGTAAGTACATTTTATTCCATTGTAGATAAAATTCAGGCATATATTTTTTTCAAACAGATTTGAGGCAGGATCTGTTCACGTTAAGTCTCACATTGTGCTGCTTGCATGGTGCAAAGTGAAGTTAAACCCTCTCCAGGGATGATCTTTCCAGCCTTGTTCTGGCAGTGGCAGGAGACCCATTTCCTATGCCAAAACCTTGCTTGGCTCTGCCTCTGTTCAGTAGTTTTTTATGTTGGCATCATGATTCTAAGAGAGGAAGTGAGGAGGGGTTTCCTGGAGAGGAGATGGGCTGAAGAAGAGACTTTGGTTAAAAAATGGTATTATCTAACTTGTCTCCCAGTGTAAGGTCTGTCAGAGGCTAGTGATTTAAGCTAAAGCTTACCTGTACTTCTGTCTTGCCTCAAAAATTGCAAGTTGGAGCTACTTCTCTGCTGAGTTGAGGGAAGGAGGAGTGTAACAAAAGGAGTATTTAATGCAGACTGTCCTATATTCTTATTAGTTCTCCATTTGTATTCTTTTTAGTGGGCTGGATTAAATTCTTGCACACATGCAAATATTAGAAAATACTTAAAAATATTAGAAAATAAAAAAATTAGAAAATATTTAAAAATATTAGAAAACAAAACATTGTTTTGCTCTTGGACTTATTTCTTGGGAACAATTTATCTTTTTTTTTTTCCTTTTTTCTGCAAGTATTTGTTAGACAAGAAATACATACTTGTATCCACAAATACTGTTACCTTTTCTATGTTTCCCTGTTTCTAATAAGTGTATATATATATTTTTTTTTCAGAATGTGAACCCATTTCTGCAAGGACAGCGACTGGATAATGTTGTAGCAAAGAAGTCTGTTCCACATTTTTCAGATGAAGACAAAGGTCTTGAATAAGTGCAATAAAAATGAATGATGAAAACCCGTGCCATCCTCTGCTAGATCGTAATATTGCTTATATATAATCATCTATTAAAATCCTTGTGAATGGCAGCATGTTTATTATTTATATAATTGTAGATGAAATCCAGCTGTATCTATAACAGTACGTTCTCCTAGATAACAAAAATATGGTTCTGCTTTTTGTTAAGTTATGGCAAAAGGACATTTCTGTTGTTTTTATTTTAGTCATGGAGCAAACTTTAAAAATGTTAGTCATTTTAATAGCTTACGTGAGGTAAATGGTCTTAATGAGCAGCCTGTAAATAGGAAGATATAAAAAAATGCCCAGTCTGATTCCAACATTTAATCTTAAATGTTACTGTGTTTGACACATGAAAATTATAGTTTTATGTTTTGTTCACAAATATTGTTACTTAGCAAAGATAAAGTATTTGTTTTACCCAATTTTGGCTTTTGGTCTCTTTTAATAAACATTTAAGCAATCTACAAGGTTTGCAAAGTGACATTTTCCAAAATATTTCAGAGGCTCATTTGTCTAGGTTATTGCTGTGCGAATTTAAAAATTAAATAACTGCTTTTTGACTCTGTCCACTGGAGTATTTTTTGTTAGTTTTAATCATTTCATGTGCACTGCTTTCCTGAACACTTGCACATCTTTCTTATCAAGCGATGCTGTTGTGTAGAAATTAATCTCTCTGCTTTTCCTTGTCTTAGTAACAGCAGTATTTATGCATTATAACATGCTTAAATTATGAGTCCCTGGGATGTTAGAGGTGAAGATGGAGACATTTGCTTGTGCTAATAAGGTTGTGTCAACATCCTCTGAATTCACATACAGGACCTGGAGGTCATTATAGTTGATGATCTGCTGGAAAACTGTAATAACACTGGTGGCTATCGCTGCTGTTGAAGTTGCTCTGGGAAGCTTAAATTGCCTCCTTGCCCCTAGAAATCTGAAAAATATTGTATTGCAGCAAACTGAGCTCTCCCTTTCTGAAAGATAAGAATATAAAATTACCCATTTCTTTTTATTTTCAGTGAACTATGTGAACTATTTCAAGCCATGTGCATGGGGCATTGAAAGTATGGAAAACTGTGTTAGCTTAACAGCTTTGAACTTGAAATCTATGAAAAAACCTGTAGTTTCCTTCCCAGTCCTATGAAAAAACACAGTAAAATAGTAATGACCCTTTAGAAAAAATAAGGAATTGAGTGAAACTAAAGCTTCTAGCTACATAAGATTAAAGTTAACAGGATGGCATGAATATGATGGTGAATGGCATTTGCTTTTTCGGTCCTAGCAGACAGTAATTTGTAATAAATTATGCATGTAGAATTAGTCCTTTCATGTCATTTAGGGGTAGACTGCAAAACTCTAATGAACTAGAATGTCTTTCACCTTTCCTCTTAAAAAATTGTGGAAGAGAAGACTAACTAGTATGTTATGCAGTGGGGTTTATACTCACATGTGACATGAAGTTGTGGAGTTTCTGTGACTCGGAGAGATCCTTCAGCCTCTAGAGCTTTGAAAGCGATGGGAGTAATCCAACTATTTGCAGGAAAGAAACCGTATTCTCTGTTTCTTAAGCCCGCTCTTTTTACCTGTACTCCTGTTTAGTCTTCACACAGGTATTGAGAGTCGCAGAGTTGCAAATGTTGTCTCCAAACCCAGAAAAAGCTACATATCGTGGCATGAACCTGAAATCAGAACCCACTGATGCACAGTAGCTCAGAGTTTGTGAAATGGTCATTCCTCTCGCCTAACCCCACAACCAGTCATTGGTGCTGTCACAAGGCTACCAGATTATCAGAAGCTAGATTTCCAGAGCTGAGAAACTGATTTTTCTTCAGGTACTCAACTGTCTTATCAATACTTCTAAAGTATTAAATTTGAGCTACTATCTGTCCTTCTTAGCTCTAGTAAAAATCACAATTTTAATTGCAAAACCAAAGCAATAATGAAAGCAATTTATTTCATTATTTAACCACTTAGTAAGGATGAGCACATAATAAAAGGTGATATGCACAGTAAACAGGGGGCTTAAAATGGGAGGGACAAAAAATTATCATTTGCTTGATAGCATAAGAGATTCCATGCTGATTTCTTGAAGCACTTCAGTTCACTATACTACTTGTACTTGTAATGTGATAATTCTGCACTGCAGACTGACCAGAACAGGGACCCCCAGTAGCTGCCGGTGTCCCTGGTGGGGATTAAGGAGCTGCCCTTCTGTCTATAATAGGGCACCGGGCAGCTGAAAGAAGAATTACACATTTTACAGATAATTTTGTCTTTAAATGCAAGAAAAAAACCCCAAACCCTTTATACTGTGTCTGCTGGAAGAAATCAAATGCAGAGCGGTGAGCAGCCATCTGCCAAGTCCATCAGGCAGCCTGAGTGTTACAACAGGAAGACTCAACAGTGCTAGTGTGAAATTTTAATAAAATATAGCTGTTACATCATGATAATGAGATTAATTATTTTAATTTCAGTTTAATAAAAAGCTGCCATTTTGTGGAGGGATTTATAGTCCCATATTAATTAAAAACAAAACAAAAAAAAAAGGAAATGTTCCAACAACAGTCCAAATATATATGTAGTTTTACATAAAGAATTGTCACAGTGCTGGTCTTCTAGAATCAATGAACAGAAATATTAAATGTCACCCACACTAAGAGATTGCTCCACCAAACCAGTATTTACAAGAATGTAAATAGCTGTTGAGATCTTACAGGTGCAATTGCCCTTTTACATTTATGATGCATGTGAATTAAGGAGCATGTGTATTGCTATTGTTTGGAATTTTCATTAAATTAAAGCCTTTTTAAAATCCCTGTGTTAATTACCTCTAACATTTGAGACACAATATGCTTGAAAGAAGCTATACAAAATAAAGTGTATATGGCCATGCACCATTGGTTTTGTTTGGTAAAGAATTATTTATGACCCTAGTTTTAAAAAAGCACAGTGTAACTGAGTAATTATAGTATTTGATTTGTGACACAAAACTTACTGTGGGGTGCATGTGTATGTATATATACACTATACATACACACACACACATATATTAACATACACTTTTAAAAAATATAACATAGTCTTATAATAAACTCAGTAGAGAAGAATTTAAAGATGTTGACCCACAGAAGAAAGCAATATAAAAATGCTTGTTAGTTTATTTAGAAGGGGAAATAGTGATACACTACTTTTTATTGGCATATTTGTATTCACCTAGCAAACTGTGCTGCTAATCTATTTAGCAACTCATGAGCAAACCAAAGGAACTTGGAACTAGTCCTGAGACTCATTTATAGGGCTGTAAGTAAAGCTGATCTGAAGCTTATTTTATCAAAATATGATGAAGCATGAGGAAGGACATAGGCAGAAAGATGACTACCAAGTCAGTTAAGTTTTTGGCTGTGTTGTGGACAAAGTAACACTCAAGCCTGTTTGTTTCCAAATGTCAGGAGTTGGTGATGAAGACAAACATTTTTTTAATGATGAAGATGAGACTTGAGTCAGTGTCCTCAAATCAGGCCTTTAACCAATGGCTGTATGAAAGCGTTGAAAAGGCTTTGTTTTCCTTTTCATGCTTGTTGTGGTTTAACTCCAAATGGCAACTAAGCACCATACAGCCACTAGTTCACCTCCTCTCCCACACCTAGTGGGATGGGAATGAAAAGAAACAAAACCCTAAAATCTGTGTGTTGAGATAAAGAGAATTCAATAGACCAGCAAAAAGGGAGAGCGAATAATAATAATATACACAAGACAAGGGATGCACAAGGAATCACTCACCACCTGCTGACCAATGCCCAGCCTGTCCCTGAACTGTGATCTTGTCCCTGTCCCTGTGATCCCTGAGTAGTGAACCCAACTTCCCTTTTATATACTAAGCACCACATTATGTGATATCAAATATCTCTTTGGCTAGCTTGGGTCCTACCAGCTTCTTGTACACCTGCTCACTAGTAAAGCATAGGAAACTGAAAAAGTCTTGATTTCTTAGCAACAGCTAAAAACATCAGCGTATTATCCACATGCTTCTCATACTATATGTAAATAAGTGGCTGCTAGGAGGAAAATGAATGCAATCACTACCTGGCCAAAGCTAAACCAATACATGTTACCAACATTATTCTTATACAAAATCCAAAACACAGCAACTACCTGGAAGAGAATTAACTCTATGTCAGCCAAAATCAGGACAATGCCATATAAAAACTATTTTTTGAACATTTAAATTTATTATAAAAAGCCCATAACAACATCAATGCAAAATAAGCTTGTAATCTTCTGGCCATTTTGCTGATAAGCTCACTAACTCAACTGTTACTTCACTTGTACTACCTGTACACTTGTCCCGTGAATTTTTATGCAAGTACTTATTTTTCCTGCAAGTCTGAAATGCCTGGATCATTAGGGCAAAAAGATAACTTTTCAGTTAAAATCACAGACTCAGTTTTACGGAGGAAGAAAGGGCAGATAGGTAAATGCAGAACATGCTACCATAACTGCACAAAAATTTAAAATGGACAAAGAAAGTAAAATTTCATGTGACCCATAGGGGTGATGAGTATGTTCAGTGTTTTATTATTTGAGTCAGAATCCATCAAGGTTATCAGGTAATTAGAAGATATAATCTCCTGTTTGAGACACCTGCATCCAAGGTTTCAGAATAGTGGAGCTGACAGTCAGATTGAATTATATTTCCACCATGCTTGTTACAATTAGGGTGCAATCTGACATGCCTTAAAGTCAACAGCAACAAAATCCAAACAGAACATACTAATCCATTGCCAAACATATACATATCCATACACTATTGACAATTACCTACTTAGATGCAAATTAAATAAAAACTAATAGGAAATGTAGAAGAAAAGGGTTCAATTGCCGTCATGAAGGACCCTGTGAACCACAAATATGGCTGACTGGCACAGGACTGGGTCCTAAGACAAATTTCTAAATATGAGGCAATGAAAAGGTTAAATTTCCTGGTAATCATACATGGTCTGGATCCACACTCATGCCTTTTGTCATTAGCTGAAGAATGTCACTGAATTAGTCCGTCATTACGGTTCACCATGAGAAGGAAGTTTGCATCAGTTTATGTTTTCTCTTTTTATGACACTAACTGCATTGCTGTCATTACATGCATCCTGATGGTTGGAAGAGCTGCTAGCCATGTGTTCAACACATGGGAGCATAACAAATCTTAAATTATGTGAGTGTCATGGCAGCAGCATTACCAATTGAAAATAAAAGAGCTTAAAAATTTTCCTATTTGACTAATGAGGTCTATTTTGGTATGTGGAGCAGAGGTGAGGAAGAGATCAGAAATAGTAGGCATGGAGAATGGCTTCAGACTTTAAAGATTAGGTAGACCCAAGTCACCTCTTTTTATTTTTTCCTATGGTTTGTATTACCAAAACACATAGAAGCCAGCTCCTATTGCAATGCTGGGGTGTCTTTTACATTTAATTGCTGTGTTTCTTCATTCTACTCTGCTTTCCAAGAAAAACAGTGGTGGGGGTCAGTGAATAAATCTTCTTGTAGGAAATTGTATAGAGGCAAAGGATAAAGCATGAAGAAAAAGAATGTGCTATTTGCTACCAGTCTCACACTCTTCCTCGCTCCCTGAAGTTGCCATTCACTTACAGACCATTAAGCCTTGATTTTAAATGTATAAACACTGATTACTTTTATTCCAGATCTCTGTTCTGAATCTAACCACCATCTGACAACATAACTTTCCTGGGACCACCAAGAGTCTCCCCTATCAATGACAACTTTTTCCAGGTCTGAGGAACGGAGTATTTGTTAGATCATAGAAGGCCCATACAGCTTTGATGCTGAATTCAATCATAAGTCTCTCTTATTCTTTATTCTGAGAAACAGAAAAACCCTAGCAGTTCTTCAGCGCTTTGTCTACGTTCTAATGCCCCAAAGTCCTCTAAAATAGCTGAAATTCTAGTAGGGTAGTTCCTATGGGGAAATGTTCTGATTCCTCATCCTATATACATATATATATATATACACACACATATATACAAAAAAATATATATATGGTTGGACTCGATGATCCGATGGGTCTCTTCTAACCTGGTGATTCTATGATTCTATGATTCTATACAACACCTTTCTACAATGGGAAACAAAATACTGTGTTGCCAAATGGACAAACATACTTATGAAAGAATGAGTCAAATCATCCAGAGAAGTGCTCATAATTTGACACTGGTTAATTTTACTCTTTTTTAATAGTAGTGCAACCAGTGACTAACTCGATTGCAAAACTTTGACTTCAGTGGGTAATGCGACGGCTATAAGATTTATGGGCTTTAAAATTGTGTTACTGCAACTGAAGAAAGCAAGCTATTTTTAATGCATAAACCAGTTATCAATTTTTAAGAAGTTATAAATGATTTAAGGAAGTTCCTTAAAAGTCACTGTTATAACAGATAAGCATGACTGTCGTATTTTTATGGATCGACCCTGGCTACTGGTTAAATTCATGAACAATACTACAACTCGTCTGCCATCATGGTTCATCCATGCGCAGGTAACGTGCACAGAGCTAAATAGGCAGAAAAGTTTGCCCTACTTCTGATTCCTTATTGGTTCCTCTTGCTGTCCCTACAGTGTCTCCAGCCTTGCTACAGCCTTTCTGATCGTTATGCACCTGAAGTTATAGGGTCTCAGAAGACTTGTTATCAGGGACTCTGATGAGTGCAAGTTATCCAGCATATTGGATAAAAATATAAAAGTAGTCTTAAAGCATGACAAAACCAAGCTCACCACCCTCTCCAGCAGATGGCTCATTTTGACTCTGTCCTTAATTAACTGCTTCCCAAATTCTTGAACAACCTCACCCGAAGAGAGGTAGAATCCTCCTGTACCAACAGGCTCCTCACGGCTAACAGGCTACACCTCAAAAAGGTGTAGGATTTACACACTTGAACCCCTATAGTGATTAGCTAAGAGATCATATACTTTTCTGATTCTTGAAAATACTGACCTTCTTTTAATCTTTTTTTTAAAAAAATATTGGTTTTGCAGGAAGATGAGATGTATTTAGTTGTTACCCAAATAATTGAAAGAACTTAGCAAGACCTCAAAATTAGTAAGAGTTCATTTGCTTGTCTGTGCATTTTTTAATGTAGTAACTTTAAAAATCTTTAAATATTTTTTCATCTGTTGAAAGGGAAGCATTTAAGCAAACCACTTCCTTACTCACTTTTAGCAACCCAGTGACAAATCTGATCTTGCCACCATTGTCTCACATAGAGTTTGTTGACCAAGAGATCAAATGATACTAAGGGACCCTGTTGGTGCTGCTAACAGAAGGCATCTTTACAGCAAGACATATCTTATTTTAAGTATTTTCAGTGTCAAAGCTAAGACACAGTATTCATTTCCACACCAGAAGAAGTAATTATTTTCAAGGTTATTTCAAGCAGAATTTTCCCTATTAAAATACACAAGGACAAATACTGAATGTGTATTCAAAGATTTTCCAAAAGCTGGTGGCAGTATACTCAGAACAAGAGGGATGTGGAACCCAGATAAAAAAAATAATTTCATCGGAGACTCCAAAACAAAAAATTACTTGGTCTTACAAAATACTTATCTAAGTTAGAAACTATGAAGTCACATTTGACTATGGTGTTTTTCCTGTATCTAGGAAGGTGATTTTGTAGTCATCTTCTCCCTAATGCACAGAGGATTTCTGTACTATCTCCACTGGATAAAAAAGTGCTTTCTGTCTCCAGGCAGACTGTGCCCTCACCTGGATGTATCACAATTACTTCAAGATACTTCTCTGTATCCTGTCTCTGGTATGTTTTCACATGACAAGAGCTGTTGCAATGTAAAAACTTCAGCCTACAGATAAAACATAGCCAAAAGAGTAATAAACTCTGAAATCAAGAATTTACTTTATTCAAAAGGAAGATTTCTTCTTTGCCCCACAACACTGGAAAATATTCTATTTCTTTCTGTTTTCTCTTTGGTCAGATAAGAACAAGAAATAGCTACAAAGATTTTTTTTTTTGTCATTTCTAACGTGTTTTGATGACGCCAGTTCCCAAGGATTCTTTCCTCTAAATGTCCTAATGTATTTTTCAAAAGAAAAAATATGTAATTTTTATTGAGCATTCCTATGTTCCCTCTGAAACTCTGACAAGAAATAATAATACCTCCTTCACAAGGAATCTAGTTCCAACTGGTTGAGAACCAAAAAAGCCCTGCCACAGTCTGATCTGAAGTGTAATTGATTTGGTCACTTGCGATTTAACTTCTTTGCTTGCGTCCTTAGTGCATTAAGACTTCCTGGAGAGAAGAAAGAAAACTGTTTACATTTTCAGACTTTTAAAAAGTGCATCCAAAAATCTCCAACTGTTTGGTGACTGATTAATTACAAACACCTAGAGGACTGCTCCCGAGCCTATTTACAGATTTTTTCCTAATACCAAGTGACTTTACACTTTTCCAGGCACTTTGAACTGCATATTATTTGTGAGGAGGAAAAAAAAATAATCAAACTGCCAATGGAAGGAGCTAACGGAGAATTGCTGGGAAGTGTGGTTAGTCTGAGAACATAAGATACCAGTTCTTCCATGGCTCTGAATAGCTGCACAGAAAGACAAGAGCGATGTCTGTTGTAGCTATATTTGGAGAACAAAGTAAAAGGACTTGAAAAACACTAAACAGAATGCAAGGTACTGTACGAAAGGAAAAGATCAATGAATAAATATCCAACTGCTCTTAGCCAAACAGGCTAAACAGGATACTTTTGAAAAGGAAACAGAAGAGGCAAAACAGAGCAGATGGAAACATCAAGAAAAGAGATTTGGCCCTAAGCTCACTTGTGTAGTTTCCCAGAAGTTGTTTTTTTCTGGCAATTTTTGAAAGAGTGAATTTTTGGTAACCATACAGATAAAAAATAAACTATTTTTGTATTTTATTAGTGTTGTATTGTACTTCTGATTCTTAAGTTCATAATGTTTAGCACTCTAATATGCACATCAACTAAAATGCTTTTAAACTGGGAAAGATGTATCTATAAATTATTCTGGGGTCTTTTAAAAGGCTTGCCTGACTCAAGCCTATTGGATTGTTGTGTGGCATTTTATATACTCTGAATAGCCTCACTGAAAACAAAGTAAAGCATCTGGCAAGTCTCCGCTGGGTTTGGGACTGAATCTAAGTTTAGCAAAAAACTGCAGTATGTGCACACGTCCACCTTTCTTACCAAAGCACTAAACTATCTATTAGTATTTATGTATCTACTTAAAACGCTATTCAAATCAACAAAGACTATTAAACCAGAGCCTTATCTTTAGCAGTTCTTTTAGATAACCACAACTGCCTAAACACTTCTTTGTCTGCCTTTAGATTTTTTTTTTGTCTACATCAGTGAAAACTTGGCTTATTCACTGGGAATTTTTTTTTTCAATTGTGGAGAATTACAGAACTTAAAAGACCTCCTTTCCCATTAAAAGCTTTCAGAAACTTCAAAATGGATGCATTCAAGCACGTAGACACAAAATTAAAAAAAATGTTTTGTCTTCCCAGATTAAGTCAAACTCTTGACTCCTCTTACTAACTGCTAATTTCATGGGAAGTCTAGTACCAAATCAGCTTTAAGGATTTAGGCCAAAATTATTCTGGCTCCTTGGAAAGCTCTGTTTCCTACTGTAGTTTTATAGGCAGGTAAATGTGGTCAAGGGAAAACCAGTGCGAGTGAAAAAGGGGAAAAAAAGATGAGTGTGTGTGCACACTTGTGCTTCTTATACCTCTTCTTACTGACACAGAGACCATAAAAAATGGTGGTGAGGAAGAGTTCTGTTTCTTCCCACCTGCATTAGAATTCACTCCAAGAAGTGGACTTATTGATGCTGGATCATTGTGACAGTTTAATAGAGTTCTGTCTTTCCTGTAACACAGCAGCCACTTTTGCTACACTGAATTTCAAATATAAGATGCAGAAGTTCTACAAAATCTAAGTAAGTTCTTTTCTCATCCAGAAAAGGGCTTCAACTCTTTCATTCCTTCAAAGCTACTTTTTAATCTGGTATTCCACTTTTACCTAGATAGTGCCTGTAGAAAAAATAAAAATGAAGAACAGATAAGATTTTAATTTTTTAAATATGACAATGGGATAAAAGAAAAAAGCCAGACCAAAACAAAATCCTTGCAAATCTTCTTAGATAATAAAATATTTCTTCTGCTTCTTTCATTGTTTTTTTCTTTTGCAGTTAAGTACCAGAATTAGGAAAAAAGCCTAGACTTCTTAACTCCAAGCTCTCTACTTTACCTGCTAGGCTGGCATCGTATGTCCCATAGGTGTTGTGCAGCAGCCCCCACACTGCAGGGAAGAGAAAGGACTCCTCTATTAGGTAACATTCCAAGTTATACATGGTTATACAATAACCAACTGCCTTTCATCATAGCGGGAAAGGAACAGAAGGGACTGTTTGGACAAATCTGCGTATGAGATATCTATATGTGTTTTAAAAGTGTATGTAATCTCTCTAAGATGATGGGAAGCAGTAAGGTGTGGGAAAAGAGTCTTTTAGTTTTGCAGCACAATCGGAAACTGCAGTTCATTGCTGTCATATCCCTGGAATTAAATACGTAAGCAAATAACACATCAAGCTTCTTAGATGCCTCCTTTCATAATACTCTGTTACAAATACTCATAATACTCTGTGCAAATACAAATACATAATACTCTGGCCTATGGCCACACCACCCTGAGAACACCTGATCTTGTCTGATCTTGGCAGCTAAGCAGGATCAGGCCCAATTAGTACTTGGATGGGAGACCACCTGGGAATACCGGGTGCTGTAGGCTTAGAATTATTTGCCAGTTACAAGTGGTGTTCCCCAGGGCTCAGTGCTGGGTCCAGCCCTGTTCAATGTCTTCATCAATGACCTGAATGAAGGCATTGAGTGCACCCTTAGCAAGTTTGCAGATGACACTAAGCTGGGTGGAAGTGTAGAGGGTAGGGAAGCTCTGCAAAGGGATCTGAACAGGCTGGACCACTGCGCTGAGTCCAATGGCATGAGGTTTAACACAGACAAATGTACTTGGGGCACAACAACCCTATGCAGAACTACAGACTGGGAGAAGCCTGGCTGGAAAACTGCCAGGAAGAGAAAGACCTGGGGGTGTTGGTTGACAGCCAACTGAACATGAGCCAGCAGTGTGCCCAGGTGGCCAAGAAGGCCAATGGCATCCTGGCTTGTATCAGAAACGGTGTGACCAGCAGGTCCAGGGAGGTGATTCTCCCTCTGTACTCAGCACTGGTGAGACTGCTCCTTGAACCCTGTGTTCAGTTGTGGGCCCCTCACCACAAGAAGGTTGTTGAGGCTCTGGAGTGAGTCCAGAGAAAAGCAATGAAGGTGGTGAAGGGGTTGGAGAACAGGTCCTATGAGGAACAGCTGAGAGAGCTGGGGGTGTTTAGGCTGGAGAAGAGGAGGCCGAGAGGAGACCTCATTGCTCTCTACAACTACCTGAAAGGAGATTGTAGAGAGGAGGGAGCTGGCCTCTTCTCCCAAGTGACAGGGGACAGGACAAGAGGGAATGGCCTCAAGCTCCACCAGGGGAGATTTAGGCTTGAGATTAGGAGGAAATTTTTCCCAGAAAGGGTCATTGGGCATTGGAATAGGCTGCCCAGGGAGGTGGTTGATACACCTTCCCTGGAGGTGTTGAAGGCACGGGTGGACGAGGTGCTAAGGGGCATGGTTTAGTGTTTGATAGGAACGGTTGGACTTGACGATCCAGTGGGTCTCTTCCATCCTGGTGATTCTATGATTCCATGATTCTATGAACTTAAGGTTGTAGGGGCTTCTCAGACTTACACAAACTCAGTTTGCTTAGCTGAGTCACTTCTTGTATCACATTGCTCCAGAGCTGCCCTGAAAGCAAAGCATATCAGCAAACACCTCCTACAGATTCATGAGACAGAAAAAAGAGAAACAAAAATACATGAGGGCAGAGAATTTCATGGGTATTTTATGGCTTTCATTTTCTTGGCAAATTCTTTTATAGCCATCAAATACATAAGATGCGTCAAAAAAAAAAGTGAGAAGATTTATAAAAAGGTCAGTTTGACAAATGATATTTCTTCATTTGGCATGAGAGTTTATATTTGTCTGGCAGTCAAATGTCATCCTAATAAAATAAGCTTTTCTAAATTACTTTTGAAATATAGTCACGTATGGATTATATTATATATGTAGGTGTTTTGAGGCCAGAAAGCATATTTTTTGTTCTATGTCTATAGCACAGCAAAGTAGAATGCTGGTGGGTAACCACGTCTTTAGGTGCAGAGACCATTACAAGCCCAGAACTTGTATCTACATGTTGCATAAGCTGAACAAGAAAGCTTTTCAGACACACTAGGCTATCACAAGAATGTGACTCCAGACTTTTAAAATATTTAGGGTTAAAGCTAGGGATTTTATCTTGAACTCATTCATTCACTGTATTCCAGTGTTATGTTTCCGAACATTCACAAATGAAATCGGGGTATATTCCTAGATGAGGCACTATTTTGAAATGAAAAAAATTAATATATTTCATTTTAAAAAACCAAACAACCCCCCCCCCCCAACATTTCTCTTGCTTAATTTTCTCTCATTCAACTGATGGAAATCTATAGATTAAAATGTTGATGTTCTGTCTAAAATATTGTTTTTTCAGTAAGTACAATATTATCCAAATCTTTCTTCTCAGGTTGTAGGGTGAAGCTTGAGCCACATGGACATTAATTCTAAAGCTCAAATGAGATCAATATTTAAATTCTTTAATTAAACAGAACTTTGCTAGTCTCAAGTAATTGTTGGACAGTCTCAAGCTTGATTTTTCTAGTAAATGTTATGAGAAGTTTAGCTCAATTAAGACTAACTTCAGCTTTTTCTGGTATTATTTTACATGGCTTGAAATGAACTACAATGGTCAGATAAGATTCAGGTAACCTATTTAAATGACGATTTATAAAAAAAATAATACTACAATAATATAATAGAGTAAACATTGGAGTATCTGAATAAGAACGATAGGACTGATAGAATCCCATACTTAATGGAGTATCTTGAAATCAAAGCCCTCAACATCTCCTTCCCTCATCTTATGCCACTTATTCCTGTCAATCTACTTACGTTTGAAATAAAAAGTGAAAAAAAATTCCCTTGTTAGTTTATCATACAGCTTTCTGTCCATTACTTTTGGACATATAAAAATCCCATGCGGAACTGGATTCTTGATGTATCACTTCTTTTCTCTACAAAACACAGGGGGGTTTCCCATATATAGCAAACAAGCTGCCACACGTGAGCAATAATGAAACAATACAGCATTTATATGCACAGCCCATGCAACACACACGTGATCTTGCTTATGCTCCAAGTTGTGAATAACTTCTGAGACACTCCTTGTCTTGGCCATCAAGTCAGGAAGATGAACTCTGTACATTTGACAGTTCCTATAATGTGATGTATCCATAATTTCTGAGAGTATGTCCTGCAAAACTCATTTCTGAAACCGGACATCTCAGCAACACACTCATCTTTTGGCACATCATATAATAACTGGGCCAAACTTCATCACTTCAAGCCTCCACTGGACAGCTTCAAATCCCCCCCAGGATGGCACATGGCAAGCAGCAGACTGCAGTGAAAGTCAGTGCTTGCTTCTAGCCAAGTTGCAAGCTCAATAAGAAAAGTTACAGTTGTATTAGTGAGACAAATTCTTAGCACTTCACTCACTTATTTTCGCAAGGACCACTGGAATTTTAAAGGGCAAAAAGCACAGAAAAGCTTAACTATGCCTGTATTAACAAGAAGTTGAGGCACACGGGTAGTTTATAGGTGCTCACATTCGTATTTTTTGCTTTAAAACAGAAACAGAGTGGTTTGACATCTCTCTTCTCAAGTGTTACCAACAAAAAGGGAACGTCTCAAGTCACTTCTATACAAGAAGTACTGAAAATATTACAGATCTTGTCATCAATGGTTGAATTTTATGTACCCTTTTAGTTTTCTCTCTGTAAATTATTGCCAGATTCATAGCACTGTAAACCAAGCTCCTTTCTCTCCTTAGCAGAAGAGTTCAAAATACTAAGTAAAATAGTTCATTTGTGACCCGTCTCTCCCAGACAACTTGCCTTTCTTCTGTCCTGGAGGAACCTGTCTAGGAGGGAGAGACATTGGTTTTCTATGCATACTAGGGCCAGATTATCACCTGACATAACCAGTTACATCTCCCTGAAGTTGTTATAAACCATTCCAGTTTACTCAAAAAAGGATCTAGCCCCTGTCAGTCTTTGGCTTCTCTGCAAAGGTTTTTAATGAGGCACCAAGTGTCCTGGCATGAAGGATATATTGAGTAGCACTCCAAGTTAGGAGTAGCAACAGAAGCTCAGCCCAACAACATTTTTCTCGGCGAGAATTAAGCACAGGACTTCTTTTAAGCTTAAAACAGTTCTTACTGTTCTACTAAAACAAAGAAAAACTCACACAGCAAATACCAGCAAGAAATGGGAGAGGAAATTAGAAAAAAAAAAAAAAAAAAAAAAAAGCCAAACAAAACAATAGCAAGCTGGTTGTTGAATCCAGCCAGGTTCATAGTACACACTGCTACTGCCCCATGACATTGAAGCTCTTAATCTCAAACCTATGCTGCAAAAAAGAGCAGATTCTCACAGGTCTCTTTAGTACTAAATAATTAAAATAATTGCACAGAATTTCCCCAATGGCATTCCATCTCCAATAACCAGCATTGGTGAGCATCAACAGAATTTCAAGTGTGGGTAAGGTGTGAGGAAGAAGTATTTTCTTCTAACTAGTGGGGGAAATTTTTAAAGCCAGAAGATACCAGAAACTCATCTTTGGTTGGGATTTGACCAGCACAGCTGAAACTTTCGAGTAAACTTGGAAAATATCTTGTTAAAGAAGCCAGCAGTAAAAGGAATATTATCTTCCAAGCTGGAGATGATCTGGATACCTGATGTTAAAAGAACAATGAAGAAAAAGATATCGAAAAGATACACGTCCCTGAAAACCACAAGGGCATTAAAACAGATTATAAGTATATCTCCTTTTGCTGCCAAGTCCCTTTTAAACAAAATTTTATTTCTACCTTAATTTAGTCCAAGTAATCAGATACAACTACAACTATTTACCTTGTTGGCACTCAACTACTTATTTTTCTAAATGAATAGGTAAATGCTAGCTTCCATCAGAGGAATCTCAAAAATTGTCCTGCTGGACCTGAGATGTTAGTGCCTACTTGAAAAACTTTATGGAGTAAACTGAGTGAAAGAAAACACATGGGAAAATACGCTGCAGAACATTCAACTGCAAGAAATTAGGACAGCTCTTGAGGAATGAACATACCTTCCACACCAGGAGATACATCCTAAAGGGTTTCTTAGTTTGCTTTTAAGTCAGTGTGATCTACTCCAGACCAGTCACTCTGGCTAAATGCTTGAGTGCTGCAAGGTATTAAGTGGAGATACTTGCTCTGCCATAGATGCCCAGAAGTATCACCATCTAGGAAAGTCAATATCAGAATGGCATGTAAAATGCATCCTGTAAAACTACAGCAGAGAGGCAGCTAGCCTGCAACAATATCTGGAAGCACATGCAGTGCCAGTGCCATCACTAAGCACGATCGGGAGCTCAGAGCAACCACAGAAAACACTTCCTCCAGCACCCATCAATGTCTGGACCATGGCCCTGGGGAAGGGGCAGCGTGGATCTATTCCTCAGCTCCCAAGGCCAGCTTTAGGCAAATAGTCATAGCAAGAGACAGAAAGCAGAAGAGACATGAATAACCCCCTTCGCTATGCATCAGTACAACTATTTAACAGAAGAAAAAGAAAAGGAGCATAAAGTCTGTCAACATACTGAGAGGTGGGAATTGTGACTTTTTCTTTGGATTCACAAAGGAAGGACCACATTAATTAAAAGCATCTATTAATCTTAATAACACTTTTTTGAGTAAAATAACAAAAAAATCCTAAAAATTCCCTAGGCCTCCCTTCCATCCATCTAGATGTCATTTGCTGTGATTCTTTGCCAGTAATCCTTCCCCCCTTCATTGTATTTGAATTTCAATGGCACTTGCACACTAACACATTTTCTCTCTCATGCTGCCACCTACCACTGCACTATGGTTGCTTGTCCTGTTGCTTCTGCAGCATTTCCACATGCTACTGACCAACTAATTTAAGTAATTACTTTTTTAACAAGTGTGTGTGAGTTAACAACAACGGGCCAAATTCACAACCTTGCTGAGTGCTTACCTAAGTAACTGACACTAAGTGAACCCATGCTTTGGCCTTAGCGAAGCGTGAGCTGTTTCTAAGTACTGTAAAAAGTCAGAAATCTGGCATCACGCCTAGCCCTGGCATCCCTAACAGAGCACATCCTTTCATTTTTAATTCATCTTCCCTATCTGCAAAACCAGGGAGAATAAAAATCTCTATTTGTCAGGTGAGCCTCTCCAAGGACCAAGGCAGGTTCCGAGTACCCGGGCTGGGTCACTAAGAAGCAGGGCTGCTTTGGTTCACAGACGGTAATCTATGGTGGGCAGTAACGGGGAAAAAACCCAACCAAACAAATAAACAAAAAAAAAAAAAAAAATCAAACAGTGCATACAACAGCACCTACACAGCTCGGTTCTATCGCAGAGCGCTTCTCTTCGCTCTGCTTCGTGTTGGGTGATGCTCACCGCTGGGAGCGGCAGCTGACAAACGCCTCGGTTTAACTAGCAAGCCCAAAGGTCACAACCCGCATTTCAGGGGCTGCTCCCGCATCCCAACTCGGTCCCTCGGCAGCTCCTTAGCCCGCTGTGCCAACGCCGCCCCCGCCTCCCAGGGCTCTGCCCCTCGGTGGCCCCAGCGCCAGGCCGGCCGCACGCTCCGGGTGAGCTTCGGACTCCCCCCGCTTACGCCCGCGAAGGGCTCGGCCTGTCGGAACGCTCAGACGTGGCCGTTTTTTCCGCCCGGCGGCGAGAAAGCAAAGGCTCCCGCGGGGTTTGAAGGCGGGCACCGCGGCCGCCCTGACGGGCAGGCGGCTCCGGCCCCGCCGCGCTCGGCCGCCCGGGCGCTTCGCGGGACCAGCGGTGACGGGAGAGGAGAAGCCACCCGAGGGGTCCCGCTTCTTGCGGGACAGGGTAAAAAGCAAGAAAATAAAACCCTCAAACCTCTCGCGCTGTGAGTGCGGCTGCGTGCGGAGCGGGAGCCGCCGGTTAACACAGACACACACGCACACGGGGTTTGTGGTTTTTTTTTTTTTTTTTTTTTTTTTTTTTTGGGGGGGGGGGGGGAGATTTGTCAAAGCCGCATAAATCCCAGCATATTTGCAGAAGGCAAATACGGCAAAGCCGGTTCGGCACGGGGAGGGCCGAAAAGGTGGCTGCCCAGCTCCCGGCCGAGACAGGGCGGTGAGGGGCTCCCCGCGGCCCCGGGCAGCGGGGGCGGAGGGGATTTAACTCTTCTTAAATGTCATACTTTAATGGGGATGGAAAATGTGAATTTTCTGTGCATTCCAGGAACGATTCCTTGGGGTGATGACCTTTAGCACCGATTCTCTTAAGAGAGGAAAGTTGCCGAACGTTTATCCGGATGACTGAAAGCTTTCCCTGGTGGAAGTTCATGGAAGTGTTAAAGGGGGCGGATAACACGGGCTTTGCAGGCGCTTGTCCAATGATCTGGAGGGGCTTGGAGAGCAGATCTCAGCTGGCAGACATTTAAATGGGAGACAGCTCGGCGCTGCCTCAATTTGTAGGCAGGATCCGAGACTCTCTCTCTATGGACTCCCGGGCAGCTCCGGGCTCTCCCGCCACCCGCTCCGCCGAGTGACCCTCCGGGCCGAGCCCCGCCGAGCCCCGGCCCCGCCGCGGAGCCGCCGCCGCGCAGGTGAGCGGGAGCGCGCTCGGGCAGCCTCCGCCGGGGGCGACGTTTCGATCTCTGCAGCCTACCTTCGGGGAGGGAGCGGGGGAGTCCCTCACCGGCGTCTAGCAAAGCTCCGGGACTCCTCGGTTTTGCAGCGGGTGACGCCGGTACCTCCCGTCGGCGGGCGGGGGGCGGGCACCGACGTTCCTGCCGCGGAGCCGCGGATTAGGGCGCCGTCGCGTCCCTCTCCCCTGACGAGCGCAGGGATTGCAAAAGCCCCGTTAGCTCTGCCTCTCATCTCCGCCTACAGCGTCGCTCCCGACAAATTGGATTCGGCGCCCACCGCGGCAAAATCCCGGCCCGGCCTCTGCGCGGAGCGGGGCGGGAGCAGCTCCCTGCGTGCCAGCCCCGTCCCGTCCCGCGAGCTGCCCTCTACGAGCCCGCCCAGCCCCCGGCCCTGCCCCGGTTCTGCCCCGTCTCCGCTTCGGCTCTGCCTTCGCCAGCCTCCGACCCTCCGCCGAGCGGCCGCCCGCGCCGCCGGGAGCCGCCGAGGCTCTGCGCCGGCCTCTACCGCCCCCCGTGCTGCCCTCCCAGCTGACCGGCCGTCGGGGGCGTTCTGCCTGCCCCGGGCCGCCGCTCCCCTTCCCCGCGGCCGCAGAGCTCCTCTCGGCCCCGGGCTCTCGGCTCTTCCCGCCCGCTCCGTTTCAATGCCGTTCCCCGGGGGCTCGGGAGTCGCTTCCGCGGAGCTCGTCCTCCGCCGGGTGAGCCTAGACGGCAGCCGCCTCCGGCGAGGAGCGCCCGCACCTGCCGAACGGAGCCGAGCCGGCCCCCGCTCCGCCCCGACGGCTGCCGGCGACCCTGCGGCGCTACCGGGCGGCGCTCGGCGACCGTCTCGTCTCGCCGCGGCGGTGCGGGGCCGCGGCGGAGGCGGACGACGCTCGTCCTCCCGCATCCCCGCCGCGCTGTCCCCATCGTGCTCCCCTCGGCGAAGCGATCGCGAGTCAGCCGCGTTTCGCTCGTCAGGGCTGGGATCCGGTGCTAAGGGAAACCTTTTCTTGCACAGACAAGAGCTCTGGGACGTGCGTTTGGCTCGCTCCGTCTGCCGAAATCGCGCGGGTATAGGTCCCCGTTTTGTGAGATGTTTGGAGGTCTTTGAGTGACCGCGAGACCTACGCTCAGCGATTAGCAAGCGGGAGAACCGCTGCTCTCCCGTCCCGCTCCTCACTGCCCCGAAAAACCCAGGGGGGAACCACCCAGCCTGCGGTGGAGGCTGCCTATAAGTGATGAACCGGGCCGGTACCCCTAGCTGTCCGTTTCTCTTTCTCATTCAGCCCCAAACCCTGCTAAAGCGTCCTCTTTTCTCTCAGCGGTGTCACCCCAGAAATGCGGGGACTTTCTCCTTGTCAGGATGCGTGGCCTGGAGCAAACCCACTCTGTTGGCTTTGGGGCTCCGTAGGCACATGTATCTGTCCGGAGGGACTTTGGCTCTGGGGAGCAGCGGTCGGGCTGCGCGGGCATCTGTGGGGCAAGGCTAATTCGGGTTTGGTATCACCCATACCCACCATGAAGTTCAACTTCCCTGCTCTGTGTAGGGTGTCCTACACAGCGACGTGTTCTTAAAGGGGGAATTCTCAAAGTTCTTTTTTTTTTTTTTTTTTTTTTTTAACTTATATTGCAGCCTGCACTCATTACGGGTCCAAAAAAACCCATCTCCATGACTTGCAAGAAGTTGTCTGAAATGTGCACGTACCCAAATTCTGCCAGAGATGTTAGTTTTGCCAACTTGATCTCAGAGAAATATTATGGTTCTCTGAGAACTACCATTGCCGTTTTGTATATTTAAACATACAGATCGATGAACTGTGAAAACATTACATGAGAATGTTTCTGTAATTCATATATAATAAGCCAGGCAGAAAATTATTCTGATCCTTTGGGGCATAAACCGCTTCAATTTTCTCAGTAGTCAAAGGGTTGTGGTTTGCCTCTTTCTTTGGTTGGTGTTTGTAGGCCACCAAATACATTTTAGTAGGGCTTGGTGAGATTATTTTTCACGTTTTCTGCAAAACACGAGTCCATATTTCATCATAATATTTTCCTAGTAAATATGGTTTGCAGATGAAATTATGGGCCTGCTGAGGTCTGTGAGAATTTTGCTCTATATTTCAACAGAACCATTATTTCATCCAGTTCTTTTAAACAAGTTGCTTTGTGCTAAAAAATAATAAAAGTAAATCAGTAATAACTTTCTGACTCTGCCTGGGAACTCATAGGGAAGTGCTGTTCATGAACTGACATGTGGTTATCCTTAATTTATAGCAGAAAGTGTATAAGTGAAAAAACCCTACAGCTTAATTGTATGAAATAATAAACCCCAAAGCGTTTACACTTCTCTATGAATGGTTGCAAGTATTAATCCACAAAATGCCCGATCTGTTTTAGATGATGAGCTCCCAGGCTCTGGATAAACCACATATGAGGTGATATGAGTGTTAGGGCCCGATTCTGCTCCTGTTTGAAGTCAGCAATAAAGTTTCTCTTGGCTTTAGAGAGTATGCAGATGATGAAAATCAGAACTCAATTTAGCAGGGAAATATGGAAAAAATATTTTTGAAGGCTATTGTTACTTGAAAAAAAATGTTACTTACATCAGATCTCTCTGAATTTGAACAAAATAAGTGGGAATTGATGTAGGCATTTTGGTTGTAGTCATGTTTGTTCAAAGGATTCTCAAAAGGATTTCTTGTTATGCCAATGCTGCTGTAATGGCTAATATCAAGTGCTGAAAATTCGACAGAAATTCAGAATATCAGATTTTGCAGCCTTATTCCTCACAGCTCATATACAGTCTCTAGAGTTGTTACTTCTGCAGAGTTATGGCTATGGCAAGGTAAAAAACATTTTCTTCAGGAGAGATTTCTTTTTGGTAAAACTTTGGGTATGGTAACAGTGATTTAGCTGCTTGTACTCTTCTGTGTTCTATTCTACAGTAATAAAAAAACCCCAAACTGTTAAGGAAACAGTCATGAAAACTATTTCATAAATGGATAAACCACTCTAGTTCCTGATGTAAGCAAGCAGAGACATCTTCTGTCATTAGCAAATGCATTGCTTAGGGATCAGAAGTGGTGCAGAATGCCTGTGCTGCATTTTTCTGCTTTCCTTATTGAGGCATACCACCGCAATTTGCCTTTGTATTTTGCAATTTTAAATATAATCTTAATTATTAAATAAATGTTTAATAAGTTACCTTTAATAAGGTCCTACTTGAGCTGCTGTGGGGATCATAAAGTTCACACAGCCGCTCCCATGGGTCTATGTTTCAAGTGAAATTAGCCCTAAGTTATTACATTACTCTTACTTTTAGATGTGTGTTTTGGAAGTGATAATAGCAGATGGTTTTACTGAGTTGGTAATTTTCATTTCAATCACAGTTTCTTTTATGAGCATGTAATACAGCTTCTGCCCTTAAGGTTAGAAAAAATCTCAGTGAAAAATCACATTTCCTCCTCTAGTGTAGGATTATATTGAAGTGTGTGCTTGCATTTCCTTAAGATTAAGCACATACTTAATAAAGATGCATGAATCTGGGACACAGATCTTACAGCAGTAGTCATTACTATCTAAATTTCACCAAATTCCCACCCCAAAGTATGTCTTGTTTTCACATGAGCAGACCTTACTGTGTCATCAGTTGAACATTTACTACAAAAAAAAAAAAAAAAAAAAAAAAGGTGAAGCTATGTGGAGATCATCAGTTTTAGAAATAAAAGTATCCCAGGAATGAATGTTGGTGGAAGTGCAACTCAGTTATGTGACACTAAAGAAACACTTGAAGTTTCCTGGCACTGTTTATAAATTAGCAATTTATTTTCAATTAAATGCAAAGACTTTTTTTTTTTTTTTTTTGTGTGTGTGTGTGTGTGTGTAAGGCTCTGGTACTGTGTTAAGTGTGTATTAAAATACAGTCTAAATACAGCATGGTTATACATTCACCAGAGAAACAGGAATAGTCCTGGAAGGAGTCATTCTAGTTCCTTGAGGAAATAAGCAGTGGTTTATAACTTTAAAAAAATATTTTAAACACAAAATCAATTTTAAAAGAAATATGTTTAAATAACATTCAGGTTGCAGTAGAAATGGGGGGAAAGCACCAAATGCAAAAAAAAAGTTATTACTTGGAATTATGCTGCATTGATCTTCAATTAGAATTCCAACCTTTTTTTTTTGCCTTTAGGATATTAAAAATGCATATTTGGTACCACATTTCGTTTAGATATTGAAAGCAGCCCATCTAGGTTATCTGTTGGAGTTGGCAACGTCTCATTCTTACTTCCTTGCTCGAAGCGTGAAGCCTCTGCCAAATGTAAGACATACTGGTACATAAACATAAAAGAAGAAAACGAACGCATACATTTATCTATGTATTATAAATCCTAGGTGCTATGTAGACAAGCACTTAAAATATTAGATCTACAAGCAAATTTCTGAATACAATGGAATCCCCCTATGATAGATTTCCATTCCAGTAGTTCTTTTCTCAGTCCATTTGGGGAGAAACACTTTTTGAACAGCATAATATAACATCTGTTTTCTCCATGAGACTGGAAAGACCCAGAAACTGAGCAATTAAGTTATATTTTATAGAAAATGGTACTTACTCTGAGTCTCTACTGAATCTCTAGGTGGCCCTTACAATGCTGGCATGTGGCTGCTTTCCTGCCTAGTTGTGTGGTCTCAGGCAGAGCGGTTAAAGCCATCTAGAACAGTATCCTTGGTGTCGTATATATTCCAAGGATAGCAACACAAGCAGGACTCTCAAACACTAGTTTTTCCCTTACTGATAAAATGAGTCAAATAAGGGATACAACAGCAGCTGTCCAAACTGGTAGAAGACACCACCATCCTCA
Source organism: Coccyzus lansbergi (assembly GCA_033558105.1). Lineage (NCBI taxonomy): Eukaryota > Metazoa > Chordata > Aves > Cuculiformes > Coccyzidae > Coccyzus > Coccyzus lansbergi. Next base: position 727,007 of record JAUMJK010000118.1, read on the forward strand.
TGTTTTCTTCACAGTTCTTCCCCTTTTTAATGCATGTACCTCGTCACAGTTCTCCTGCTTATGTTTTTTTTTTCTGCAAGCAGTTGCTAATTTCTGGTGGCTTCTTCCAAACTCCTCATGGGGTGGGTCCCCTGAGAGACTCATTCAGCTTTGCAGAACAACATGGAAATCATGGTACTTCTGGAAGGGGGAAAAGTGTAACAGCTGATGTGTTTCTTCACCACCTGGTTGGTGTCTTGGGCTGACTGAGCAGCCAAATGAGGCCAAAAGCTTTGGGAAGCAGCATCATTGGTGGAATAAGGGAGGCAAGAAAAGCTATTCCTACACTAGTAATTAGACTTGGAACAGGGGTGCTGTTTTGAAGAATCTGATAGTCTTCTCCTACTACTCTTGAAGTGGTTTTTGTGCATGTGCACAAATTAGATTCTTTTCTGATACTGATTCCTCATGATACTTAATGTCATACATGAAGCTCTGCTGTCCTCATATGTCCTTTCAATGTCATGCTCTGTATAATGAACTAAATTCAGAGACCTGAAAATTTCTTAACGCTGTGACCATATCTGTGTAATTTTGTCAAGGATTCAGAGTAATGCAGAAGGTGATGTAATTTGAAATTACAGATGCATTTCTTTTATCCTATAGCTAAATATTCTTTTATGTTAGTTGCTTATCTAGTTGTACAATTCTTACCTTATGCTTCGTTATGCTCAGATGCATTGGACCGATTCAGAGGTGCAGTGTGACAGAGCTTGGGATGCTGTAGTTCAGACAGTAGGTGGATATACAGTAGCATGCACGTTATATTCTGAATATGTATCGTGCTGAATAGCGCTCCTGAGTTTGTCTAAGGAACACATAGCTACATTAGATCTCTTGAGACAAAGTTTAGTCTTCTGGTATTGCAGATCACTATGTCATAGAAATCTTTGTGTAGCATGTAACCTGTTCTTCCACCAGGGTAAATCAGGAGCAAGATTCTTGATGTCAAATAGCTGTAAGAAGGGAAGGAGAATTCTTAATTAGGTTAATATACACGGAGAAAAGGGATGGAAAAAGATGTCTGCTACACAAAATTAATTTCTAAATTACTTACTAAAGTGCTGACTTTAAATCCACATTAAAGCTTTTATCACTTGTTATTTTGCAAACAGCTTTCCAGGTTGCAAAGGCTAAATGCTTATCTCTTATAAGTGCAGATATTCAAACTCTCATACACAATTTATGTTATGGAACTCAAAATTTACTGCATACTTCACTTCTATTAATATCTGAAATTCACAACTATGCTTTATTCCCTCAACTTCCTCCATATAGGATGGTCCGCACGCTGTATACCATTGGTGCTGTGTTTCTTCTGATGGGATTTCTGCTACCAGCAGCAGAAGGAAGAAAGAGGAATCGGGGATCTCAAGGAGCTATCCCTCCTCCAGACAAAGATCAGCCCAATGATTCAGAGCAAGTGCAGACACAGCAGCAGTCAGGCTCTCGGCATCGAGAACGAGGAAAAGGCACCTCGATGCCTGCTGAAGAGGTGCTGGAGTCTAGTCAGGAAGCATTGCACATCACTGAGCGCAAATACCTAAAGCGGGATTGGTGTAAAACTCAACCTCTCAAACAAACTATCCACGAAGAAGGCTGTAACAGTCGTACCATTATCAACAGGTTCTGCTATGGCCAGTGCAATTCATTCTACATCCCCAGGCATGTCCGTAAAGAGGAAGGCTCCTTCCAATCTTGTTCCTTCTGCAAGCCCAAGAAATTCACCACCATGACTGTTACACTCAATTGCCCTGAGCTTCAACCCCCAACAAAGAAGAAGAGAATCACCCGAGTTAAGGAATGCCGGTGTATATCTATTGACTTGGACTAAACTGAGAAAAATATGGTACCAATTGCACTCTGACTGTATGCAATCATTGCCAACATGAGAGTGAGTGGCATGAACTAGCATACCTTCGGGGCTGGACAAAATTGTGAATTACCTGAAACAAGAAAAGAAGCCAAAAAACCCAGAAAAAAATGATGTAAGGGAAGGGCAAACCTGTATGTTTGTGTGTAAGAGAGAAAATGGATGTGTACTAGCAAATCTCTGAATATTCACTACAATAAATAATTTAACAGGAATATGAAATATTAAAAAAAGGTCTAGTTACCTGCAGTCATGAATTAGGCTTCCTAGAGTATATTCACATTTTTGCTGCTTGGCAAATGGAGCTGTGGCTTTTACTAATGTTCACCTGCCATGCTATTTGCTTTCACTGTATTAAGTGAAACATCAAAATGAGAGGATGATATATTTGAAAGCACGATTCTATTCTTAAATAGGAAGTGGGCAAAAAGCAGTTCAAAGCATAGCAAAATCATCACTGAAAATAGTAGCTGTATCAAGAGTTTGTAACATGTTTCTTCAAAAAAAATAACTCTAATCCAAAAGCGATGTCTGGACAAGGATGGGTGGACATCAGAGTATTGAAAAGTCGGTATAGGTGGATGGAAAAGAGTTACAGAAAATTAGAAAGCAGAAGGCCAAAGTAAGTAGACAGGGAGAGTACACAAGGGTGTAGAAGAAGGAAAAGTTCATAAATAGGAACACACAGAGGAAAAGATATTGTCTTCTGTTTATATTTTGCTTTAATTTATATACTTAGTCTTATATAACATAAATTAAAGAGAAACTATATACAAGGCTATAAATATACTTCTGAATTGTAATGGCTTTCTAAATCAAACAAAACCCATTCTTGCACCACTAGATCCATTTGATGTCTTGTGTTTTTGATATCAGTTATTCTTCATATCTACACATGTATGCATTTGCAATATCTTTTAGTCCTTGGTATTTATACATACATACATATGACAAGTATGCATACTCCATTGTATTGTATCTGAACTCTCTCCTGTTTTTCACACACATACATAAAAACCATACATAACCACAGCACAAAAATCTTGCTAACCAAGATCAAATACTGAATGGCAGTAATTTAGTACATAAAGAGCAAAGCAAAAATTAAAGCAAGCATCATGTGACAGCAAATGCAATAACCACACAAGAGACAAAAGACACGACATTCATGACTAGTAAACATTGCATTGTTATTGTTATTTTAGCTTTGCCACAGGCATGCAGTTTATTGAAAAAGAGATGCAGAACTTTGCCAGTAATAATCTTCTTTTTATATCTTTTACCACAGACTTGCATTTAAACTGGATTTGGACTAAGTAAAAAGAATTTCCTGAAAATTAGGGCAAACTGCCTCTCTGATTTGGGGAAGAGAAAACATAAAAGGGGGCAAAGTACTTCCAATAGCTCAATGAATCTCACCTGCAAGGTTTTCCTGCCTTTTCTTGCCTTCAGGATTAGAAGATTCAATCTGATCAGGGCTGCGGGTTTTGGCAAGAGCACAGAAGGTCCTGTAGGAGGAGTTGGTTTAGCTAAGTGGACTGTGGGCCATTGGACCCAAGAGGTAGCCCTTCCAAGCATGTTGCCCTTGCTTGCCTGGGAGTCTGATGGGGGGCTTGAGGGTTTTGTTGCTGGCTGCATCCCATACCATATGGTGTACAAATGATTCATGTGACTCTGACTGCAGCCTTTTGTAAGGGCACTTTCTGACCAGCTGGTGAAGGGCTGACAGGGTGCTGCACAACTTCCTGCCCATTCCTGTGCCTGCAGGGTCTTGACAGCTGGTCCTGTCCAGTGGGGAACCAAAGGGAAGGAGTATTCCTATGCCAGAGCCAGCACCAGGCCTGAAAGCAACCCAGATATCACTAATGTGAGTGAAGTGGGAGTTAGGTCTGTGTGAATTGTATGATGGGGCTTGGATAGTCTAGAACTGTTTTCCCCTTGAATGGCAGTACTCTCTTGTATCTATTATTTGTGTAATTACTCTTTCTCACACCAGATGATTCTGTCAGCCACAAGGTGATTATCTTGACAGCATTTGTGTCCATGAAACACTGAGGAAGACAATTCTGCTCTTACTGACGTGTCCAAAGGGAAAAATGTACAGTGGTGTGTCACAGATGCATCCAGCATGTGATTATTTTATAAGATGACCCAGCTGTTGAACAGTGCATTGAACGGTTATTCGCAATATCCTGCATCTCTGCAATTAATGTATTTTTTACTGTAATATCCACTGCTATGAGGTCTGTATTTGTAAGATTAAGAGACTACAACTTGTTGATTGATATTATTAAAATGCATTTCATCTGTTGGACAAATTTCTTCATGGATTTTTAAATCCATTTTTAAAATCTGGAATAACAGGAGGTAGATTTCCACTGTGTGGAATGTGACTAGTTAAACAAAAAGGTATGGATATTTAATGTTATTATTAATAGAACCCCTCTTTCAGTGATAATAGGCAGGTTGTTATCCTTTCAATTACTTTTTTGAGTTGGTTTGTATGGGAAAGGGCCAATCTCAGTTGTTGCTCAGTTTTATACCAGCTAGGACTTCTGCTCAAGAAAGGGGCACACCTTAAGAATGCATTTTTTTGCAAGTTGACAGTAGAACTGCCTTTGGATTTTACAATGACTGCTTTGTCCCTAAGCCCTTAAGCAAAGCTTATGATGTTACCGACTCCTTTATTTAAGATTAGGCTAGTAGTCTGAAGGATAACTGATAAAAATATTACAGATCTTTATGTTCCATAACAGTCTGTACATAGATCATAATGGAACTCCCCTTGAGGCAGATCAGCCCCCTAAAAATGTAAATTTTATACAGAAAACTTTTATGAATTGCAAGTTATTGCCTGAGAGTAAGAAAGTTCTGCTAACTTACAATTATACGAGATATTTAATATCCACCACAATATGTATTTAAATGTCTGCTTTATTCTAAAAACAATGGACTATATAACCTAAGGCTGCAGTATTTTCATGCTTGGTCTCACAAAGCAAAACTTGGTTTAAAATGAAGTTTTAATTACTCTGTAACTGAATAGAATTGGAGTTTTTTCTTCCCAGCATTTTGTACGTCATTTTAACTACTAGTAACAAATAAATAAAATGTCTTCTCCAGCCCATGTCTATTGTTGCTGGGTTGTTTTTTTTCTTTTCTTTAAAAATTTTTTTTTATTTCTTCTTTAAGTTTCCAACTTTTTCTGGATCTGTTATACTTTACTCTGACTTCCGTGGTTTCTTATAAAAGAGCTTACATTATGACAATGAGACACAGAGACAGGCAATGGCATCATCATTCAACATGGCTACTTCGATAAGGCTTTATATGAGGTCTGTCACTTCCACCTTACCCTTCCACAACTTATAGAAGGAAAACCTCCATCTTTAATCATGCTTTTCCCCTTGTTAACCATATAGGGACAGTTCAAAATATAAATCAGCCTTGAATTGTTGCCGAGTTAAATTTGCAAGTGGTGTGCCTCCTGTATGTCTTATCTCAATTCTACATCTAGAAGACAGTTTAGTCCCACTTTTAGAAAAAAAGGTAGGGGACACTTCTACAAAACAGCTTGTTACAAAGCTGCGAATAGCGATGGAGAAGATGAAAAATAATTATAAAAGAGAACAGAAATATTTGTCATCTCTTTTTACCTTCTCTGTCCCTGCTGGCAGCACCTGAGCAAGGCCAGTGTTGAGGAAGGACTGCAATCACAGAGAACATATTTTTTCAGACTTTCCACCCTGCCCCTGGGAGATGGGCAGTAGTTGTATAAATTTTACCTTTCAACCTATCACCCTGTCAATTGTATTAGGGACTTGGCCCATCATTGCAGCCCCCACCATGCAATCCTACTGTCTGCGGTAGTAGTGGCTTTGTCTGCCCTTGTGAAGGAAGCAGCTCTGGCTGGGATCACTACCCTATTGAACCAGCCTGAGAAGTGTCTCTGGGTTCACGTAAGTCTTTGGGCACAAATATAGGCCTATTTCAGATGTACACCTTTTAGTTCAAAGGACTGACAATGACAGTCAGATACACAATATTAAGAGAGAACAACATGTTTCCTGTAGCGTACACGGATATCCACAGAAAAGGATCAGATGTCCCATTCCCAGTTCTGATAAACTGAAAGATCCAGCGTGGCCTTCCTTGGTTGTTTGGGGGTTTTAAAGGCTTTTTGGTTTAGTCTTTCATCTCTTCTAGCTTTTTCCCTAAAACTTACTTAAAGGATAATATTAAAATCATTATTTGTAAAAGGCAATTGACTTTTTCTCGTGTGGGATATAGGCACAGTTGGATAGAATACATTTCCTTGAAATGATGTGTATATGTATGTATATTGGAAAGTTTAAAGCAGAGACAATAACATCCTGGACTTACCTTTCTAGTACTCTGTAGTCCCATGGTCTTACTACTTATATGCTAACAAGATCAGACATTTCTTACAGTTTATGCTTTGCCTATGTACCACCTATAAATTGAAGATACATCCACTGTGAAGTCCCATGTGCTTTATAGTTAGTTACTCTGATCAAAAGAAGATAACAGAGAATTCACACACCTTAATTAGCTTTCAGGAATGCAGATAGAAATACTGGTTTTTTTCTCCCTCCCCAGTGAGCTAGGCTTGATTTCTTCTTGGGATCTCTGTGTGTGCTCTGTCATCCATGTGCTGTGCAGTTGATTTGCACACACAGGGCTGAGGCATCAAGAGCATGTCAGATTTGCTGAGCATGTGCAAGACATCTGAGCAACACATGCACACAGTAGGTATGGTGTGTCCTGGGTGCGTCAGCAGAACTATCAGCATCATGGCTCTGCTCCAGCTGCCTCTCAGCGGCAGTGCCTGACTGGACAAAGGGACATTACTTTTGCAGAAATGATACAGTAATTTAACCTTGTAATTTACCTTCTCCTGAGTGAAAAGAGAAAAAAAAATAGAGAACTGGAGAACTGTACCCTTGAGGATTGATGTTTTTGCTGTCCAGTGCACAGAGTGAACTGAGAGTTGTTAGCTCCAGAGGGTGTCCTAAAGGAGAGGTACGCAAGTTATCACTGGTAGATGGCTGAAATGAGAATCCTGGTTTGCTTAACCGTGTATTCTCCTTATATACTCTTCCCCTGCTTTTTTTTTAAAAAAAAGCATTCATCTTATTCCCTCCAAATAAGTCAAACCTGCCCTAGAAACCACTTCATTAATTATTGAAATACAACAGTCAATATCAGCAGAAGCAGGTCCAAATTTTTTTCTGAGTCATCATCTGTAACCAGACCGTTGCACTAACCAAAGACTTCTGAAGGGGAAAGCTGCATAATTTAAAATCTATGAAAGTGAAAAAAAAATGTATCATTGGATTTAGTCAAAACACTGGAGAAATCACTGCTACATATTTTTAATAATAATCAGATCTTGGCCTTAAGGTGTCAAAAAAAATAACCATAATAAGATTTAGATACCTTGCTTTATTATAATTTTTAATCATTTGAGACTGAAACCAGAAATATACAGCATTACACAGGTATTGTAACAAATCCCCGTAGTGCAGATTTTTGATGCTACCTTGTAATGCAACTTTATGAAAACATCTGAAGCCTGTCTGCACTGCCTACTTGGGAAAGCAGTTGATGACTTTAAGGTATCCTTTCGCAATGTGTCTTCTGGCTGCCTGAATTCTTCCCACAGCTTTTATGGGTCAAAGGGGAGAGGTACAGAAATTTTAACTGTCAGTTGCTCCCTTTCCTATTATTTTCTAAAAAAATCTTGAAAATAAAATTCATAATCTACCTCTTTTAAATGATAAAGGAGGAAGATATGGGGGTCAAATGATATACTTACTTAAAAGAATAGTGTTTGGGATTGCATTAAAAATACCAAACTTCTAAGTTGCTATGAACAGTAACTTCTCCTTGCTCGTATACAGATATAGGTCACATAGGCTGAGAATGAATCAAATGGAGAATTTACACTGAATCCCAGTAAATAGTCTGCAAATAAAATTTGAAATCTCCATGTTTGCATTTCTGTATTTTTAAGAATGCCTATGGAATCAGCCATATTCCAATTCATATTACAAGAGACAGAAAGAACAAAGGTTAAAATACTATCACCTTCTCTTTCTAGAATAATTGAGAGTTATAGCTTATCCTTCTGTCTAGTAATATCAGTATGGATTCTACCAATAATGCAATTGGAAAGAATTAATGTGTCAGTTACAGCACATCTGGAACACCAACAGTCAAATTTGTTAATTGTAATTTTATATTTATTACAAGGCATCACTACAGACCACTGTTAAAGATGGATTTGAAGACCTTAATATTGCTTTCCCTTCAAGATGAACTTCACTGAAACTCTATGTTTTGTAATTAGTTTGTTGAGGTATAAAGGAAGAAAGACATACTCTCAAACTTAGCTTTGTATTAGTGTATTTTTCTGAGAATTTAGCAGTTGTGCTATATCGGTATTACGTACATGCATTTATCTCTCTAAACAAATATATCAAAATTCTAGGAACACATTAGACACATTAAAAAGTCTGAAAAATATACATTTGATAAGTTCATATTTAAAAGTTGGGAACTTTGTGCCAAACTTGTTAACAACATACATTGTTAGTGATTAGCATAGAATAAAGTCAACAATGACAATAATTAAAACAATATACATTAAAAATTCATTTTTCAAGGAGGAGAACAGGGTTGTGTGTACTCAGTAAAGTTTCTTTCTAGACAATTACACTTAATGGCAAAGATGAAGGTTAGCTGAACCTCTCTTCTTAGGATCTGAAGGGCTTTGAATGTTCCTTAGGAAACAGATGTTCATGAAGAACATGTATTTCCACTTTTTTGTTAATTTGTTTCAACTCTAAATGAATGAAGAGGTTAGAATTTGGGTGTTAAGTTAGATCTAGCAAATAAAAAGGAGAAAGAATACTATGTGTGTACAATGGAAAGAACTTACTGAATTGATCTAAATACTATGGTAGGTAATTTGATCTAATTTTTGCAGAAAGGCAAATGCCAGATGTTTGCTCCACTTTGATCTTAATAACACTTTAGGCTGCAGACAATAAGATTGGTTTAAAATTTATTGTCTCTTTGATTTCTCCATTCTAATGTTTTTTAAATTCTTTACACAAGACAGATCTATATATAGGCAACTGGGGTGGCATCAGAAGTGTTGTATACTTAAGACGTTTTTGAAAACCTCAGTGTGGAACAGTGTTTGCTGCTTCCAGCATCAAAACAGAGCCAGATTTTATACAAGCAACATTCAATTTTCTTTTTATTATAATATCTCTTTATTTTGCATATGAGGTTCTGCCTGTCGCATCTGTGGCACAGCTCCTTATATGCTTTTATCTTTCAATAACCTTATTAAACATCAAGCCAATATATTAAATCAACATTGAGCAGCAGGAGTTGAAAGAAAAGTTAATCCATTCCCTTGCATTGGGAGTATAATCTATGTAGACCTTTAATTTCATTATTAAGTTGCTTTTAGGACACTTTTTGTACAGAATATGCTTTAAGAGGAGAGTTGCCACTGAATGGACACCAGTGAAAGTCTCTGAGAGACCACAGCATCCAAGAGGCATCCCATTTCCCTTCAGTTAGGATCTTCATGTTCAAGGAGGGCATTGCTTGTGAATGTGAGTTGAGCTGTGCTTACAACTGTTTATTAAGTGGCCTCAATTTTCTAGTGGAATATCTTGTATATTCACTGTTACTGAGAAGCAATGAAAAGTAAGTGAGACTGAGAATAAATGGTAGAGCAAGAGCAATGATTAAAAAGAAACAAACAGAAAAATGTATGCAGCCTGAATGTCTTATAATTATGTGGCATAGTTCAGAGACGTCAGTCCCTTAGATCCATGCATGATATCTCTAAATAATTATTTTCATTCTGCTAAGCCCAGTAGTCTGAAAGATCTGACAAGTCAATCAGTTGTTCTCTGAAAGAAATTCTGAATTTCTCTGTTGATGTAAGTGCCATTGCTCAGCCAGCTGAGGGAATAGCTACCCTGGCAGGTCTAAACTGGCAGTGTCTAAGTACTGTCAGAATCTGTCAGTCTCCCTAATTCTCTATCACCAAGTTTAGTTCTTGCAATAAAAAGTCCTTTGTAAACCAAAAGAAAAACTCCTTTCTTCAGGCCCAAATATTTTAGTTCACTGTCAAGAACAAAGCATTGTACATAGATACACGGTAATAAATATTCATCTCTTCCCGTCACATAACCATGACAAGTGAGAAGACTTCCACTACCTCAGCTCAAGACAGAAACTGGGTAAATTAAAAACTCTTCCAATGAGAATTGCCATGTGTTCAAGTGCCTCTTCACCTCTTTTTTTTCCCCCTTGTCTTTGCTACATCTCCAGAGAAAAAGCATCTTTAATGTAGTCTACTATCTTTATCAAAATTACATTGAAATATTGTTTGCACAATTCCAAGGCACATTTTATCAGGCTTCTTCTGTAACTTAATACACCACCTGCCCCATTAGAGAAGGGACTACTTGAAAAGTAGTCACAAAACATTGAGAGGTTTAAATGCCATTTGATTTCAATTAAGAGGAGTGCAGAATTACCAGTGTCCTAAAAAAGGTATGATGTTACAAGACTCTGAAAATCTTTTGCAACACTAGCCTTTCTGCATCATTGTTGAAAGGTGTGCAAATGCTATCCAATGAAATGTAATGGAAGCCACACAAGGAAAGATTTTAGCCTCGACATTTGTATTTAGCAACACTTGGAACCACCTTGATCTACTTTAATGTTATTGAAAAAAGAAGGTAGTGTCTATTTCACAGGAGAGGATAGGAAGTAAGAGTCGGTGACAAATGGTGGAAAGAAACAGAGGGCAAGAGGGGAGAAATAAAAGTATCAGGTACTGATCTCAAAGATGAGGTCTAATCCACTTTTAGAATGTGTATAAACAGCTTGTTAATAACAGGAGAGATGTGTTGGCAATAGTGTGAAGAGTGCACTCCATCTGTATTGTGTTTTCAGAAATTAGTCATCTGGGTAGAGTACACTTTATATTTGTTAGATATGCATAAACTGCACAAGTACCAATTTCCTGTGAAAATATTCACTCACCTCAAAGAACTCTTTAATTAGTGTAATTCAGTGGGTGAGGCAAACTCTACTTTCTGTTCCAGTGTAGGAAGAGCAAGGGTTATCAGGAAATTTTTCCTTTAATCTTCTATAATGATTACATCACATAATTTCTGAGTGCACCAATGGCTGGGAATAATGTCCTGTTCTCTCCCTGGTTCTCCTCCCATTTAACCTGCTTATCCCAACAGTGGCTCAGCTTCCTCCTGGCGCTGACACGAAATCACTTGTTGAGGTGACACTGAGGAGGAGGTTTATCCTGAAGGAAAGCCTTGTGAAGTGGGGTTTGGTGCTACTTCCATCTTGTTCTTGCTGGCAAGGGAAAGAATTCAGGGAGGAGTGCAATATCAGAAATGCATCTGCAGGGCATCCTCAAGACAAATTCAACAGGTTGCTGCTGAAATCTCACTGTCTGTGCAGGTAGAACTAACATCTAGGAAGCAATCAGGTTTATTGCTCCATACCCAGGTTTTTTTGTGATATTTAGTAAATGCTTCATTCAATGTTGCAGGTCTTGCTTGATTTAGGCATACAAGTCTCATCTCCAGTGACTTGTAATAAAGTAAGTTGTTCTTTAATCTGTTTTTAATTCTCTAAATAAAATTAGTGTATGGCAATGTGTTTTGGTTCTGGGATTTTCAGATTTCTCAGCTTTATATTAATTCAGTTTGCTGCCAATAAAGATACTGCCTGATAGCTGTGGAATTAGGTTCTTCAGTCTGTGGATTGTGCCTTTAAGAATAAAATAAGCATAGAGCCTATTCAGGTGAAATATTACAAAGAAGCTACAGGCTGTATCCTTCCATCAGGGCTCATTGTTGGTACAAGGATGTGAAGTATATATACAGTTTTCATTAAGGTCAAACCAACCTGGAAGCTGAGGTAGTGGCTCTAATTGTTCAAGCTTCAACCTCAGCCTGTTTGGCTTTGCTAACCTTACAGCATAACCTTGGGCAGGACTTATCTTAGGCAGACGGCATGAGCTGCCAAAGCTTATATGTGGGGCTCAGTTTGGGGAAAGACTTCCATAATGTAAGGACTGGAGTGCTTATTATCCTTTATGTTGAAATCATATGTTAATCCCTGAAGCACAGGTCAGCAAGTCCATCATGAGATGAGACTCGGTTGGAGAGGGATGTTATTTTCTTAAGGAGCAGGATGTTATTCCTAGAGGTCTGCCCTTTGGTAGGGTCAAGAGTAGTATTTTATGGTTGATGTTTATGATTAATTTTGGCTGTGGCCTTTCCTTTCAGAATTTGTATGGTGTCAGTTCAAGATGGTTAGGGGGAAGCTTGACAAGATCAAGGTGTGAACCATATACTCATTTTTCCTTCCAAAGTAAATACTACAACAACAATGCACATGGGAACCAAGCAGCACGTTCCTAAATTAAACCAGAAGATTCACATAGGCAACTAAAACAGTATGGTCCAACAGGGTGATTTTTGGCTATTTTTTTTTTTTTTAGTCCAAAAGGATGCCTTGGGAATTAGCTCAACACAATACCAGGAGCAAAAAGGGCAATTTTGCATCATATTTCTTGTGCCAAGTATTAATATTGCCTTTACCCCTTTTCTCTCTCTCAAAAAAAAAAAATCTGCTAAAGCAAAGTGAATAATTCTCAGTTACTCAATGCTGCTTAGAAGAAAGGACACACTAGCATCATAGTGTGATTTGGAAAATACCCACATTTTCTGCCTGGCTTGGAGTAGGGTCTTTAGATTTATATACAATTTGTCCAGTTTTTGAGAATCATATCTGTTTTCCTAGCTTCTGGAAACTCATATTTCTATTTATGTTTTTTTTATTAATGTACTAGTTTCACAACAGGCTTGCAGACAGATTTGGTCTCATACTTTAGAAGACGCTTAAGACTAGAAGAGATGGGAAATATCTTTTAAAAATCTAAAGGTATTCTTCTTGTCAGGACACAGAATCTGATTATGTAACTTGTTTTCTGTGGCAGTGACCAGAGAGCAATGGGCAGAAAGAAGACATGTTCCTGTGATATTGTGAAAGCTTCCAAATATACACTGTTGTAAAGAATAAAGATGACAACTTCAGAAGCGTGTGCATGAAGCAGTCTCAGAAACCCATTTGGACCTGTATTGTCATTTTGGAGGTCTGGAATGCATCAATCCAAGGTGTGCTCGAGGGGTATATAATTATATGAGAATATCTGATGATGACTTTAAATCAGGAAAACAAGAGGGCAAAATTCACATGCTGAAACACCTTCCCTCTCTAACTCTTGTTTCATATTCATCCTCTTGGAACTAATTTCTGTAGTCAGAGAACATAACCAACATCGTATTTCCCTTTAAAAAATCCTTAAAATCTTTAGTATTACTGAAGTGCAGACACTAAGGGGAGCAGTGTCTTGGGAATGCACACATCTCAAACATCCAGAAGTTTTAATGATTTATGACTAAAACTCTTATCCCACGCCACAAATGCACAGCCTTCTAGGAACATTTTTGTCATACCAATGCATCTCTCAAAGATAAAGTCGTTATGACCGCTCTGAATCACATGTGAAGGTAGCACTTCTATTCTTCAACAATACTTCAATGGAAACCGAAGATGCTCAAAATAAAAAAAAAGTGGGCATGGTTACAGTGCACTTCTGTCTGATTCATAACCATTCAGCAGTGCAATATACTGCTATAGATACTGTGAGATCAGTAAAGAGCACTTTCAAGTATCATTTTGCCCATTTTTTGAGGTTAGTAAGAGAAATGAGACACAAAAAATACAGATATCAAAATCTTAAAACATTTCTCTTAACTCATGTACATGGTCCTTTGGAGCTCACTTTATATGGTTATTTGTGGGTCAAGCTTTACATAACAAGTTAATTTCAAATTTTGCTGCTCGGATAACTCTGTAGTTGTGGAATTCTCAACAGTTGATTGGCACTATTTTATTTACTTACCAATTGTGTGGTAGGTTTTGTGCCTGATTCTGACTAACAGAGTCTGAAGTTAAAATTTCTAAGTATTAGTACAAATACTTACAAGTATGATTAACAATCTGGCTAAGAAATTTGGAGATCAATTAATGGAACCATTTCAAATGGCTTAATCATCGCAGTCCTGGAATTTACAGTTTGGATAAATTTCATTATTAGCAATGAACAAATGTTGGAGCTGGATAAATGCACATGAAACTAGTAATGGTTTCTCAAACAGGGAGGGAGACAGAGAAAGACAGAAAAAATTACAAAGAGGAAACAATGCAAAAGAAAAAAAATAAATAAGTCTTATAACACATTGTGATTGAAAAAAATTATTCCTTGCTCACCCCTCACATTCTTTTTAGGAAGCTGCAGAGGGTTTTCATAAAGGCCCAGCATGCCTAAACAAGTTTCACTCAGAAAGAATAAGTCGTAAAAGTTAAATCACCACTCATTTCTTTTGAGCCTGTCTTCAGCTGTGATCTGTAGAGTTTTAGTTTCTCTTGTCAGGGAGAGATAAAACACCATTGTAAGACCAAACGTGAAAAGGCCTAACTGTTCTAAAGTGTGTGGGAACTACCTATATAAGAACAGTATTTCTTCAAGAAGTAGCAGATACAGTAGAGCACCTATGTGGAAACCAAAAACTTCTGAAGCCCGTACACCTGTTCATTCACTGAAAAGCTTTGGCACATTTATGAATGTGTCAAAGATTGTTTGTAAGATGAAAAAGAACACCAACCCTGGAGCAAATCGACACAATGAAATGCAAAAATTATGGGGAAAGCAAAACTGAGACTTGCAAAATATTCTGAATATTTTTTCATCCTTCCCAAAACCACAGCACAGAGTGAAAGGCAGATATTCTATTTGGCTGGCTTTGTGGCTTGTAATTTTTTTTTTTTTTTTTTTTTAAATCTGGAATCTCTTGGTTTGTTGACTTGTGCCAGTGGCACTCCAAAGACTGCTTTGTTTGATCTAGTATATTCATTGATACTTGCATTGTTAATTTCATTATTTTGCAAAGCACCTTGTGATCTGTCTCATGAGATTATGCATAGAAATCCCCAGTGGCTTTTATTAAAGTTTCTGACAAGCACATATCAAATGCTGCTGTCATCAGCTATTTGCTTTTAAATTATTTAGTATCTACAGTATTCCAGTTTTTTTTTTTTGCTATCCTTTCCTGAACTAATGCATCTATGAAAATGTCATTATATATTACTGAAATATAGATCTATGACTAGTTAATTTTCTTTTGCCATATAAATAACACATCTTGTATTAGAGGGGGGTGTGTGTGTGTATGTATTCAAATATACATATGCAGATATCTATCTACGCATTTATAAATAAAATAACTTAGTAATTGCCTGCCTTTATCTCCAACTTTAATCCATTGATAAACAGCTGTAATATTTGCAGATATGAAACAGTGTGTCTCTGAAATAATTAAATTGCATGAAACTAATCTGCCTAGTAATTAGAAGCAGACCATTAGTATTATAGTACTTAATAGCAGTCTATTATAAATTCATTCTGTATTTATGAAACAACACTTTTCAATAACTCGAGAGCTGAAATACACTATCAATTAAATAATGAAGAATTTTACAGCATAGAAAATAAGATTTATGTCTGATAAGAGCTTTCTATGTTCTGAAGAGTATGATTTACTTTAGAACCACATGACTGGTCTCACTATTTTGGATTTCTGTTCAACTTTGGTGCTATTACATAGCACATATTACATTCTTGGAAACAAATTTACTTTTTCTGATATATTTGCTTCCCTGCATATGGTATTTCTCCCTCAGAATACCTGGCACAGCACTATGGTGTATACTGCTTTTTGTCTAGATCTTGTGAGTTGCTGAAAAAATCCTGAATCTCAAGAAGCATAAAGACAGTTCAAGAACTTCAGGACTCCAACACTTCTTCTGGACCCGAGGGTCAATTTCAGGTTCTTGATGAATGTGGATAAAGAAAAGCAACGTTATCTGACATCTTGGCGTTCTATTTTCAATTTATGTGATATTTAATTTCAAAAAAACCCTGTCCAAAATTTGTCAAAATATAGCAGTTTGGAGAGTTACTGACCATTCTAGTGAAGATGCAGTTTCTGTACTCCCTCAATGGTCAGTTGCTGGATGACATTACTGTATAACTTTATGTATAAATCAGTAACAGTAAAATATAGATATTTATAATGTAATTTATAGATATTTTTCTTCCCTTAGATAATGGAGCCCAAATATTAGTGTCTGGAGACATGACTCATACATACATTTGAGATACAATTTTAATATCACTTTGTAGGCAGTATACTCCGAGTTACTGAAAAGCATTTCAATATTATGTATTTTGAAATGTGACAAGTTGCCAAAAGTGGCATGAGAAATAAAGGAAATTGACATCCCCAGTCTTGTGTACAAATTGTTTAAATTGTTTCAGGTGCATTCCCCAGCCACCCCCATTTATTAAAATACCTTCAAGGAGTTTACATCAGTAAGCTACATGTTTGGATTCTTTGCAGATTCCCAAAATACTATGTATCATTTTAACAAGCATACTGATCTTGGAATATTAACTGGATCAGTAAAGCAGTGTAAATAAAAAAACATTATTTAAAAAGAAATATTCGAAGAGGGAAACATACAGTAGCTCAACAATATATTTTGCATATAAAAATACAATTGATAACATGAACAAAATGCTGAGGAGGAAAATACAGTCTTTTATTTACAGTCAATGGTTACTTAAGAATTTAGTTTAAAAATAAAAACTCCATTCCACACCAATAAATTTTACAAAGTTAATCATGTGCATGTCTTGTTTTTTGAGAAAATTAAGCTTTCAGATACATGGTAGAAACACACATACATACACATAAACATATACAGTCACAACGTGAAGGGGAAAAATAAGCACCTGAATCTATCTAGCTTGTTCTTTTAAGACATTTGTAATATATTTAGTCAAGAACTATCCACAGGATTTTGATTCCTGAAACCCAAGAAAACTAAACTGAACTAATATTCCACTATTTTTGCAGTACATTTATTGGGATGAAAAATGCATAGTTGAGCTCAATTCAGCTGACAGCAAATACATAACTGCTGAGTGTATGTGTTAATGTTCAAGCAAACTATGATGTTATTAAAGCAAATCTCTTATGCACATGAGAGACTTAAACCCTGTTGTGTCTTTGAGACTTGCTAGATATACAGAGAATAGTAATAGTATTGTGATAGAATTTGCTAGTTTGCTATACCTTAAAATAGATGTTAATCAGTCAACGTGGTTGGTATTTTGAGAGGGAAAAGTACCAACAACAATAATGTTTAACAATGCAACTGTTCAACTAAAAAATACTGGAAAGCAAAAAAAATATACAAAATTAGTAGATGGAAGTCGAAAAACATACTATAATCCTGCTAAAACCACTTTCCAGAAGCTAAATCTGATTTCTCCCAAAATATTTCTCCAGTATTGTTCTCTATAACTTCTGCATAAGGTGAAGCTTTTAGCTTTGTACTTCAAAGAAGTAATAAAGTAATAGCTGAGTATAATGACAGGGGCAGCTTTTCTTCTCAAGGCTGACATAACTGAAAGCCAAAGTGTCATTATAATAAATATATATATTCAAAAATCTATTAAAATAATTGTTTCTCCTGGGCAGCAAATTGCCAGTCATCAACTGGGCATTCACAGCTTTGCCAAGACCTCCTCCAAGAAAAAGTACTTTTACCAGCTCTCTGTAAAAAGTCCTTTTCCAATCCCATCTGACATGGAGCATGAGTTTTCTTTTCCTTTGCTGCAGGTATCATTGCTCTTTCAAAACCAGTGCAATATGACAAGACTGCATCTTATTTGACACAGTTTTCCTGAACTTGATGCCAGACAATCTATTCCGTTTCTCTCTCAAGTTTCTCCCTTTTTTGAGTTATATGCAGATGAAATGGTGATGTTCAGGCTACAGTAGACCCATTAAGCATGTGCACAATTATTTTACCTGACTAGCACTCAATCCCTCACAGAAGCTTGTCCAAGACAAGCTGGCTTGATTTTCTGATATATTATCTTTTAATTAAGACAATCAAGCCAAACCATCTAATAGGAAGTTACCAGAAGATGGACTTCTTCAAAGGAAAATCCACCAAAAAGAAACAATGAGTTTTATATTGTTTCATTGGATTTTTTTTACCAATGTTTTCATTTAAACTATATTACTGATCCTCTCCACTTGGCCCCTGGATAAGTGATGGATCATATTATAAAACATAATGCCAAAACACTCAGCTACATCTCCCATATCACACATACTTCTGGTCTGGAATTAAGCAGAAGTTGATTATGGAAGAAAATGAACAAGTTCTGCCTCCTACTCAGTCAGAAAAGTTTTCTTGATGTAAAATGATAAGTAATAGATGTTAATTGACCTCTCTTCACCCAATATTTGAGGGTTTTTTGACCTTTAGCAACCAATTTGGTAACTATGTGACTGTACTTTTAATAAAAATAGAAGAGCAGGGAATCCTATGAATTGCTGAGGAAAAATGGTGACAGTGGAGATGCTCCTCACGCCACTTCGCTGAATCTGAACATTACAGGGAATCCTTAAGGAATGAGATTCACAACTGGACTAATTTATTTAAAGGTCTTCTAAAACACACTGAACTGTAAGGCAACATGAATAACAGAATGAAAAGGAATCAAAAAAATGTATTGGTTTTCACCTTCCTGTCAGATATGAAAGAAGTATAGAATATAACCATGACCTTGTTTCATTTTGATTCATTATGAAATTATATATTTCCTTCTAAAATCTAGAAGAGGTCCATACCACAATAGCGGATTCTAACAAAATTGAAAACAAAGAAGTATAAGAACATGGCTTTTCTCCAGTTTATAGAGGTTAGTGGCTAATAGCAATACATTCCTTAAAGTACTTTATAACTAAGAAATAAGCATCAGGTACTACACAATACATATATACATTTGCTGACTATTGATACTCCAAGTAGCAGGAAATAATTCTATATTCTTTGATCTCTATATAGTTTCTATAACATATTTTCTGCAGACAGTTGTTCAGGATGAACATTTGTCCAATTACAATGGAATGTATTTACAGCATGCCAAATGAGAAAGTAAAAATACACTACTACTAGCTTGGTCCCCCTGGAAGAAGTCTGAGAGGAAACGTACCATTCAAATGTCTCTAATGTGTAATTCACAGACTGAGAAAAATAATCTTCTGCAGAATGAAAAGAAGATTCAAGAAACACTATCAACCAGTGGATACATACTACAGCTCCCCTTTCTAAAGTCAGTTGAGCTTAACCAATAAGGATCCTGTGTGTAAGAGTCAATAAATTACATGAATCTCAGACTTTGTCAGTATTCTTTAGGACTTTTGAGCTCATTAAATACATTACAGTTTAACAGGAGTCACAATGACAACCCATCTGTTATCTTTAGGATTATTTCATACTCCAGTTAACTTCTAATTGTAGTAAAGACAAGAGTTACCAGTGATGATAGAATTTGGCCCCAACTTTTGGGCCTAAGCTACAAGTATTAGTTTGTGATTAGGAAAGGCTGGGAACTCAGATGGCAGCCAAACTCTTCCTACTTCTAGGAAAATATGTTCCTCATAGGACAACATTGGGAAACCTGAAATGCCACTGTCGGTTGTGATTCTGTTAATGGATTTGTCTTTCAACAGTATTTGTAGTCAGTATTTTAGTGGTCAGAGGACAATAAAAGAGTAAGAATATATAAGTGATTCTGTTCATATTAAATAATCATATAAGCAATAAATACAAGACCACAGGCACAAACTGAAGTTCATATATGAATGCAGAATTTCTGAAATCTATAGAACTTAAAGGATACATTCAATTATACAACATTTCTGCTATTTTGGGAGAATCTGCCAACTTTTACTTTAATCTGGAAATTTACCTATGATCTCTTTCCCTTTTGAAAATGTATGGCCATTGACAGAATTTTCCAGTTTCCATTCCAGGAGTCCTTGGGGTAATCTTGGATCAGGAAATTCAACTGCAGTGTAACTCTAGAGAAGCTGTACTTTTAGGAACTGATAGCTAGAGCAAGGATGTCATGCCTACAACCTCATTCTCCATGAGCTCCCAGAGTTTCAAAACTTTTTGAGGTAGATTCCACCATGGAAAAGAAATCTATGTCACATATTGGGACAGTTCAGGATCATTTTCATAACAGGATTCTAAAAGAGATTTTATTCACTCACATGACACCAAGATGTCCTCTATGGAAGGAATAATTACGTGAATAAAACTACTTGCATACACAAGCATTTACACTATCAGTCTGATATTATTTCAGTACTAAATTGTTGAAATTCAGGTGATAAAAGTATGAAATGAAATTAACCAGAAATATCAAATGAAAAAAATTGCTGCCTTTACTCTAAGATGACATCTGATAGAAACAAACCACAGTGAAGGCAATGTTGTTCCATGTTTTGGAGTTATCAGTTCAGCATTTATATTTCATTGCTTCTTAAAACAAATGTTCTCTTAAACCCAGTGCTTACATTTTAAAAAGAGGCCCTAATTTAAAAGATTGAATTCTATGTGTCATAACATAAAAATGTTTTAAAGTTTGCTGAATTTACTGAAAATACCACAGGGTTTAGGTGTATTGCATTTTCAATACATGGAAAAAAATTAACATCCATTTTACTAATGTTTCTAAAAAAAATGTTTTTTAAATGAAAAAATTCTAAGAAAAAATTTTGAAGGCATTTTCAAAAAAATTTACTTGCACAACTTTTGAACTTTAGAACTGTTGAACTTTGCTATGATTCAAACCCTACTGAGCCATAGAACTGTTTGGTAATGATATTAACAGGTCATATCCAATAATTTACTAAAAGGAGAGACTTACTTAAATTTTGAATCACATTAGTTGTACCCTAGGTAAACTTCCTTGCATGTGCTCAAACTTTTGACAAATTCTAAGGAACTAGATTTGCTGTTGATTTTTCACACCATGCAATTAAAAAATGCCATTTTTCTCAGACCTAGATTGGGATTCTTTAAAACAGTGTTTAATTGCTGACTACATAAATTCGCTACCTTGTAAATATCACAAGATAGATAATAATTAACTAATCATTTGAAATACAAACTTTTATAACATGACAGCATTTTCCTGCATTATGTTTTTCTACACCACACTATTTGTGATATTTTAAATTTAAAATCGCAACAAAGAGCTCTTCTAGCTTGGACAAGACTATTTCATTACAGTTGAAGAAATATACACTTACACTTTCAACATACTTATTCTTACACTTTTCTTTCTAGTGAATTATTTGAACTGGTGAGTCAATAGATACGAGATGTCACTTAGGTAGATCTGAACTGAGCCCAATAAGCTGTATTAGACGACACAAACTTTTCAGAAAGATGTTTCATTATGAATTGAAAACACCAGAAAATTGGAGAAACCACACCTATCTTTGATATGTTCTACCAGTGATTAACTAGCCTCATTACTAATAGTTTGGAATTTATTTGTAAATTTAATTTATCTGGTTTTAATTTTTATACTGTTTTTGTTATATTTTTCCTTACTGGCTCAAGAAACCATTTAGTTCCCAGTGTTTTCACTCTCTGAAGCAACTTACTGACTATAATCAAGTTACCTCTTAACTTTTTAATTTTCTTCACATTTATATGCAAATACGTATGCTTCAAGAGAACACTGAAAACAAATCCAGACTGCAAATGCTGAAATTCACTAACTGGCATTAATAAATTATTAAAAAAAAAATGGAAAAAGGAAAAGTGAGATCCATAACAATATTGAATGAGATTGAGAAAAGGCCAAGAATAAACAAAGACTAGGTGGATACGATTTTCTGAAATTATAAACTTAGACTGGTGCCTAAACACAAATTAAAGATGTGGATTTTCAAAACCACATTAATGCAGTATTGAGATGAATATTTCTAACTTGTTTGGGTGTTTCTGAAATTCCACAACCACACAAGATTAAGGCATCCATTTTTAAGATATTGATCTTGGAGCAATGAATACATACTATTACTAAATAACGAAATACACAGTTTTCCAATGCCCATATTCATCAGCAAGGCAAGATATTTATAGTTAAGAAATAAAGTGCTAACAGTTTACTGGAAAATCAGGTCAGTAAGAACCCAGGTTGTCATATGAAACCCAAAATATTTTATCCGTGTTTCATGTAGAAAACACTTAAGAGTGGTCAGAGACGACCTGGCTGTTTGTATCAACAACTCAGAAAAGCTGAAATCTTCTGTAAACTTTATCCTCCCTAGAATTACTTAACACTTAATTATTTTTCTCTCTGCTTTCTGAAAATTGCATTCATTCTACGTCAATTCTCTATACATACAGAAAATTAGGATCCTACTGTTTCTCTTTTGCTGCAAAAGTTAAATATAAGTTAAGTTAAATATAAGAGCGTAATATTCAGTCTATACATTTACAATCCTACAACAAAGCATACAAGAAAACATTTACATGGGTTAGTCTGGGCAAAACACCTGGGTTGTTTTCACAGATTAATAAAAACATAATCAGAATATGATATATATTGGCAAAATATCTGAAACGCGCTGAAAGGTCTTTCATTTTAAAATCAGTAAGTGGTAATATTGTAAGGTAAAGAGCACTTCACAAGTTTTTTTTCCTACTTACTCGCATAAACTGAATTCTCCCTAATAATCTGATTAATAATTACATATAATTACATATAATTTTCCTGGAAATAAGCACCTACTGTGTCATATGGTTTCTAACAGTGCTTTGCTTTACAGACTTTGAGAAATTTGGCAACAATAGAAGAGTTGAAAATGAAATGAAACAAAACAAAACAAAAAAAAAACCAAACAAGAAAAAAAACCTCTTAAGCTACATGTACTTTGTGCTTACGGAAGTGACTTCTAGTAGTGTAGAGATATTTTAAATTAAATAGCCCAGAAAACTGTAACTGTCTAGCTATTGCTGCTTAGCTTTTTTTTAGCTTACTCTTTACTAGTACTTCTTTGATAGCAATGCAGACACATACCAGAGACTTCAGTTCTGTTTCATCTTTTTATTTATCCCTTCTCCTTCTCTCCTTTATGTCTCTCAAGCTATAAAGCTCAGGATAAAATCAGGCACTAAACTCAATGCAAGTTTAAAACATAACTTTTGGTAACACTTGATGACCCCAAGATGAATGCTTGTTGATGCCCACTTGTTATGACTGTAGTGTCTAAATATTTCATAATCAAACAGCTTACATAGATATATAATATTTGTTGATATCGCTTTACTAATACAACACTTTAGTTAAGGTCAGTAGATGTACCTTTATCACTTCAATCACTGTCTGATGACATTTCTGGGCATCAGTAGGGGTGTGTGATATTTAGATTATGACAAGGTCTCTGTGCTATATAAGTTTGCAAGTCTTCTGAAAACAGATGCTAAATTCTCAAAACTTTGGTAAGTTGATAATCTGAAAAAAATTATAAATCTGATCACAGAATGTTTTATATCAATAATTTTAATCCCTCTTTATATACATTTCCCAACATTTCAAAATGTTTCATGTTCAGAAATTTTGAAACAAGATATTTCAATAATGTTAATTATCCATATTGAATGTCTAATGAGAATTTTCATGATCAATACTTTTTAACAAGCAGTGCTGCTCCTGTTGATTTATAATTGAAGTAAAACATTTTACAGCAAATTTCCCGATCAATTCAAATGGCTACATACATTATAATAGAAAATCGTATCAAAACTCAACACTTGTTTGCTTAAATAACCATCACAATTGCCTTGCTTGCTGTTGTCTTTGGCTTTTACAAACATTATTGCTCCTGTTGTTTATCACTAATAATATTGGAAACATATGTACTTTACATAATTGGTGGCAGACAGAAAATTAAAATATTTGGAATTTATTTCTCTGTAATGGGAATAGTCAAACTACAAATTACGCTACTTTTGCTTGTACATTATTAACTGTTTTCATAAGAGTTATGCTTACATGTCTTGAGTATATCTCCAGCAGCTAGAAACTCCAAAACATACAAGGGAATCTTGACTCTGTTATTATTATTTGTGGACTGAGAGAGATACTAATCTAAGAAACCTACAATACCTGAAATCTCCAAGTTCATACATATATGGAGGTCTCTGTGGCTGCTGTTTTCCTTAATAAGTGTACATTTCTAGAGATGTCTTTGCTCTAGGTTTCATCATAGTTTAATTTGCTGTATGGATAGCTCCTGCCTGCCTCATGTATATTCTTTCCAACTTCTAAGCAAAGGACTAATACCTTCCCCCCACTACCCTTTTCATGCTTTTTTGCTTCACTTAATTTCTCTTCATAACCAGCTTCAGGCACCATTGTAACAAAGAAGGGTATTTCTCTCTTACGGACAGCAAGCTGAAGTGTGTTTTCTTCATCTTGTGGTTCCTATTTATAGGTTTTTGCCTACTTGTAATTAAAAATAACTTTTCAGTTTTACCTTAAATCAACTTCTGCTTCAACATCTTTCCTTCTAAGAGTCCAAATTCTTAAAATGCAGTAAGAATCTTCAAGTAACAGTACATATTCTGTAAGGTTGTTTTCAGGCTCTACTACTTCACCGGGAATGGTTGTAATGTTACAGGAGGACAGTGGTACTCTTTTTCCTCAAGTTTTACTTATTAAATTTTTATATCTGTATATATATGTATGATGGATTGCTTCCTACAAATATAGGGGAACAAGAGCAGCTGCATAATATATTTTAGAGTGAGATATTCACTGTTTAAAAGAAAGATTTCAACAGAATTGAAACACAGAGATTTAATGGCAAATGTGTAAATTTATGACATACTGCTGCATTTTAGTTCAATGAATAATGACTAATAAAACCATCATTTTATGGACTGATATTTTCAATACATACTGAAATAAAATTATACATTTTATCATTTTTCTTTTGAATCTCAAAATTTAGGAAATGTTAGATTGAAACCATAAAAATAATTAATCAGTTATGCCATCAATCATAAAACTAAAGAACTTGAAGCTATTTCTTTTCATGTGCAAAATATTGTTTCCATTTCACTGTACGGCATAAGCTGAAGCTTCTATAAAAATATTTATACTAAAATACAGCATAAATCTATAATTACATCTAATCAGATTTAGAAAGATGCACTGACTACTTAGACACTATAAAATTATTTAGAATCAGTTAATTTTCAGTTACTGCTGAAGTAACAAGATAGTCTTTGTGAGATGAATGGTGTATTTGCTTTCAACTACACAAACCCCTGTAAATAACCTACAGGTTGTTAGTCATTACTTAACTCGGCATCCAAAGTGCTCATTTTAGCTCTTCCATATTAATGCATTACGCACAGAGTATTTTAAATAACCATTAGCAAGATGCACTTTAAGCAATGTAAGGAAGAGTTACAGGAAATAATTTTGACTAAAAACCTTAGAATTCCCTCCACTGCACGTACAAACTCTTCTCAAGGAACTGAAAAGTCTTTAGTGGATTGTCTTGGAACAGCAAAGCAGAATTCAGTATGTAATATAAGGTGCTCTCTGGGCCATGGATGTAGTAAAGCATCGTGCAATGTATGAAGTTCTATTTTCAATTTTCTTCTTTCAGTTGGCAGTCACACTGGCTTCCTTTTGGCGTAGTCTCTCTTTCTGTTAAAGGAAAAGACAGAGCTTTATAATCATTCTTGCATATAATAGTCCATCTCCTCTCAGGTTGCCATGAACATTTGGTTTAGAAGTCTGAGAAGTACTAAACAAGCACAGTAGATTAGCGTTTTCTTTATTTTTTTAATAATTAATGCCTTGAGCACTCTTGGAAGGCTCAGAACTGATTAATTACTTACTATGGAGAAAGTGAGCTTGCTTTAGCTACATACCTGTCAAATACTCTGCTCTCTTAAAAACGTGCCGCTCTGTGAAGACCAGTGCAGGTACAGAAAACCAGACACATTTCTAATCCATGTGAATCTAATAACTTCTCTTGTGTGCCATGCCTTCTGCTGACATAATTTAACATTAGCTAGATTACATTGTTTAATGACCTCTTCCTAAGCAAATGTAGTCATTTCTATCTCTATCACCTGTCCTGCAACTGATATGCTTTGGTAGGAATAGAAGTAACATACTGATTCCTTCATGTACATTTCCTTCCCTTAGCCTCTTCCTTTAGTCTGAGAAATGCTGATCTAACCTGTGTGCCTTGTACAGAGACAAAATAGTTATATCCTCACTGCAAATGATTTGTTCTCTTTTTGTGTCATCTCAAAAAAACCCTGGGAAACAAGGAACAAAATGGGGATTTAATCCCTTCTACCATTATACAACAGAGCAAACAAGATTCTGTAAGCTTTTGAAACACACTCAGCCATTGGACAAATAGACAAATGTGCCACAGAGCATGGAAGAAAATACAAGAGATTTCACTGGAAGGAGGGAAGAAACCAGAAAAGCTCATATTTTGTTACCTAAAATAGCAGAGTCGTACTCATGTGCAACTTAAGTTTTATACTTAAATGTTGGACTACTGTTAAAGCATAAGCTTTTTAAGATTTCTTCTTTGGAAGAAAATCACTCTGACACATTCAAACTAAGCGTACTACATCACTCTTCAACAACAGGAGAATAGGGCCATCATTCTGAATTACAATAGTGTCACAAAACCCCTTCTGAATGTCATGCTCGGAAACGCATCATACCAGGCTAGCTGTAGGATTGATCCTCTTCGTTTCAACTTTCTTCTCTGCAGTTAACTTGCTTACTGATTGCTGAGCCACTTTAATTCTAGAACAAAATACATACAAAAGACTCAGATTCAAAGAAATTAAAGTTGTTCTGGCTCTATTGGGTATATACTCTAGCTGTAAGAACTGTCACCATTAAGTTTTTAGGGGTGCAATAACTACGAAAACCTGCTATTACTGTTCAAAGGCACTTAATATAGTATCAAAAGCAGAGCAGAGTATGTATTAAAACAAAAAAATCACAAACAAAAGGACAGTCTCTCTGTATTGCTCGCTGAATATGTCACCAGGCAAACAATTTCTCTGTTCTTGCAGGATCTGGGTTTTAAGGAGAAACTTTCCCACCAAAAAAAGCTGCAGTGTCAAGGCACAAAGATACTCCTGTGAATGAAAACTAAAAGCTATCTGGATCAGTTTGTTGAATACACAGAACATATTATTTCAGTCATCCATCTGCCAGGCTTACACATTGTATTTCCTCTGAAAGTTTTGAAATGATAGCATCTGCCAGTTTTTCCTTAATATTTTCCCCATTGCTTTACATGGAGTTGACTAACCAGCCTCATTATGTGGTGACAGCAGGAGACGCAAATAAGAATGTGTTCTTGTCTGGGGGTAGTTGAAGCTATTGTGTGTGCACCTTCAGACCAGGTACAGAACTAGGGGGAAAGAAGAACACAGATCTGATACTTCAGTTTCTTGCCTTTTGCTCTTAGGGTATTGCACATAGAACCCTTGTTTCTGTGGGGATTTAACAGCAAGAACTCAATAAGTAGTTTAATTAGGAGGAATAGGAGAAACAGAGAATTTAACTAAAAGGGACTTGACTCTCCTCTTACAGACAATGGAACGAGCAGGAAAATTTATGTGCTAAACAGTCATAAAAAGAAAGGAAAATTCTTGGCATCCCTAAAACAGGTTCTGCCCAGCTATCAGCGCCTTTTAAATGCTGATGCTATAAACACCTACTTTACAGTTCTATGTGCAAAATGAACAGGGAAAGAAGTAGGGAGTCAATTTTTAAAAGCAAGAAGAATGCAACAAACCACTTTTCACTTATGCACACCAAACGAATCTTTTACTATAAACAACATATTTCTTGGCACTCTTGAACTGAAAAATTCTACTTTCTTCTACTATATATTTTTTCCCATTGCCAGAAAAAATTGCTATGGTCATTCAAAAAGTATTTAAAATACCATGTCCAGTTCAAACCTCTTTCGACACACTCAGGTTTTGAGGAATTTTGGAAGAAAAGCAAAAAGGGAAATGGATTATAGCTGCAGTTACTGATGTGTACTTTCTTGCTGTGACACTAGCAGCAAACTATAAAACACATTCATGAGTTCATTTTTGTATTTATCAATGCTCAGTGTCAGAAACCTAAATCCCTTCTCCAAGATATTTATTTTAAAATCATCTGCTGTTGTCTCACTTTCCAGTGCTTAAGAGCAGTAGTTAAAATACGTTCAACTAAGCCTATTTTCAACATTATTTGGCTACAACATTGACTCTAGCTCTAAGTACACCCTCAAATGCACACCTATGAAATTATTATTCTGTACATTTTAAAATACACCTGAAGTCTTTTAAAAGCTTAATTAGTTTTCCCTGTTTTGACAGGTAACCAACTAAGTGGCAACACCATTCATCTTCCTAAATTCTTTTGTAATTTGGCACAGTTTACTTCTTAATGATGGATGACAGCAGCCACTGGACAGCATGGTGTTCCTCACAGCTACAAAGTTTACGCAAAGATGATGACATATTTCAAGTGATGGTATTCAGTTTCACACTGAATCACATTGAAGGATCAACTTCTAAACTCCCATTCTGAGCACATTTTCTTTGAGATCTCATTCTCTTTGGTCCTAGGAGTGTCTTCTGAATAGTTTAAAAATACTTAGAGTACATATTTTCATCTGAAGGGAGCATTCTAGGGATTATAAACTTTTAGACTTAAACAGAAAATTATGCTGATTCAGGCCTAGATCTGTGTATTTTTTTCCATATTTGCTCAATTTCCAGGAAACCTGGATTTTTTTTAAAAAAACCAGAAAACACAGTTTGGAATACAAAATAAAAACAAACCAGCTCACTTTCACGATTTTGATCATCTGATATTTGCCTCATAAAAATGGCAGACAAATTATATATTGCATTTTGGTCTTCTAGAGGAAAAAATCCCATGCTAAACATACAACTGATAAGATTAGCATACATTAGCAGAAACGTAAGTGCATAATTTAAAAGTAATGTAATACATCAGGATTTTAAAAAATCAGATGGCTCAATGTTAGCAAAATAATTAGCTCAGTAACTACATCAATGAAGCACTCATGCTGTAAAAGTGCCTTATGCATAAAAATAATTCTTTGTTAAATATTGACAAAATACTAAAGCTGTCTATTGTGTTTGGAAGCACTATTGTTGGAATAAGAAAAATGAAATTGTATGAAAACTATAAAATTCAAAATCATAAAATTGTTTAACAGCAGAATTCTAATCTTCATATTTTCCATTATTTTACTTGCATTAAAAAAATCCTAGATATGAATACATAATTATCCATTAAAAGATATTACAACCTTCCATCAAAACTTACAAACACAGACAATAATCTTTACCTGCAACAAAAGTTGAATGCATGCAAAATATTTCTCTGAATCTTTTACTGAAACACATAAGTAAAAACAAGCAAACCACACACTGAAAGAATGACTAGGTACTGACTAGACAAACTCTGTTCGTTTATCTTAGTTTGGATGAGGTCTCTTCCCTGTTCACTCTATTTTTTCATACCACTTTTCCTTAGCACAAATAGAAATAATTACATAAGTCATATAATAGCATAACTTTGAAAAGCTTTTCATTAAAATACTAAAAATTAGGACTATATTAAAATTAGAAATAAAATCAGAACTTAATAAGGTGCATAAAGAATAAAACTACAAATGAAGTACCTTCAAAAGGATAGAAATAAACTATTAATTATTTTATGACCTTTCTTAGGACCATATGTTATTAAACAATCTTCAGACATATCACACAACATAATACTATTTTTAATTAAGATAAAATAAACTATTAAAGGTGTTTAAGGCATTAATTGTAGTTGATGAGAATTGATAACAATTGTTTAACTTGGGAGTATAAACTTCCTCAACTATTAATTGTTCAGCAATTACTTGTTCAAAGTCTGTTTGAAGTAAAACAAAAGCTAGAGGGGTAGAATATAAAAATCTAAGGTAAATAAATGTTCTGTTAAGTTTCTCTTCTTCCTTGTGAGGAACTGAAATTATATTTGATAATAAAGAAATGAGGTGGAATAGAAAAGAATTTGAGGAAATACGGGAAATCCACTTCAGTCTTGTGTCTAAGTGTAAGGGTCAACAAAACACCTCAAAAGGACTTTGAAAACATAACTAAAACATTTACTGTAGACTTACTAGATTAAGAAGTGTCTTAGTGACACTGCTTAGGGTAAGATTTACAAAGTATGGACTTCAAATATTAACTCACTTCATCACGTTCATTCATTACTTAAGCATTACATGAGACACCAAATAGAAATTGGGAGAGGATACAGAATCTTATACTCCCTCTAGTAATCTACCTAGAGAGATAAGCTAATCATTAATATAGCACAACAACCAGTTGGAAAGTTAATAGGGACTAGTAAGTTCTTCAACTTAAGAAAGTTCAACTAATATGTATTCTGACAAGAATCAACTCAAGTGCCTTATGCTGGAGAAAATGTAACACAATCAAGCCCTGAGACAGAGCTCCACAATTTACAACTCACAGGCATAAAACAAACAACATGAACTAAGTATCCCTTGCCCTTTCTTCTCAGTTTTTGTTGTGTAAATTAACGTACAAGGGAGCAGCTCACATGAGCTGGACATTTACAGAGGCATAACCATGACAGGGAGTTTGGAGATATGCAAAAGAATAAATTCTATGAAGAATTTTTTTTTCCCTTTATCAGTATAAAATAGCATGGATATCTAGCCATGGTTTAGAGATTTCATGGAAGATAAATTTAGATTGAATCTAATAGATGTGAAATCAAGGTGGAAGAAAGTGGAACAGAGGGGCCCACAACTGAACACAGGATTCAAGGAGCGGCCTCACCAGCGCTGAGTCCAGAGGGAGAATCACCTCCCTGGCCCTGCTAGTCACACCATTTCTGATGGTGGTCAGAATGCCATTGGCCTTCTTGGCCACCTGGGCACACTGCTGGCTCATGTTCAGTTGCATTTGCCTTTTGCAAATTACCTTAATCTAAAGATGACAAGTTTCCAGCAATACAAATAGCAGCAAGTCTTCCTATCTATGAGTACTTATGTCCCTGCCTACTGTACACATTTGTCACCCTAACGCCGGAGCCCCTTGATGTCGCCGCAGCCGAGTAATTTAGAGATAGGAATATTCTGTGATGGAAATTGGACAGATGGCTGGAAATCCTCTTCGGAATAACATTTTCATGTAAATTATGCGCTGTTTTGGCTTTATGTGCGGAGAGGAAAGTGCCTGTTGAGATGTCTTCAGCTAATCGTCAGCCCTCAGCATTAGACGTTTCCCCGGTTCGTTCTTCCAGTTCCCCGGGAGCAGGAAGGCCGCTGTGGGGAAGGTGGATTTTCAGCTCTTGTAAATCAGTGTGATTTCACTGATGATCATAGAGCAGTTTGGGTTGGAAGGGACCTTGAAGATCAGCCTGTTCCAACCCTGCTGCCGTGGGCAGGGACACCTCCCACTGGATCAGGGGCTCCATCCAACCTGGTCTTGAACACCTCCAGGGATGGGGAAGCCACCCCTGCTCTGGGCAACATGTTCCTGTACCTCCTCACCCTTAGAGTGAGGAAATTCCCCCTTATGTCTACTCTAAATCTGCCCCTCTCCAATTTAAAGCCATTCTCCTTTATCCTATCTCCACAAGCCTTTGTGAACAATCCCTCCCCAGCTTTCTTGTAGCCTCTTCAAGTACTGGAAGGTCACTCTAAGGTCTCAGAGCCTTCTCTTCTCCAGGCTGAACAAGCCTCATTGTCTCAGCCTGTCCTTGGGGGAATGGTTGGACTCGATGATCCGGTGGGTCTCTTCCAACTTGATTCTTGATTCCAACTACCTGAAGGGAGGTTGTGGAGAGGAGGGAGCTGGCCTCTTCTCCCAGGGGACGGGGGACAGGATGAGAGGGAATGGTCTCGGGTTCTGCCGGGGGAGATTTAGGCTGGAGATTAGGAGGAAGTTCTTCACACAGAGGGTCATTGGGCATTGGAATGGGCTGCCCAGGGGGGTGGTTGATTCACCTTCCCTGGAGGTGTTTGGGGGACGGGTGGATGAGGTCCTGAGGGACATGGGTTGGTGTTTGGTGGGAATGGTTGGACTCGATGATCCGATGGGTCTCTTCCAACCTGGTTCTTTTATGATTTTTTATGATTATGATAGAAAAGTCAGATGTACATCTAAAACAGAAAAGCAAGAAGGGATAGGAGTGTGTAGTAAAATATGCTAGAAAAATAGTGACAAGGACACTTTGAACAGAGAGCACTGCAGAGGACAAAGAGACCAGAAAGGGTAGCAGAATAACTGAATCCCAAGGCAGTCATAAAAGGTGCTCAAGTGCTAATTTAGCAAGTAATAACAAGAGGTGAAAACATTAAGAAATGCAGGTTGGATAAGCCTTGAAATCTAACCATCTGTGACATGGTAATGCAATAATGCACATTACCGTACAGCGTGGAAAACAAAATTGATGAGTTTATGAAAACAATGTGTTTTTAAATAGGTCAGTCATTGTTCCAATAATGCATATAGATCTTTACTATAAGTAATGGGAACATATTTGACCTTTTCTTGCCTCTGTGTGGCAGGTGTTATCTTCCCCTGTAAACTGGATGCAAGTCAGGCGTCTTAAATTAAAAGATATTACTGAAAAATAATTACATCATTTTTATTCAAAATTACTTCTTCTATTTTCTAACCAGGAACAGAGAAACTAAACCTAAACCTCTATTAAAATCTTCCTTCATAAGTTCATGAAAAAATAATATCTCTTCACAGGAAAACATATTATCAAACCAAAGACTAACAAGATAACCTCAATATAATTTTCACCCCACTTCCCTTTCAAGTCAGACAGAAGAAGGTGTGAGCTGGTATGTTCCATGTTCTAAAGTCTCCAGTATGGAAAACCAGAAACCCGTCTAAATAAGCTGGTTGGTACTCATGCATATTCAGACTCTGCTGGTGTGTGAATACAGAGACCAAATTATCTATTTCTTGCTCAACCTCTTGGTATTCTGGAATAATCCATTCTCTTTGCTTCTACGGCTCCTTCCATGCAGCTGGTGGTTATGCGGATAGCTGTGGGTTAGGAAATAGCTTGGAATGACAATTATGCACCACCTGAGCTTTCTGTGACTTGAAGTCCAAACTTCTCCCATAAGACTGTGGGCACAGGAATTGTGCAAACCAAATCTTCAGATATGGGTGGAGATGAAAAATCAGTGGTAGCTACAGCCAACATCAAATGTTCAACCTAGAGCAAGCTGCATCTCCAATCCATACCCTTAACACAGCTGAACAGTGACTCCCCTGGAGAGACTAAAAAATACCTGCATAGCCCAAATTCCTTTCAAGTGTTACATGCCTTACTACTCTCAGTCATAAGATAATCTCTGTATGTAGTCTATAAACTGATCCTTAACTAACAGCACCTTTTCCTGAGAACACTGTTAGCCTATGCAATATAACACACTACACTTCAGTCTCAAGATTTTAGTCTGTGTACTGCCTGGCATGGCAGATGACTTTTTAGAGTCTTTTGTTAACTTTATAATTAGGAACCTTATAACAGACTATGACGCTTCAACACTGTCCACATTTATTAGTGTTGTACAATAAAAATGCCTGATCAAATCTTCTGGTTTAAATCTTCTGGAAAGAACTTGATCATTATTGACCAAAACTTCAGGTTGCATTTAGAATAAATGTCAACTAAGTAAATCAGCATAAATACAGTAAAAATAGTATAGTATAAATATGTCAGTGGAATTTGTCTCTCAACCTCAAGTTCCTAATTTGCTTGATATGTTTCTATTTTTTTCTGTATCTAAGGACAGTGTTTTGATTACCTGTATCAAGTAGGTGAGAAATTTAAGCTCTGTAGTCACAAGAAACAAAAATCTATTTTTATGCCTTTAGAAAGGTGGTGCACATGAAAAATCAATAGGAAGAAAATGGCTACACCAGTTCAAATAAAAAGTGTGCTTCTGTCCATCCAAGTTGGCCACTAGCTGATAGCTAGAAGCATATATGGAGTGCCAAAGCATAAAGTGGTGATACCCAGAATACTTTCCCAGTTGGAAACTTGAAAAGTGAGAGTTGAATTACATGCAATCTACCGTGGTGTAAGTGCCTTGTTGTCAAAAAAAATTTGTTTTAGTCTTCAGTTATCAACTCAAAATTTTATAAACAGAAGAAAGCAAAAAAGCATTTCACAAATGTCAATGCACAGACATACAAAATTATAATGTCAACAACAAAACCAGGTTTGATGCAAAACAAAACACAACAAACGTCACTAACATTTGGTATTATGGTACATTTACATTAAGTTGTTTGTCAGGGATAAAGAGGTGATTGCCAAAGGAAATTTTCTTGTATTATTGCTGCATTCTGATATTGAAGGGAATACGACATCTGAAAGAAAGCTGTCATCAAATTCCAACTAGGAACATAGTTCAAAAATTTTCTTCATTTTATCAATACATCGTTTATGTAGCATATATCATATCAATCTAGGTTTGCTATCTATTTGTAACTCTGTCTTGCATCCCTAAATGGTGTGCAAATTTTGTCCAGGAAAGAGACAACGAATCACCTATATTTTGCAGGCAGATAATTTATTTTCATGGTAAGTTAAATGCAGAGCAGCTCAGTTAAAATGTTTCCTTTACTTTAAGAAAAAAATCTCATAGAAATTTAATTATATTTCTACTGTTGCGTTACATTTGGGAACCAACCAGTTTTTGGACAAAACAGGCTCTTGCAGCTGAGGCTGTCATTTAATTTAAGGCAATACTCTTTTCTTTCCTGAAATTCAGAGATTTGAAAATTGTTACACAATATAAAGTAGTTAGTTTTGGGAATAAAATTTAATTTTGGAATCCCAGTTTTGAATATTTTTGACCTATTTTTACTACTATTAACTTTAAGTTAATACATTTTTAATTATACCTTCGTATAATGATATTTCTGCATATTATAGTTAAACTTTGAATTTTATGAGGCATATTTCTTGGGAGACAAATTAAAATCCCATATATACATTCCTACGTAAATGTTAACAATTAAATCAGTGTTTAGCTGTCTATGTGACTGGCTAATTCAGAGACAATTTACACTGAGTTTTTGCAGCCCTTGTTGAAATCTGAAGGGTAATTAAATTGTAAATGTTTACATAAGGAAATCAATGACTCAGTTTAAAACTCAAATATGAAATATTGACTAACGCTACCAATTCTTCCTCTTTAAAATCTCCTTCAAAATAAAAGAATTGGATCATGATAAACATTTCTTTGTATTAAATTACAATCTTTAAAACAGCAAGACAAATAGTGCATCCAATTAATTAGCCAGTTAAGGAAGACAGCTGTCCATTCCTGTCATACTAAGGTTTTTGGTTACCAATGTGCACAACAATTCTTAGCTTGCTTTCAGAATTTCTTGGACAGCAGCTCATTGACTTTTAGTCTCATGCATTGTAAACAGAACCCTTAAATGGTCAAGACTTTGCAAGACATTATCAGCTGATGAAAACAGTTTCCCCATAATTCTAATCTACTGATTTCATGAGGTTCTTCTTTTCAGTGGCAGGACAACAGAATTTAGGATGATGAGAACAGTTATATCATTCTAATTTACTTACTACACAAGGGTCTGCATTTCAGCAGCTCATCGTCTTGAGCAATGACCCATATTTTGAATGTAAAGCACAATGAACTGTCCTTTTAAGACTACAGAGACTGTAAAAATAGTTTGAAGTGCAGTGTGAAGATCAGTCTATATAAGCCAGAAAACGTCAGTAATTTGAAACATCATGATAACTGGTGCTCAGCATTCTATGGGTATTGATTTACAGTTATGAATAGCAATAATGCTAACCATCAAAGTAACTTATTAATTATTTGTGCTATGTTTTTATTTTTACATTTTATTTCTATGAATATTAATGAGAAATTAGAATTTCACCCCAGGAGGAAAACACAGAATATAACAGTTTACTTGCAAACAAAAATGTCTTGATTATTGTATTAAGAAAATTTAAGAAGTTATGTAGCATTAAAAACTATACAAGGCATTTAAAATCAATCAATTAAATCAATTAAATAAATCAATTAATTTGTATTTCTCCTAACTGCTTTTGGAACAAAAATAACGACTTGGCAGAAAATATATCCCTGGGATGATCCTTATCATGTTAATTGCAATCTTTTAGTATCTGTTTATTTTACACAGGTTTGAATGTGTAAAACAAATTCACATATTGATCTGGAGACAAGGAAATTAAAGATTCTTTCTGAATGTTTGCAGTTGTCAGCTTCTAAAATCTAATCATAACATGATTATACAAAAAGCTTTAACTATCAAGTGTTTGAAACTTGTAATATCTGTAAAAGCATAACCACATTACCATTTTTGATGTCTTTCCAAATGAATTGAGGTATGGTAAGCACGGTGTCCTTGTAGTAGAATTGTTTTTCCTTTGTAAAAGATTTTAAGCTTCTTTAAGAAAATCAAGCAAATAATTGAAGGGTTTCAGCTTTTTTACTTTTTTTACTCTAACTAATAAAATCAGGAGACTGTGCTGAGATCTAGCGGCAAGTAGTTTGATGTCCTCAGCAGGACACCAAAAGTCAGAAGTAGTGCTGTAAATTCAGTGTGGGGCTTCAACACTGTGCTAAGTGTGGCCTGTATCTCTGGGGCTTCCCTTTGATGCAAGTGCAGTATATTAACTGGAAAAGCATTCACTTTTATTTGTCTGTACTGTCTGCGACAGCAATATCGCCTCATTTAGGCTAGTTCAACATGAAAATGCACAGAGAAGCAATCTGCTACAAATTAGCACAGCTCCCCTTTCATTTTACTAGCTAGTAATTGGAAGGGGTTACAAAAGTGTAATTTATCAGATTATATGTGTTTATCTTTTTGTGGGGACAGCATGCCTTTGGTGAATTTTCCTACAAACCCTGAGGGAATAATCTTTCCTTGATGGCCATTAGATCTGAAAGAAAACAATGACGCCTGTGAAATATAGGAGTATAATTTGTTGGGTTTGAGAAGGAACAGTTTCCCAGACATCTAAAATGGTATTAATGACTTTATTAGAACCTTACCTTTCCTTGGAAATGCTTTTGCTCTCTCGTTTCCAAATGGTCTTGAAGTCACTACAGAATTCGTACCACACTGTGAAAACGTAGTTTGGTGTGATCTCCTTCTCGCCAGGTTTTGGCTTTATGCCAAAGTATCCCACTGTTTCTTCAAAGCTATAAGGGAGGGGGAAAAACAACTGTCAACACACAAGCCTACTGGGGAAAAGTTTCTTCAAGGGCTGGTTCCTGATTCAGTAGTCAAGGCTGGTAATGACCATAACCTCCCTTTAGCCTTGGAAATCACAACAGCAATTCATGCTGAGTATGACTAACCTTCCAACACCTACCTTATTCCCAGGAGGAGAATTTACGGCTGCATGAGCCATCATAGAGATATGTCATGCAGATGAAACACTGGCATTCAGTTTTAATGAGAAAAACTTATTGCATTTCAGGAAATGCTATATCATATCTATTTCTTTAATTTTCTTCTGCAACAGTTCATGAAGATCTTATTCTCCCTTCCCCTAGTAGCACTGTTTGGCTTTCACCAAGCTTAATCTAGCTTCCTGGACTGCTTCTTTACGTTCAAAAGTAACATCTTTTTAGCAGCAATTTTAAATACTGAATGTTTAAGTAGTAATTGAAAAACCTGAACTCCATATCCTTAAGTCAACTGTAAACTAAGTGTATCTCCATACCTTGGAGAGTCTGCTCTGCTTCAGAAAGCCTATAAAGCAGGTAGAACATGAAAGAGCCCATGACACAAAACCTAGGTTTGTAGCTAGGTACAAAGGCAACAACAAGCCAGCCAGCCGCATTTGTCAAATGAAATTAAGAGATGAAGTCCCAGCTGATGTTAGCCAATAGTTCAACCAATTTAGGCACCTTTTGCTGGTGAGTGCAAACAGTTCACCTAAGATTTTAACTGCATTTGGAACATGCCTCTCTCTATATATCTTGACTGTCTATGAAGATGGAACTAGGTGCCTCAGGTGAAGTGATTCTGCTCAGAAAAGTAACATAAGAAAAAAAAAATTAAAACAGATCTGCCTTTAGCGATCACGAAGAAAAAATACTGTCAAGAAGTTAAAAAAAATTACCTCAGTCTATTTATAGCAGCTCTACAGCTAACACAATCAGGGTTCCTTCACTCTCATGAAATCATAATTTGCTAAATAAAATTTATTAGAAATACTAACTTATTAAATAGTTCACTGTTGTTCTATAAATAAATTTATTTTACTTCTTACCCTATTTCGCCTCCTCAGACCTAAGTAAGGAGCAGATATTCAGGCAGCAAAAACATCAGAATTTCACTGATTTTTTAATATACTGCATCCAATAGCCTAAGTGTTGAAAACACTCGGTGACAATGAAATAAATTTTTACTACATTAAGTAGTTAATCAGTTATCACAGTATTTTGTAAAACTCTGATTCAGTTCAATGCTGACACTAATTAAAACCTCAAACACAGTACACTGGCTAAAAATACAACTGAAATTTTTCCTGGAAGACAATATGAATTTTTTTCAGAAAGTATATTACTTTTTTTAAGTACAGATCCTTTTTCCTATGTAATGTAATTCCTAAGATCAATAACATCTTTGACTAAAATAAACTGTTAAAAACACTTGTAAAAACCTTACCATTTTTGTGCATTTTCCAAACTGCTCTCTTCTTTATTACGCTCTTCTTTAGCTGCCATTGAAAAACATTTCAAAGATATAAATTACTGCCTTAGAATTCTAGAGGTCCCATAGATTAAACACCTCTTAGGTTCAAAATTGCATAGGTTATATATTACATACAATAAAAGTGATGAAGATTTGCTAATTTTCAATTTTTGTTTTTTTCTTATACCTAAATGAATACTTCTAATGTACCAACAAAGTGTACTGGATTTGAAAAGTCATTTAAAATCCATAGTGTAATAAATGTTAGACATTAATCTGAAAAAAACGCAAATAATTAAACTTGACTTTCAGATTTAAAAAAAGAACATTAAGTTGTGCATGTTTCTTTATTGCTGCAGACCAGAACTTACGAATTTAAACCTGTTTGCGCAGCACAGTTAATTGGAAGTTCAATTGGAATTGAACAGGTACCAAACACAGTTAACACCAACTGTTCCATACAGCTATCACATTTTGTTCAGGAAGCTGGAAAGTGAAAACACATGTACTAAGTTTTAAATGTATGGTATGTACATGATTTTTTTGAAAAAGCAGCCAAGAGTTTGAAATATGGTTAGTCAATCTGAGCCCCTCTGTTACAGAATGCTCACACGAACTACTTAAAAGGATTTGGTTTTCAAAGGATGGGCATTCTCTACTTTTGAGACTGCTTCCTGAGCTGGATACTCAAGAAAAAGCACTATTTTTTTTCCAGAAAATGTTGATCACTTCTTCCAAGTGCAGAGGAGCAACTTTTGCTGTAGCAGAATAACACATATTTAAAGCAATAAAAAGTTATTCCACAACAGAATAATCCTGTAAATACAAAGGTTAATATAAACACAATTCAGACAAATTATATAAAGCATGGTTTTGCTGCTCAGTCTATAGAAGAGCATTGCCTAGTTGAAATAAAGTTACAAACTTGAGTTTATGGAAAAGGCCACTGAGAAGCTGATCCTGAATGATTCCATTTCAGTGTAAGGCTACACAGAGGCTTGTATTAAGATGGTTAAAGCAATTTAAAATCTGGATTACTTCAGAATATTTTCCATTAACAAAACAAATTTATTTCAACTCATACATTTACTTGTACTGGGCAAATGTGTTTGAGATAGTTATTCAGATTATTTTGGTACAGCAAAACCCAGAAACAACGTTGTGTGCTCTTTGCGAGGAAAACAGTGCTATACTGTTAAATTCTGCACCTCAAATCTTAGTGGCAAGACAGCTGCACCTGAAACAGATAGAGTAGCTCTGACTCCCACCTCCAAAACAAAGCATGAAAACCCCAAACAAAATCCCTAATGACATTCCTCAATGAGCTTTATAAAGCCTGGAGAGAGCCTGTTAAAACTGACAGAAGGTTATTATGACATTTTCTAGGCTCATAATAACTCTTAGTCAAGACTAAAACCTCTTAAGTAGTCATAATGAAAGGCAGTCAAATGATGAAAGCCACTCTAGAAACATTAAGCCCCTTATTCAAGGGTTGAGGAAGAAAAGTATATCCCTAGAGGTTCAGTTGGGTTAGCTTTTTCCAAAGTGACAAATGTCACATTCTATGACATCACCAAGTAAGAAGAAAAAGCAACATGAGCAACATTCTTGTTCTTTTTACAGCATGAAGACATACCACCATTTGATAACAGAGATCCAGACTTAGAGATTATCCATTGCTGATATACTTGGGTATCAGAAGCTGAACTTTAATCAAGGGCTGTGTAGAGTGGAAGAAAAAGCTCAAAGGTGGCCTTATAGGTGAGTAATAAGACTAGAGGCAAAAAGAAATATAGATGTTCTCTGCTTTAATGCAAAGTTCTAGACATGCTTAAACTCCTAGGTACTATAGTTTTATGAAGAACACAGGATGAATTTAGTCTTATTTGGTTTTGGTGTCAAAAGATCTGTTACCAGTGAAACTTTCTGAATAGACTTAAAGAAATGCTTTACTCAAGACTTACTGGACTACAAGTAATATTACAGAATGCAAAGTTTTCACATAGGTGCATTTATAAGTACATGGCAATTCTTTGAGCTGTAAAGAACCATCATGAGCAATGTAATGAAATGTCCTTTCCTTAGGATTGTTACTTTAGAGTCATGGTGGGTTGACCTTGGCCAGTAGCTATGCACTGCACAGACACTCACTTATCTCTGTTTCCCCACACTGGGATCAGGGAGAGAATAGGAAGAACAAAAGCAAGAAAAATTTACAGGTCTAGACACAGATAGTTCAATAAGTGAAGAAAAGGGGAAGGAAAAAACCCCAAGTGACACAAGGGCAATCACTCATCACCTCCTACAAGCAGATTGATGCCCAGGCATTTCTGAAGCAATGACTACCTCTGCCAATATCCTTTCCTCTCCTTTTTTTCTTATTGCTGAGCATGACATTAAATACATGGAATATCCCTTTGGTCAGTTTGAGTCAGCTATTCCAACTCTTACCCACCCCTGACCTACTTGCTGGGGAAACAGAGTTAAGAGAAAGAGAAAGCCTTGACAACATGCAAGCACTGTTCAGCAATAGTCAAAACACTCTTTTGTTATCAACACTGTTTTAGCCACATATCCAAAACACATCCGCATACTGGCTGCTATGAAAAATATTAACTCCATCCCAGCCAGAGCCAGTAAAACAGTACATAACTATACAGAAAAAGTAGTGAAGATGAATGTGAAGATTTAGATCAACTGGCTCATTTGGACAGTTTTAATGCATAAAAATCAATTCTATGTTTATTTTTACTATAGGCAAGGTATCCAGCCACTTGACTTGTCATGTTAAACAATCTATAACATAGTATGAGGTTTTATTGTTTACCTAATGATAATAAAGCCAACTGCATCTTGCTGACAATTTATACAAAGTGTCCATAAATACAATCATGAGTTTAATCTTTTTATTACTGGTGTTATCTTACTATCTAGAAAAACATAGCATCCTGCATAAAAAGGCCATGAATAGAACATATTGCAAATGTTATAAATGAGCAATTTGTATAATATAACATGTGAAAACCTATTTCATCACATGACTGCCAGAATCTGCTTCCTTGTAATGTGAATTTTAAAGGAATGGATATGAAATTAATAAACTCTTGAAAATAAATTAAAAATGTCATGTGCAAATAAACAAGTATTTATGAAAATGCATATATAAATGCAAGAGTATGTAAAATCAGAAAATGGATCATCTCTATTTCCCTTGTATTTGTCATTATCAAACTGGAATATACTGTACTTTGAAAACATGGCTGGGATAACAAGACTAAGTATGGTACTGAGTATGGAAATTGG
Organism: Coccyzus lansbergi; assembly: GCA_033558105.1. Classification (NCBI taxonomy): domain Eukaryota; kingdom Metazoa; phylum Chordata; class Aves; order Cuculiformes; family Coccyzidae; genus Coccyzus; species Coccyzus lansbergi. The sequence goes on from JAUMJK010000118.1 coordinate 769,191, forward strand.
AATTTTGGAATTGTTAAAAACATGGAAACTTAATTTCTAATTTAGTATCATTTGTTACTGGGATGAAGTTCACATAGACTGTATCCAATTTTAGGACTCTTTATTTTTTGAAAAGACGTCCTATTACAAAGCATATAGAAACAGAGGGTATAAAAGTTCTCAGAAATTAGGTAATCTCAGTAATAATGAATTGTGTAATTTTAGATATTTATAATTTTTATACAAATTTATTGAATAGGCTTTCTCAATAAAATTCAAGTTTTTAGAAAATTTTGAAATTTCAGGAATTCTAGAGGAGGTGTGTATCCTGTTCAAGGAAGGGAGATACTCAAGAGAAATATATCTATCTAAAGCTGTGTATAAAACCTGATTTTTTATTTGCTATTTCTATATTATTATATTGAGTTACTTTTAATATAACTGTCTCTTGAGAAATAATGTTACTTTTTAGTTATTTCTATTCAAAAGAATTCTTATGACTTAAGAATTGACTTAATATATAAACACAGCAAACAGAAGAGAACAACATGTAAAATATTTTCCATTTAATTTCTGTTCTTCATTTAATTTCAAATTTGAAAAATACATACTTAATATGACTGCAAATTATTTCACATGGCTGCAGTCCATCATTTTCATGCATAAGCTTTTTTGCCTTATGAAAAATTTCTGTTTCTTAAATAATAAAAATAAAATAATACATAATATATGTGTTCTACATAAAGATTCCTAGCAATTGATTTTTATAATATGTATTACTTGATTAACTTTCTTTAGCTAGTTACTAACTTCTAAATGGTAGGCTTCATGAATTCATGGAATTCAACAGACAGCCTGGAAATTACATGTAAATATTTCATTGTATGTCTGATGTAGCTTTCCATTCCAGAATATTAGAATGAAAAAATCCCCAAAATAAACCACGTCACATCCATCAGAGATCAATCTATCTTCTATCCCATCAGTTAAGCAATAAGGTTTGGAAACAATGGAATCAATGAAACTTGGCCTACTGTGGACCTGTATTTAGAGATAAGCTTCCAGATGGATTCATTAATGTTTAATTAAAGGGCTAAGTCCACGATACAGCCCTTTTCTCCCTAGAAGGCTAATAAGGTCACTCTTGTCTATTTAGCCATATATTTTTATTGAGGTTTTCAGAGCTTAATATCTCTGTCACATGTGGTCAAAATTGGCCAATGCATTAAAAATTATTGGCAGGGGAACAATGATTGGGCAGAGTCATGTCATAAGCCTTGTTTCCTTTACCTCTTCTCTATATTACAAAATGTCCAATTTTTAACATGGGATTATGCTATGCGATTTTTTTAGATGGTTTAAATACTGGTATAGACATCTTAAATCCTTTCAAACGACATTCAGAACACTTGCTGCCATGAGGTCTTAATCACACTTCTCTGAAACAGTCCTTATAAGATTATTTTCCTTTGCAATAGTATAAATATTGTTTTTAACTAAGAAATCCACGTCCAATGATGATAATGTAAAAATGTTTCTATCCTGAAATGAGTTTCTATGCAGTCTTGGGAACCTGCTTAAACAAACAAGTTTCCCCACAGGTAATCATGAATATTAGTCACCAACGTGTATGTTAGGTCCTGAGCTGGGACTAATTAATTAACATTTACTATACAAAAACTCTTAAACATTACAAGTTTCAGTATTTTTAATGTTGCCAATCCATAACAAACTGTAGACATTTGTACACATAGAGAAACACAACACTAGCAGAACACTCTTGAGCAACACATACAAGAAAGTGTTTAGTATGAGAGGTAATAAAATTATGTTTTCTTTTAAAAGTGATAATCCTGTGTACAAATGTGCCAGGAAAAGTGTTGAAGGTAATTTTGCCAGAATATTAGAACTATGAAGAAAAAAAATTATATTTATTTTCATAAAGTCTTACATTTTTCAAAATGAATGTTGCCCAGTATGATACTTCTGTTGTATTCTGAGAGGGTAGATTTTTAAATGAAAGCTATTTTTTCAGTTAGTTTCTACATAAAAAAAAAATTACTTCATAATATATAATTAGAACTAACGTTAGTCCTTGGTGCGTGCCAGAGTTATCTTTGAGATGACTACATATATCTAAACAGTTTATGGAACTGAAAAATTAGATCTAATCCTTTCAAATAGAACAAGGTTAAATCCAATATGTTCTGTGTTTGGGAAAATTTATGATCCAGATTATCTGTACAATCTCTTGTTGTAAGCACAAGTAAAAACTTTAAGGATTGTTGCATTCTTATATCAAGGATAATACTTCAAAATAGTTGAGTGATTATTAAAGCCAATAAGAAGCAGGAGGTCTCAAAAACAAAAGGAGGACAATTAAAAAAGTTTATTCAGTGGTGAGCCAACAGTTAATCTGGTGGGTACAGAATGCATAATTATACAAACATAGTTAATTTATGAAAATTATGTTCTGAAAACTTTTAAGATATAGAAGGCATCACACTACCACCTCCTGTGGAAAGACTACAATGATAAATGGTAAGTGGTGTTAAATCTAGCTGGAGCCCAGTGACAAGTGGGGTTCCCCTCTGTGCTGGGTCCAGCCCTGTTCAATGTCTTCATCAATGACCTGAATGAAGGCATCGAGTGCACCCTTAGCAAGTTTGCAGACGATACTAAGCTGGGTGGAAGTGTTGATCTGCTGGAAGGTAGGGAGGCTCTGCAAAGGGATCTGAACAGGATGGACCACTGGGCTAAGTACAATGGCGTGAGGTTTAACACAGCCAAATGCTGGGTCTTGCACTTGGGGCACAACAACCCTGTGCAGAGCTACAGACTAGAAGAAGTCTGTCTAGAAAGCTGCCTGGAGGAGAGGGACCTGGGGGTGTTGGTTGACAGTTGACTGAACATGAGCCAACAGTGTGCCCAGGTGGCCAAGAAGGTAAATGGCATCTTAGCCTGTATCAGAAATGGTGTGACCAGCAGGTCCAGGGAGGTTATTCTCCCTCTGTACTCAGCACTGGTGAGACTGCTCCTTGAATCCTGTGTTCAGTTCTGGGCCCCTTAGCACAAGAAGGATGTTGAGGCTCTGGAGCGAGTCCAGAGAAAAGCAATAAAGCTGGTGAAGGGGCTGGAGAGCAGGCCCTATGAGGAACAGCTGAGAGAGCTGAGGTTGTTTATCCTGGAGAAGAGGAGGCTGAGAGGAGACCTCATTACTCTCTACAACTACCTGAAAGGAGGTTGTAGAGAGGAGGGAGCAGGCCTCTTCTCCCAAGTGACAGGGGACACAACAAGAGGGAACGGCCTCAAGCTCCGCAAGGGGAGATTTAGGCTAGACATTAGGAAGAAGTTTTTCCTAGAAAAGGTCACTGAGCATTGGAACAGGCTGCCCAGGGAGGTGGTTGATTCACCTTCCCGGGAGATGTTTAAGGCATGGGTAGACGAGGTGCTGAGGGACATGGTTTACTGTTTGATAGGAACGGTTGGACTTGACGATCCCGTGGGTCTCTTCCAACCTGGTGATTCTATGATTCTCTGATTTTATGAAGTTGAAGTAATTTCTGCTGATGTACAGCAATATGTGATGTGTAGTAGCCCCACATGTTTGAACACACTAGGACATGCTCTTCTAGGTGATCCAAAGGATGGGGGTGAGGGGTTAAAAGCTGCTGCCTTGTTTTCCATACATTTTCCCCTCATTAGGATACCCTCCTCCTGCAAAGTAAGCCACTTCTGGTGGTCGGGAGCAAAGTCTCATTGTAAATGCACAGCAGGATAGTGGCAAAGCTGAGATTAATTCTCCACAGATTTATATAGACCTTTCTCATTGCTGAGTGCTTGTACTATTTCAAAGGTGCGTATGTTGCCTTTTTTTATTGCTGGTTACTGACTTTACTCTAGCATATGGTGGTTGGCGCCATGACATAAAGTGAACATTTTATACTAGAATTAAAGTGGATATTTGACAGTTTCTGTCAGAAAGTTCAGAGCAAAGAATTTGTGAGACAAGATTTATTGCATATTTTATATGGGACACATCTGTTCCTTTGCTACATTTTTGTTTAAATAAAAAAAGTAATGAAGGTTCTATAAGAAACAAAGACAGTCAATATAAAGCACGAACAGAAAAACATTATTGAAAATGAATTTAATCATTCTGACCTTCTAAAAATGTGCTGCTTGGAAGTATGACAGTCACCTTCCCCTTTTTGTTCAGTTGTACAGACAGGATGGGGGAGGAGAATCCCAAGCACAAACTGATTCTTAAATACACTGCTACCCATATTTAAGGGGAAATCAAACAAAAATGAAAATAAAATTAAACCTAAATTTCAATATCAGATATTCACTTTTAAAAGTAAGCATAAATATTAAAGTAGATTTTGTCTATTTTTTCCCAGCATTTATAACTTCATTTTAGCGATGTGAAATGTGCCAAATGAACACTTCTTGTTCTGAAAATTTCTTAGAAAACTAGAAATCAGATATAACAGGGAATACAGCAAACTTTTCCACATTTATTTGTTAACATCACTGAGTCTGACACAGTTTGGCCTCAGAAACTGAATGTTTTAGTCTTCATTGTTCCTGAACCAAAATTGAATTTGGAGAACACCTAGTAGGATTTTGTTTAAGAAAAAAACCCTGTACACCTTTTACAACAGAAAAAATTCTTTCAATAAAACTCTGAATTTCTAACCAACAACCTTCATGTTTTTAAAGATTCATAGTTAGTATGAAGCCCTAAGAACTACCTGAAGAAATATTAAGTTCAATTACGCAGAATTAAAGAAGAGAGAACAAGTATAAAATAAAGGAATTATATTGCTCAAAAATCATATGTCTATGAAACAGCATGTGTTTCTTATTTAACTTCTACTTGAACACATCAATAGAAAAATCATGTCTGTGGCACTGCATACCTTATACACAAATGGCTATGATCAATTGTTAGAAATAGACATATCATAACAGGCTCAATAATTTCCCAAACAAAAAATGTAGTTATTTCCTCTACAAAATCACAAATATTTGCCAAATGATTTCGTACTACTAATCTATTTAATTCTTGTTTTTAACTTGAAATTATTCTACAGCTTAAATTTATACAGGAAAATTTCTCTAGCTATTGGACTGCAAAGCCTCTTATTAGGAACAAATGAAAAAAAAGAGACAAACTTGGATCCATAATATTTCTCCTTCTTGTCACAAATAAAGTACAAATTACTAACTTCAAAAAGTATTTTGTTAAGATTCTTTAATCAACAGTTTTATAAGAAATTACAAACTGCATTCAAGTACAAGGCACACATTTTCTCTGAGTTTGCCTTCTTTGTGAAAAGCACATATAATATTTTAAAAAAGGATCTGTCAATTGCTAAACAAAAACCCTACTATTCTCTTGATGGGGAAAGGATGATGGGAAAAGTAAAGCACATGTGACTTTAACCAGGCCATTTAATTAATTCCTAGAAACCACTCAGTTGCTACCAGGATGGGAGAAATGAGAGCATATACAAAAGAAAAAAAACCTTGTGTTAGTTTAATTTAACACTAGGAAAATAACAAAAATTATTATTGCATCTACCTGATCTATTTTGGTTTTCACAGCTTGCTTACTTTCTGTTGTACTCTACACTAGGACTGCCCAGATTTAACATCCTTGTCCAGAGTACGCAAACATTCTTACATATTCATACTTATCCTCATGTAAGAGGAAAGAGAATATGAGCACTACATAACAGGACAGGGAAAGTAAGTGCAGCAGTTAAGCCCATGACTGCAGGCTTTCTGCTCACTGCACCTCTTGGCTTTTATTATTATCTTGTTGTTTACAAGGTATCTCTTATCTCATGGAAATGGCTTTTACTCAGTAATAACAGTAGGTACATGTAAAAAGCAGACAGAAAAAAAATATGGAAATGATAACTTGACTGAAGTCCTAAATAATGGAGGGAACTCCATTGGTAAACTTACTCATAGAATAGTTAAATATAACTGCAGTCATATATTTCATAGGACAACTTATCTTACAACATTTTTTGGAAATGTTACAAAAAGTTTGGAGCTATTTTTAAAATTTGATAAAAATAAATTAAGTCTTGAGACAATTTACTTAATTGATGTCAAAACCAAACCAGTATCAAATTACATGAAAATAAAAAATGACTGGCATTTAAAAGGCAGCAAAGTCGAAATTCCCCTGCCACTATATCAAACAGAAACATAAAGTCAGCCGGGGATTCTCTGTCTTAGGAACTGTCAATTATATGTAAAGAAAGAATCCCTGACATGGAAAGCTTAAATAAGCTTAAATGCAAATATGCCTTACTCAACTCTCACTCAACTCTAAGTCAATGCTGAGGCAGGCCCTTTGTGCAAAACTCAAGGTAAGAAAACTCATTATAAACATTTACTGATTAATTGTATCTATAATTCTTTTGATAATCAAACCATATAAATTTTATATAGCAGTTTTTTTCTTTTACCATTATATTCTTAAATATTTGTAGTTTCCTGCTTGGCCAACAGTGTTGTATCTAGTCAGGTATCCTTGTCTGTCCTAGAGCACTAGGACCCCCTCTGATCCCACATTCAATTCCAGAGATGGTAATATTTTGTGGAGGGAATTTTCAGATTGCAAGGCATTCTCATGATTAAAGATTTGATACACAAGATTTGTAGAAAAAATACAGTAGCTGAAAATAAGTTCTTCAACAAATATTGTTAGCCACCTTCAAAACAGCTAACTTTCCTAATGCTAAAAATTTTGGATTGATCTACATGCCACAGAAGAAGTACGGGTCCAATCAATTCCATACACATGTCTTAAGAGAAATAAAACTACTGAAATAAAACTCCTCTGTCAAGGTGTTCACAAAGCAGCATTGCAAGGGCTCTTTACAGGAGGAACTTACATTTTAAACATCTTGCCCTCAGCATCTGAAATATTTAAACACAAAGATATTACAGAAGAAGTTTCAGGAGAGGTTGAAGTGACATGAAATCGGACTTTTCTTGCATTTTGAAGGTCTGGTTCTTACTCCAGCTGTAATCTTTCAGCACTGTATCACCCATATGCTTTTACTCTGCTTTTGAATTATGTTCAAAAGCATTAAAATAGGATATTAATGTGTTTGCACAGATACAAGACATAATTGAGGAAAATGTTGAACACGCCAAAATTACAAAAGTCTACAGAGAAATTCTACATAAATGCCTATCAGACTAAGCATGTGATTGTCAAAATCAGTTTGTATTATGGTAGCAGCGAAGGGTATTTCCAAGCTTAATCAAAAAAATTACAGAGTGAAATTACAGAGTAGAGGGGAGAAACATAAGGTGAGAATGTCCAATGCAATGGTAGGTATTGCAGTCTTTTGAGATCAAGTGTGTTTGAACCTTTCGTTACTTAAATCGAAGTGCATTAAGCTCTTGAATACAGTCCCAAGGACTGTATTGCTTGACTCTGCTTTTTCTTTGCAGTGATTTCTTCCATCTATGTAAGTACTTGCTCACAGGATATATAATCTAAAGTAATTAATCAGTAAGCATACTTATTTCCTTCCAAAGAAAGCTGTGACATGGATTTAAATTCTATTAGTTCACTGACTTCGAATATCAGCACAAATAGGGTAAGGCAAGGATGTAAACAGAGCAAATCCAGATAAACTGCATACTAGTGGAGTTGAGCACAGCACAGAGAGTAACGAGAAAATAAGTAGAGGAATAGAAAATAATGCAGAAAATTAATGAGAATATAGTAAAGAAGAAGAGAGCAGCTGGACTAAAAGAATAGCCTAATAGAATCCATATGAAGAACCAACATATTTAACCTACAGATCAGTTTCCCTGTAAGTTTATGACACAGGCACCAGAAGGAATCCAGTGGAATTGAACAGAAAATACGAGTTTTTATGAGAATTTAAAGAGAATGTTACATTTCAGACAACTGATGGTTGTTGCACTAAACATATCAGTAATTGTAGGTATAGATTTTACAACTATCATATACACCATAATTTTTTGTATTAGATCAAGGGTATAAAACCTAATATTCATTATGTCACTCAGTTGCTATTTAAGGGAAAGCCTTCTCTATCATGAAATGCCAGAGACTTTGCAGAGGCCATAATACTTCAGTATAACATCATCAAATTGAAAAGAAGCTGGATGGAACTGCTGTCTCTGGGACTCTTTCCTTGTCTTCTAATAGTGGATGGCACTGCATTTTTAATTACAAGTCCTTCTAAATTACATTCATATTACACAATCTAATGGACTGTAACCCTCCAATAAGTTACAGTAAATCATGATATAATGGAATTGATTATAGCAATTTGATGTATATCAGTCTCAAAAAAAATCAACTGAAAGTTTCCTGAAAAGTCATAATTTTAAGTAACATCAGTTTTCAGGGCTTTGATGTTGGTAATTCTTGGGGAAGAAACATTCAATTCAGAACAAGTTCTTGTTCTTTGAATCAACTCACTGTCAATATTGCATTAGTTAAAGGCATATGGATGCAATCACATTCCAGGACACCTTATTTGGTGTCTTATGGACTGAGGCTATTTAACTCTACAATCTTAGAGTACCGCAGCAACAAGGTTCTGTGCTTTGCAGTCTCATGCCAATTTATGTAAATCACTCTTTCATCTGTTTAAATACAACAATCTTTGAGTGATGAAAACAGTTATGACTGTCACAAACAGTTTGAAAGATTAAAGTAATTCTGCTGCTGGCATATAAAACAGCATTCCATATCTAAACCCAAACTTTGCCTGGTCTGTAATGTCATTGCTGGGAAGGATAAAAAGTTTTAAGCAAATATTATCACTGCAAGGAAGTATGACATATTTTTCATGTTTGACACTGGACATAAATATCCTCCCACACTGTTTAATATGATAACTGCATATGTGTGGCAGAGATAATAAAACATCTCAGCGAAAACAAATTAAGGGGAAAAAAGAGTTACGATAAGAAGAACAGAAAATAAAGCTTTGAAGTTAGAAGTCTTCATATTTGTACAGTTTATTCACAAAAGGAAGAATCAGTATTTGATATGCAGACTGGAAGTCACAGAATCTGCAAGAGAGTCTGAAGACTTGCAGAACTGGTTATCTTTATAGACATATGTTCTTTGGTGGACAGAATCAACTTCATGATGGCAGGTAACAGAAAACTATGACAACTCTAAGATCCTTGTAAGTGCTTTTGTTCTTCCATTGTTTACACATCATATTTTGAAAGGTAGTTGTTGCTGAAATTCAATGCTCTGAAAACTTATTTTCTTGCTTCACTTATTCAGCATTACAATTTTCAAGAGTTTTAAAAATAAAATTAAACACAAGTACCATAATCAAATATGTAGATTAAGGTAGAGGAGTATAATACTAGGGGGAAGACAAGTATGTACTCTTTCTATTAATATTCTTGTGGAGAAAAGTTAAGAATTTTTTGCAGAGAAGCAAGAATTTTAAATATTTCTCAGAGATTTCTGATATTTTGGGAAGTAACTACAGGCAAGCTCTACCAAACTGCTATGAATGAGTACTTAAAACATAATCTCCACATCTGTTTTAAAAAAAACATATTTCTGTCAGACTATTATAGGAAATAAATGCTAGTACAAATTTCTCCTTAATCTTTGACTGTATTAAAATTTATAGAAGTACCTACTGTTGACAGTAAGAGAGAGAAATAAAAAATATTATTGCATTGTGAAAATGGTACTGATAACAGTTACTGGAGCATTCTTGACTTCTGATTTACTACTACTAAATGATGTTAGCAACATGTTTTTTACTTCATAGACTATTTTGACTGAAAAGCAGTAGAGTTTAGAATGAAAATACTTTTTTCTGCTGCAATATAAGGAAATTGTCTGGCTAATTGGGTAAGGAATTGGCTGGATGGCTACATCCAAAGAGTAATGGTCAATGATTCAATGCCCCAGTGGAGGTGGGTGACAAATGGTGTCCCTCAGGGGTCCATATAAGAACCAGGACCATTTAATATCTTCATCAATGTTATAGGCAGCAGCACTGAGTGCACTCACAGCGAATTTGCAGATGACACCATGGGGTTGCATGTCTGAGGGATAGGTTCCATCCAAAAGGACCCAGACAAGCTTGAGAAGAGAGCCCAAGCGAACCTCATGAGGTTCAGCATGGTCAAGTGCAAGGTCCTACACCTGGGTTGAGGCAACCTCCAGTGTCAATACAGGCCACAAAAAAGATCAGAGGGCTGGAGGAGCACCACATCTGTGAGGAAGGGCTGAGAGATTAGAGGCGCTCAGCCTGGAGAAGAAAAGGCTTCTGTGATTTTCTAACAGCCTTACAGTACCTATAGGGGGCCTCCAAGAATGATAATTATACTATTATCCTCCTTTACCCTTGAGAAGAGGAGGCTGAGACCTTATTGCTCTCTACAACTACCCGGAAGGAGGTTTTAGAGAGGAGGTTGCTGGCCTCTTCTCCCATGTGACAGGGGACAGGACAAGGGGTCTGAGAATGGCCTCAAACTACACTAGGGCAGGTTCAGACTAGACATCAGAAAGAAATTTTTCACAGAAAGGGTCATCAGACAGTGGAAGCTGCCCAGGGAGATGGCTTAGTCACCATCTCTGCAGGTGTTTAAAAGACGGGTGGAAGAGATGCTCCAGGACATGGTTTAGGGGCAGATAGGAATGGTTGGACTCGATGATCCAAGAGGTCTTTTCCAACCTGGTGACTCCATAATTCTACGATTCTATACACAAAATACTTACAGGGCTATAAAAAAAAGAAAGAAAGGTCCTGCTTAACAAACTTAATTTCTTTCTATGACAAGGTTACCTACTTAGTCGACTAAGGGAAGCCAGCTGATATAATCTGTCTGGATTTCAGTAAAGTCTTTGATAGTCTCTCACAATACTCTCTGAAACAAACTGTCCAGCATATAGCTGGATAGATACATAATGCAATGAGTGAGCAATTGGCTGACAGGCCAGGTTCAAAAGGTCTTAAATAATGGCGTTACATCAGGTTGGCTACCAGTTACTCGAGGGGATCTTCAGGGATAAATCTTAGGGCTAGTACTTTTTAAAGTCTTCATAAATGACTCGGATGCAGGACTTGAAGGTTTAATAAATAAGTCTGTGGATGACACAAAAATTGGGGGGGAAGATGTTGACACTCTTGAGGGCAAAGAAGTTCTGGAGAGGGATATGGAGAAATTAGAGAGAAGGATAATCACCAACTGCATGAAGTTTAAAAAGGGCAAGTTCTGGATTTTGCACCTGAGACACAGCAATCCTGGATGTACATACAGACCGGGGAATGAGAGGCTGAAGAGCAGCCCTCTGGAAAGGGATCTGGGGCTTCTGGTTTTATGGTTGGACTTGATGATCCGGTGGGTCTCTTCCAACCTGGTTATTCTATGATTCTGGTTGACAGCAAGTTCAACATGAGCCAATAGTATGCCCTGGCAGTCAAGAAGGCCAATGGTGTCCTCGGGTACATTAAGCATAGCATTGTTAACTGATCAGCAAGGGAGGTGATTGTCCTGCTCTACTCCACACTGTTGAGTCCCCACTTTGAGTGTGCAGATTTGGGTGCCACAGTATGAAAAGGATATCAAGCTACTGTAAAGGGTCTAGTGAAGGGCCATGAAATCAATGATGGGTTTAGCAGGGAAGGCGTATTAGGAGCAGCTGAAGTCACTTGGTTTATTTAGCCTAGAGAAGAGGAGGCTGATGTGGGGAGAGCTCATCACAGTTTACTGCTTCCTCACAAGGGAAGGAGGAGGAGCAGGAGCTGATCTCTTCTCTCTGGAGACAAATGACAGGACAGAAGGGAATGGCAGGAGTATGTGCCAGGGAAGGTTTAAGTTGGACATTAGGAATAGTTTCTTCACTCAAAGGGTGGTAAAGCACTGAAACAGAATCCCCAGGGAAGAACTAATGGCGCCAAGTCTGCCAATATTCAAGAATCATTTAGACAATGCCCTCAGACACACAGTGTAAATGTTGGGGGTTATATGATGCAAGGAGAGGATTCAGTGATCCTTGTGGATCCCTTTCAACTCAGGAAATTCTATGATTCTGTGAAGGTTGTTTTCCCCGGGTAAATACAACAGGTGCTACTAAGTAAAGATTAAAAAATCAGCACCTATGAGCATCTGTAGTATTCAAAGTCTGACAGCTGAAATACATTACAGTAGAGTTAATCTCATATGAAATTGTTTCACACATTTGAAAAAGACAGGAGGTAGCTCTCTGAATTTTTAGGCAGCCAGATACATTATGGAATCAGAAAAGTCCTTCTGTTTATTCTCCCTGTTCTCCTGTTACAGAATGCCGCAGTTTTGATCAGAGTTTCTGGCCAGTATACTTGCATATTGTTTTTTTCATGACATGTCTGAATTTCTTTATATAACTCCCTCAAGAATAAAAAGTGAAAGGGGTTAACCTTAATAGAATTTATTTCTTATTTTCTTTTCCATTAGACTACCTCACCAATCCTCTATGGTGAATTCCAACAGGCAAATGAGGAAATGTGGATCTAAGCTCCTGTTCTGCACCAAAAATACATTAGAAGTGCAACAGACTGGATGCATGCCCAGGTAGCTACTGCAGTCTGGCTAAAATTATTAAGAAGGAATCACTCAGGAGTAAAAATCAGATTTACTGACATTTTCCACGTGATTACTAAGCTTGTCTGAAAAATGTATTACCTCCTGACATAAATCTGGGGTGAGCAGTATCTTGCTCTATGACTCTATTTTTCTGTTGTACAGTCATGTGAATGCACAGTGTTGATCTTTCATGTAATGTAAGACACACAGCTTTGTAGCAAAGCAATGAACTTAACCAATGTTTCCTAAGTGCTAGGTTAGAATTCTAAACACAGGACAATTTATTTTACTATGGGATTAATCTCTCTATTTGACAATTCCCTCCCTCCCCACCACACTTTATGTTGGAAACTTCAATGTATAATGTGCCTTTCCCAAGTAGCTTTGCTTTACACTCTTAATGACTTTCAAAACCTGGTCTGTCTTGATGCCAGACCAACTGCTTCCCAGATTCTACTGTAAACTAAATGATCTCCTTGAACAGCAAAGTCGTCATTATCAAGATGCTTTACACTCAGAAAAAAGAAGAGAGGTAGCTATGCTCTTCCTATGTTAGCTGATATGAAGTCTAAAGACTTTTTAATTTCCACATTCCAGCACATGAGGGAGGAAATTGAGGCCAGATTGAAGTTTTTACATACTTTCTGACCTGGAACCAATGAAGGGGAATTTGGAACCACATTTCTCAAGATCCTGCATCAATCTGTGTTATGCATTTCCACAATTATTAAAATGGACAAACAATATGAAATAGTCAAGCACTAAAATAAGAAACAATTTTTACTAAGGCTAGTTGCCTACTCCTGTATGTTATTTACTTTCTGGTTTGTATTATTCATCAGAGAATGCACAAAGAGAATAAAATATGTCATGAAAAGCTAACACCAATGGCTACTGGCCAGCATCCCTTCTACCTTCATAGCTGCTGCTGTAACAGAACTCTTTTCTCCTTTTCAAAACACAGTAGTTTGCGTCTTTCTCATATTAATCTAACTCTTCTGATTTTTTTTGTGTGTGTGAGATAGCTTTGAATCAAAAGAAGAATTTTCTTTAAGAAATTCTGAGCAAGAATTTCATACATTGAGGAGCACTGCAAACCAACCAGTAATATCCAGATTTAAAAGTTCTTTTCCTTTCATGGAAAATTAAATGAAAAAACCAAACCTATTCATCAAAAAACCTATACAGTACTTCCACTGAAAGTATGGTAAGTGTTATTAGTTCATAGTAATTCCCAAGTCTCCATATTACAGTAAAACTAACACAATTTGTTGCGTATAATACAATTAAATCTACTAAAGATTATTCCCACTTTGAGAACAATCTAAGCCCTTTTCAGAAAGCATAGGCATGTCAAATACAGCTTATTATGTATTAACACAGTTTAGACATGATATCTTTCATGTGGGAATCACATATTGCTTAACTAAGATTATCTTTCACTACAAAAATATTAGCAAGAATCATTATTTAACATTCTGTGTACCAGAAGAGTGAAGTGTCTCTGAAAAAGAAACCTAACCATTCTAGCATCACATGTCAAGTAGCTAAACTGGGAATAGAACCTAAAGGTTCTGGCACCTAATTCCCTGTCAAAGGCAGTAGACTACATTACATCCAGTTATACAAAACAGCATTGACATCAGCAGAAGTACAGTTTATCCCCGCTAGCATTTTAGAATGTTAGTCTCCATAACACTCTCAGTGTTTTCTGTTACAACACAGCAAGTATTAGATTTAATTGGTATTAGTTATAATTAGGAAATGTAAACAGTTGAGTTTAAGCAAATCAATATATTCTTTTTCTTACAGTATTTCCTACTTAGCATAGACTAGAAATGATGGGAAATTGCGTTTGTGATGAAAAACCTCAATATATATGAGTTCCAGCCCTATGTTCAAGCCAGAATTTTCGGAAAACATCTGAGCTCTGGATACTTGCTGTGAGTTGGCGGAAAGATAACAGACAGTTTTCTTACGTTTTCTTAAACCAACCACAACTCGTTTTCAAACAAACAAAACCGAAAGCAGATGCTTAATGGATGCTCAGTATTATCAGTTAGCTCCTAATTTCAGAGAAGCATCTGAAATTCCAGAAACTTATCTAAACGGAACCACTGAGCTTAACATTTGTCCAAAGCCTATTCTAGTACCATAAGTCAAGATGGTTTTCTGTATTTTATTTTTAGGTGTCTTCAGTGTAGAATTTTACAGGACTTCCATTCTAATGCCACAGAAAGTACCACCCACCAATTAGAAAGATTCAAATCAAGCAGGTGGCTAAAGAAAAAAAAGAGTCAGTAATTATAGGATCCGACAACCTATTGACAGCTCATCTCAGGAAAAGCTATATGAAACAGAAGTGTCAAAAGACGAGAACTTAAACAAGACAAAACTAAAATTAAATGCATATAATTAGATATCACAAAACATAATATAAAGCAAAAGGTGAACAAGAGAACATCAGAAAAAAGTCGACAAACTGGGTTTTCACCTATCAAAGTATTGTATAAGAAAACCTCATGAAATAAAGTTTTCAAAAAGACATTAAAACAATTAAGCTAATAAATAAATTACATCAATCTGAATAATCACTAACAGTAAGTAAACATGCTGCCTTTTTTAATAGATTCAGACAGTTCATTTGACTTCTCAAACAATAAACTTATTATTTTTATTATATTGAACTACTTATTATTTCTATCAGAAATACTGACTCTTTGGTAATATTTAATTCTTAACAATTCTTAATATAGTCATCAGAAATGCAGCACTTACTCTTTTTACCCAAATAATCTGTACTCCTACAAACTGGGGGTGAGGGATGGTGAATCTATTCCTTTATCTATTTTGCACAGCTTCAGAGACAATGGTTCTGGCAGAAGTAGGTGACTGGGAACACATAGTCCAGGAAACAGGAGAGATCAGGACCGTTCTTTTCAACAACAGCAATCTGGTCTTGAACTGAAGACCAAATTACACCTTGACTCTCACCCCTGTTGTCTCCAGACTCTACCAGGGTAAATAATTTCTTTATGGCTATTTCTGTCTCACACAAAATAAAATCTTTAAATCTGAATTAGCCAGTTCTTAAGCTCACACTATCAATAAAAGATGTGATTACTTCAAGTATATATATGGTCTTTTTCAAGAAGGGAATTTCTCATTCCAGGTTTTTATAAACTAGAAGCTTTATATTCTCTGTGATAAATTTGATCTATAGTGTCTTTTTCATTTTGCCTACAAATAATGATAAAGAACAAAGCAGAAAATAATCAAAATGAACTGAGTGACATCAAGGGAACAATTATCTTTGACTCGTCCAAGATCTGTGTAACCATTATACTTAATATATATTATGCATATTATGAACATAATCCATAACAGATAGTAGACATTATCAGAGACAAGAGATTTTTAATGCAGCTTATATTATATCTAACTTTGTAAACCATTACTGTATTTTCCAATACTGTTTTCCTGTATTTTCCAATACAGGGTTTGTTTTTTTTTCAAATTTGGTTACCTTTCTGGAAGAAATCCTCTAATTTCCCCTTGAAGGGCTGGAGATGCTCTTCAGAAGACTCTTTGCAAACTAACATCATCTGTTTTTCAGAGGCTACAAAAAAGAAGTTGAGAGATGTTTGTGGCAGAATTCGTCTACCAGAAATAGATGTCAACACTGTAGAAGCTTCAATCTAAATTTGTGACCTAGACTTACTTTAGTGGAAATAGAAATAAATAGGCTATAAGGAATCACACAATTACATTAAAATTAAAACAACCCAATACTAGTCTAGTATGCCAAATTGAAAATTCTATATGTGTTTAAAGAGTGGGTTTGTCTTTACTAATGACTTTTTCCTGTTGTTATTATACTTGCCAATAACACAGACTGCCTCATGCATATATTTTAGGTGGTATTTAAAACTTTTAAACTCTGTTTCTGTGGTGAGTCAAGAATGCCTTGAATCTGGACTGATTTTAATCAAACAATGCAAGGCATCCCACACTCAGTGATTTTTCCTAAAGCAGATGTAGGAATTCAGTTTTACTGAAGAATTAAAATTCCAGGCCATGACATGAAATAGAGAAGCCTTTAACAAAATCAACTTCCATCTAACTGCAATTTGTTTACTATATAATCTATCTGTTATTTTAAGACCCAATGCCACACCAGTTTCTAAGAATGCCCGGTTATCTACCAACGAACTTTAACATTTCTCAAACTTCTAGTAAATTTTGCAGATTCCAGCATTCTGAATTAAAAATTAAATGAAACTGTTAGAAACCAAAATACAATTACTTTCCATTTAGCAACTGAATTTATGAACTACTATAAGACTCCAAACCCCCCTCCCCCCTCAATTCTTCATTCCCAAGAAGGTAAATGTACATGGAGTTTTATTTAGGAGTTAAGGCCAAGAGTTGCAGTTTGGCTGCATGAAACATATTCACATCTTATTGCTACCATCATTACATAATTCAAATAATTGCAGCAAAAATAAATACACAATTGTGGTAAGATAGGTTCAGAATTTGTAATTAAAATGTCATGTTAGTTTAAGTTTGCAGAGAAGCGAAGGTCAAGAGAAGGTAGAAGACAGATTTAAAATATACATTTTATTGTACAACTACTAGTGTGCCTATGATATCCTCGGGCCACAAGGATTTACTGAAAGAGACAGCTTTTCAATTAATTGAGATCAGAAATACATTTGGACAGTTATTACAGAAAAAAAGCTGAAAAGACACCTGTTTCCATCTAAGTGTTTTTGTTAACTTAGAATATTCCCCTCAGCTCTTGTAGATTATGGGTTATGACACCACTGAAGAGCTCCAGAGGCTATGTAAAATGGCCTGGGCTACAGTCTATCTTTAATTTCCAAGTCTTCCAATTTGTTGCATAAGGTAGACCTTAGAAACAGTGGAGTGAAGTTAACAGATATTTGTGAGCCAGATAGTCAGAGTGAAGAGTTAATTTAAACATGGTAGATTGAGAAAGTCTTTTATTAGACGCTCAGTTATGTGGCTTTAATATATCAAATTAAGCAAAACAAATCAGAAATCAGAGAAGTTTAAATCAATTTTAAGGATTTTTTTCCTATTATACATGCCACTTACCATTAGAAATCCGGAGTTCCCATGACTGTTATCATACACTGAATGAAATTTTTGTACACTTAATGTAAATGTTTGTAGGAGATTTCTACAGTTATTCAAGCAAATTATAACATGTTACTTTGGAAAAAAGTAGGGCGAAAAAGATCTAGCAAAATAACTGAGTATTGTTAAGTTTCTGACTGGAAGTTGGAACAAGGTAGCAGCAGTTTGTGCTTCTTCTTTGTGTTTAAAAGAATGTGCAGAACATCACATAAGGTAATATTTAGAAATTAGTTTAGATCAATATAAAATTATGAAAGCGTGAAATTATTAGTACACACATTATGTTCAGGCATTTAGTACACAGTGAATACACATGATTACAATCACGTAAGGTTGCAACAATTTCAAGCCAATAATTACTTCATAATAATCTTACATAAATACATTTATATAAACCCATGAAGAAGTAGATTTCTATGAATGTATATTATAATAAGCTCGTAGGTACAGTGGTATCTGGAAAGACTCTAACATACTCTAGAAAGGCTTCCCAAACTAATGGTGTAGCTAATGCACTGTCTGGAGCATTGAAAGCTTCCTAAAAGATTCTGGCAAGCTTTAGCAACACAAGATGTAGAGGGGTTACTCAGATATATGCCATGTAAATATTTAAATGACCAAGACCAGGATGAATAATTACTAACTTAAAAAGAAACCACATATAATACTAATTAATTTTTTTTTAAACAGAGATGACTAACATTAACCATAACAAGATGACAAAAGCTACAAGAAAACATGGACAAGAAAGACCAGCGTAGTGAATTCTTAAGAAGAACCCTAGTATCCTTAACAAGAACATCAACATTTGGCATGGGGAAAATGTTAGGGTAAGGTGAAA
This sequence comes from Coccyzus lansbergi, assembly GCA_033558105.1. Taxonomy (NCBI): domain Eukaryota; kingdom Metazoa; phylum Chordata; class Aves; order Cuculiformes; family Coccyzidae; genus Coccyzus; species Coccyzus lansbergi. The sequence continues at coordinate 787,801 of JAUMJK010000118.1, forward strand.
GGCAAAGAAAAGAAGAGCAAATGAGACAGATCATAGAAAATAAGTAAACGAGGGGTGCTGATTAAAACTCTGAAACTTTGCGATGAGATGAAATGAGATGATATACTAGTTTGCATAAGCCATTTTAAAAAAATAAAACTGAAAGAGACAGAAGTCAAGTAAATGCGGGTAGACTGGAAGAATTTACATTATTGGAAAGCCTTAAAAAGACATCTTTGTACGACTTTCTCTGCTGATGATATTTATATAGATGACATCTATCAAAAACTAAAATCTACCAATTTACTACCTGAAGTTGTTTCAGGTAACTGCCAAAACTGTCTGAAGAGCTCTGAGAAAGTTTTAGCTTTGAGTGAAAGGTCTGAAGGACAAGGGTGATGAAGTGAAAATCTGTTGATGACAAAAGCAATGTATTTGTCTTATGCTGCCTAATCTTCCTTTAAATAGCTCTGAATTCTGGTTGTATCTCACTCAATAGCCTATACTTTTGGTCTATGAACAACAACAAAAAAGGTATCTGGAAACTGAAGGTTAACTAGTTCTATCAACTGCACTGAAATATTTGAGTAAAACTTGAATTTATTTACTTTTTAATGTTAACAATAAGACATGTCACATAGGTATGAAGTCACTGGCTGAAGGCAGTCATGAACTTCAGCTGGAACACCAGTCTCAAAAACTTTGTATTCATGCTGAAATCTCTCCAGTGTCAGTCTTCCCTTTAATAATGAAAAGTTCTGTACAGAATAATAATTCCTTCTCCAGTATCTACAAGAAAATGATGGTATCATTTAGGCCAAAGAACTTTGGAATATGATTAGATTTACCTGGGGCTAGATACAGCAAAGAATGGTGAAAGTGTGTTCTATGGAATCACAAATCATATACAAATAAAGACACTTGGAAGAGGAAAAAGCTTTTCATAACAGCGCTAAATAAAAAGTTTTGATTAAAATGGAGTTATAATTCTACATATTCTAGTCAGCTGGTCTTTCTCAACCTAGATTTTGCAGTACTGGTGAAAGGCTATCTTTTAACTCTATGGCCTCCCTCAGCTCTGTACAACGTAAAATAAACGTTTCTGGTAACTAACATTCATTGAATTTCCTGTTACATAAGTTTGCTTAAAAAATAATTACCAAGTCATACAAAATAATATATAAAGTAATTAAAACTGAAAAGTCCTAAAAATGTGTGAGTGGATACTACATGATTTTTTTTATATTTTGTTCTCAAATTCACTACAATAGAAAACTTGTCCATTTTAAGGGAAAATCATTTTTTGCGAGGCTCTTATTAGAATGATTCTGAGGTAATGAATCCTATTATGCATTCCTTCTTTGAAATAAATTCTGAAAAGCTTCTTTCTGAAAAGGTTACTTTATGAAATTCAGAGGAATCTGAAGGAATTCTGACGAATCTGAGAGACAGCACATCAGCTGTATATTTCTTCTCTCATAATCTCATACCAAAATAGCCATCTGAGAAAATAAATAACCTGTTTCAGCATTACTGATTGCAAACAGATGCAAACTCACCATTACTGTAACAAATTTTTTGGTTAATTTTCTTCATTTTCTTGGTATGCATTAATGTATTATGCTACTTTGAAAACTGCTTATTTCTAAATGAGCTATTGCAAAAAAATGAAAGAAAGAAAATATGAGTTTGCAATAGTATTTGATTGCTGGACGTACATTGTGCGTCACCCACTGGAAATTCTGGCCACAGAAATCTTGGCCCCCATTAGCAAAACATTAAAACAAAGCTGGAAACTGCTGATTATCAGTTTGCCACTGTCCAGATTTAATGCAGTACTTGGCTCAAAAAGTTTTGTTAAAATTCCTAATATAAGTGAAAATATTTACAAAATAGAATGTCTTTCGCTTAATGCCTATTGGGCAATAGTCTTTTAAACTCCACAGACACTTGTAAATCTGTCAAAAGAATTACTGCCCATAAACAAATATTCACGTAAAGAGCATTTCCATGTCAATCAGACAGGACTTGGAATTTTTTAAGCACCATTTTTAAAGTAAACGCAAACCCAGAAATAGATTAATGTTGGTAACAGTAAATTGCTAACTATTTACTCACCAGAAACCACCAGTAGCATTTACAGGAATCATCTTGGCAGGAAAAGCAACTATCAACACCATGAATTCCTATAAACCTGTCACTGATACTATCCCCCACCATGAGTTTTGCCACTGTGAAAGCTGCTACCCTCCAACCCGCAGCCTTGTCTGTTCAGAGCCTGGCAAGTTACACTGCCAAACTTGCGCCTTTATTTTCTTGTTATAATGTAGGTTTGCCTTTGATAGAAAGGTTACTATTTGATAATTACTTTTTAGAATCCTTATATTTTCTGTTTCAAAGGAGATTTGAAAGGATACTGCAAAAGACTTCAATGTAGCACTAAATAACCCCAATTTCTATATGATAGGATCCATGATTCTTACAGCGCAGAAGCCTGTTACAATACTTGGGCCCATAAACCCAAATAAGAATCTAACAGACTTCAGATTAAATGCATAAATTTAAGTTATTCAGCAAGTGCTATATAGCTTCCTCATAATTTAGTTATTTTGTTTTACTTTATTCCATTTTTTACTTGGAATCAACTTTCTAAGTTAAACTAAAAGTTACAGGAAATGCATATGCACCTGTTCGACATTTATTTTAAATAAAAGTTGAGAAGAAGAGAAGAGACTTACCTTGATTCCTTTGGAGTATAGTATAAGAATTCTGACAACTTGTAACTGCAAATGGTTATGCTGCTACTGACCCAGAAATTTTCAGACACAGTATTTTATTTGCATTTTTGGACACGCATTGATAATCAGTACGCATCTCAGTGATGGCAACACACAAAGGTTCAAGCACTAACAACCTACCTAGGGCTGGGTTGACTAATACAGAAGCCTTTGAAGCAAACAGAGAGGGAAATGGAATGAAGAGGGGCATGAGGTTTTCTGAGACAAAACTATCTGAGAAAATTGTAGAAGAGGATCAAATTGTGATACTCTATTCCTGAGGTTTATTTTTATTGTTTTAAATAAGGGTCAACAATTTAATGCAAACAAGTGCTAGCCCATGTAAAACTAAACACACCATTCTAACCTATTAATTGCTTGCATAGTTTTTGTTCTGTAGTTATTTTCATCTAATTTAGAAAAAATGTGTTTCTAAGCACAATTATTTTCTTGTGATTAACTGCTTTTTTAAAAAAGCCATTTTGGAGGATAGAAGCTACTAACTAAAAACTTATAAACAGTCTGATCTTTGTTTGAAATAAATTCTCGTGATGCACAGAAACAAATCTATTAAGGTGCTCAAGCTCTCATATATAAGTGAGACACAAAAACATTTCAGTGATAAGTGCTAAGCTGTGGAAAATGAAACAATTGAATTAGTGGCACACAAAACATACTATAAAGTTTACTGTTTCTAACAGAGTTTTAATAGAAGCTGAAAGTCAGACATCTTGAAATTTTCAGAACGTTGACCAGATATTCTGGGTTTGTAAGATTCGTGAAGCATGTTTGTTTGTTTCTTTTAAGCTTAACAACATTTTGAACTTTTACAGTATGTGATGGAATGCAGAGGAACTGTCAGGACTATATTAGGTTTCCAGTAACTGAAAAGAAAATTTTTTGTTGCTCCTTGTTTTGTCAGACTATCAACATTTTATATAAATAATTTAAAAACCTTTCTGTTAAGATTGTTTCCCAGAAATACATTTAACAAAATGAAGAAAGAAAGAATGCTAGTAAAACTAAATATTTTTCACAACATAGCAACATAACTGAGACTCTGGTTAATGTGTTCTCTCTGAAACGGTAGTTTACATTCAGCACTCCCTTGAGCAGAGCAGCATACTGCAAGGGACTGTACAGCATATATAAATGAGCATAATAACTAAACCCTCATAATTTTCCAGTCAAATCTTTGTAAGATTCCTTAAGTAATTCCAGCATATATTATTAGTAGAAAGTTTTGGTTTAGTGCAAAAATCCAAACACATAGACCTATGCACACCATTAAGATCTGCCAGAAGTGTAGAAACATGCTGAGGAATCAAAACATTTCCTTTCTGTCTAAACAGCATCAAAAATTAATATTTCTAAATCAGTCTTGTCTGGCTAAGATTTTTACAGTGCTGGGGAAAAAACCAGACCTTTCAAATAGATAAGCACATTATTACTTAGCATACTGAATTAGGGATCAGATACAAGAAAACTGCTGGGCAATGACTGAAGCACTACGTTTACGAGCTGAAATTGTAGAGGTCAGAGACATGATCTCCTGCTTCCCCATGTACTGCTTGACCTCTGATTCTCTGTGCAAGACAAATCCACCTAATTAATTCTTCCACCAATAACCAAAGGCTATGGTTTTGGTTATGGTAGAGCATCCTGCCTAGATTTAAAATCATGTAAGTTCATAAACTACCTACAATATTAGCAGGAATGCTTCTCAAAGTGCTAATTAGACTCACTATTAATAACTTGTATCCCACTGTCTAACTTAATATACTTTCAAACTCTGATCATTGGCAGTAAATACATAAGCGACCATCTGAATTCTGGCAGAATTCCTTTTCTTTTACTGCATACTGCAAAATCCCTCAGAGAGGAAAACCCAATGAGATCCACATATGTAAAGTCACTGTTCTTTCTAATGTGCGTATTACACACTCTCCAAACTACATAATTCACTATCCATCACACGCATTGATAGGGACAATATTCCTCCTGTTCCCAGATATACGCTACCTCCTCCCAAATGTACACTACGTGGTTAGGTAATTTATGCTTAGCACACCCACACATGCACACACACACACGCACACACACTTATTTATTAATTTATAAAAAAGGCATACAGAAAATTACACAGAAGATTTTAACTGTGGTATTTCCAAGACTCGCTGTAAAATCTTAACATTTAGAGAATGATTTTTAACAAGAAAATTCTGAGGATTCTTTAGCCAAAGAAAAAAACATAAAAGAAAAAAATAACAGCATGCCATTGTTTAGTCAACAGAGAGCTTTCTCCCTGGCCTTTGTGCATACATGCAGAAATTTCCTTCCAGGGAATAAGCTCTTCTAAACCATCATTGCTTTGCTCCTCTATTATATTTCTGAATCTTATTAAAACCGTTCCATACTATTCTCTACTATTGCAAACTAGAAAAAATGATGGAATTTTAAGAAATTATCTACTCAGGAAAATTTCCACTTAATGTACTGACATAAGAACATTACCACTGGAATACTGTCAAAATACTTGATTTAGTAGAATCCTGTGCATGTATACAAAATGTGTTTTTTAATGCTTGTATTGTATCCTTCCCAAATTAAAGCAAACTGAAATATACTTTATGCTGCTGATGCAAGAAAATATTCAAAAAGTGGTCAGAAAACTCTGAGAAGGAAGAGTGCCATTTTGTCAGCTCTTGAACACAAAATAACTGCTTCTATACAGTTCTTCTGTTCTTTTCCTTACACAGTTCTGTATCGCCTCAAAATATATCATGCAACTGTCAAAGAGTGCAAAATCAGTGATCCTCATGAAGTACTAAACAATGTGCTCCCCTTATGCAAATGTCTAAAGAAATAAGAGATGCACCTATTTGACTTCTCATGTTCTACCACCCATTTCAAATTTCTATTTGCCTACTCTTTCAAACTTTTAATGTGTATTTTAAAATCTGGAACCATAATTAACATGAGGAAAATTGAAGTGACTCATTTCTGGAAAGTACTTAACTTCTCTGCTCCTGCTAGCAAAAATTTTCTACAATATGTATGTCACTCAGACATCTAAATTTTAATTTTAAATGAAATTAAATATTTGATTTAAATTAGACTAAGGTTTCAATTGGTTGAAAATATTTTACAAAAAGTCCTTTGATACTTTTTTGAATACTATACTCCTATAATGAATAAACAATCAACTTTTACTAAAAAAATCTATTGATCCAACAAATTATTTAGGAAGATTTTATGATCCAGTCTATAAAGCAAAGCACAAAACAGACAAACCTTCTTAACACTGTAATTGTAGTTCTATTGATAATTATTTTATAATTACTATACTAAAACTAGTCCATAAAACAGACTCTAAGGCCATATTAGGTATGAACTAAATGCATAATTCCCTCTGCATAAATAGTAACACATTCAGTTATTTTCTCCTCTGTGCTTACATCAAAATCCAACAAAAGTTGAAAATGTCCCTATTACTTAATTGAGCACATCAATTAATGTCTAGAACAAAAATGGTTTACACTTAACTGAGTTTGTGAACACACACATTTAAGAATTATAAACTAACTTCTTGTGAATAATACTGATTAAACTTTTCTGGTTTTGTATATTTTCCTTTTGACACATACGTTCCCTTGTAATACTCAAGATAAGCAGATATTTTTCAGGATTTAAAATAGAAAAATCAGAGAATTTTAGTTTTAAATGATCATGAACTGATTATGCTTGTTTTTTTGCAGCTTCCTCCTTGTCTCTATTTATAATGACAATGGCAGCAAGAATTGAGAATGAGTGATCCTTTTATTTTCCACCCATTTCTCACTTCTAAATTCTCTTCCATCCTTGACTTAATTTCGTCAATAATATCCACTTAGTAATATAATGCAATATAGAGGCCCCTGGAGAGGGACTGAATGACAGCAATGTAGATAGAAGAGTTTAGTCTGGTCTAGTTAGCCATGATAAGACACAGGCTTAAGTATCTATGATGCTGTACTGGTACAGTAACACCATGCTAGTTACGTCCTGTGCACTGTATCTGTTTCTATGAAAAATCTCCCTCTATATATGAAAAACCACATGTATACATATTCATATTGGAGAAAGAATGTATATATTGTCACATTGCTACTTGAGGATGAAAGAAAAATTAAGCACTTGAAGAGGCAGACGAAGCCATGTGTGTTCTCTGGTTATGAGAAAGCAAACTGAGGATCTAGTTTTTGCATTTCAACTGTCCAATGAATACCTACAGAGAAGATGGAGACAATCTTTTCTCAGAAATGCACATCTAAGGAAAAAAAAGGAGCAACAGTTGCAAGTTGCAGCACAGGAAATTCTCACAAAGGATAAGGTAAAATATTCAGCATTGGAACAAGTGTCCAGAGAGGTGCTGGAATTTCCATCCTTAGGTTCAAAACTGAGGTCGCCCTGTACAACCTAATTTAAATATGAAGTTAGGCCTGCTCAAAGGCTTTGAACCACAGGACATGCAGAATTACCTTCCCACCAAACAATCTATATTTCTCTATGATTTTAAAATATTTCTATGTTTCTGTATGAAAAAAAGTGGAAAGCAACTAATGGAACATTGTAATTTCTCAGCTTTTCATGTATAGTTTTACTTGTTTCCCCTTTTAATGTTTTTATAAGTGTTATTTTACAAGATGCAGTTGCCATATGCTGAAGTTTTGATTAAGTTCCACTACTTAAAGGTGGAAAAGTTGGGGGTGACACACTTATTCAAGATACAGGTCTGTCAACAATTAGATTAGGAGGCCCCCAGTTTGGAAACACGTCTCCTGAAATACAAAAGACTAATAAAGGGAGTTGATCCATGAAGTCTTGGGGTTTTTTTTTTGATTAAATTATTTCCTTTTAGTCACATACATGTATGTGTAAACAATGATATATAAACTCAAATACACCCAGTTTAGTAAAAATGTAAAACATATATACAGTCTTGAAAAAATACTAGTATGAAATAATGAATAATATCTCTACTGGTGGTCATGAAAGAAGGTGAAAGCAAAAGTTATTTGAATTTTCAGTGAGATCAGAATTATACAATTGAATAGGAAATCAAATTAATTGTGAGAAATAAAGGTGCAACTCTTGAAAGTATTCAGACTGGACCTAACTTCACTTCCATTTTTAACCATTTGGTAAATAATCTTTGCTTTTACAGTTGTGAAGGTCAAGAGCTGTAAGAAGTTACAATGAATATTACAGTAAATGACACAAGGAATCTAATATTGCTTTCTTTTGACTAATGGAGTAGTATTTCAAAATTTTAAGAACTAGATTGCAAAGAAAAGCAGAGAATATGACATATATGACAATATGACATAGCGTGACTAATTCTGAATAATTAATATTGTTCACCTCTGGACAGAGATAAATAAAAGGTTCATGGTAAAACTTAGAACAGTCTACCATACTTCAGTAAAGTGGCTTTTTAAAAAATCTTCTTATGATTACACAAGTCACACATTCTGTGCTTATTCCCGAATAATACCAATTAAGTGGCATGGTCCAGATTAGAAATCATATTCGGTCATAGGGAAATGAAAAAGTGGAAATCATTGCCCTAGACAAAGAATAGGATATTTTACAACCTTATAGTATTGATACAAAGCAAAATCTTTTTTCTCCTACATATAAAGATTAACTGGAATGCTAGTCGCTGTTAAATGAGTAAATGTATCTACTTATGGAACTGTTATACAGGAAAACCTTGGGAATGTACTCGCTATGCAGACCTGGAGTGAAAATTTGAGCTTACAGAGAATATTTCTTTTTTCCATGGCTTTAAAGTGGAATCAGATTTCACTCTAACATTTTCATCTCACTATTTAATATTGCATTCTTTGCACATCTTTCCTCCTAACACTCTATATCAAATGCATGTTTTTGTTTATCATAATTTTTAACCAAAAAGTTTTTTCTTGAATATACATTAAAGCCTGTTGGATTAATATTCTCCAAATATTTGTTTGAATTTTTGAGCCAAACAAAAGTTAGTCTGTCTATTTAAAGTCTAATCTGAAAGACTTCAAAATAGCAAATTGTATGGAACTCAATCTGTTTATCTGAAAAGGATGAAAGTGTTTGTGCTCCATCTACATTTGAACTTTTGGTTCCACAGTGTCTAGGTATTTCAAAACAGAAGTTTACACCATTAAGACGTGCCACTCACGACAACTTAATCTGTTTTATGCTAATATCCATGATAAAAAGATAAATGAATGACTTGAAAAACTGGTAAAAATATATTTAAACACTAAACGACCACTACTACAAAAAGTGTCTCACAAAACTGAGATTTTGGGCACAAAAAGGTGATATTTATTTTTTTTTTTTTAAATCATTCAGTGCAAATATAGGGAAAAAGGCAACTAACTAAAAGGAATATTAGTTTGTTCCCTAACGGAACACAAGAAATTTCTTCTTTCATTTATTATGTCTGTCTCATCCCACTTCCATGGTAATCTGCTTAAGAGTACCTTAGCCAGCCAAACTCTGAAATAAATCCAATGCACCCTATAACACGAGCAGCTCTATTTAATATCGTTCAAATTATTTACATATGAAGGGCTGTGCTTGTCTGGATAGCTGGGCCCGATGCCTCTCTGGACTTGGTTTCTGATACTAACATCTGTTTCAGCTTTAGACTTTCACTGGTATTCTGCCAGCAGCCACAACTTTTTAATGGCTACAATAAACTACAGAGACTCATCAAATCTTTGTTGTACATGTTAAAATTATAACCTCTTCAATTAAAATTTGATTTAAAAATAAACTACTGAATTATCTGAAGAAAAAATTTGAAAGGGAATGTTTGAAAGAGAGACAATAAGAGTGATACTTCTTTTATTTAAACACAGAAACTAATCACAGGAATCCCTGCTAGAATTCTGCTGCATATTTCTGAGTGATAGAACATCAACATCTAAAAACATTTCCACAACCTGTTTTTATTTCAAATCTTTGCTGTTATTAACTTTATATGTTAATTGATTTGGTGGGGTTTCGAACACATCTCTTCAAAGAAGAATTTTGAAAAGAACTTCAATATAACAATTTTTTCTAGATTTTCTGTAAATATAAATGCACACAACTTGCAACTTTTATTTTAAGAGTTAGAGTAATTGCTTAGGTTTCCCTATCTGCTATCTGTGTCTTTCTGATGTAGAACAAATATGTGAATGTCACAGTCTCAGCATAGATCCTGCAAGACTAAGATGCATGACAGCAGGACTACATGCTGAAAAAGTACAAGATCAAACACAGATCATGTTTCTGCGCAAACTAGCCCAAAAGAGGGCAGGCCAAGGGTTTTACAGGGCCAAGTGATGAGAGGAGATAGAGCACTCGCTTATGCCCCTGTCTAAAAAAAATAACCGATACTTTCCTACCATTGTTAGCCTTTGAAATTATCCTGAAAATGGAAGTTATCTAATTCAGCAATTTAACTGTAAGGATAAGTTATTTTGTACTGCTTGTTACTGCTTTACATTGAAAAACAATAAAAAACAATCATCTTCTTCAACTCTGATTCTAAACAGACTTCCATTTTGATGCAGAGATGTAAATGTGAATGGTTTTATAGGCTTTTATGCAGAGTCTCTCCCTAAACTCTATTTTCTACACAAAACTGCTTCAGTAAAAGCAGTAACTTTTCCTCAACGAAAAAGACAGGCTTAAACTATTCAGTCATCATTTGCTGGATTTATTTTAGAAAGTGACATGAAGCACAAAATAAAATGAAACTGCTTGGAGCACTTATAGAACAACCCTTACTACTTATTTCCACTCAGTACCTTGATTGATAGATGAGTTGGGTTCCTGAGCCCCTCTTTATAATAAACATATTAAAATGTTTATTTTATGTCCCAGGGTGAAAATATTTTGAACTGGAGCTTTCCATTTCCCTTTGCTGTGCCTTGGCAAGCTGTGTTTTATTTCTACATTAATAGTACTCAACTCTTGTAGCTGTTAAATTGTTGTTATACAAGTACTGACGAAAGTATTTATGTTATGGAACTAACAGATATCTACAGTTAAACACAGTTCTGGAGAAGCCAGAGGAAAATTCACACATAACTATAGAAAATTTCAGAAAGATTATTTTAAGGGTCTTGATTGTAAAAGGGAGAATTGCTTTTCAGTATCTTTACTTTCATTTTTATTAAGCCATGAGTTTGGACTTCTTTTTATTTCTAATTTATGTGAGTAATTTGTACTGCAGTGTAAAAACTCTAAATGAGTCAACACTATAAACCTAATTAGCAATTAGAAAAGCTCATAAAGGTCACATATTAAATGGCACTTTGTTGTTAGCAGAACAAATGTGGAAGTTCCCAGTTACCTTCTAGATCTCTCTTCAGTTTCCTTAAGTCTTTTATTAGGTCTTCAAACTTAACTTGCGAGGCCTGGAAAAAATCCTGTGGTTCTGGTAAAGGAAAAGTACTCTTGTCTGTTCCTGCTTCCTAAACAAACAAACAAACAAACAAAATCACTATGAAAAGTGAACACATTTTCAGTGAAATATATTACTTTTTTTGAAATGTCATCTATGAAACACTATCATAAAACTACAAAAATAACATAAACTGTTCTTGTGAAAACAACATGTATACCACTCAAGATTTAATTCTGTCCATTCTGAGTGCTGAAACTTCAGTTTAGATGTTCTGAAGCAAACTGCTGAATTTAAACTGTGAAACAACACTGAATCCACAGCATTTCTGTTCACTTTCTATCAATAAGGGGTTAGATAAAGGATTAGAAGTTTCTTAAAAACAGTGAATGCCTATTTTAATACAATAAAAGACTGTACGTCAAAAGTTTGTATTTTCAGTCTCTCCCAATTCATTAAACAGATACATCCTTTATAAGCATGAATTGAAAACATTATTTACATATTTCCTGAAGTATTTTATGAAGGTAAAAATATACAGTTGAAGCTTTATGTGGCTAAATATATCATATTGGGATTCCTTAGTGCATACCTTATTTTTAGCACAATAACAAAAAAACCCAAAAGTAAAACAAAACAGGAAGTCCCAACAAGGTTCAAAGTAGTATCTCCAGTGGAAATTTAACAAGGTTATTAATGGTAGCAATATGACATTGCTGTGTATATTAGTGAGTTTCAAATACTACCCATGCACAGAGGAAAACTCACAGGTTGGACAACTAATTGTTTTGTTAACAGGAAACAATTTTATTACAAAGATATGAATATTCAAGGAGGAAAAAGTACAATGGATGATTATTACTCTAAGTCCATTTACTAACAAGAATATATCAATATCCTAAGTACTGAGAGACATTATAGGCTAGACAGAGTTGCTTTTGATATGAGGCTTTTTACAAGATGGACACCTAGGTTAAAATAATGACACATCATTTCCATGCTCATAAAATAAAAGAATGAAAGAAAAAAAAAAGAAAGAAACAAGTACAGAACTAGAACTACATATCTGCTAGTCTATTATCTCCTCTCTAGCTCAGGCCTAGGTGCTGTTCCACAGGCTCTTGACATACAGATCCTCCAGCGTCAGAGATCACAGAATGATTTGGATGGCTTGGGTTTGAAGGTGACCTTTAAACATTATGTAGTCCAACTCCCCTGCCACGAGCAGAAAAATGTGTTCACTTACTTTAGTCTTACTCCTGGAGAAAATGCTCATGACTACTAACTCATCAACTCAACATCCTTACATAAGAACTTAAGAAAAGAAAAAGAAAAAAACCCTACTTGTATTCAACCAGACAGAGGGCTGTGAAAAGTCACACCAGCTTTAGATTCAAAGACTTGGTACATCTTTAATCTCAAAATCAAGTAATTCCATATGTAAAATCAATTAATAGTGACATATTCATTTAAAAGACAATACTTCAAATTTTCCACTCAAAAATTTGGGCACTGCTAGTATCTGTCAAAAAGCCTCATAAATAACTTGCTCAAAGCAGCAGACACATATCTTCCCACATTTTCAACCTCTGACTTCATGCCCATATGCTGACTCATCTGTCTTTAAATACCAAACTGTCCTTGCATTCTCTCATGAGAGAGAAATCATGCTTCTGTCTTTAATTATTGCCACATCAGAACAAGAATTATGTTACAGTAACACCAGTACATAAGAAGACAGGACTGTAGTGACAGCCTGTCCAGTCTGCAATAGACACAGGCTGTTGCCTGCAGTGGTTAGTTCAACAGTTAATGTAAAATTGTCCAAAGACTTATCATAAAACCTACACCGAATTCCAGACCTATTCAGGTCCACAGCTATTATATTATAAAAAAGGAAAAGAAATTGGTTTTATTTTTCCATCAGAGCTACTGTATTCAAATCTTAAAAAAGCTAATACAAACCCTTTTACAATTTCCTAAAGAAACCTACTTTTGGAGAGGCTGATAGAGTAAATGAATCTTTTACCTTATCACAATGGCGTAGGTAATATATGACAACATAATCCACAAGATTAATACCATTATCCTAGGAAAAAAAATTATTAGAAATGGTTATTATTAAAACACTGTTTCACATGAGTGGTAATTGACTCTATTTCAAAATAATTATTATACTGCTATGAGAAACAGGACTCTCAATATCTTCATCTCTAGCATTACTGACAAAAAAAATCTATTTTTTACGATGCAGGCTTGATAGTACCAACACAGTATCTATAGTCTCTACTAGTTCTGTATATCAGATAAGAAAACATAAATTGAGAAATTGTCCCCACATGTTTTTAAATAATAAAAGGCATTATTGAATAATAATTTTAACTTAAATAGTATTAATTAACAATATTATTTCTTGAGCATAATATTAACTAAATATTACAGTCACCTCAAGTATATTTAGATTAACAGAATTTTTTGACTCCTCTAGTATCAATTAATCTATAATGAAGATCTGAAAGACGTATGGATATTTTGTGTATTTTACTCGAAAAACAAAACCAGAAAGCACATACCTAACAAGTATATTACTTGTCTTGTTACCTTATAAATATGAATTTTAATACTCATTTTGTAGAATCACCACATCCACAGCCCTACATATAACAACTATACACAACATCTTTCTATTTTGTTATGGGTTATTGGGTCAGCATAGCCCAGATGAACTAAAGTAAAAGTGTAAAACTGCAACTTATACCATTCAGGCTACTATTTCAGGTTATCATTCAACAACATAAACTAATCATAATACAGGGAATTGCATCTGAAATGTCTTTTAAGTTTTTTTGAATATGTCTTCATATTTTATATCAACAGGTATCAGGACAAACATTTGTGTGGGAACAATGCCTAACTTTATGTACAGAGCTGTCTCACCTATATTACAGACTGTAGCACAATATATTTTTTAATATCACATATACATCAGCAAAATTTTTAAATATGCAAGTCATTGCTGTCATGCTGACAAAGCCTCTCTGCTTGCATAATGGTTTTAGAAGATATCAAACCAAGGTGACTTATGAGTGCCAGATTGCCCTTTTAGAGTAAAATACATGTACTACTTTGGTTTAAAGAATATTTATAGAAAACAAAACACAGAGATTTTGAAGTGGTGAGCTAAATTTGTTAAAAAAAATCTGTATCAAAAGTATTGATAAAAACTGGCTATTCCCAAACAGGGAGTAATAGGACATACGAAGGTTACCTTAGAGTTCATATATACAAGACTCCGCATTCTTCTGCCTTGCCATTACATTCTACCAAGTATCTCTCAGGTGCAATTTATGCTGACCCCTTTGAGTTTTTATGCATTTTGGAGGTTAGTCTATACTAATAATACATTAATTTTGGCCACTAGGAAACTGCAAATACTGTAACTTTTTTGCTTGTTTTGCCAAGGAACAACACTTATACAATTATACTGTACATCTGTCACTCCTTTTCATGAATCATAATTTTGGAACATTCTGGCTAAATCCAGCCAAACTGAAAAGTCCCATGATAATTAAATTCTTAGAAGCTTATGTTCAGATAAAAGAATGAGACTAAAATTAGTATTTCAACTGAGAAAAGTCAGAAAAGCTCAGTTGTTTTACATTTTTATTCATGGCAACTGGCAAACCATTGAAAATCTGAGTACTGTGAAACTTGGCATGGTTCTTGTTTAGCTGTAGCTTGTACTGTGTCTCATTCATGCACTAGGACTGGAAGAAAACTGCCAATAGGAAACAACTGAACTACTGCAAAGAAGAGGAGAGAAAGAATTAGAAATAAAGAATCACAGAACTATTTAAGTTGGAAAAGACCTTTAAGATCATTCAGTTGAACTGTAAAACACTGCAAAATGCACAAATAAACACTGCAAAATCCACAGCTAAATCACGTCCCTACATATCCTTTAAACACCTCCAGTGATGGTGACTCAACCATTTCCCTGGGCAACCTCTTCCAAAGCTTGACAAGCATTTCAGTGAAGAAGTTTTTCCTAATATCCAATCTAATACTTACCTGGCACAACTTGAGGCCATTTCCTCTCATCCTATCACTTGCTACTTGGGAAAAGAAAGCACCACTCCCTTCACTACAACCTCCTTTCAGACAGTTGCAGAGACTGATAAGGTATCCCCTCAGCCTCCTCTGCTCCAGCCTAAACAGCCCCAGTTCCCTCAGACGTGCCTCGCAAGACTTGTTCTGTAAACCCTTCACCAGTTTTGTTACTCCTCTTTGGACATGCTTTAGCAGCTAATTGCTTTTAGGAGACAAAGGACTCAAATTCACTGGAAAAACTTAAATTAATAAAGTTGCTCACTGAATAAATCACTAAATATGCCTTCAGTCTTTGTTAATGATGGTATTCACTAACAGAACAAAAAGCTTCTAACAATGTCTGCTGCACAAGTGCATTCCTATGTACGTGGAGCATAACTGGGAACAACTTAAAATTCAAGAAAGCACTTCATGTAGGAAAGAGGAAGAATGTGAAAGAATAGGTTTTTATCTCATCCTCCAAATCTGCACCAGCATCAGCAGAAAATACCTCCTATTCTTTATTGCTTTCTATATCCATGTGGTATGTTTTAGTAAAGAATGACTTTGAGGAGTAGCAACTCCTCCCCCATCCTATTGAAATAAAGGAAATGTAACCACATCTTAAAAGGTGTCCAGAGTTTGTTTGAGCCCGATTTGATCCCAGTATGACTAATCAAAAACTTTCTAGATTGTCTCAATTTTTGACAAATTAAATTACTGCCACCTATTAGCATCTTCTCATGCACGCCGTTCCGAATTCATGCCCTACATCCATTTAACTGCCAATTAAAAAAGAATAAAAAAGACTGTAACTATCTTGTTGGGCCTGACACACCACAGAAAAGGATTAAAATCCTTTATATTACATCCTTTATCTAAAATTACTTCGGGAATAATCTACACTGAAGCTTTACTGATATTTTATTTTTCAATCTGATTTTTTCAAACATTTCACTTGGGTACAGCTACCTTAAAAGCAGAAAAAAAACCTAGGGACATTCACTGGAGAAGTCTTCAGCAGTCTGTGGTCTCTCACTTCTCTCTAAACTACTGTAATTAAGTCCCTACTAGTAAAAGAGACATGTAGAATTTCTTACATAAGATAATTATCCTAGTAGTACTGAATAGGAGAAAGTGGTGACTATGGAAATATGCACAGGTGCAGGCGACATGAAAAGTTGGGAGTAAAAAGCAAGAAAATGGTATGTAGTGCCTAGAACAGTAAGAAATAAGAAAATGGTAATTTTGACAGATGATGGAGTAAAAAAGTAAAAGATCAGTTGAGAAAAGTTATCTTTCATTAAAAACCAGTACTTACTCTGCTTTTGACATCCTTTAGTTTGGGTAGTATTTCCAAACCAAATCCATCAGCTTGACCTCGGGTCCTATTCCCGCCATTCATATAATTTCCAAAAGCCAGAATTAAACCTAAAATTTCCTTTACACTTTTCATGTTCAGCAAAGCCTGCAAAATGGATACTAGTTTGTAATTTCCATTAGCACAAAGTTCTAATCACTAACATAGGGAAGCTTTTTAAATTTTATTTTTGCTAGAGGTTTTACCTCTTGTATTTTTTTAACCCCGTAGGGAAATGAAGCTAAAACTGGTACAAGAATCAAATATTTAAGAGAAGAGTTTACTAGATTGTATCTGCACAAGGTAATATATTTCATTTAGTCTGTATGAAGTAAATTATAACGCATCATATACTATCTAGATAAAAAAAACATTAAAGGAAGAGTATTAAACATTTTAGAAGCCTTTCAAAATCTTACAGATGAAGTGCTTTATAATGAGTTTGCACATTGCACAGTCAAATGGTGATGTGCTGGTTTTGCTGCAGCTAGGTAAGGTTTGGACTGTCATATTCAATATGCTTTTCATTGGTCCTGCTGTTTGGAAATTCACATTTCTGGATCTATACTTAATGCAGATATACCAGGACTAAGGACTAATTTACAATGCCTCAAAACAGAAATCTAGAAACACAGTTGGGAAATAATTTATATATAAAGACATTTATCTTGCCATTTGCAAATTTGAAACCATGGGTCTAATTCTTAATTATGTAGTCATATATTACACATTGGATAAGTCAATTGTAGCGTCAGGTCCTCATAAGTAAACTGAGGGCAGTATTGTTTCCTCTCTCTCATACAAAACCGGTTCTGTATTTATGTGTTCTTGGGAAACGAAACACTAAGTAACTATTTATATTCTTGCAATACACAAAGAAACCCAAAGGGTATAACATGGGTACTTTGCTGTAGTAATGCTAATCAAAAGCTGATCTTCAAAGTAGAAAAAAAAAATAAAATACTATCCTAGCCAGAATGTTGTACCTTTAGGTCACTACTTAATTTATCTTTTAATTCTACTTTTCATGCTGTATTAAGAGTTAAAAGAAATGGATAGATACGAGGGAAAAGTAATAAGCTAATAAACATGATAGGCATCAATCAACAGTAATATGCAAAAAAGAAAAAATTGTAAGGCCCTGTACTAAGCTAGTCTGATATTTAATTTCTGTTTTATAGAGATTACCTTTAAAATAAAAATAAATTTTCCAATGAAGAGCATCACATACAACTAATCATCCATCTTTCCTCCTCCTTCTGTTCCTGTAAGTACCTATAATTTTTTTTTCCTGAAAAGCTAATAACCAGGTTTAAGATTCATCACTTATGATAAAAAAACTGCGAATACTTCAAAATATATTTATGTTTTCATTTACCTTTCATTAGGACTTACCTTGGAAACACGAGTTATGATATCAACTTTCCGGTGCACTGATGTTATCCCTTCAGAGAAAACTGACTGGAAGATAATGCACCGAGCTCGTTCTGTGAAGTTGGGGATCTGAGAGAGCTCATACAAAAATCTGGGGTAAGAGAGAGTATTAATGAATCTTTATATTCCTTACCTGTTGGGTACATGATGGATCAAAGCTGTAGTATCATGAAATATACAGGCAATCTTTCCTATTTTAAATCAAATCTGACAATATTTAAAATTGTTACATTGTTTATACTCAACATGTTAAGAAATCCTATTAATACAAAAAAATTCAAGACATTAATCATTACCACACAAATCCATTAATACACTATCACAACTGCCTCGTAATAAATAGAAGAATTGTAAAAGTAGATCATAGTTTAAAAAAAAAAAGTAAAGAGCTAGAGGAACACTATTTACTGTTTTCACTCATATGTTTTTGCTTCCCTTAAAAATGCACCCAGCAATACGGGATACATATTTCTACAAGGTTATTTCATAATATAAAACATCTGCCAAAAATTATCCTCTGATACTCAGCCTCGACCTTGTTTTACAAAGTTGCACCACACTTCCAATGATACAGCAGCATCTTCCATGGTAATGCACCTAGCCATACAATTAGCTGTAAAATACTTGCAGATTATACCCCTCTTCAGTCACCGTTCAGCAAAGTTAACAATTCTTTATCTGTTTTTTATCTGTTCTTATATGTACATTTTCCTCATGGGTCTATTCCACCTTTCTTCCTTTAACTGTTTGGTAAATAAAAATAAATAGGCAGATATTCAAGAAGTCCAGTTCTGATATCGCAAAATCAAAGTATCTCAAAGGCATGAGTAATTCCTCCCTTTTCTTCAATTCATAATGTAAGAGCTCAGCTAAATAATACAAGAAGCTTTAGCATTTTGTATACTAACAGGGATTTCACAATTTGCTTTGTAACTTTTAATTCTAATACATATGAACCTTGAATTCTTCTTAAATTTATTTTAATTATTTTAGCCAGTACAGCTGATTTCTCCAAATTATTTATTTTTCATATTAAATAACACCAATACCTTCAAATACATTTAGTAAATTCCTCATGTATGCAATGCTTTGCTGAATACATAAAAAGTCAGCAAAATCCACCTGTGGCTGCTATGAAATACTACATTTAATTGGAATATAATGTTTTTCCTTGTTTTTCTTTTCTTGCTCAATGAAAAAAAGTTGTGAGAGAAGGTTTGGGGAGGCCTGGCTTGGATCTTGTACTCAAGTAGTGGGAAAAAAAGAAATGCCAATCTGGTATTAATAAAAATGTTTCCTATTGGGCATGAATGGTATTGCCAGGAAAAAAAAAGAAGATACTTTGCACTTTGTGTGAGAGAAATAAAAGAAAAGCTAATTTCACTGAAGTTCCAACACAGATACAATCTAAAAGTTTAAATTTAAAAAGTCAACTAACACATATTTTTGCCTTCCCTTGAAAAAGGTAATGATCGCCTACACTCTGGTCATCACCAGATCCAGAACAAGTCCAGAGGAGCAATGAAGCTGGTGAACAGGCCTTATAAGAAACGGCTGAGAGAGCTGGAGTTGTTTAGCCTGGAGAAGAGGAGGCTGAGAGGAGACCTCATTGCTCTCTATAACTACCCGAGGGGAGGTTGTAGAGAGAAGGGTAACAGCCTCTTCTCCCAAATGACAGCTGAAAGGACAAGAGGAAATGGCCTCAAGCTCCACCAGGGGAGATTTAGGCTGGACATTAGGAAAAAAAATTTCACAGTAAGGGTCATTGGGCATTGGAACAGGCTGTCCAGGGAGGTGGTTGATTCACCTTCCCTGGAAGTGTTTAAGGCACGAGTGGACAAGGTGCTAAGGGTCATGGTTTAGCGTTTGATAGGAATGGTTGTACTTGATGATCCGGTGGGTCTCTTCCAACCTGGTTATTCTATGATTCTATGATCACAATACAATATAATTATACTCACAATTGAAAGAGCATCAGCATAAAAAGAAACTGTCTCCAGATTTTGGAATTCAAACTACTCAATGTAAACATCCAGACAGAAAACTTTTAACTGAAAATCGTCACAAAAGGGAATCTTAGGAACTGTAATATAAATGCAGTTTCTAAAGAGAAAGCTGTGAAGAGAATCTGTGGTTATCAAAGGTAGACAAAACTCTGAGAGAAAAGAATGTATTCAGATCACACATTTTTGCAATTTTAGTTTGAGAAACACCTGATAGTGAGTTAAAGTAATGATGTCATGATTGTGACATCACTTTGTGATGTGTTTCTTATTACTACAATTTTTATGGTATAGTGAACATCAAGAATTTGCTGTTCATCTCTGTGAGGTCCATTTCACTCCTTCTTTGCAGAAATTGTAAATAAAAAGTGTATTTCCTTGAGAACACTTTTATCCTACCAGAATCTTGGAGGACTTGAGAGTACTTTCAAGCTACCACGTTGTTAGTGTAACAGAACCTTCTTCCAGAAGATAGACAAAGAAGGCTGTTTCTATGGAGGTAAATTATTTATAAGTATAGATTTATCTGCATATAAATAAAAATCTAAGAAATACCCTTTTCAGGAAAAAGATGTATCTAAATTAATAAGCTTCTAACTAAGCCTGCAGGATTTAAAAGTAGTTTTTGGTTTTGACACTACTATTTTACTCTGAAGGATCAGGTGTAACTTCTTTATTTACAGTTCTTTACTTTCAGTTATGGAACAATCATAGCAGAAATTAAATGTTGTGTTTAATTAAGATCAACTTCTCTCCACTATAATTTACAAAACCAGACAAATGTTTATAGCTCTAGAGTTCTACAAGGTTTGTATTCTACAGAACACAAAGTGCATTAATATTTATTTCACTCATACAGCAGAGAGATTGCCAAAGATTCAAGCTCTGGGAAACATCAACTAGTTGCACAATGTATTCTTATGCCATAAGCCAATGCAATGAAAATCATGGATACTGGATGGAACAACAAGCTAGTATAAACACTTTACAGATACCTGTTTTCTTAAGTCTTACTCAGGAATGATGGCCACTTTCAATGAAGAGTAAGCATGTCATCTCCCAACATTAACTTATTCCCTAGCAGACAGTCACAAATGAGAACTTTGCTGCCTCATGTTAGGAGAAAGAGAATAAAAAAATCTGCTCTTCACCACTAACATTTTAATAGGAAAAAAAAGGTATGAAACTGCAATGTTTCTGACATCAATCAATTATATATCATCTCTGCTGATTCATTAGAGAGGCTTCCTCTACCCTTTCTTTACACCAAACACAGCACAAAAGACAAGAGGGAAAAGGAAGCAAGATGGCAGAGAGGCTTCAGACCAGGATGCTGCACTGTGATTGCAAGATGCTCATGGATTTTAATGATTTTCACATTGGTGTAAAGTTTATTACAACAGAAAGAGCAACACTTAAGCAATTTTTCACCCTGACAGTTGTCACTGCCCACAACAGCTGCAGGAGATGAACTGTGGAATCAGCCTTATAGGTCTTCATTTGGCATGACCAGAGTGTACATTATATCTTTGTCGCAGGACTCAGTTAAACCCTCATTTTGTGTAGTCTTTCAAGTTACTGACAACAAAAATTCATCTGACCCTGCTTTATGACAAATTAATTTAGAACTAAAAGCTATGGATAAGCCTTTTACAACTGTGGGAATGGGCACAGAAATCTTTATTGATTCAAGGCTACGTATTTTATCAGTTGTCATTGTCCAAGTTAATACAGTAAAATCTGTCATGTCTGAAAAAAAGTTACATGATAAAAGCAAAGTTCATATCATGCCATGAAATATACAAAAACTTAAAAATTAGCTACCAAAAATTATGTATCAAGATCATTTCTAACATATCAGCAAAGGACTATGATATGATAAAATGATAAAATACTACGAAAAAAACCTCAAAACCCTTACTGTTCTGGTTTATCTAGAAGCTTCAGTTCCTCCTCTTTGGAAGTCTGATAATATTGTTTGATTTTCTCCAGTTCATCCTTCTGAGCTCTCTGTGTGAATGAATATAAAGTAATAAGTAATTAATAACAAATTAATAAATTACTAGTTTACCTGTTTGTCCGCAAGTCACAATTATATTTCTTCTTGGAAAACTTTTAGACTATGCAAAAAGAGTGAAGTATAAACACTCATGACAAATTCCTTCAGTGCCTTGCAGTGCCATTTACTACCAACATCCAAAAACTACGGCACCCTTATAGAGCACAGCACTGCAAATACTTTTAAAGCATGCTCTCACAGTTTAGGTCAGAGGGGTGGCTTTGGTAACTCTACATCAAAGTGTAAACATATTCTTTCATGCAACTTTCAAGTCCCACACTTGATGAATGCTGCATACTTAGTCTACAGAGCAATTTGGCTAAGGACAGCAATGCACTAGCCCGAGTCAACTGATTTAGCCTTACACCTTGACTTAGAAAAATTCAGCATGCTAGGCCTTAAGTAAGCACAGTATCTTTCAGGCAGAGAACACTACAAGATGTTATACCTTTTGTAACATTTTAAACTGATTCCAAAGATACTCCACTCTTCTAAATTTCTGACATTTGACAACTAAGCCAGTCAGAGAAATAAGCATGACAATGGGCACATTTTGTTACCTATATTATTACTGTTAAATTCCCTGAAGATTTTTTCTATATAACATCTGATTTCAAAATGGCAACATAATATAAAACTTTACTTCTTCATCTGAAATACTATGATGATTAACCACAGCTTTACCCCAGCTTACTTACATTTTCATATAGTGCTTCCAGTGTTTCCAGATCTACGATGGAGTCATCAACACATAGTATAGCTGTATAGAATACAATCACATATTAGACGCTGGAAAACTTAAATTTCAATTGTCTTTTCTGAGAAACGTACTGAAGAGATCTGACCTAGCTAAAGGACATATTGATATCCTGTTAATATTTTATTATTTTCTTCATTATATTTTTGTTCTGACTTTAAGTCACAGTAAGTCTCAAGCAA
The DNA here is from genome assembly GCA_033558105.1 of Coccyzus lansbergi. NCBI lineage: Eukaryota > Metazoa > Chordata > Aves > Cuculiformes > Coccyzidae > Coccyzus > Coccyzus lansbergi. The sequence continues at coordinate 810,881 of JAUMJK010000118.1, forward strand.
GAACTTACTGTAAACTCTTTCCCAGGAGAATGGAGTTCTACTTTTCCTCTCTAATATACTCAGCAGTCAGACATATGACCTGTCAGGTACTAAGCATATTGCATAGCTGGTTGTGCAGGAGAACATGAGAACAATTGATACCAGACAAAGAGCAGCTCAGATTTCATGGCAGCTTAGAGGGCTAGATAGGAAGCAATTGTGAGCCAGGGTATTTAGAGGTAACCCTATGTGTGTGGGAGATCAGAGAGATAAGAAAAGAGGAAGACATGAAAACAGGGAGATGTACTTGCCTTGGGACTAGAAGTATTGGGAAGAAGATAGGTAGACAAGCTTGCAACGTTTGCAAGTTGCAAATTTGCAAGCAGGAAGTGTGCTATAGGTTTTTAATGTATCTTCGTAGACCAGCTCACATTTGAGTTAGCTTTATCCACTATAAAACTACACGACAATTTTCCAACAAATACTCTTAAACAGCACACAGAGGCACCTAAAATATCCTGTTCAGTGATTAATTATGCCTCATTACCAAAAATGAAAAGTCTCAAAATGTTTTCTGTCTTGGTTCCAAATATTACTATGTTCAGAATATATGGTATTAGGTATTTCCTACCTCTGCAAATCCCGTTATAATTTGATAAAATATTTGGACTGTTCTGAAAACTAAATAGGACTGGTTTATGATGCTTTCTAATGCTCTCTAATGTTAAATTCCACTAAACTTAGAGGTGCACAATGGAATAGAAATAACTTTGTAAGTTCAATTTTTCTAAAAACAGCATTTCATCAAGATTCATGCTAGTACTGGACACAATTTCTGAACTCCTCACTCACATTTAATAGCTACTGGGAACATTAATCCCAAAAGAATCAAGCTTAAGGCCTCTACTAGTTTTCTACATAACCAGTGACTCATCATTAAGTAGTATCTGATAACTTTTAATTTCAACTGTATTATACTCCTTCAAAGGAAATTTGACTGCTTGTGAATTTAGAAGATTTTAAAAGCTCTTGCTGCATTTGGAAACCATATTTAAAGGGGACGAGGCACACATCTTTAAATAATTACTTAAAAGCAATAAGCTTTTGCTTGCTCTTCCACCTACCCCATGATTTTACATTGCGAAATTAACCAGCAGGCTAGTAAATTTTCTCTCTTTGGCAGGCTAATTAATTTTGTTAGAGGGTTCAATGACATTTAAAATGCTTTAAAATTTTGCCTCTCAATTATGATTCCATCTGTTGACATTACACCTTGATGAAAAATTATATGGATGAAGACAGTATTTGTGAAAAGCAACATCTATGACTATTTTTGTCAATCTGGAAAGAAAAAAAAAAATCTCAAGACTGTAACCGAATATAAAACATGAACAACGGAGCTTGAAAAAAAATCTTTGTTTGAAGAATAATCATAAGTGATTAAATCTGTGAGATCATCTTTTGGTTCTTGCAGGACAGTTCCATGAGTTGCATTACCTTCTGTATTATCCAATGAAATGTCAAAAGAATCTAATAGATTGGAAAATATTTGAAAAATTTGTTTCACAGTCCAATATATTTAAGTATTAAGATTTTAAAACACACATATTGAGTTCTAAAATTTCCCCTTGTGGTTTCATTTTCATCCTATTTTGGAATATTCTGAAATCTGCTTACAAGAAAAAATGTATTTATCCAGAGTTATCTAGTACTGGAGGTAATTTAAACTTCAAAACATGGAACTAATAATAGATTACTTTTTTAGATCCAGAACTATTATAATGAGAGTAAGTAGTTTGAAAAAAAGGAATATCAGGACTTGTTCATTTAGCTGAATTTTCAGTGAGAGATTTGTCACTAAAATAGGCCCCAAAATCAAAAAGTGTTTTTTAGTCTTAATCACCTGATCCAGCTGGAGGTGTCCCTGCTTAAGGCAGGAGGGTTGGAATTAGATGATATTTAAGGTCCCTTCCAACTCAAACCATTCTTCTTATCAGTGTTTCTGTACTCAACACCAGTTCTAACAAACCAACATTGTTTTCGAGTGACGTGATAAAGGAAAAAAAAATTGAGATTAAACTAACAATAATCTCTGGATGAACATAATTGTAATGGAATTAATTATTTTCTCTTTTGGACAAGTATGTGATCGTATCTAAGTACTAAGAAAGTATTTTCTGATTTTCTTGATATGCAACCTGTCCTGCTATTATTGGCAATTTCCATGCAAGCAGTTATGGACACTGGTCCATTTTTATAAAGGAAGCATTGCTTTTGAAAAGCTTGAATAAATCTATGAATTCACAGGTGCCTTAGTATTGTTCATATTCTTAAAAGAAAGCATGTGCAATACTTTGACAGTATGTTTGTGTAAATTATCTTGAATTGGGGTAGTTGAAAAACCACCATTACACTAGATCAAAGAAATTAATTATTTTACATTTTACTTAAAGAGTTACAAGAAACAAAAGTATCTTAATTTTCTTGTGAAAAACAAAATCCAGTTTTAATCATATGCATAATAACATTAATAAAATTATTAAAAACCTTGATAAGTTTTTCAAAACACTCTTTCTCATACAATGAATTTAACTGTGATAATTTATTGCATTACATCTTATTATATCAAGACTCACATAAGTGTAAGTAATTAATATAGGTGAAGTATCATAAATCTAAAAAAGAGGCTTCAAAACAATTAATAGCTATTACAATATCAATCACCATTGGTGGTTTTTACTTTTATCTTGCTTTCTAGTTAGCTGTCTTTCTTACACTGTCAGTTCAGTTAGAATATTTCACCTACACCTCACAATATGTCGAAAGGAAGTAGACTCATGCTGTGAAAAGCTGGTAATTTTATTGGGTTCCTCTGCCTTTAAAAAATCTGTTACTTGGCCAAGTCTGGTTTCTGAGATCCTTTTTTTCAGGGAAATTGAGGCAAACATTTTTATGTGGCCTATGGTGTCTGCTCACAACAAGAATTTATATACACAAGGATCATTAGCGCAGGGTTGCACCCATTAGGATATAATAACCGTCAGCTAGGACAAAAAACAGATCAGCATCATGCATTCAAATTAACAGGCACACATAAAAATACTTGCCAAGTACAATTCACAAACTAAGAGTATTGCTTTGAATATAAACTTGTACCAAAGGTTACAACCAGCTTAAATACCAACAGTCTTAAGGCTAACTGATATACAGCCCCACTCCTACTGAACACATTTCAGTTCAATCAAGATTGAAGTCCTGCTGACAGATCTCACACATACTCAACAGTATCAAACCACTTAGGGTGACAATTAAACTACAAAATATGAAGAAATCACCTTAACTGCGCCTGAATGATAAAACTCAAAGATCTTATTTAAATAAAAGAGGCTTGCCAAAGGTATATTTACTTGACCTGGAAGTACTTAATTGTTTTATGTAGTACATTCTGTTGAGTAAAGCTTGATGTAATGGGAACATGAAGCCTGTCACTGGGAAACTGATATTAAATTGTGACCGATACAGTCAATTAGAAAATGACAAAGACTGTTAAACACAAATCTCTACTTGGCAAAACTGCCTAGAATATCAAATTGCTTTTGTTTATAAAATGACAAATTGGTTATGTTCTAAACTTATTTAAAGTTTTTCTCCAGTATTTAACTATCATGCAACAACAACAAAAAAATCCCATTAAGATACATTAAAATATATATTACAGAGAAGCACCATGTATGCTAAAAAGCCTAAGAAACTCCCACAAGAAATCATGAGCAAAAGACTCCAGCACTAATGTTAACATACCCACATCAGGCTGGGTGCTCCAGGCAGATTTAAAAAAGCATATGTTCTAAATTTACCAAAACAAAGAAAAAAGCTTTTAAAGAAAACTGTTTCCCAGCTTCTGAGATGGGCATGCAACTACTTCAATACTTCATACACAGTACACAGAATATATAATTTGCACACATGGAATAATCTGCATAGGCGGAAAAGTCACTCAACATTGGAATAACAGTTTTTAAACCTTTAGAATATATACTTCTACCCTGTGAAATATTTTATTTGAAACCTCAATAAAATCTTTTTACATAGTGTGAGGAAGAAATATTCCAAAGCATTTATCTTTACCCAGAAGTGTTTCCAAAATATAATGGAGAAAGGAACTGTGAGACTATTTGTGCTGCAAGATATGGTTAAAACACAGCCTGGTATTCAGAAATTCTGAGCACACCAAGGTCTGAAGACAAGAGGTGCTTAGGAATAGTTTGCCTTAAATACATAAAACAGTCTTTCAGATGCTAAAAAGGTATCTGGTTAGCAAAGATATTCTTTGCTAAAGCTCAGAGATGCCATAAACCATAAATTACACTGAGAAAATGCAAATCCATTTATATAACTTCTACAGCCTCTCATTAGAGAAAGGCCACACAGAAATCCCAGGGTAATTATCATAGAATCATAGAATAATTAGGTTGAAAAAGACCTCTAAGATCATCAAGTCCAGCTGTCAGCCCAACACCGCCATGCCTACTAAACCACATCCCGAAGCACCACATCTAAACTTTTTTTGAACACCTCCAGGGATGATGACTCCCCTGGGCAGCTTGTTCCAATGCTTCAGCATTCTTTCAGTAAAGAATTTTTTTCTACTATTTAATCTAAACCTCCCCTGACACAACCTGAGGCCATTTCATCTCGGTCTATCACTTGTTACTCAGAAAAAGAGACCAACACCCACCTCACTACAACCTCCTTTCAGATTGTTATAGAGAGTAATACGGTCTCATTGGAACCTCCTCTCCTCCAGACTAAATAGCTCCAGGTCCCTCACCCACTCCTAAAGAATGCTGTGGGAAATGTAACCAAAGGCTTTACTGAAGTTGAGGTAAATAACATCTTTCCCTCATCCACTAGGCAGGTCATCTGGTCACAGAAGGACATCATGTTGTGTAAGCAGGACCAGCTTTTCACGAACCCATGCTGGCTGACCCTGATCCCCTGGTTGTCTTGCAGATGCATGATGAGCGCACTCAAGATGAAGAGCTCCATAATCTTGTGAGGTACCAAGGTCAGGCTGACAGGTCTGTAGTTCCCTGCATCCTCCTTCTTGCAGTCCTTATTATAGATGGGCATCATATTGGCAAGTCTCTAGTCATCTGGGACCTCCCCTGTTTTAAGCAGGACTGATGATAAATGATGGCGAGTGGCTTGGCAAGCTCCTCCAACAGCTCCCTCGGTACTCTTGGGTGTTACCCATCAGCCTTATAGACTTGTGTGTGTCCAAGTGGTATAGCATGCTGATAACTTCTAACTCCTGATTTATCATAGAATTATACAATCATAAAATAGTTTGGGTTGGAAGGGACCTTAAAGATCATCCACATCCAAATTCCTGTGGGATGGACAGGGACATATCCCACTAGATCATGCCACCCAAGGCCCCATCCACCCTGGCCTTGAACACCTCCAGGGATTGGGCAGCCACAACTTCCCTGGGCAACCTGTTCCAGTGCCTCACCACCCTCATTGTGAAGAAGTTCCTCCTTATGCCTAGTCTAAATCTGCCCCGCTACAGTTTATAGCCATTTACCCTAATCCTATCAGTAAAAGCATTTGCAAAGTTTATGGAGGGCTTATTCTACACTGGAGTGCCATTTCAAAGCTTTTTCCTATCAAGTCTGTTTTTATCCCCTTCCCCCTTCACATCTAGTTTAAAGCTCTATCAATGACCCCTGCTAGCTTCTTGGTAATTGTCCCTAATGGACAAGTGTACACCATCCTTGGACATAAAGCCTGGTGATGTGCAGGCCAACCTATGACCAAAGAACCCAATTTTTTTTCCTCACACCAGGCTCAGAGCCAGGTATTTATTTCCTGACTTTTCCTACTCTTTCTCTCATCATTTGCCTTCTATGACAAAGTGACTTGGCTGCTGGATGAGGGAAAGGCTGTAGATATGGTCTTCCTGGACTTCAGCAAAGCCTTTGACACAGTTCCTCACAGCATCCTGCTACAGAAACTGTCAGCCACTGGCCTGGACAGACGCACACTCTCCTGGGTGGAAAACTGGTTGGATGGCTGGGCCCAGAGGGTGGTGGTAAATGGTGTTAAAACCAGCTGGAGGCCAGATACAAATGGGTTTCCCCAAGGCTCAGTGCTGGGTCCAGCCTTGTTCCATGTCTTCATCAATGACCTGGATGAAGGCATTGAGTGCACGCTTAGCAAGTTTGCAAGTTTGCAGCTGGGTGGAAGTGTCGATCTGCTGGAGGGTAGGGAGGCTCTGCAAAGGGATCTGAACAGGCTGAACCTCTGGGCTGAGTACAATGGCGTGAGGTTTAACACGGCCAAATGCTGGGTCCTGCACTTGGGGCACAAAAACCCTATGCAGAGTTACAGACTAGGAGAAGTCTGTCTAGAAAGCTGCCTGGAGGAGAGGGACCTGAGGGTGTTGGTTGACAGCTGACTGAACATGAGCCAACAGTGTGCCCAGGCGGCCAAGAAGGTAAATGGCATCCTAGCTTGTATCAGAAACGGTGTGACCAGCAGGTCCAGGGAGGTTATTCTCCCTTTGTACTCAGCACTGGTGAGGATGCTCCTTGAATCCTGTGTGCAGTTCTGGGCCCCTCAGCACAAGAAGGATGTTGAGGCTCTGGAGTGAGTACAGAGAAGACCGACGAGGCTGGTGAAGGGGCTGGAGAACAGGCCCTGTGAGGAATGGCTGAGAGAGCTGGGGTTGTTTAGCCAGGAGAAGAGGGGGCTGAGAGGAGACCTCATTGCTCTCTACAACTACCTGAAAGGAGGTTGTAGAGAGAAGGGAGCTGGCCTCTTCTCCCAAGTGACAGGGGACAAGACAAGAGGGAATGGCCTCAAGCTCCACCATGGGAGATTTAGGCTGGACATTAGGAAAAAAAATTTTCACAGAAAGGGTCATTGGGCACTGGAACAGGGTGCCCAGGGAGGTGGTTGATTCACCTTCCCTGGAAGTGTTTAAGGCACCGGTGGACAAGGTCCTGAGGGGCATGGTTTAGTGTTCGATAGGAATGGTTTGAATCGATAATCTGGAGGTTCTCTTCCAACCTGGTGATTCTATGATTCTCTGTAGCTGGAATGACAGATGAGAACACTATCTGGGCATCCAATCACTTCACCATATGCCCCAAGGCCCTCAAATCTCTTTTAATTGCCCTTGGGTTTCTTGTTGGGATTTCATTACTGACTATCTGGAAAATCAATATGGAATAATAATCCGTGGGCCTGACTGGAATTGGGAGTTTTGTTTCTATATCTCTAACCAAGGCCCCAAGTAGGCAGCAGACTTCCCTAGGTTATGGATCAAAGTCTGCAGATTGGGCCTTTCATTCCCTTCAGACAGGAGTCTCCTATGACAATAACATGTCTTTTCCTCTTAACAGAGGCCATTTTGATGGATAGCTTCGGGTGTCTTAACCTTGGGAAAATTTCTAGGCTGAGAAACCCATCATCCTTACTAAGGTTTGATTACACTTGCAGAGCTTCGTATCTGCTGTGCAAGGGAACCTTGGAGGCTGAGGTTGGCACACAGAGACATACCAGCCGTGCCAGGCAGGAACTTGCTGCCATTCCCCTCTATCTCCTACATTTTAATCCTCAGCTGAATGGAGAGAGGTTGGGAAGTCCTCTGTGGCATGAGGCACAAAGCTGCTAAACTCTCCTGCAGAATGTCCATCCTTCCTGGACGCCTTTGCCCTTCAGCATTGTCTCTCACTCAACCAGTGTGTCCTGAACAGGCTAAGGTCTGTCCCCTGGGAAGTGCATGGCAGTGGTTTTGCTGATCCCCATCTCCTTACTTCATCAAGAATAGAGAACCGTATCATTTCAGAGTCACTAAGCCCAACCAACTGCCTCCAACCACCACACCTCACATACATGAGAAACAATATAGAATTTGAATGATTATTGGACCGTTCATCTCTTAGGGTTAGTTAATCTGTTCTTCATATTCTTGCAATTATTTACTCCAATGTATTGACAATGGAGAGTAAATCACAAAGTTGAAGAACGTATATCAAACACTTTTCAACTGGTTGACTGACATTGTATAACAGTATCATAATTGTGTTCTTTCTAGAAAGTTGGCCCCATCCTACAATGCCACAAAAACAATTCTCATGCAAAGAGGCATGATAGTTACCTGCATTGCTCATCATCAGATTAGCATTACTGTGACAACAAAATAAAAACATATTCCATATTTGAAGAGCAACCAAAAATATCAATACTGAAGATAAATCTATAAAAGCAGACAGCAAGACCTAGGCTTTTTAACAAAATCAATTCTAATACATCCCAGCTAAGTGTGATCAAATGCATTTCTCTATTATTTTCAAATCATATTGTGCCTCTGCATAGGAAAATTATACTGCTAGTGAACACAAGAATGTTCCAAATGAACAACAAACATACAAGGTCCTCATATGTGCTATATTACAGGTTGGCCAGTGCTGCTTTGATTTAATATATGGAATCTTGGACATTATATTTAATTGCCTAAGGCATAGGAATGAAACAAACCCAACTATATTAGCAGCAGAAATAATCTCAATGCCAAGGATCAGCACTGAATTCTCTCCTTTACCATATAGGCTAAGTTCTGTCAGCATTGCACTGCTACAAGGCTGAACTTTTGACTTTGTAAATGTACAAGCAAAATCTGCAGATGTCCTGCACGGAACATTATGGCACTTTATTGCCACAAACAGTGTGACAAGCTATAAAGTGTGCATCTGGTGTCATCTACTGCATCTCACAGATTTGGTCCCAAGGAAAACATACCAGTGCAAGAGACCACCTAGTTAATGCAAAGACAGGAATTAGATAGGAATCAGGGATATTAAAAGAGTAAACTATTTCCAACTATGTACAAAAGCAGAACTTGTGGAGTCCAATACTTTGTGGCAAAATGCAAGAACTTCAGAGATACAAAGGGATCTAGGAGAATCACCCTTTTGGACATAAGTTTGCACATTTTATCTACATTTCATTTTCTGTAATTAAAACTTGTTTTCATCTGAGCTGCCCCAGAATTTTGCCATTTTACTCTTTAACAAAGATCTCAGTAGTTCATGGGAAGGCAACACAGATAACAATGCAGGAAAGAGTATTATTCTGCTATTGCTAGTTACTATATTAGGAACCGTCTGAGGGATTGGAATGTCACCCTGTAAAGAGTTGGGATGTGTGCCCACAGAGGGTCTTTGCATACAGTTGTAATCAGCATTTCACAGTAGAAACAGAACTGAAACACCTTCCAGTACAGTGAGTTGTAATTCTTCAACAGCAAAGCCACACAAATAGTCTTGAGGCACATTTGTCTCTAGCCGTACTATTTCAGCTGAACGATGATGGATAAATTAAGAGAAATGTATTGATGTGAAATGGAGATTACTTCCCTAAGTTTTTCCTGTTATAGTATGTTCTTTACCTAACTAGCAGCTGAACTCCGCCATTCCTCATCTTTTCTTCATAAAAGTTTTTAAAAAACTCAGAGAAGCCTTGAAAATATTACCTATGCACAATCTGATTATTGCTATTTGATTTTTAAACATAAATACAGATTCCATATAGCATACTGAGACAGACAGATTTTCTGCCTGCTTCTTTTGCTCAGGAAATTAATACTACTAATAGTGGTCTAATAAAAAACTGTACTACCAGCTTCACTACTATATTCACCAGTAAAATATCTTAGTTTTCTCAGAACACAGAGCACCTAGCATTTCTTATCCTCTCCCACCTACCACAAACCTGAGTAATAGGACAGGTGCAGTATGGCAATGTTAACTATCCCTCTGTACCATATAACACAAATATTAGCTAAAACAATTATTGAGTTTTATATTGATTTCTCCCTAGACTGTACTCAGACACAGTAAAAATTTAAAATTCTCTGTGAGGAATGATCTTTACTCTCTCAAACAAACATATGTGGGAGACTCCCTTCCTGAAGTGTGGCTGGCTCATTATCAAATACAAACTGTATTTTATCAAATACAAACTGAAACATCTGGGTGCCAGATACAGTCACTTGCTTGTTTAGCACTGCTGAGCTATCTACAGAATATGCTGTTAAGTTACGTACTTCGATTTGAGAGGTTGATCCTATAGATGGAGAAATCCCAGACTATTTTTACAAAGGATGTAAATTTTCTTGTGATTACTTTTGTTCTGTCTTTTGTTCTCTATGATTTTGCATCCATCTGTATGTTTAAGGCAGTTCATCTGAGGACAGTCTTTCTATATCTGTATTTCTGTAACTGCTACTTGACGTAGAGTAAGTAGTACACTAGATATAGACAGTTAATTCATTTATACATGGCTTTTCAACACACAGGGTCAGAAAAACGTGAAATAAAATTAGATATACTTTCTTTTGCTTTAAGTTTCTTCATTCTCTGTTGCATGCTGCCAAAGACTATTTTTTCTCTGTCTTTCACATACTGAACTATGGAAGGAAATTGGATTGAAAAAAGGGATGAGTGCCTAATTTTCATGTTTCTTGGAGGCGGCTATTTGTAACTTCACTTTGTAAAACAAAAACAAAAAAAGAACTCTGACATTCATCAATCAATGATCATATGCTTTTTTTGGTTGTGCTATTTAGCTTATTGTGATTTTTTCTCATCAAGTTACATTAACTATGAGACTGTGTCTGCTGATAGGCAGGACTGCACACACACCTTTAATTTAAACAAAATATTAGGGAATAAACACAGACTTAAAGAGAAATGCTAAAAGAGGAACAAGTATAATTCTACTGTTCATCGTAGTATACATTTCTAAAGATTTTTTTCACAGAAAAAATGTTTTCCCCAAGTCTGGTGAACTGACTTTTTCCCCCCCCAGATAGTCTCTGCACACAGATCTTTATTGGAGTCACTCATCCTGCTTTGTAATGTATTTCCCCAAAAAGGTTCCTCTAACAGTGTTCCCAAATCCCAATTTTATCTCATAGCTGTTTCCATAAGCAAGAGACAGCATATCGTATGCTGTCTTGAGCAACACATGTGGTGACAGGCCAGACATTTGCTACCTCAGAAGTGAGAGGGTGATGAGTTATAAGCTTTTCTTCAGTGACAGCACTTGTTTTGGTCTCTCTCTTCTACCAGCACTCTAATTTTTGTTAAACTTGTAGGACTACATTAGCTATGTCTACAACTGCAAGTAGCACAGTCTTTAGAAACGCATTTCTAGACAGCAGCAGCTGGTATTGAGGATCCAGTGTTCACAGTACAGATGTTTCAGGGAGTTTCAACTATCTCTCATGTGATCCTGTGGAATTTAAAACCCGTTATAGGTGGAGACTGCTGGCATGTTCCTAGAGCACATCTTCTGGTTTAATCTAATTCTGAACAATTTCAGTGCACTCTGAGACTGCTCTGCAATGCAAACACAGCAAATGGGACAACTGGTAGATTTGATTTGTAAGTGCACTGCTGATTCAAGCCAGACTGCTAGTGTATACATATCCAACATCTGACTTATTCTTTTCTCTTATAATTGGTATAAATTAGCCAGAGGATTTCAAAAGCTGTACAGCAAACAACTGAGAGACAGATGTTCTATTTTAGTAGAACATCATGTAATGCAAAATAAAAAGTCACAAAAACATCTCTCAAGATACTTAATACTACCCAGTTTTTATAATGCACTTTCTATCCTATCCTATGCTGCTGTAATTCCTGCTGGCAAATTATTCAGACCTTTAGTAACAGCAGTTGTTTTCCATCTCATTCTGATACCTTTCACACAATGCTGGCAGGCAGAAAGTTATTCCTTCTTTTCGTTGTTTCCCTCTACCCCAAGAGACATCTGTAAGCTCTTGTGATTTTAAAGTACTAGATGCTCAAAGACTCTTCTGAAATGAGTAATAATCAACGCCAGCAGCATCTCAACACCCTACCCAGTATTTGTATGTGACGGAGGGAAAACAATAGGAAAAAAGGCAACATCAAGTTGAATTCTTCCAGCAGTTGTTTTAAATCGTGAATATTTTCCTTTTTTTAATGTGAAAAAGAAATAAACAATATCCTTAAACAATACTTTTTAAATCCAGAAAATAAGCAGAATCTGAATTACCCCAGTGTTCTGAAAAATCTGTATTTCGGTAGAGCTTTATTGGCAAACTCAGATAATTTCGACCAGTAATGGAATTTGTACACTGAGTAGCCCTGTGCTTTGAAAAATGCCATCCATTCTGATTTCTATGCAGTAGTTACACCATTTTGGGATGTGCTTTTTATACTGGCTATGAAGCAAAATTTAAACATTCAGCAAATACTGACTATATGTTTGAAGCCCAAAAGATTTATATATAAGCTCTCCATTTAATTTCTGTCAGTGGAGGACTTGCTTAAGAAAAAAAGAGGGAACTGTAAGGAAGAAATACGAAACAATTCTGAGAAAACAATTTACTGAAAGTGAAATGCAAACCGAAATTATACATAAGGAGTTGTACCTAAATTCAGTTCTCATTATTTAGGTGAAACTTTTACATATTCTAGAATATACTGCAAGAATGATTCTTCTTATATCTTTTAGATGACTACATTCAAAGCATATTCTATATTGCACGAGATTCTATGAAGGGACATATGAGAAAAAGGCCATGCAAATATGATATATTAAGTGTAAGAAACACTTACCTTGTTGAATATCCTTCATCTCCAAGTGCAAACTGGATATTAAAATCCCTACAGTTTGAGATCGTTTTCCATCCAGCAGTTTGATAATCTAGAAAGATGATGCAAAATGATCTGCGATCAAATGAACAGTCTACAAAGGATCAATTCACATTAAAGACAGAAGCTGGTAAGTGAAGTCAATTCAATGTATCTACAAACACGAAACCTTTTTACTAACTAAATGTGGCAGTAAAAAAGTTCATCTTATCTCTATGTTCTGCACCTTAACAAACTGCTGATAAACATTAAATTGCTGATAAACACTAAGCTGGGTGGAAGTGTTGATCTGCTGGAGGGTAGGGAGGCTCTGCAAAGGGATCTGAACAGGCTGGACCACTGGGCTGAGTACAATGGCGTGAGGTTTAACACGGCCAAATGCTGGGTCTTGCACTTGGGGCACAACAACCCTGTGCAGAGCTACAGACTAGAAGAGGTCTGTCTAGAAAGCTGCCTGGAGGAGAGGGACCTGGGGGTGTTGGTTGACAGCCGACTGAACATGAGCCAACAGTGTGCCCAGGTGACCAAGAAGGTAAATGGCATCCTAGCTTGTATCAGAAACGGTGTGACCAGCAGGTCCAGAGAGGTTATTCTCCCTTTGTACTCAGCACTGGTGAGGTTGCTCCTTGAATCCTGTGTGCAGTTCTGGGCCCCTCAGCACAAGAAGGATGTTGAGGCTCTGGAGCAAGTCCAGAGAAGAGCAACAAAATTGGTGAAGGGGTTGGAGAACAAGTCTTACAGGGAACGGCTGAGAGAGCTGGGGTTGTTTAGCCAGGAGAAGAGGCTGAGAGGAGACCTCATTGCTCTCTATAACTACCTGAAAGGAGGTTGTAGAGAGGAGGGAGCTGGCCTCTTCTCCTAAGTGACGGGACAGGACAAGCGGGAATGGCCTCAAGCTCCGCCAGGGGAGATTTAGGCTGGACATCAGGAAAAAATTTTTCACAGAAAGGGTCGTTTGGCACTGGCAGAGGCTACCCAGGGAGGTGGTTGATTCACCTTCCCTAGAGGTGTTTAACGCACGGGTGTTTGAGGTGCTGAGGGGCATGGTTTAGTGTTCGATAGGAATGGTTGGATTCAACGATCCAGTGGGTCTCTTCCAACCTGGTTGTTCTATGATTCTATGATAAGCTTGAATTCTCAAAAGGTCTAGTAAAAACCCATCATCTTTTACTTGTAGTGCGCTTCTAAGAAGGAAAAAAAAGGCACATTGAATATTTATTCTAGAATATACTTTTACCCCGATTTCCTTAAGATGATCAGGGTAGAACTATTTAGGACACACTGAGAACATCACAGGTTCCTTGTTTTGTCTGCTAGTTTACATTTCAGTGCAAATACATTTCAGTCTATCTTTTTGATGAAGGGTCAATTTCTGACCAAGGAGAATTGGAGAATTTTTCTTATCTCCATCTCAATATTATTTCTGGAACACAAAAGGCTACTTAAGGATTTCTTCCACTCTTGTCTGAACGTGCTTCTTCCACACCCTAGACACTTCACAAGGATTTGAGGTTCTGTTCACATTTTGGGTAACAGACATCTGTTAGTATAATATGATGATATTCATAATGTAATTCTTTAAGATTTTGGATAGGGAGAGAACTCAAAAGAGGGAGGGAAACTTTGAGGAACTTATTCAGTCCATCAATGATATAATGATAAGTAAACAATCAGAATTTTAGAAGTGTGTTTCAGATGTTAAAAATGTCAAAAATCAAATTTCCCACAATGTTTAGAGTGTTGGTATTTGTGACTTTTATTTAATGTCATGAAGAAGTTATGACAGCAGCACAACACAAAATGCAATACAGACATGAGTTCTTAAAAATAAGATATGTTCAGGTTCAAGCAGTTGGCTTACTCTATAGTGTTAATGTACAAATACTAAAAATACTAACTCATTACTAAAATTAAAACTAATAGTTGTTTTCCCTAAATTTCTATTCCTAGTATCTGAACAATACTTAATCTATACTCATTCAAATTTAGTGTTAATAGTTGGGTGACACTAATATTTGAGTATTTAATAATATTAAAAACTTTTAGTAATCATCTGTTATCCCTGTAATATTCTTAAATGTGCTGACATTACAGTCAGTCAACTGACAAGATGCTTAATACAAATGTATCTTACTTATGTTTTATGGGATTTAGGAATACCTAACTGTGCAACTACTTAGCCATTCACCTGTATAAAATAGATTTGTAGCTGAGATACAGGAAAAAGAGAAAACATAACGGCATTTTCATCTGAAAATGTGAAGTTAGTTCTTATTTATAGAAATATATATACAAACAAATTGGAATACATGGTGCCTTCAACAAAGAAGTGAGATATATTTTAAAATCCCTCTTGTGAGGACTCAACATTGAATCAATTTATGTTAAAATAGATACTGTATATTTTCTGCATTTATTCAAAGATGTTTTTTTCAGCCTATATATAAAGCATGTATGCTGGACACTAAGAAAGTAATACTACTTCAAGTGTTTCCTTCAAGTAAGAAAGAATTCAGGCTCTTTACCTCTTGAGTATAAAAGCCCACAAGATGATTTAGCTACAAGTTACCATAAATTGATACTCTGTTAGCATCATATCCCCTCCACTGATTTTTCAGAGCAAATGTAAGCAACTGCTCGGTTTACCATGTTCATTTCTGAAATTTTACATGAATTTACTGGATTCCACAACACATTAACTTCTTACAGGGATAATTACAGGCTTGAGTAGTATGCAATTTGTATAGTATTCACTGAACTCCAAGTTGACCTTGTTCAGGGGCAAATTCACAGGTTGTTACAAACTCTATTAGACATGCCTAGTTTGAAGCAAAACCTTTCCAGACTATATCCATTGTAGACAGCACGACATTTGAAATCACTCTACTAATGTATTTTTAAAGGCTAATATATTTTCCAGATATAATCAAACTAGCTCACATTGCTAAGCAACACTTCCTCCTAAAAAGATTAGGAAAAAAAGAATTTAAAGAAGAAACTGTATAATTTAAAAGGTAAAACAGAGATTCATGTTTTAAAATGGTCAACTAACTGTAAGTTCACATGCATTTTAGACAAATGTACACATGGTCACAATTACTAGACATCAAACTAGACTTAGAATACATGAAATAGCCTCAGCCAACTGAAATCTGTAACTGAAAGCTAATATTTTATTCATTAGACAGCAAAACAGAGGGAACAAGAAAACAGAATAGCTTAAATTTGCCATAAAATAACTCTAAAACCAGTTGCAAAGCTAAGTATTACATGGGACTTTTGTCATAGATATTTAGAAGCATAGTGTAACTTGGAATATTTTGCAACAAAAATGTATAATTAATAGTAAAACAGAGAACACTTTTCAGAGTTATTAATTTTGCCCCAGATTATATTTACTCTCAGGAAGTCATTGACAGGACATTCAATAAGTGTGTGAATTCCAATGGAAACGAGACACAAAAAAATCTGTACTTTTCCAAGTCTGCGCTTTTAAAAGAGAAATCACTGATCACCTCTCAGCACATTGGGACTAGCTTATAGCTGGCAGTGACAGGTAAGCAGCTAAAATCCATCTGACACCAGTTGGTACTGCTATGCCAGTTGGCAGGGTTTGCCAGCTGCCTGCCACTCCTCCAGACTATTAATGTATTGCTGTAATGGATGCAGCATCTTTTGGCTCAGAGACAAAGTTGTGAATAACGGTGCTAATTCATTTAATTCACTGATCCATAACATTATTTGCTCTATGTGGCATTCCCTGACTATTTTCTAATGTTATTAAAATAGCTGATTTGCTGTACACAAGTACCCCTTCTGTATCTTTCAAATACTTATCATCTAATTTAAAAATGGAGACGTACTGAAGCTTGAATATATTCATAAATTATTCTACTATTGCCTTTAAAAGGGAATTAAAAGGTGTTTTGCTAATGTACACAGAAGTGTATTTCATTAAATATTATACAACAGACTTCACTGTTTTGTCTAAATGTAATGTCTACATCATGTCCAGATCATTTACTGGTGCTGAAATCTGAACAGATTCAGTTTACTTTAGTGACCAAAACCAAAATCCTTCCTCCTCTTGCTGCACGGATTCTTTCCATAATACTTAAATCTATTGAAAGAAACCATAAGCTAAAGGTCTGCCCTGTATATCACAGTGTTTCCCTCCACTCACACTCATTAACTTTTATAGTGAAGTCAACGGCTTGGACTCATAAGCAGTCTGCTGGAACCCAGTTTAAACATAGGAAGAATAACGTACAGAAGAAGCAAATATGCCCCTTTAGCTATTCTACATAAGATCCCCAAGAGTTACCAAAGCAATTTCCAAAGAAGATTAAGATGAGACATGATCTCTTCTATTCCTACTATTGGAAACCACCTAGTTTAACTTTTTTATTTAACATGGACAAACCACAGCTTTATATTTTTCAAATATTTAAAAAAATTGATGAGATGTAATTGTATTGCAAAACTGTTGGATGAAAAAAACCAAGTATTTCTAACCTTCTAGAAGACAAACAAATGACAATTTCTCAGAATAACATAGGTAAGAAATGAGCTAGTAAGAAACTTACTTCAGTATCACTATTCCTATCAAAACTGTAAAAACAAGACAAAGTCATGAACTAGATATTTAACCTTAGTGGATAATTTCAACATCCTACATGGAACAAAGGAAATGGAGTATTCATCCTTTGCAGTACCACAAAAAAAAAAAGAGAAGTTGACAGTATCTCAGAAGAGCACACACTAGCATTTTAGTACTTCTACTCAAGCTTGAACACTGTCTATTATCTTATGCAGACTTCTGAAGACTGTCATTGTGTTTCAATACTGCAAAGCTTCCAGTATTTTCTGCAATATCTGCCCTTCTTGTGGAAACACAAAATTCATTAATGGTAACTCCTCATTTAGTTAGATGGACAAAAAAAACTTGCTGACAGACATATCCCTTTCAGTTAAAAAAATGCAATTCACTCAAAATATTTACACTCTTCTTAAATGAGAACACATGTTAATAATTATATGAAGTCTGTTAGAGATAATAGACAACAGAAAAGCCATTATCTTTAATGTCCCCTCGTGTCTTTGAAATGATAATCTTTGCACTAAAGGGCCAAAAATGATGGATGTACTTTCATTTGTAGCATACACCTGACACAAATTACTTGACATTTGCTCTTTTTTTTGTAAGATGAAGACAAAGCGGCATCGCAAATATCCAACTATCTTGTTTATTGAAAAAGTATAGAAAATACTTGAGTTTTTGAGGATAATCTACCAAGAAGTCCTCAAATATATCAGACAAACTCACGTAACTTCAAAATATCTGTAAGTCCAGTAAGAGAGCTACAGATTGCACATGGAATAAATCACAGCAAAGGAATGTTATTTTCTAAATTAACTCCTATTTGGGCTTATAGGGTAGCATAGCTTAAAACATAATAATCATTTTTTATTTCATCTCAAAATATATGTCCTAATTCTGCCTGCCTTCTATTTGGTGCTACAGGAACAGACTGCGGTTCTGCAAATTTAACGGGAAATGGAGAACCTGTCACTTGAAAACAAGCCTATCAGCTTAAAAATTTTCATGGGTATGTAGACAAGAAATGTTAACAGTATAGAATGAAAGAAAATGAAACTGCTTACATGTAACACTTCAGTCCTTCAAATTTACAGAAAGCTGAGTTTCAAAAACAATCAATGCTTGGCGTTCCCCCCACAAATAGGTTGGAGTTTTAATATGTTAATTGTTCCCACTACTCATTGTTTTCATAAAATGGTATGGACCTTAACGGTACTATACTGAATCTACTTGCAGTTTTACATTTTTGGTACATAAAACTTTACAGTTGGAAGTCCATTTAAAATTTCACAAATGTGTCTTACAAGATATTTTTTTAAAGAAAACCCACATTCCTAGATTAATACTGTAATGCAAGTGTTGGTGGGTAATACAACAGGTGTAGAAACCATTTGTCCAGAATGCTACAACTGAAATATAAGCATAAGAAATGATAATGAAAATGGTCTAGATTACAGTTGCACTTTCACAAGCATAGAATCATAGAATCACTAGGTTGGAAAGGACCCAATGGATCATCGAGTCCAACCATTCCCATCAATCACAAATGATGCCCTTCAGCACCTCGTCCACCCATGCCTTAAACACCTCCAGGGAAGGTGACTCAAGCCCCTCCCTGGGCAGCCTGTTCCAGTGCCCAATGACCCTTTCCGTGAAAAATGTTTTCCTGAAGTCATCATGTCAGCATGTCAGTGATTTGTCAGTGACATGTCAGCATGTCAGTGATATATTAAAATAGTAATCATATTCAAAAGGCATTTGAAGTTTAAAAGTCCAATTGAACCAACATCTAAATTGAAGTTACGTACTAAAATAACATAGTGTATCTAGCTCTTCTTCTCGACCCCCAAGAAGCTGTAACTTCTAATTAATTTTGAATGTGGGACCAACTCTGTGCTTTTGAAAAAAGATTTAACTAAAGATAACAGCACATGGAATAAATGTAGATCCAATGTGTATTGTCAGCTGCATCACACCAATAACTTACATACTCTGGTTAAGATAACTGAATTAGCCAAAACCAGAGAGAAATTTATCTGATTTATATTTGGGTGCCAATGAACTTGATTTTTTTCTAGGAACTCAACTTTGCCTGCTGCATTTCAACCACTTCAGCTCTAATCTACCTTCCATACGTTACGTATCCAGAGTCTCTGGAAAACTCAGGATGCAAGCAATAGTCTCTTTTCTCTTTTATAGGTATCACATCCAAAATATCACTGCATTGTATTAACTCATATAAGATTATAACACTTTTAATCTTACAAGCTAAAAGCATTCTTATGAGAAAAGAATTACATATATTAATCCTTAAATAATGTATAGAAAGTGGACTTTATGCTTTTTAATTGAGTAACAGAATCATGAATTTGAAAGGCACTCAGAAAGTCATCCAAAGCACTTCTGCACTTAAAGATAGTATCAACAATATGTGTATCATTCATAAGTGAAAATATCAAGGTAACCAGAACCAGCACAGATGCCCACAGAATCCTTGATGTAGTCTCCTATTTTGATAATATCTATGACTAAAAATATATTCTATATTATATTTACTCCATAAATCATATATTATATTGTTAGTACCTTTTATATATTTAAGTATAAATATATATGTATATATAAATATATACTCAGAAGTTTCTCTTCTGAGCATAACTTGCCAAATGGTACTGGAAAACAGGCCATCCATTCCATTTGTGTAGGGCAAGATTTAGATATTTCTGGCTGAAAATGGTAGATATGTTTCTGCCAGAAGCAGATAGTGTAATAGAAGCACAACATTGAGTGAATATTTTAATCTGTCTTGCTATAAAGTATTCATGTGCATAAACAGGTAAAAACAGAACAAAGGGAAATTTCTATAGGCTTAATGTGATATTTTCCAGAGAAGCATTCATTTTGAACTAAGCACACAGATTATAACACACTGATGTAATTCTGATTCAAGGAGAAAATTATTAAGTAGTCATATTTTAATAAGAAATCGTGCATCACCTATTGGTCTGTCCTTACTCAAAATATCAAACAGGCTGAACTCAGTTTGTATAAGATACAGTAAGAAATAGGACAAAGTTTATGCAGGGGAGAGACTTAATGTGATGAATAGGTAAGTACTAACACATATTACTAAATACAATAACTTATGTATTCCAAATACAGGCTACTATACTAGATTCTATCGCTGTACCTATATCTTTCTCTAGGAGGTTTTTTTATAGAACATGAGAAAATAATTGACAGAGAAATACAAAAATTATATGCTAAAATCATAATATATGATGAACTTGATAAGATTGATGTATTTTGTAATGTCTGCAGAAAGCAACTTTAACTAGTCTATACCATTCCACACACTGTGACTCTTGTAAGCATTCTTAAGACCAGACAAGCACAAATTTCTGTACTAAAGCAAATAAAAAGCCACATAGATGTATTTGTTAGAAAAAAAAACCACAAGAAAAGTTGAGAGTGGAGGAAAAAGCATGAGAAAGCAGAAATGAAGCCAGTAGAACCGGTAGTTCTACATTAATCAACAGGAGCTTTCTGTTACTACCTACTAATAAGTCCTTTCTACTACTGTTTCACTTGCAGCCCACCAAGTCTGATCCACTGGAGCCAGTCTGCAGACATCTGGGCTTTCAGAGAGACAAAGAAAAACACAGGGCTATCTAAAAGTACCAACTCTGTAAAAATACTTAGCTACAATGGTGAGTCATTTAACAGAGAAAGGTGGAAAGGCAGGATATACAGTAAGAAAATACTTTTATACTCAAATTAAAATTTCATTTGAATTCTAGAAGTTGATTAATTATAAAATCGATCATGTGATGGAAAGTTTAATATTGTGGACCATAAGGTTTTGAAATTTTAACAGAAAGCTCTATGATTCCCATGTTTTGTAATAGTATGATCATAATCCACTGAGTTTTTGCAAACTAAAGGCACAGTAATAAATATAACTCTTTTTTATCTCTCAGGTGATTAATTTTTGTATTTTCACACAGTACCTTGAAGGAACATTTTCTTTTTCAATAATTTCAGTAAATATATCTGTAGTCTTAAAATAATGATTTTACATTTAAAACCAAAACAGAACAATTCAACAATGGCAGAAATAAAGATGGTATCTTCATAAGAAAATACACTGGTTTCTCACAAGAAACTGTACACATTATTATAACATTACTTTCTACATTGTATAGAGCAACTATTGTAAGATTACATTTTGGATAAAGTTAAGAGAGACAATTAAAAAAGGAGTTAGTTTACAAAGGAGCAATGAAAAAGAATAATGCAATTTCATCTTTCAGAACAGAGGTCTAAACTTCTACCTGGTCTGCTGTCATACACCTGGAGAAATAGGTTTATGCACTTCATTGCTGAGATTTTGAAATAAAAAGGTAACTTTGCATATTATTCCTATGTAAAACTTACATTGACTACATTCTTCACAGTGCTTTATAAACCTGTATTTCCTACTAAATAATTATTTCTGAAAGATGTAAATGAATGAAATGCAAAAACAAACTTTAGAAAGAGGGCATCAGAAATGTGAACTAATGAGATTTACAGATACAGTTGAGTACTACAAGCCATGTGCACTTGAAGCATTTATCAAGTAAAATATGTCAAAATACTTATCACAGATGCTCACATCCAACTTCAGTCTAATGTTTGAAGGACTGTAACTCAGTAATTTCTTTAGAGTGTATTTACAACTGCCAGCACGCCCTTGTCATAGCCCCATTTTTTGCATCATGTGTTTGAATTTCATACATTCTGTAGCCTTATTTACATTTCTCATTAAAATAATACAGTAAGTTTATGATCAAAAATGTTTTGAAAAATTTGACTGCACCGATACATATCTAGGTATGAATATTTCACCTTACATGTATTATAAACCTGAAAAAGGTAGATAGCATAGCTTACAGACAAACTGCCCTCTTGTGGTTCTAAGCAGGTAAGCTCAAACAGATACAATATATTTTTAAATGGGTTTCTAATATGTAATCATACTGTTTTAGGAAAACAGTATTGATTATCATCCAGGCTAGAATTTTTCCTGCAGCAAATACTACTAATTTCATTTCTTTGTCCTAGCAGGCGATAGTGACTGACAAGTACAAGTTCACTCTGCAACCAATCATGTCTGAGGCAGACAATATCTGCACCACAGTAACAACATAGTTGCTGCATAAGCTTTTGGCCATTAAAGACATGACTGTCCTGTCTCTTCCTCACACAGCTCTTCAGCAAAAGTAGAAAAAAAAGGCTTTGGAATTCCTTACTAAAAATGTGTAAGAGTCCTATTTTTTTTTTTAATTTATAATTTATTTTTCCAGTGAAATTAACGTCAATGTAGAAGTAGTTTGATCGCGAAACTTAATGACAGCCTTTAATTAAAAACCAAGGGCATAACTGGCCTGAAGTAATGGCACTTTTACATACTTATTCGAACTTTCATTCAGTTCTCCTACATGACACATTTTCTACCTCATTGAGATGTAGAACTTTCATCTTCAAAGGCAAACCTTCAAAGGTAAATAGTAACCCTGCATTTCCAAGCAAGAGTTGGAATCAGTAATCCATGTATTTTGCTTTAAAATGAGACGTAAAAACCTATGTGTTTTATCTGTTCATTCAGAAATAAATAAAAAGAGAGTCTTCCTAAACTATAAAAGTAAACAGCAACACAAAAAATCAGTCTCAAAGAAACAATAAATACCTTTTTGGCCTTGGGTTTTTTTTCATAAGTCTCTGATAACGGTTTTCTTTTTTCCTGAGTGGAGTCTTTGGAAAATAAATATTCAAACTCGGTAGTGTCAAGTATATCAGGTTCTTCTAGTGATTCCCACAATGTTGGCATAGTAGTTTTCCTATAAAAGGAAATTAAATAATTAAATTTCCAATAAACATTTATGAAAAAACTAATAGAACTAATCATAATATATTATAATCCATAATAGATTTAAAACTGAAAGCACCATGAGCTTCTGCTTTACAAAGTTTTCCTTCCTTACACCTTGCTCTTGAAAAGAGTCAAAATGTTTTGCAACACTATGATTATTTGGGGGTTGGAACTAGATGATGTTTAAGGTCCCTTCCAACCCTAACTATTCTATGATTCTATTTCAACAGCAGCTTTCTTCGAGAAATGCTCAGTGATCTAGGCCTATAAAAATATCAACCAATATTGAACAAACTTTACTCAAGAACATTTTACGAGCATTTACAGTCATTACTGTAGGGCTTGATAGACTTCATGTTAGCTGCAGATACTGTACGCTCACAGAGCAATTATGTGGTAATATTTTGGGAGACTAACCAGTATTCTGCTCTATTCACCCAACTATAAATTGTAAATGTGGATTATCTTTCTTCTTTTTTTGTTTTGCCTTCTGAGAGCAGATTTAGTTTTGGAACACCTTGGAACTAATTTACACAATCCTCTAGTTTTATGTAGCTTTGTAGAAAGTACTATGTAGTGTTGCATTGAATGATGAACGAGCATTGTTTAAAAATTTCAGTGCTTCAGGAAAATATGAGAG
The DNA here is from genome assembly GCA_033558105.1 of Coccyzus lansbergi. NCBI lineage: Eukaryota > Metazoa > Chordata > Aves > Cuculiformes > Coccyzidae > Coccyzus > Coccyzus lansbergi. The sequence continues at coordinate 834,730 of JAUMJK010000118.1, forward strand.
ACAAAACTTCTGAGTGCTCTTCTCGTCTGTTTATCAACAGCAGGTGGGTCTAGTTCTTCCAGCAGATGTCACTAAAAGGTAGTGAAATTATTTGCAATTAAAAAAACAACTTATGAAAATCTCTATAAAATAGCAATGGTTGACGTCGCTAAATATACTTCTACTAGATGTAATATGGAACAAAATGCAATACCCAACAATTTAAGGGGAATCAAAATTAACCTTTTTTCCCAAATTTTGGATGTTTTCTACTTAATACTCAACTGTAGATTTACATTTTTGCAGCTTCAGTCTCCCTGATATAAAATATAGTGTCACGCAATGTAGGATTCTTTCTGACTCTGTAATGAGAACTTGGAAGTCCTGGATAGGTGCTGATCTCAGCATCAGACCCTTAGAGAAGTTTCCAGTTCTAGTGCAGATCATTAAAGTGCAGGACCATCACATTCTGTTTCACCAGAAAGCTGTGATTTTGACCTTATCTTACATTCAGCAAAAGCTCGATGAACCATTAATATGTCAGAACAAACATTTTTATTTCATTGAATCAATAGGAAGAATTAAAATCAGGTTTACTTATGGACCAACTATTTATTTGCTATGAAACAATTATACTAGGTAATCTATAAAAAATTGTGCATAATACATTAATTCATATTATGCAATTATATAATAAAATAATGCAGTCATAGTATATACTACAGTATGCAATATAGTGTGTATATATAGTATAGCATACGGAATACCATGTTACTACATAAGACATATATAGTCATACAATACCATTTCTTAAAATATTTAAAATAAACTTAGCATCCTTGTAACTGCACTTATCCTAAAATAACTTTGAATGTACTTAATTATTACTTGAATTTTATCTTTGAGTAGTCATGTAATTTCTTTACTTCCATAACGTGTTACTGGATATTGGGGATTGCCCCAGCCCAGGTGCAGGACCTTGTACTTGGTCTTGTTGAACTTCATGAAGTTTGCATAGGCCCATTCCTCAAGCCTGTTAGGGACCCTCTGGATGATACCCCTTACTTCAAGAATACCCAGCATTTTATCCCAGCACCAAATCATAATAAGATTGATAATTTTTTCATTTATATATTTTTTTAAAACTGTAGAGGTTTCTATCAGTACTGTGACTCCTCCATAATGGATGATTCATCCTACAACCTCCTGAGCTGCACATATTTATACATATGCTTTACTTTTCCTGCTCTGACAAAATCATACACAGAGGTTGGGTTCTGGTTTAAGTGTCTCTAGAACTGGGATCATAGACAACGATACAATATAGTGCTCTGAAGTCGGTAAAGTGACTGGAAAGCAAAAATGAAACTCCCATATCATGAAACTTTAACTTTTCAATCCCAATTCAAATTATGATTTAAAAAAAATACTGATTTTGTTATGCATTCCTAGACTGTTAGGTTTTTGTTATGAAAGTGTAAATATTATATGTGCCCTTGAATCATGGTCTATAAATAGCAACTCTAAGTCCAAATAAACATATTTTACCTGCTGCCTTGTAATTGTATCCGTGTCCAATACAAAGGCTTCATGGGACGGCTAGGTTCAATGGCAGGTTTTCGAGGACCTTGGTTTGAAGATAAAGTGCTATTAAAGAAGCCAGGCCCAGGAGGTGGAGGGGGTAAAGGTAACCCAGATCCAGGCAGTGGGGGAGGAACAGGAGGTCCCAGCCCTGGAAGTGGTGGTGGTGGTGGTGCTTGAATATTCCTACAGTCTTCAGAAAGTGGAGGTGGCAGTGGTGGACTAGATCCAAACTGAGGTGTTAGTGAAGTCAGACCCACTGGCAAAGGCGGTGGTGGAGGAACTAAACCTCGTAGTGAAGAATCTGGAAGGGGAGGAGGAAGTGGTGGTGGTGGAGGAGGAGGAGGCAGCATTTGTTTTAGTTGACAAGACAAGACACTTTCTGAAGATGATACCTTGTAACTGTCCTTATTTTCACTTTGGGCAGAAATAGTATGTGACAAAGAAGAAATATTAAGCTTTTTGGGTACTATTTGGTTATTTTTCACAGCTCTGTTTTCTTCTTCGCTAGGCTTTATGAAAGTTTCTCTGTCAGTCTGTATACATACATTTCGGTATGTCTTTGGTGGGTTATCGTCCTCAGTAGAAACACCAATATCCCTTGCTTTTTCATTTATTCTATTTAATTTATTATCGAGTTCCTTCTTCAGATGTGCAATGGTTTCTTCAAGCTGAGCAGTTGATACAGCATGTTCTCCACGAATATGGAATACCCTGAGTTCAAACTGAGACTGCAGAACAACAACAAAAAAAAGTGCAAATATTTTTCTAAAGCATTTATTTTGCAGTAATTAAAAAAATCTTCACATTTAGACTATGTTCTTACTTTAAGCATGTAACATGACAGAAATATTTCACTTTTCCTGTTCTAAGTAGCTTTATCGCAAACTATTACATAACTAGACAACTACTAATCTTTGAAAAAATGTAAGCAATATCTGTTATCAGACAGATGAGTGATGTTATATTATTTCCTTGCAAGGCAATGACTTCAGAAAGAGCATTTTCTGTAGTTCTTTCAGGATCTCTGTGCAAAGGGAAGCCAACATTTCAACAGAAGCAGCCATTAAGCTGTGATTTTCTCAAATTCCTGCACGCACAATTTACACCTAAAAAAAATCCCACGTAGTTCTTGTCAGAAGTGGCAACATAGCACTCCATACTTAACATCTCACCTTGAGTATTAGCTCAGAGTTTACAGCACTGATTAGTATGTATCCAAGCCATGCAGGTGCAGCTCAGTATGGCAATTACAGTAGTGTAATACAAAGAAGCTTGAATGGATATGCCAGCAATTTATGTTATTTCTTATAGCAGAATGCTTAGCTTGTGTTCTAATCAATGTGTTAAGATAAAATCCAAAATAAACAACCTGAAAATAATGTATACAAAATGTTCCTTTTCTTGACTGGTAAGGTGGGAAATCAAGTTTCAAACATAAATCAAAGAGAAATCACATTGGAAGCAATCCAATTTCTATTAGGTTTATAGAAGAACTAGGACTAATATGCACAACAAAAAGAACACTTTATGCTTGTTTTTTTCCTTTTTCTGCTGTTACTCTATCAAAGTTTGTTATTGCTCAGCTTAATTAGTAGTTCAACTACCACAAGATTTTCTGCCATTTGAACTGCTCCAGAGCAATCACCTTCCTCCTTAAAATTGGTATACTGATTGATAAACGCGGTAATAAGTAAGTTTGTGTTAAGGAATTTAGCTATTTTGTTTATCATGGTATTTTGCCCCTACTGGACATCAAAACCTCCTTGACAGAACAATTTACTTTGAATGTTAAAGACTCTTCCAGCAGTAAATCTGAAGTCACCTTAAAAACACACTGTAAACCAAGCACAGAACTTAAAAAAAACTACTTTATACTTTTAATGGGGCATGAAAGCAACTGTATTAATATTATATACCTTTTCAGTTATATATCTTCAGTCTTAGTTTACAATATAAAATTAATGGTTTCATTTCAAATTTCTATTTGAGGTGGTAGTTTTATGCTTTGTCTTGCTTTTTACTCTTTCACATTTTCAAAATTATTTTCTGTTAATAAAATCAATAAAATTATTAAAAAAACCTAAAGCTAAAATGTCTAAGTACAAAGAAGTAAAGCAAGCTTAACAACGATGACACACACAGAATTTGTGTTGAACATATCAGTGGAAAAGATCAGATATAAGAACGATAAAGAACATAATATTTAAAAAAAAAATTAATTACATCTCAAAACAAACCTCTTTTACAAAAATAAGATTAATACTGAAATATTTTCAGTTTACATAATGATGATAAAATATTAAAGAAAAAAGTCAAGATTATGTATATTAATACATATTATTTATAGATAGATATATAATACATACATATTCTTAAGGAAGGTCTGCTTTCTGGCAAGTACTTCCTCAAAAGTAATTAAATGCTGTAAAGTCTTACAATGGATCAAAAGGAGATCAAATAGTATCCAATCATCGCACACAGGCAGAATTTAAATATTCTATTTCTGACATGTACTATGGCAAATATGAATGCGGTGTACTACATTTTCCTTATTACATCACTAAGGACTAGTTAGATAGTTAGAACATTAAACTATGTTACCACCATAGTTTTAAATAAAAAAAGAAGAGAAGTGTGAATATAGATTAGACATCTTTGACTGCTGAAAGCAAGTCAATAACTGAAATTTTTTATTTTTTTACAATTACAACTTTCACTTGGCTTGTAACTTTACATGGTACTGCCTATTAGAATGAAAGAAATCAGAATTCAGGCTGCAGAATACTTACTGATAATCACTAGACCTCAACATAGAAATCTCAAAGGAGTCTATGGAGAACTCAAACTAAAACTAAGTAAACTAAAACTAACTAAATTTAATTAATGAAATTAAATTACATTTAAACTTAAATAAATTTTTATGCAATCTTTTTGTGGCTATGACCACTCATTATGCAAGATGGTTTCTTGAATTTGCAAGTGTTTCGTTTTTTACAACTTTAGGGGATTTGCATTAGTTTCGAATCCTTCTTCTGGTGCTTTATACATCAAATTTTTATGATAAAGTCACTACATTTTGTGACAGCAACTAGTGAAACAGTACATATCCAGATAACTCTCTTCTTTTCTTAAAATTCATAAAAAAGAATAGGAACAATGGAATCTTATACTTTATTCTAAACAAATCTAACATAGTGATATGGAATATAATAGAACCATTTCCATCTCACAATTTCAAGTGGGAGATAAATAGCCAACATTACTTTTATACTATATGGCTATCGCCAGATTCCTGAAATATTAAGAATCTAACGTGAACAGAGATGTTTTACTGAAGAGAAATTAATGTTAAAATCACTTGTGCACAACCCTCCCTCTTAAAATACTGGTTTCATCTAAATGGCAACCAAAGTTTTTTTGCTATAGCATGCATATATCTACAAAGCTTACAGCTTTATTTCCAGGTGTCTGTCAACATTTCTTTAAAATGTTTACATAACAATACCGGTGGCTGCTTGGAAGAATCAATTTTTAGCTAAATAAAAACCTGCAGGGATCTGAATAGATATAGTTCAAATTATTAAGTAACTTGTTACTGAATCATGTCAGCAATTATTACTATCACATTGTCAATACACCTAGTCTGTTTTCACAGCAAGTCATTCGCAAGACTCCTAGAGTCTTTGGGAACTGCTGTTAAGATAAACAATGGCCAAAGGCTATTGTTAGAATATAATACTTTGGTCACTGCTATTTCAAGCAGAACGGAATGGAAAAAAAAGTCAGCAAGAAACAGGACGTCCTTCCTTGAGGGAAGGAAGGTGTGGGAAGAAGGCTGGAGAGACAGAAGATATGGGAAGAATGCTGGAAATGCTTAGAAACCCACTCTATGCAGCACAAATGAACATGATGTATTTCTGAAGAAGGGTAGAGAATCTGCAAGTCAATCAGCGAAAAACATCTCTATAAATTTATGTATAAAATGAAAGCAAGATATTATGAAGAACAATTTGGAACATGTTTTAGATAGAGAGGATATTTTTTTTTTCATTTGTAAACTGCATTTGCCACTCCGCTGAAGCCTGGTTGCCTATTTCCCAACAACATTCATATTTCATATAAGAAATTGGGACTTCATATGTAGATTCAACACTCAGCAAACTATTGCAATGAACAGATGTTTCTACTCCACTGACTATTTCACTCTCTTGCAGCATCAATCCACTCTTTTAGAGACCGTATGTGAAATTAAGTCATCAGGCCTTGGCTATAGGGGATTTCCAGCTTCTCATTTTGTTTTTGATTCTTGCCAATGAGTTAGTGACATTATTTAGGTCTTGTTACCTATTTCTCCCCTTCCCATACACACACACACACATTTGATAATTAGAGCTGTCTAAATTTGCACAAGAGTAGAGTTATATTTCTTCTAAATTAATGTTATAAATAATAGGTCAGAGGCAGGTATGTTTCAAGAAATCATTACTACTATTTCCTCTTCATATTGCCAGCTTAAATGAAAACATAAGTATATAAATAAATGTACTGTAAAAGCCTTAATGTGCTGAAATCCGATTTCAACCATTGTTTGAAAGTACCTCCTGAGTATCTCAAAAGGTTTAATAAACCGGCCATCCACTCTACCCTTCTCTCTGATGACTCTCATTTAGCTTGCAAATCTGCTCTTGCTCGGAACACAGGTTTCAGAGTTTTCACACCTAAATGAGGTCTACACCTATTTGCTCTTCAGAGTTAACCAGCATAGTTGAAATCACAAATAAGCTTTAATTTCTCAAGTTTTGTCTCATATCTGCCACTGGAATGGGCACAATCCATTTTCCTTATGAACAATCACCTCACCAGAGCAAATCATACCAGCTGACTTTCGGTTCCCTTAAAAACACAGACACTTATAGAGAAGATTAGAAGACCTGTATTACCCTCTTCCTAAAAATATAGTACTGCTAATGGGTATAATAAAAGCCAAATCAAAGAAAAAAACCCACTCTTTTTACTCAAATACATGATACACCATAGCCTGGAAAACACAAAGACTGGAATTACCTTCCTGTCTTTTCCCTTCCACACAGAGTCCTCTGCCACATGACACGACTTTTTTAGCATAGTATATTTGTTGTGTTACTGCTATATAACGTAATTGTATATGTGTGCTTTCTACTCATTACATAGAATTGCTCTGATACAACAGGTTTTAGATCAACTAGTATGTATCAATATGAGGAAACCATAAATCTCTTCAGCAATTTACATTCTAATATCAGTTGCTGGCTTGGTATTAATCAAGATTATTTGCATCATAAATGTTTATAAAAATCCTGAAAAGTGTTACAGTAGGACATAAAAAAAAAGGTCTCCAAAACACTGTTTAGAGCAAGCAATACACAGAAATCTTGCTTTGAAACTAGCAAGTTAATGCTTGACTGTTAATGCATATTATTTTTTTCACTAGTGTTTACAGTGCAATTCTACTTTAGAAACAACTGTGTAAAAATGGCATGTCTTTAATGAACAAAGCTGTTCTACGTATATCAGAGACAGACTTCTTCTTTAACTGAGAAACACACTTTTACTAGTTTTTACTCTAATTAGCCATGAAAAACAACATAGTACAGGGAAAGTGAGATAGCTTTTATTCCCCTCTCAGACTTTATACGCTGATTGTTACATCTAATTAGTTACTTATGCCAAGCCATGAAAACGAAATGGGAACACAGAACACACAAAGTATCTAAGGATATGGTTTCTCCAAGTGAAAATGCTCTGAGGTGGGGGGTGAAAAAAAAAAGAAAGAAAAAAGCAAAAAGCTAAGAATTACTGAGTTGCCAATGAAAAATATTTTTATAGATTTCACAGCTTTTTTATTTCTTAATAGTATTTTGGCCATCAAAGTTCTGCGCACAGAAAAGAGAGGAAAACCACATTTTTCACAGACAGCTCTGACTTTTTGTTTTTGTTCATTCTAAGTAATTTCATCTTCAGTTTTTGGAAGAGCTCACACTTTTTATTCTTGTATTGTGTTGACAAAGAAAAAACCCTTTTTTGTTAAATCTCTGTCCTTGAGAAAACATACATTTGTTTTAAATTTTAACAACAATCAGAGATTTAGCAAAGGATTTCTCAATGAAAAAACCCTAAGACCTTTGCCAATTTACATAAAAATCAAAATTCTTCTCTAACAAATACCTCAACAAACATAATCAGTTACATGTGATATATGATCATTTTCAAGAGTATGCAGTAAGGATTATTCCTACACCTCATGGTAAAAAAGTCATGTAAATGACTGACCGTTCCCAAACATTCCCAGAAGTCTAAATATTTTTATAGACTATATATACAGAACCTAATTCTCTTTCTAATTTAAAAACACTAAATACATATTTTATATAGGAAACATAGCAAAAGTAGTTTGGAGGAAATTTTATTATAGCTGGTATGCAGAACATTGTTTTTTTCTATGTAATTTTTAACATGTAGTTATTTAGCAATTATTGGTATTTGAGCAGTTGAGAGAGAAATACAGCCTTGGCATACAAAATTACTGGTATAGCATATCGTTCAAATATACCCAGTTACACTGCCACATACAGAATTTTAAAAAAAATGATTACTTATATATAGGACTACCTATGGCTTAAAATTCACATAACATTTTAGTTTTTCACTTCATTTTTGATGATTTAAATATTTTCTGTGAAAATATATATTGTGTTTGATAAGTTATGAAATACAACTTCTGACTTAACAACACCTACAATCACCTGTAATGACTGACCTGTGATTCCATGAACAACTACAATTTCTACAAGGACATATTATGAAGAGATCCTCAATCTCAGGTAAAGATTTCACACTTAAGTAAAATTTATAAATAGACACCAAGCATGTAGCTATTTGATTACACATAAGATATTATGAAATATGTAATTAAGTTGCATTTTGACATACCAAACATCATTAAACATCCAAACCTGAAAGCAGATCTCCAGGAGCTTAACTATTTTAAACAGAAGAGCAAAAATTTCTATGAAAAGGAAGCCTAGATGATCAAGTTCTATATCCTTTATTAGGAATTTTAATAATTAAGCAATTGAGTATATCAGTTACGTATTTAGAACAGCTTCAAATGCATCTTCCATAATAACTTCCTTCCTTAATATTTTATAGCCCTACTTAACAAATGGATCGCTATATTTAAACAGTGCATATTCATATAACGAGTGAATGTATAAAAAGCTCTGTTACATTATAAACCACAAATTACTGGGAGCTTAAGAAAGTTGCTACAGAAAGTGTGACAGAAGACAGAAAGTTTGATGAAGTTAACACGTCCAGCCTTTATAATACTTCTGTTTACACTGCCTGAAGGTCTGACTAATGTCAAAAAGTACTGTCAGTATAACTGCACAAGTCATGTAAATTATCTTCCAGAAACAATAAAGTAATGCCATCACCCTGGAATCTAGAATTCACTCCGAATTTTACCTTCCTATGCCACCAAACCAGATTGACACAAAATAAAATAAGCCAATTTATTTCTAGACTGGTATAAAGAGAAGGAGATGCTAAATAAGTTTTACTACTTTTTACCTCTCTCACTTTTTTTGACCTTAGTGAAATAATTAGTATGACACATTTAATCTTTTTCCTTCTTCTGTCTGGAAGAAACAGCATCAAGCAAAGATCAACTTCAAAAAAACAAGTAGATAAATAAACAACTGAAAAAGTGCATGAGAAACTAGTACTCTCACTATAAATGGGTATTTAAATGTAACCTAAGGAAAAATGATTTATGGGAAATGCATTCTGTTTTGTACTCCTGACTACCGTTATTTCTAGTGTTTTATTCATTAGAAAAAGTTAAAATCCAGCAAACGAGAAACTGAAGGTATTAACATAATATTTACCCTCTCTACTGCAAAAACACTCCAATCACGCACGACATTTTTATAGTATTCAAATTAATTTATTTTTATGTTTTCTTGCATGTTTACATGTTTCTAATAATCTTCCAAAGCATTGTTCCAGTTTCAGTCAAAACTACTCTTGATGTAGCTAGGAAGATGTTCCTCATGCCTTTTCAGAATTAGTTTGCATTTGTAACACATTTTGAATACTTTTTTTCTGTAGACTTAGTCTGCATTCAGAATTAAGAAACACTTATTAACATCTACAACTACTGCTCACTCTCCTCCCTTTGCATGATCAGTTGTATTACCACTTTGCTTTGCTCCCTGAACCCATTTTCTAGCAATTCCCAGCCTGGTTTTCCTTTCATCTTTCCTGTTTCAAGTTCTATGCATATTCAACTGTATACTACACGTGAAATGTGTCACTGAAATGATATTTGTTACAGGCTTGTCATCCTTCACTATTATCATAATACTATGAAGTGATTCTTCCCCTAAACTAAATCCTATTCTTGAGTAATTTAATTCTTTAGACATGCTTCGTCTCTTCAACCTCTTCTCCATTTTCCAGGAGCCAGAATTAATAATACCATTCTTCCAATTGCAAAGCCTGAGTGTCTGTCTCCATTAAGATGCACTTATCAAAAGATCTGCAAGTTTTTGGCCACTGCATTTGTATATATTGAGTCTAGTGGTTCTATAAAGACAATAAATAAGAAATAATTGTTTTGTTGTTTCAGTTTTTTTAAATATATGTCCTGTATTTAAAAAAATCCACAACTGGAACATATTAAGTAAGTTTGCCGACAACGGAATATAGTGGGAATTGAATCAGCTCATTATTTCACATGACTGCTTAGCTTTCAGTGACCACGTAAGTATAAAAGTAACAAACACATCTATATTTTTGCAACTATATGAAGAGTATGAATAACAATGCAAAGATCTATAACACAAGGACTCTGTATATGTTTTCTGATGAGGAATATGTATTTCAAAGGACTACTCTGTACAAGACACAAACTACTCCTTTTTGTTACTAACTGCATACAGTAATATATTCTTCTAAGCTTCAGCATTTTCTCTTCCAGCTGTTTGTGGATGTTTGATTTTTTGTAATAGTCTGTCCTCTTTTCCATGCTCCTCACAGAGTGATTTCCAGATTGCTGTAAAGTTTACTTTCCTTGTACTAATTGCCTTGTGTCTACTCTGTAACTGTTTCTGTAAAATTATATTTATCTAGGTTTTGCTTCTTGCACATGTATATATCTTCCTCTCAGTCCTTTCCCTGTTAATAATTACCATCCAACCATTTTAGATCACACACATTAACTCACTTGGACAATTCTATTATACAACAGCTCATCTCTAGTCTTTGCTTTTCTATAGCTGTCCTATTTACACTTAACTTATGCAGATGAAGCCTCTTATTGACAGTAAATCCCCCTGCCCCCATTCTAATTTCTTATGAAACACCCAGACAGAACCCCTGATACATTCTTGAAATTTCTTAGTAATCTCTTAAAATGCTATAAATATTGTGAATGCCAGTATATGCAAAAATATGTCTCTGATAATGTTCATCATACTCCACAGCATACTCCACATTTATAGATTCTATTATGCCAATTTTAGCGCCTGGTAAGATATGCACTCTATTGCGGCACCACTGTGCCCACAGAGAAATCTAAATCTCATCGAAATCTGGATTTTTGTCAATCTTAAATATATAAGTTTCTCAAGCAAAAAAATATCAATGCCTTGCCACAGGCACCTTTGCTAAGCGTGTCATCTCTTAAGATGAGTGACAGCACCTCTAAAAACCTAGATTAAATATTAATTAATAAAACCAATTGCTAACACAAACGTTTAAGGGGTAAATTTCTGCTTATTAAGAAATAAATATTAAGAGTACATAATTTATCATTTTATGTAGATTTTATATATTAGGTAGGTAAGTTATTAAACTCCCACTATTACTGAAGTTTCTGTTCACTTGAATGAATGTTTTTAAAAATAATAAACCCATGAAAATATTCAACTGACAAAATACAATACCGGCTTGCACGTAACTCAAGTAACAGTGAGAAGGGAATACCATAACCACTAGACTTTTGCAAGTAAGTAGTGTATAGCAACTACAAGATGCCAGGTAACATCCAATAGATGTCATGCCAAGCAGAAAGGGAGAAACCATTGCACAAAGTGCCTGTGCATCAGTTCTTCCTAAATGTAAGCCAGTTCATGCTAGGGAAAAAAAAAATCTTTCACAGTTTGCAAAAAATGGGGTAGCCAGCCAAATTGAGACCTACCAGTAAATTTCAAGGCAAAATAATACTTTCATGGAAAATTTCATAGGTAAAATCTCTACATATTGTTAAACTCTGTTAAAAATTTCAGTTCTGCAGAATGGAAGGAGGTAATTCAGTGAGCAACACCAAGAAAAGTAAACTACATGTTGCATACAAAGTCTCTGAGGCCAAGCTAATTAAAGAATGAAACCACATCATATGTTAAAAATCCACTTTAAATTTTTGTGGAACATGAGCAATTAAAATGCAGAATCCAAACACGATAACAACAGCCTTTCCAATCACAAGCACAAGTTACTTCTTTCTTCTATTTCTCACTTGCATTTGCTACCTTAGTCTTAGGGCAGCCTAGGTTACTATGTGGTGATACAAAAATACTAACACCTATGCTCTGTGGAGATGTTCAAAAGATCATACCCAAGGAGAAAAAAACCTAAATTATTGCTATTCAAATATTTTTAAATACAATATATACAAATATAGACCAGTATTGAAAATGCTATTTTATTTAATCGTTTTGATGACAATATTTTGAAGTTACCAAGTTTGTCATTTATTATACTAATCATTACTTTTACTGACACAAATAATGATTTGGCATGTAAAATGGAAAAATAATGGAAGAAATAGCTGAAAACAAGTTGAAGATGAAGTTTCAGTGACAAAAACTACACAGGCAGTATGGATCTAATAAGAAAACTGATTGCAGTAGAGAGCAAGTTGTCTCTGACCTTGGCAGAATGTTTTTGGACACCTAACAGCTTTTTTATTACTGTGGCTGATTAAAATGAAAAGCCTTACTACTAAAATGTTCTTTTTGATGAGTTTTTTTGCCATGAACTATAGACCTTGCAGTCCAGTGGGATACAAATCCTTTGATCCTGTGCAGTCACATAAATTTAAAGTCGTAAAACAACATTGAATTTGATTTTATTAGTGTGGCTGATGTTGCCAGAATTGTAATGCAACCTTGGTTTTCTACTCTTTTCTTCCTTTTCTTTCGGGGAGGGGGTGGAGAGGAAAGGAGAGTTTACTGTCAACATTGCTTCCCGGTATAAGGAACTAATTTCTTTGGTGACCAGACTCCCAGATTAAGCCATTACCACAAAACTTTGTAACTACATAAGAAAGCAATGATATATATATATCACACTCCGCTAAGTTGCAAACACAGATTTGGTTGCAGCTAAAGTCAAAGCAAAAAGCAGTGTTAAGTACAGCAGATGGAAAAGAGTAAGCAAAGATAAAGTTATATACTTTAGTATGATAACAGGCAACAATGAATACTACTTTAAATAGGAAATATTCAGCCAAATACTGCTATGAGATTGCTATGAAAATAAAGTAAGTCTACACAGAGTGAAGATTTTTATTCTGTTTAAACAGAACTCTTGTCTAAAAATTCTACAAAAACCTACACTGAGAAGATGACTAGCCCCTCCGTCAATATATAGTGAGGTCACACATGCAATGAAAACAACTACAAGATTTTGAGGTATACCAATCCATTCACTTCCTTGCTATGGAGGGAAATTAATTTTCTGGTTTCCTTTGGACACCAGATATTGAAATAACAACAGGGGTTGGATTTTACTTTAAGGAACAGAGTCACTTAGAATAATTCTCTGATGCTTACAACTATCATATTCCTTGTGCGTTATAGAGAGGGACATCAACACATCAAAACAAATGCATTGCTTGATTAAACAGTCCTTCCTTCAACATAAAAGATACTATAGTGCAAAACCCACTATCCTATTCTCTATTGCAAAGGAAATTAAGGTAGAGGCTAATTTCACATTCAGAAAACATAATTTACCTCTAAATTACACGCTTCTTCTGGGAGGACAAAAAAACCCTCAAAACAAAAAAGAAAACCCCAAGCACAATCTACTCCTTTCCTCATAACTTCATTATAGAAAATCATACTGACAATAAAATACTTGCTTCAATTATAATTATTAAAGCGAAAATTCAGACTGCAGTTATCCTTGTCAAGGCAACATATGGGAGGAGTTCCTACACATACATGGGTGTTTTTTGTAACTTCTATCTTAGTTTGACTAGGAAGGTTCCAATTCTGCAGATACTATCAAAAATTCAATGGTAAAAACAGAAAATAGTCATTAAATATTCACAAGTCAGACAAAATTTAGAGGAAAACCCAACACTGTGGTCATAACTAGTCCTCTTTTTAACACTGTAGATACACTTACACTACCCTCAGCAGATAAAGATACCAGTATGCTTAACTAAGATACAGCTTACAAACTCCAGAGATTCTACCTGGATAAATATAACATCAATTATGGAAATGACCCTGTCATCATATAAAAGACTACTTTAAACTAATGTGTACTACATGCTAATTATGCATCACGACATTATTCTATATGTTTCATTGGGGAATTTCAAGAAAACACTGCGCACTCAAAGAAGCGTTAAAAATCAAACCTTGGTCACTTAAAACATAAAACTGTAACTTTAGTTGCCAGAGCAACTGTAATTTTCTCCCTCTTCATCTATGTAGTGCAACTACACAAAGACTTTCTCTTGGTCAGAAACAATATCTCATTCAGTGAACACCATGACAGTTACTCAAGACAAAAATTAAAAACTGCATTAGGAAAAAAAAATGCAACCTTTTAAGACTTCAGTGTGCTTTAGTTTCAAAGTATATAGCAAAGAAATAACAGAATCTCATGAAGACACACAACAGTATCATAGTAAACACATGATAATGCTAACCTGGAAAAGTAGATTCCATATTTGCTCAAATTGCAAAGTTAGTGCAAGATGAGTCGCAGGCCATTTTAGTCAATGTTTCTCAAATGGTAAGCAATGATATGTCTTATTTTCTAAGCAACTATCTTGAGATTCAGGGATCCAATTTATAGTTGCAGGGCAAATTAAAAATAAACTGTGAAATGAACATATATGTAAATGTCAGTATCCCAATAAATTTGTTATATCATAGGCCTACATGCATAAAATATGAATAATAATACATGCCTATCTAAATACACATTGTAAAAATTTATGTATATGAAACATTCTGACAAACTAAAACTTGTGACACTGGAAAAATCCACAAAGAGATTACCTACGTTCAGATCACATTTTGAGTAATAAACAACGGAGGGTATTATTCACCAATCAACAAAAATAAAATCAAGTACTGAACAAATTGTATTCATCCTAGAATACAAATTCTGGGGGAAATTGTTCACTTATAAGTAAACTTGTATCATGGCATCTGGATACAAATCTCTGCAATCTATCACCTACAATTTTCTGTCTTAACTTCCAGACTACTTCTTCACCACTCCAGCTATCAAGTCTCATTCTAGTATCTCTACTCCCCATTTTCTAAAGCTCTACCCCTCACTCCTTGATACATCTTTCCAGTTTTTGTAGTCTGCTCCAAATTCCAGCAGCTTTTCTTTCGCATTTCCTCATCATCAAAAAGGGGGTCAGAAGGCAAAGTCCTAGCTTTCTGTTTCAAAGTATCCCTGAAAGAGCAACCTCCAACTACAAGAGCAACTTGTGGCACCCATTTATCAGTGGAACTCAGTTTTGCCCCTGTGTTATTTTATAACAACTTTGGTGGCTTTGGTATCTTTGAAGGCATTGCGGAAATGGCACATTAAGAACAAGGTCAGCACCAGAAGACGTTAATAGGTATCTAACACTAGATTTGAAAAGTCAACAACTGCCAAAATCCAAAGTCTTTACTGAATATGAGAAAGAACAATTTTGTTTCAAAAGTTTTAACTTCCAATTTCAGATAGATTTTCTCCTCTATCAGCAAACTGTTCATTCCTGCTAAATTTGTCCCTGTTCTAAAACCAGGAATATTAGAGTTAGAATTTTTAAACTACATAAAATTATGTATTTCATTTGGAGAAATGGCTTACAATT
Organism: Coccyzus lansbergi; assembly: GCA_033558105.1. Taxonomy (NCBI): domain Eukaryota; kingdom Metazoa; phylum Chordata; class Aves; order Cuculiformes; family Coccyzidae; genus Coccyzus; species Coccyzus lansbergi. The sequence continues at coordinate 850,457 of JAUMJK010000118.1, forward strand.
ATTAGATTCATATAAACATACAGTAATAAATTTCAAAAAGCTGATAATTTTGGCAAGGAGGCATGGGATACATGTTTTCAAAATCAAAGTAATAAGATAATGTTGATACTACTTAATATTTTAGTGGCTTTTATAATCCCATAATCATATTTCTCTTAATTTCTCTTGTAGACAATTGCTTCCTATGTTATAGAGGTCTTCTAAATCTGCCAAAGTAAATGTCATCTTGTTTATAGTCTGTATTATACTTTATTCTCCTGAGTGTATAACATATTTACTCAAGGCGATAGGATAAACTTTCATGAACTATGATAACTTGCAGAGTCTTATAACAATGTTTTTAAGAAAAGTTTCATTTGAGGCTTAATTAAGCGGAGGGGTTTTTTTTCAATGTGTCTAAATTTGAGCAGGAGCTCAATCCTGCTAAAGTTTTAAGGCTACCAGTTATCTTACTGATCTGTACCCACATTTCAACCATACAATATCATATCTATGTCCATGTACTGAAACAGCATTAAAGGGATTTTTACTGTGTTCAACATACAGAACACGGTGTGTAGTAATTTCTTAAATAAACTGGAGAATCCTTGGATCAACATGGGGAATTAACAGCATTCTGCAGCTGACATGAATTCTAAACTCTCCAAGTTCTTACAGTCAAATTGTATTGATTAAAATAATAGAGCAGCAATATAAGACATGGCAAGTACCAGTGGAAAAATAACCCAAGACAATTAAAGGAAAGTCTTCCTGGATATTTAAGCTACCTGCTAAGAAAACAAAGATAATGTACACAAATGATTAAAGAAAAATAAGGATGAAAAACACCCATTACATCGAAAATATAGGAAAAAAGAAAGTCAACGGGGAACAAGGGGGAGAATTTTCCTTAATCTAAGTATTACTGCACAGCAAAGATAGCTGTGATAGATCAAGAATTTGATCACAGAGTATGACATGAATATAGGCATTATAATATGCAAGTTTTTGAAATATAATTAAGCACTGAACTGGGGAATATCTTCACACACCATGAATAATTGTTCCAAGCTTCCTTTCTGTATGTAGATACAGTTGTCAACGAGTGGTTCCAAAGAGATTAAAGCACTTCTTGCTAGCTCTTTATGTGCTTGTATGTACCCTGTAGAAAGTTATTGTTTTATTAGTCTTGACTTTTTGCTGCTGTTCCTCAGTCTGCTACTCCACCTTCTTTAGCACTGGCCATGCAAATTACAGGGTGATTTTAATCCTGCTGAGATTTTTCTGTTTAATGAAATACATACTCCAAAGATAATCTTGCTCCCATTGACTGGAAACTGAAAGAGTACTGAAATTGATGTTTTGAAACTATTTCATAGGACTTCAGTCTCTTCCTTCTCCTACTTTTCATGCTTTTCTCAATCTTAATATTTTCATTGCCTTGCACTGCCAAAAGGCTCTGCACTGAACAGGAGAAATTCCCTTATGAGGACAAAGTAGCCAAGAAGAAGATTCATGAAGATGCACAGTATACACACAATGGTGAAGCCATAGCTTTAACAACTAAGCACAAAAGACTGAAACATTTCAAGTTAGGCAAGACTAGTATCAATAATTAACCACAAGCTGGGAGACCTTCATCAGTAACACCACATGAAATGCTTAAAAGCCTGAACAGCTCATTAGGAAAGACTAACTAATAAACCCTTGCTGACCTTGGCTGCTCCTTTGAGCTGCAACTCCATTTCACTAGAGAGAAGCATACATGATACTGATTTGATTCTATTTGTGCATGCTGGGATGTGAAAATCCAGTGAAGAACGTACAAAGCAGCTAGCCACCTTATGGATGCATTTCATCTTGTAGAAGTTAAAAATAACAGTCTCAGCATCCCGAAGCAATTTTATATCGCCAAATGTCAGTGTATTACTCTCTTCTTACGTGTTGTTCTGTTAACTACCGTGGAATATCAAAATCTAACACTATTAGTTACAGGCGCCCACATTATAATAGATTACAAAACATAGTAACTACTAAGATAATGGAAATTCTTATCCTATGCAAGAATTCACAGATGCACACACAAAACTGAGGGTGGGGGAGGAAAACCCCAAACAACAAACCTCCCAAACTTCTTTTTTCTACAGAAAGGTATTGGGAAGTTTCCTACCTAAGAGAATCCAGTTTCAATTTTTCAATTGGGTCTGCCATTAAAAAAACAAAAAAAAATCCACTTTGTTGTAACAGGCTACCTACAAAAGAGAAAATTCAGACAAATACAAATATTTTAAAATGTTTTGATTTGGTGTTAAAACATCAATTTCTGATGTTTTTATAAAAGAGGTTTTTCTGAGAAGCATTCTGGCATAAAGCAGCTTTCACAGTATTCACCTTTGCCTTACACAGCTGAATTACACATTTCAAAATGTAGCAAGAAGAAGCAGCACCTTTCATGACACTCATGTTATGAAGAGCAATGGAAGCACACTGACTGTGAGGGAAAGTAAAAGTGAAAGACAAAGGGCCAGGAAGGGATCCGTGAAGCATCAAACATGTTAAAACAGATTTTTAAAATAATGAAAAGGTAAAGGTTTATTACTTCCCTCAATAACTGAGAAAATATTTCTATACATTGTGGTCTCATTAAAAAACAAAAATTAATAATTCTGAAATTATCAGACAATTTTGACTGGTGCTATGGCTTTTCCTTTCACATTCTTTCTTCCTCCACATTTTTCAACCTCTTTTGTGGCACTTGTCTTTAATCTCAATTTATGATAAAAAACTGTTTTTAAAGTTAAGCAAGCTCTTTGGTGTTAAGGAAACAACCTTCCACCCACTTCTACATTTTAAAGTCTAAAAGGCTCTTGAAACCTTCACAAAACTGAAAAATGTAAACCTTACTAAGGAGACCACAAATATCATGATAAACACCCCATGATGCATTCTTCTCTAACTGAGGTCAGCCTGTTCTTTCATAATGTTATAGACAGTTATACATCAACTGCATTACTGTCCACTGCTTCTTAGGTTTCATTAATATGTTCATATGTTCATAGAAGCAATTACAGGCATTTTTATAAAGTTTGGAGTAGGAAACTTCAAGAGATGTAGAACTATAATTTTGTTATGTAATAGTCATTGTATAATTTACAAGGTATCTGTATTTTATATTTAATTTTTAGCAAATATCTATTACTATTTCTTATAGAGTACATCATATAATGTGCATCAGGTGGTCTATAGTAATATTTAAAACGTGATTAATGGCTAAAGACATTATTGTTCTCAGTTTGAGAACATGTAAAAGATGTGGTGGAAGCCTAACAACCTACACTGGAGAGAAAGATCCATGCATAAGGTACAGAGTTACAGGATAGCTAAGGACTTTGATTACATATCCCAAAAGCAGTATTAAACTTCTATGCAACTGAAGATGAAGGGATATTTGCTATCCTTGTGCTAAAAGGAAGAAGGAAAAATTGGAAGAAAGAATCTTAGGTTTTTAAGTCATTTTATACATTTAATTTGCAGGAAAAAAAATATGCGGCACCACTGTGCAGCTATGTGTTGGATTAAATATTAAGTGCTGCAATTAGAATATTGTCTTTGAGTTAATCCCTTCCTTTTAGAAGTCAGTAGGCCTGTTAGAATATTTGCATTTAATGTTACATCGTTGACACCTAATTAGCTGGTTAGTAGACGCTGCAGACTTGGTTCTATAGAGGAAAACACTATTAAGATGATGACAACTACTGCTTATCTATTTAGCAACTTCGATTCTAGTTCCATAATGTGCACGCTAATTTCCGACCTAAAACTAAGACTCTGCCAGATCCACAGATATTGAGGGAGCAGGAGGTTCCCACCACACATACTCGCACAGTTTAGTTTTCACAATGAGAGAAGGTAAGGCTTGTTCGGGAGCTTTTTTTCTGAAAGCCTTTGCTGACACCTAGCGGCATGAGCAGGAAGAGTAAAAAAAAAAAAATACAGCGGAGAACAGAAATAGGTTAATATCCTAAAAATACATAATTCAAATTTTTGTTAATAGTAGGTGAAAAATGAAAGAAATGCTTTGGACACAGCAACTATCAAATACAGTTAAGGGGAAGTGGATAAAATCTAAGTATTTATCTTTACTATATTATTGTTTCTAAAGATTATCTTCATGTGGAATATTCAGTGGAATTATGAACCCATTGAATAATGAACCCATCAAAAGATATTATGAGTTATTCTGACTGTTATGAATATGATATGGTACAGATTCATCAATAATTGACTTGGTGTAACAAATGCTGTAATCTTTAATATTGCATCCTATGTGACTAGAATACACTTCAATTTATATCAAAAAAAGGAACAAAGTTTTAAGTTACTGTAATAACAAGGAGATGGCAATGTAAAATAACTACATTACTGTCATTCACCTTCTCTATCCAGTGATTCTTTTGCATCCTTCAAGATGGCTACATTTGCTGGAATTTCAACTATCTACAGAATCAGCACCAATTCTTTCAAACTGGTGATATAGGTAAAGCTCTGGTTGTACTTTGGGTATCCCATATGAAGGAAATGAATATAGCAGTAACAAATTTTAAAGAATAAAAATTCATTAGGAATTTAATTCACATATTCAAGAAAACTATAACTTCCAGAAGAAATAGTACAGAAGTATGGGACACTTTCTAATGTTAAAAGAATAAACAGAACTCTCACTTACAGGTCACTAAATACACATTTCAAGGAACAGGTTCTGGATACATTGCTTGCTTTCACCTTCAAAGGGCAGTTCAATAATTTTTTGATAAGTTTCCTCTACACAGACCTTCCAGGGCTCTTTAAGATTTTTTTAGGCATTTTAGGAATAACAGAGTAAGAGCCTCACACCTAATCTTTTACATAGAAGATATGATGATCAACTGTTTTCATAAACACCAGATATGGGATTTGGATCAATTTGTGAAAAAGCTGATTCAGAGAAATTTTGGACTGTAGGTTCCTTAAGTGCATAATAAAAAAAGACACTTAACCCAAGCATTGTGATATTTGGGATATCCACTATCATATTTTCCTGTTATACCCTTAAAGAATAAAATGGAGCAAGTTATTACATTAAATCATGACATAATTTTAATTCCCTATGTGTTCCCATATGAAATTTTGTAATGTAAAGTTCTCTATGTATTGCGGTATCTAGTAATTAAAATTACTTATTTTAAGATATATCTTTCCCTTCTTTCAAATAATGAGAAGCCACATGAAAGAGAGAATACAGACAGAATGTTCTTGTCTAATGCATACCGATTTTACCAGTACAAATGCTGGTAACATATAATGAATAAAAATCATGTCCCTTTCCTGTTACAGTTAAATATTATAGTCCAAAGTGATTTTTGGGAAAAGCGACAATTTTAAAATTAATCACAAAACTCAGGAAAAATTCTTCTGAAATTAAAGACAAAATAACGAAGGCTACCAACAGACTAGTGTTCCAGAGAAATAAACAGCTCCAAAACAACTCTACAAACAAAAAGGATGCATCTATGATAGGTCACATTCCAAGACAAGGAATTCATTGTCAAGGACATACAGAAAAAGAACAGCAACACTAATTAGATGGCATTGCATTCAGAAGTCGCAGACACATGTGATACTATAATTTATTCATCAGTATTATATACCATAACCTGTGTGAAGGAACAGGAAACTCTTAAAACCCTAATTGCTGGAAATGGTATACTAGGACAACATTTCTCAGTAATTTAGTCACTATGTATATTTCATGAACATGATGCCTTATGACAGGTTGGACCAAGGTCCAAAAATCATGCTGTTAAGGAAAGGACATGAAGGCACTAGTAGTAGAAGCAACACTGAAGAGACAGTGAAGACATCAAATCCAAATCAAAACAAAAAGCATCATACAGGTAGAAGGCGTTACCCTTACACTCTATATTTGTTACATGTATTTTCTAAGTACCCACTGTTGGTCACTGCTGGAGATAGGACACTTGCTTCAACTGGCCTTTGGTATAGCAAGTTTTTATGTCCTTCATAAAATTAAAATTCATATTATATCTGATGATTCATTGGTCTTACAAACAGAATTCTGTGCAAGGTCTCCAGTAAGTTATGCAATTCCAGAGTAGAATTACAAAAATCTTGTTTGAATTATTGCTTGTATACAATAAATGTTAGTTATTATTTTTCAGCATCAACTATTTTTCTGATCACCATGATGTAGACTTTATTTAGACTTTTCTGCCACTACCTAAAAAACCCAACAAAACATTCTCACCACCCTTTCTAATTTTTAATTTGAACTACATAGTAAAAGATGAAACAGTACCAAACATGAAAATGCATGTGATACAATAAAGCATGATCTGTGGAGCAATGCTGCTAAAAGTGTATAAAACTTCTACTAATCAAGGACAACTAGTTTTAGCTCATTTCTAGTTCTATTTATATATACACTTATATATAGAATGATGAGATTTTATGGTACTGAAGGTGAACATCACAATTTCACTTTTCTGGAAACAGTCCACTCACAATTACCTTACCACTAAAAAGATAATATATTAACACAATTAATCACTAAGATATGATGATATTTAAGGAAAAGTCTAATAATACAGACAGAAGATAATAATCTGATTTTAAAGAGAACGCTTCTATCATTCAAAATTATGAGAAGCAAATAAATGGATCTACTTCTCCTCCAGTGTAATCTTATGGAAAATAAGATGTGCAAGATGAATGATCTTTTAATGAAAGATTAAATTGGAGAGATGTGTGATTTTAATGGATGTCTCCCAGTACCTATCTCTGCTCCTAATGTTTCCAGGGTTGCTAAAGATGCATAAACACAGTTTTTTCTCTCACCAAGACTAGGTATTCTCTGAAATAGACTCTTAAAATCCCCCTTGCATCCATCTACTGTTCTTGTGTAGTAGAGTTACACTAGTCTTTGTAGAAGTTACTAATAATAGTATTTATTATACATTACTGTTTTATTTACTTTAGTGCTAGCTTGCATTTCCTTGTTAAGAATTTTAAGAGACGTTGCACACAGCAGACAATCTTTGCCCCTGTCCTGTCCACTCCACAAGCTGCTAACATCATTCCACCCCTCTATACTCAAAGATCTTGCCGAGGTTTCTTCTCATATGCCCTAGTCTTGACGCACAAAACAAAATACAAACACTCTGTGTAATACAAAAACTCTACTTGTGCTAGCCTGCTATATGTGATCTACCAAAAGAAATGGGTAATGTATCAATATAGTGAATTATCAGGCTCCCTGTGTTGGTAAATTTGGGGATTTTTTCAATTATATTTTCTTTAACAATGACAAAATATGGAATGTTTTGTATTTGAAGACTTTATACTAAGGATATATTTGAATGTAGTGCAGCTGTGCTTCAGAATATATCACAGTTGTGAAGAAATGGAAAATGTTGTTAATTTTTCTTTAACCTAAGACTGTTCAACAAATTAACCATAAGTTATACTGCCATTAGAGTTCTTGTTTTTATGATAAAAAAATACCATGTCATATTTCCCTTTGCTTACCAGAGTCTATCATGCCAAGGGAAAGTGAGTGCCAATATTACACTGTTACTTCTGATTTTGACAATTAGACAGTTAGTCAAGTTTACACTTATAAAACCAGTCATCAGTAAAGTGTTTAATTCAGAACTTCAGAGTATCACAAATGTAATTACCTTGCTTATTTTTCAGTCTAAAATTACAAAAAATTGCTCCCACAGAAGTATGCTTCACTGAAGGAGAGTGAGTAGTTGAATGCCTGTGCCTTATAAATATAATAAGCAACTGAAAATTACTACACTGCTGAGTTAGAGGGAAGAATTTTAGGAGTACAACAATAAGCAAAATTACAAAGGGGAAACATGTGACATTATTTTTGGTATCATGTATGAGTGTATGTATGGATTTTAAGTAGATTAATTTAAACTGAATTGGCAATCAGTCTGAAAAAACTTTTAGAAAGAAACAATTGAATTCTTAACTTTTGATGGAAAGTGTATGCTTGCGTTACTTGAATCTGTAAAATGCAGAATCGGGAAAAGAAAAATCATTACAAATTTATACCTTTAATGTTTCGATTTCTTCTTTGTGTTCTCTCTTTAAATGCAAAATGGCAGCTTGGTACTCTGTAAATATAAAAAAGTACATTCTATTAGAGTCAGAAAACAATGTGCCATCTTCAGCATAGTATATGCCACAGAACGCCACTGGGTCCAGAATGCAGGTGTAGGCTGTCAAATAAAAAAAACTTTAAAAATGGTGATGCAAAAGCAAATATGAACACAGTAATTAGCATTATTCTCTAAGATCATGTGACCAGATTGTCCATATTGTTTCTGAGAGGAGATGATAAAGCGAAGAGGTCTTCTGTGCTGAGTGGGGAAAAAAGAGCAAGATATGTCAGCCTGAAATAATAAAAGGGAACTTTGGTTTTGCTTATCTTTGCAGATAAATGTAGAGCTGACAGGATATTATGACATACACATATATACACATATACACACCTGAATTCTAATGTATTAATTACAATTATTTAAATTGAGCTGTAAACATACAATCACTATACAAAGACAAATCGGATAAGACAGCAATCAGGAAAAGTAACCAACAACAAGAGATAGAATTTTGTCTTAATTCCATCATATGAAGATTAATTACGCAGTTTAATTACTTTCGCAGGGTACTAAAGTGTTCTTCCATTTAGTAAGAATATGACAAAATCCAAAGGTATAATAAAAATGAAAGCATGAAACTTAAAAATCAGAGAAATTTAAATCAGAAATAAAAAATGAGGAGGCTGGGAATTGATTACACAGGTTTAGTGATGGCTCTAATGTTAAGCTGTAGATTTACCAAATGGACCTCTAGAACCTGGGTCTCATCCTATGGCTTCCCTCAGTCCTTACCATGACTACACATGGGCAGGTAAAGAAAGAGCAGACCTTTCATTAGGTCTTTATAAAGTTTTAAGAGAACCCCGTTTTCTGTAAGACATTGCCCAGAAGTTACTACCCTGTTAAACAAGAAACTGGAGTTCATTCTTAGACCATCAAAGCCCCACTTCTATCTGCTTCCAAATCAAAATTAATCCAAAAGTGTATTTTCAGTTCTGGCTTCGCTTCTGCTTCCTTGACTTAAAAAGGAACCAAATCCTAATTTAAACAAGGCTTGAAAGTAGTTCAAAGACTTTAAATTTTACTGTCAGTGTTCTCTAATGCTAAAGGGTTTGTATGGTCCCTGTAAAAACAGAACCAATAAAACTGCATTCTAATATCAAAGAATGGACTAAAGCACCAGATCAGTGAAATATTCCAGTGGTTAGGGGTGCTTCCCTCCCCTGCCCCCCTCTTTTTTTTTTTTTGCTTTTTTCTCTCTTGAGATCACATGAAGGAAAGAGGAAAAGAGAGATAATCTGATCATTACCCTGAAATCTGTATGATTTGGAAGCTTTTAATAAAAAGCTAAGTTTTTCAAACACAGGTGAAGCTATATACAAGCAGCTGAATCAATACACAAAATCAAAAGAAACAGGGATTGAAATTTACAAGACATAAAATAAAAGACAGGTTATTCTAACTAGTGACAGTATCTATCTAAACTTCTACTTCCTCTCTTAAGGGCCTCTACTTTGAGCTTTGCAGCTTGAGAAAATAGCCTGACTGTTCTGGCTAGGTCTACAGACTTGTTAATTCCCTTGGCTGGTTGATATTCCCTCTGGACACAGGCTCTGCTTATCCATTCACCTGAACAGGACTTAACAAAACAGCTGCCTCAGGCTTCTAGAAAAAGTTGTGACCCTTCTGGTACCTCAGCCAGTTAAGTACTCACTCAGTTTGCAGGACATGAACCTTAGGAATAGCCTGACTTCATGATCAGCTCTTCTAGGTCTCCTGACAGTTGAAGCAAACAATAAGCTTTGAAAATGCTGCATACAACCAGTTCTTAGTTTGGCTAACAGAATTATACAGATCTACAGATTTACCTTAACAGAAGATCTGCTTTCTATGTGGTATTGCCCAATGCTTAATATTCTCTAGGATTTGGGTAAGAGAGCCATAGTTCACTGTATACTGACATAGACCTGCACTGGCATCAAAATCAGATTTTTCACCCTGTCTACCTATTCCCAGCCTTCTGTTGATTATTTTCTTATCTCAGCACAAATGTTTGTGCAGTTGATGTATGATGGAAGAACACTCGAAGATGAAACCTAACACAACATAAGAAGTTGAAAAATTGTTAAAAAATTAAGTATATGCTATTTCTGTGGCAGACATTTTGCAAGACATCATTATTTTAAATTACTGAAGTGGGCACATATTTTTCATTATTCCTCCTAGCTGAAAGCTCTGAAATAAATTCTAGAGATTGCTTTGTTTAATCCTAGTTCTAAAGCATACGTAAGATAGAGAGTAACAATTCTTTTATGGTTTACTTATTCCTTAAAAAATAGAAAGTACTAGTTTATATGAATGAATAAATTTAATTAATTACACTGCTACTACATTAAAGCAAATGTATCATAAATTGATATACTGCAACATACTTCATTGTCTACTATGCAGTAAACCAACATTCTACAGCATAAACTTCTTTTGTTTCTTTCAACCATTGTATTTCTTTCCTTAACTAAAAGAAACTATCTATTGGACAGATGCTGACACCTTGTAAAGTATTTTTTAATAATTCCTCTCAAGCTAACATTTATTTCTGTGTGTAAGATATTAAAATGAAAAATAAATACACATCACAATTATAGTTTTGCAGAACACAAACTAACTCATGTCCATTCCCTATTTTTTGTTGAAGTCACATTAATCTGGTATAATTCTACATGGATAATTAACATGCCAAGAAAATATACTGCACACAGGTATGGCAATCCAAATCACTAAAACAATGAATAATTTGGATACAAAAAATAATCATATCCATATAATTCCAGAAATAATTTTCTGAACAGCTGGGCAGCATAATAATGAAGTTTAATTACACAATAGTGCTGGGATCCTGCTTAGAACAGTAAAATAACAACAGCAGATTAAACAGTAGTGACAAGTTAATGGCAAGAACTGTACAGTGAACAAAACGTAGGTCAGGCTTTATAAACTACTAAGTTCTAAGCCCCATTTAACTTACAAAAGATCCATCTAGGCTATTAAAACAATCCAGAAATACTGTAAACTCTAAGGTATCAATGAGTAATTTGTCTAGGTTACAAATTAACTACACCAGTGTTTAAGAAATCTGATGTGGCTCTGCATGCAGCTAGCCTGATTCTCACATAATCACTGCAACTCATCCAGCCTTATTAGCTAAGACATATGAACATACGTGGATAGTTCTCAGAGTCAGCTGAGATATCAGCTTGCAAGTGAACTGTATTACCTCCTGCTTCCTGGTGCTGCAATATCTTAAGGGCCATCCAGAGTGACATGGAAATAAAGCCTCTAATCACAGAACCACAGAATGGTTGAAGTTGGAAAGGACCTCTGGAGGTCTTCTGGGCCAACCCATTCCTCAGAGCTTGTTGCCCAGAACCACAACCAGACAGCTTTTGAATGCTTCCATGAATCTCTATCCTCCTCATCCTCTCTGGGCAACCTGTGCCAGTGCTCAGTCCACCTCATAGTGAGAAAGTGGTGTTTAGTTGCACCCTTCCATGTTTCAATACATGCTAACACTGCTCTTGTCACTGGGCACCAGTGCCTGGGTCCCTCTTCTTCATACTACTTTATAGAGCCAAGCTAATTTTGTGTCACAATGTGACTCCACTGTTTTCCATGCCAGCAGATACCCTAGTTTGTGTAGTGTCAGAGGTGTGTGTATTTTCTGAGGTTTTAAAGTCTTCCATTACGCTGGATAACAGAAGACTGATTGTACAAACATCCCATTGTACTTGCCTGGTCTCCAACAGCCTACCAGGAAGAGAGTGGCTGCAGGGCGCTAGTAAGTTAGTTATCCCTAATATAGATACTACTCTGAAGCGCTTTTGAAACAAACAAATCAGACATAAATCAGATGGCAAGTGCTCCTATCCTGAAAAATGACCACAAGCAAATTAGGATTTAACTACTGAGAAAACAAGTAAAAAGGTTAGTCCTTTACATAAGGCAAACAAGCAAAGAAGTAAACAATCTCACTGCATAGATTCAGTTCCAACCAGTTCTGTTAATTTTCATTTCACTAGGTTACTGAAAAATCTTTCACTAAAATACATTTAAAATATACATTAAAAAACATTTAAAAAAGTAACATGAAAAGTACAAAGCATGTGGGAATCTGGATAGTGAGCTTGGTGAAAACTAATGATATATGGTGACATGACAGTGCAAAGTTTCCCTTTTCTACGATGTCATTGGAAAAAGAGATAATTTAGTAATTGTAAAAAAAAAAAAAAAAAAAGAAGCCTTCTTACTTTGAAACTTAGATTTCCATTTATTCCCATGTTTTACTGTAGTGGTAGATAAGACAGAATCATAGAATCACAGAATCACCAGGTTGGAAGAGACCCATTGGATCATCGAGTCCAACCATTCCTATCAAACACTAAACCGTGTCCCTCAGCACCTCATCCACCTGTCCCTTAAACCCCTCCAGGAAAGGTGAATCAACCACCTCCCTGGGCAGCCTATTCCAATGCCCAATGACCCTCTGTGTTAAAAACTTCTTCCTAATCTCTAGCCTAAATCATCCCTGGCGGAGTTTGAGGCCATTCCCTCTTGTCCTGTCCCCTGTCACTTGGGAGAAGAGGCCAGCTCCCTCCTCTCCACAACCTCCTCTCAGGTAGTTGTAGAGAGCAATGAGGTCTCCCCTCAGCCTCCTCTTCTCCAGGATAAACACCCCCAGCTCTCTCAGCCGCTCCTCATAAGGCCTGTTCTCCAGCCCCTTCACCAGCCTCGTTGCTCGAGTTGCTCTCACGTGGGAGGAGAGCCCAGCACCCTCCTCCCCACCAGCTCCTTTCATGGAGCTGAGCAGAGCGAGAGGTCTCCCTCCCTTCCTGGTTCAACAGCTGCAGCTCCCTCAGCCGCCCCCACAGCTCCTGTTCCCTCCTTGGGACGTGCTCCAGCCCCTCCACAGCTTGCTCGGAGCGAGGGGCCCAGGACCCAACACGGGACTCGAGCAGAGGGGGACGATCCACACCTGCTCCTGCTGCCTAGAGGGGTATCTAACAAAGTCTTGCTAATTATATGGATTTATCACATAGACCAAAACTCTACTTAGACATTATTATCATGAGAACAATAATGATAACAAATGACTATCCTCTCTGCCATCACTACTGCTTTTCTGCACTTTCATTCTTTACATTCATACTTCCTGCCTCTAACACATGCAATAATTAATTTGCACCCAATGCACAACTTACATCAACATTAAACTGTGAAGATCCTTTCTTCACAAAGAAGCAGAGGAAAGAGATGCCTGTCATCTAGATCAGATCACTTTTCCTAACTCTGCATTCATTCCAGATCATTTTAAGAGGCATAGTTATTACCCAGTGAAGGTACCAGGGTTACTAGTCAATCACATCTTCCAGAAAAGCTGCACTAAGGCATAAAAGGGGAATAAGTAGCTACATAAGTAAAAGAAAATATCTAGTTTGGGAAGACAAGCTCATTGTAGACCAGTTAAAGCATCAGAATGCTGGAAAAAAGGAGATGATGTTCTTATCAAAAACCGTTTCTGTTTCCAGAAGACAATCCAAAGTGCAGTGAAATACAAAAAATCTTACTTTGGGATTACCCATGTGACATGAGCAATTTAGCTTTGGGGGCACAATGCAGTCTACTTTTGCCTCTGATGAGGCAAACTGAGAACTGCCATGGTGCAGACTGGTACAACTGGGAAATAAAAATAATTCAGTTGCATAGTGAGTAAAATTATCCCTATTGAGATAAGCCAAAAGCATATTACTCCTAGAATCTGATCTTAGTAGTCAAAAATCAGGTGATGTAAAAAAATTAAAAACCAGCAAAAAGAGAGTAGTACATTTCCAGTGCACTCTACCAGCAGTACAATTTGCAATTCACGAACTTTCTAAACCAGAGTAGTTTTTTGCATATTGAGTAGCTTGCAAGAGAACTTTTTTCCCCATAATTGTGCACTGCTGTTTTTATAATCCTGCAAGTAGAAAACATCCCGCAGCAAAAAATTAATTGCATATAACGTAAGACACTATTGGTTATTTTGAAACCTCACCTGTTAAGTTCATTTTATGCCTTCAATTCTTGTGCTGGAAGAAACAGTGAACAACTCTTCACCATTTACCCATTTGCTGTTTGTATGATTTTCTCACATGTACCAGCTGAAAGTACATTAGACTACATAGCTTCCCTCATAAGGAACATATTCCATATTGTTGATTAAATTTGCGACCTTTCCCTGAACCTTTGTGTTCTACTGAACCCTCTCTTAATTAACAAAACTACAGTTTCTCACAAAATTTCAAATGTAGTCATTTATACAATGGCATTATGATGACCTAGAAGATTTTATCTTCTATTTCTTTCCTGTTTCTTCCTATCAGTTCAGTTGCTTTTATATCACTACTGAGTACTAAGCTGACATCTTCCAAGATCTATTTTTACATCAAGCTCTTGTTTTTGAAAACTAACGATCAGTTCAGAGTTCATTATGCTCTACATGCATTTACACTTTTTTTTCCTCAAGTGTATGTCCTAATAGTTCTGTGCTTTGGATTTCTTTTGCCATTTCATTGCATAGACCCTCAATCTTAGAAATTTTTTTCTTTTCTTTTTTAGTTCTCATTAAAAAAAATGCATTCTGATGAGAGCATGCTAAATTTGCATTCAGATCTTATCTTCTTTACTCTTACTAACTTCACAGTGGCTGGAGGCTTCCCCTTTTGAAGTCTGACTTTTCCAGTTCATTTATGAATATGTGCAGAGTTTGGAGTTGCAAAGCATTTGTACCCTCAGCAAGTTTGCTGATAGCTGGGAGGAATGGCTCATAAACTAGAGGGTGGTGTTGCTATTCAGAGGGATCTCAAAAGGCTGAAGAAATGGGCTCAGAGTAAACCTATTAAGTTCAATAAGACAAAGTGCGAAGTTCTGCTCCTGGGGAGGAACAACACCAGGTACCAGTCCATGCTGGGAGCTTTGCTGAAAAAGCCTTGTGGGGCATCAAGTTGAAAATGAACCAGCAAGATGCCCTTGCAGCAAAGACTGCCTTGGGCTGTGTTAGGAGTCGTCTTGCCAGCAGGCTAAGGGAGACAATCCTTCCTGCCTACTCAGCACTGCTAAGCTCACACACCTGGAGTGCTGTGTCCAGGGATGGACCCCCATGTACAAAAGAGATATGGAGCTCCTTAAAATCTAACCCCACACAGGGACTCCAATATTCAGTGTACATTAAATGTTATCTCTTATAAAATCACAATTGTCCTTGTTTTGATTGTTTGAAATACAAACATAGATAAATATAATTATGAATAAAATAAGAAAATTTGGGATAGTTTCTAGAGTGAGTAAGTAAATCATACATTCTGGTGACAAGAAAATAGATCTCTGATTTCTTGAAAGTCTGAAAGAGACTCAGAAAATGTAAAACTAGCCACTTCCACTGGGTGGCAGTTTTGTGCTCAAAACCTCTTTATTTTTTTCTGGAGTCAAATTATAATTCAACAATTTATGGATATAGATATTTGTTCTTTTCTTCTGGATGTAAACTACTTCTCTCATTAATTTTCATTTATTTTAATACAGCTTTTTATCTTATCTTTTTCTTAATGATTGATATATTAAACTTCATTTGAGAGTAGCATACACATTTGAAAGTTCCTTGTTCGACTATATGTTTTTAGAAGGTGCTTAGGAAAACCCCCACAATTCCTGGGCTGATCATCCATAGATGTAGACAATATTAGAAAGCATGAAAACTTTGCTTCCAGTCATACTACATTTGGATCTGTCCATAAACAACTGCAGGAAAAAACCAAATTATTATTTTATCTGATTTTAAACTAACATTTTGGCATTGAATGCTGCACAGACAGAACCAATGCAAATCTGATGACATTCTTCCTGAGACATCTTCCAGATTTGTCTTATTTCATTAAGTCTTATTGTGAAACTTCAGAGGGTACAGGACAGGGCTTCAAAATCCTTTGGATTTATTATTCTAATATGATGTTCAGTTGCATCATCATCTAAAATTTTTTCCCAATAGAATTAAGGACTAAATTCTTTGGTGATAAGTTTTGTAAAACAATAACACTGAATATTTACCAACATTGAGTGTTCATAACTTGACTACAAAAATAAACTACCAAAAAAAGAAAACAAATCTTACTTCTTAGACCATTTTAACTCAGCAGATTGCTGAGTTAATGTAACTGTTGAATAGTATAGTGTAGCTGTTTGAAAAGCACAAAAGATGGAAACAGCTTAATGAATAACCAAATAATGACCATCCATGCACAGTATAAAGACACTTTTATAACTTACAGAAATAAAGAATGCAGGCTAAAGTTACTGGGGCAATACATTACACTAAAAGGAGGACTTCAAAAGAACTTCTTGTTCTTCAGAAAGTGTGTTCTAATCACTAGTAAGCTTGTACATCATCATCTGAGGATATCTTTAGGTAGTTTTTATTTGAATAAAAATCTGTTTTATTTTAGCAAAATCTTTATTTATTTAAGCAAAAAATTAAGACAAATTTTTCAGAGTACTTCACGCATGCTATGGACTATATAAACTCAATATCAAATAAAGTAGCACATTTAGAAAAAGTACACAAGTTCACCACCTTCATGGCACCAGAATGTAACTAGCCAGTCTTCACCCAAAATACCACAAAACCCCCTGCTATCTCAAATGTCACAAAAGAACCTTCCAGAAGATGTCACTTTCTCTTATTTCCACATACGTGGAAAAATATAAATGCCTTCAGACATGTCTTATTCAGTTATGTCAGGAACTTCAACAAGCAATTGCAGAAGTAAACTGAGTTCCAACTTAGCTTCAGTTAGTTATCACTCATTTGATAATAATTTGATGATTTTCAGGAGTTTACAGGTTTTAAGAGTTTGTACAACATAAGCTCCTTAAGCTTCATTTGAAATCCAACAATGGCCAGGGCCCTGTGTGTTCTGCTCTTGTTGAGATACAAAACTGAGGAAAAAAATGCAGAAAGACACAGTAGGGGCTATATTTGAAATGAAATTGCATTAATCAGATTAGTATCCTTCATTCCCTTTCTTAAAGCACAATTAAGTCTCCTTTTCCTTTGAAAAACATCCCTACTGATGAGAAAGAAATACACCAGTTCTCAATTGTGATACTCTTCAAGTCTTAACTTTGCAAAATTTCACACTCAGCATTGTGGGACAGATCTGAAACTCAGAGAATCTTAATCAACCAAAGTTCCACTCACTTTAATGGGGTAGCAGCCACTGAAATGTAAGTCACAAAGTAGAATTCTGAAAACAGCTCCTCATCTATATTACAGAAGTACTGTAAAATTTCAGTCCTAGCCAGTGATAGGTACTGTGGACTCCATCAATATTTTTATTCCATCATGGGAAAGTAAATACTGCCTTTACAGTAACAGAAGAGACCAAAGACTAGACACAGATGGACAACATGACACTGTTCCACCTACCTGGTGGTTCTTCGTTGTAAAGCTTTAGGTGAGCTAGAGACAAAAGCATAAGTGAGATTGTATTTAAGCTATACACAGGGAATTTTTACACTCATTAAATATGAGAGAGACTTGCAGAGAGTCTGGCGGACTACTTGCTTTTTATTCTTTACTATAAAATTATACCTCAGTCAATATTTTCGGCACACATTTGTATCATTTTGTCATGCCAAAAATTATCAACTGTTTAAGAACTGCTTAATACCTCAAATATTCCTGGATAGTAGCACTGATCACCAAATGAAAATCAGGTAGTATGTATTTAAATAAATCTCTACCATGTAAAAAATCCCATGGACCTTCCTTAGTTAACTATAGGTTAACTCATGTCACACTTACTATTAGGACATACTTGTGAATAACTCTGTAAAGCTCACAGCTTGATATATATATACAGAATTGCGTGTGGCACACTGTAGAATGATCAAATAATTTATTTGATCGATTCCTCAAGATTTTCAGTTGGAAGATACAATTGTGCACACTCATTCTTATATTTTCATAGTAAATATTTTGATAGTAAAACAACTTACCTACTTTAATAATTTTAAATAAAATCTTATATGAAAACCTTTCCCACAGAAATCTCCATAAATTATGTGTTAAATGGGTGAGTTACTCCTTAAACTTTACATAAGCAATTTAGGAACCTTCCCTGCCATGACCTCAAAACTTCAAGTGGAAAGTAGAAGCTTTGAAGATAAATGACCTATATAGCCACTTCTGGCCAGTACATTAATTTTTGTAAAACATCTTGCTTATTAAACTCAGTATGTGGAAGCATGCAAAATAGCATTAACACAATCAAAAAGTAATTAGAGAACACAAGCTGGAAAACTTGAGTTCAATTTACCTCTCTTGAGATGTACCACACCCTGTAGCATAAAGGAAATAATTAACATTTAACTGAACTGATTCATTACATTACAGAATAGTGAGGGTTTCTTAATTTTTTCTCCCTCCTTGTTAATCTTTGATCCCATCATTTCCAATATTACCTTTTAATACAGTCCTTGTTTCCTCCTCTATTATTCCTCCGAGTAATTTTCCCCTTTAACCACCAGGTGTCATAAGGGAATCCACTCACCACAGCTGCATCTTTTTTGTTATTGATATATTATTTTTACAGGCACATCCATGTGACCTTCCAGCCTTTTTCAGGCTACAGTCCTAAAGACTTGCAAATATTTAGATTTTTCTTCCAATAAACACTGTCATGTGCAGATTTGAAAATATGTTATTTGTTCAATCTTGAAATGGTGTATAAAGCATAGTTTTCACACAGAAGTAATCCTGGGAGAAATGCATTTGTTTGAAATACTACATGAATGCAACATTTTAAGTAGACAAATTGAGGTTTACACAGATGACTGGTCACTAAGAGCCTAAATCTTAGATTTATAAAAAAGTTGACAAACAGAAATCCTTAAACTTTCTGAGCACTAATTTGACTAAGTTTTACATTTAACCATCCTTCACAGAACTGTGAAATTAAAGTTTATTTGTGCTTAAAGAAATTCTTACAATTACCCATTTTGTAGGGATAGAGGATTGGCTAAAAGAATACTGCATGTTGTTTTGACATATTATTCTATCTTTCCCTCACCCCATTCCATCTACTATCCGTCCTCATTTCTTTACCTTCTATTGAATCTGAACTCTTTTACATACCATAATTCAATACATATAAAGGCATTCATTCCCCAGATTGGGAAATAAGCAAACATCCTTCACATCGAATTATTTTTTTTCTTTTCGACTTTTAAGGGAAGGGAGAAACCTCCAAGCCTAAAATGTCAATGATTTTTATCACCTTAAAGATTCTGGTAGGGTGAAAATACAGAAGATATGAGGAAGGCAAACAGATGGAGAGGAAAATGTGTAGAATAAACAGTCCTAAACAAGCTAATACTATCTGGATGTTAAGATAATACAGGAGATACTAGAGTCAACTTACTACAACAGATGAAGTAACTTCACAATACTCATTGGAATTCCCTGAGAACAACAAAATGATACCCACAGAAAAGCAGCCTCCTGAAGGAAAATAGCAGCAACTCCTTGATTGTCTGTTATGGAAATGAAGAAAATAGTTCCTATGCCTTCTAACTGCAAAGCAGTATAAAGCACTATTCAGAAGCAGTCATCTGAGTAACTTATCTACTTGATCATTCTTCAGGTGAGTTTACAGCCACAGTTCATTTACCTGACAGGAGAATTTAAGAGTTTGCCATTCTCATACTCCCAGGAAGGCAACATTAGAGGTACCGCTGCTAGGACATCCTGTATGATTTATTTCTCAATAAAGGCCTTCCTTCATTTTTACAAAACCGATATATAATAGGATCACATTTACCAAATGCAACATGGTAAACACCTTACCAGCAAACATGACGAACAAATTTATTCTAGAATTTTGTTCATGAGTTACAGACTCTATCTAGTCTACTTACTTCATCTGGCACAAATTTAAAATAAAAAGCACTTGTTCTACATCTAGAACACTTTTGCAATCACTATATACTATTTGTAGTAAGCATAATTGAGAATGAAGGTATACTATACATGCAGTATAAGTGTAAATTTAATCAAATGTGGGTGGATATGTGAGTGAGCATAGGCACGCTACATGTCCAGACACTTTGCATACTGCTTTGACAATATGATTTTAGCAATTGTCAAGTTTAGAACTGCTAACAAAATTAAATCATGAGAAATGTACAATGAATAGGGTTGGCTCTTTTACAGGTACAAATACAGAGTATGTATCTGTGCTATAGCAGAGGGGGCAAACTTGGCAAGGATTATATTGAATTTAACTAAAAAGAAATCCAAAATCAGTTATAAATCCAGATACAAATTTTCAGAAAGCATCAGGGTATTCAGATGCAGGGTTTCATTTAGACCACTCTCTAAATCACTCAGGTTCAAATGCTGGGCCAAACAGAATTTCAGATCATGTGAACAGTGAAACTGGGTAACAGGAAAGTGAATTCAATAAGACTAAAGCATTCCTGTTATACAAAGGGCATCATATATTTTGAAATAGAACAATGGAAATAAAATAGAAAGTGATTCTTCTTGTGCTGTATACAACTGCCCTTTCACTGTGTTTCAATTATATAACAAGAATAACCTTGTAAAATCCTGTGATTGTTTAGGGCCCGTGCAATGTCACATTGGTAGGACCCATAGTGATGTCTACATTTCAAAGTAAGAACTACAGTAAAAAAAAATAATGCACAGAACTTGCTTGCATTACATTCAGATAATGGATCAATCTTAATATGCTGGCATTTGTGGCTACACAGATGCATGCATCCAGATATAACTTGTATTCTGTAAAACATGTCCTTGCCAGGCATCTGCTGCAATACATGCATACAGATTCAAAAACAACAGGTCTCATAAAATGACTGCATTTCTATAGATGGTGTGCACAAAGGAACTAAAGCACGGATTTTATTGAAAAACACAACTCCCTTCTCACCACGTAATAATACAATCCTCAATTTTCAGGAAGGCATGAACATTTTATCACTCGGTCTTAGACACACTTACCATACCGTAAGTGTTATATTTTTGCAGATTTAAGTTTAGGAAGTCAGTATTCTTTTCCATTCTGCATCTCTAGCTAGAGTTAATAGCCCATAAATGAAAAAGGAGTAGTATTTGGCTTGAAAAATATGTTAGGATTCTTAGCCTGATGCCATGGATGAATAAACTGAAGCTTGGAAACATAACTTTCCTGAAATCATCCCAGAAGGTAGCAAAAGCACTGGAAATTGAACGCAAGCATCCTAACAACAAATCTTCAGCACCAACAGATACTTATATTTTTATTTCTATCTCAAGAGGCACAGTATGAATGGCAGTATCAGCTGCAGTGGGAGAGAAAACCAAAGGAAATTTCTGTTGCTTGGTTGTTGTTGAGGAGTTTTAAAAATATTTTCAAAGTAAATCTTAGCAGATAGTACTGCAAGATATCTGGAAAAGTGGCTGCTGCATTCATCAGCACATGCACAACCCATTTACCTCAGAATGTAGACATTTCCATGCAGCATTATACCAAATATCTTCCAAATCCACAAAATTATAGCTTCAGTTGGCATAAGTAAGGGGAGAAAATGTCATTGTACTTCAGAGGCCATGTAAGATGGCTGCAACAACCTGGCTTGCAATAAAAAACGCAGCTTCTCAATAACAAGCTAGTGTGTTTGTCAGAATATGAAACACTGATGTAACATGACCAAATACATCTGTCATTCTGAATAATAAAAGAAGTAAAATGTAGTAAAATAATTTACAAAACCTTTAGGAAGACCACCTGCCCCTTGAGGTCACATCAGAATTATCAGTGACCACTATATCACAAAACTACCATTCAACCAATGCATAATACCCTGCCTGCGGTAGTCCTGCTTTATCTAATTAATTACAGTAAAAATTATAATGAAATCCAAGGACTAAACCACAGATACCACATTGAAATAAAATAAACTGAAATTACTTTTAAAAAATGTCATCTTTTTTTATTTTTAGATGAAACAAACTGTTAGCAGCCATTGATACAACAACTTCCTTCAGGACACTAACATCAAGCATTATGTCTTTTTCAGAGACAAACACAAACTGTTTAAGGCCACAAAGGAAGCTTATGTTAAAGTATGATAAGAAATCATCTTCTTATCTCTGATCTCTTTGTTAGATCATTTTGCCTCTCTTTCTCCCACATAAGCTGATTATTCTCTGCATTTACATCATAACCAGTAAGTGATTTTTCTTGCTTGGAACCTAGATCATAGGGGTCGAAGGCCCCAGTCTATTTGAAACTTGGCAATAAACCTCTGCCATTATTTTGTATTTCATTTCCCATTTACTTACAGACTTTTTGTTTAATATGAGCTTTCTCAGTCATTCCCTGATTTTCTTTCCTATCATGAAAACTGTGCTTACAGTATTATGGGCTGTTGTTATAGAAATTACAGCCTTATAGAGACAGCACTACTTCACTGCAGATTTATGGATTATAAATAGACTGAGAGAACAAGGGTTTTTAATGTTAAATATAGATATTTGAATGAAGAAGAAAACATGTAATGCAAAAAAAATATTAAATGGATTAAAGTTTCAATTAGTTTTTTTAACATTTTCTCCAGCAGGAATGTCACTCTTGTCACTTTTTAAATTTCTGTTTTGCTTAAGCAAAAGAATAAACTCTCTGTTTTATAGAACAGACCTCTTTTGATCCTAATGGCTAAAAATGCATTTTTAACAGGAATCACAGGATACGTATATCTTTACCACCTTAATGCGGTGACCATTCTTCAAATATATGTAGTTTTATGAGCAACATGTCTAAACTCCTTTTCTTGGATGTGAGAGGCGGCAAATGATGATCTAGTCATATGCACCAGCTGAGACATTCATTATGCATGGATTCTAAGCAATCTACTAGCACAGATGAGTTCATTCAGCATGTAAATAAATTTCCTCCTCTACCTCACTTGATATCTGCACCAAATAAAATAGCTAGCATATCTACCCTTCTATCAGATTTAATGCTTGGGAAATAGAGAAATCTAAGAATTATGGAAGAAAAATAAACTTTTCATGAAAACAGAACTTTAGGCTTGGAGGAATTTCCATGGAATAATCCTATAAGTATAAATTAAACTTTCTTTTTTTATCTAGTCTTCCAGGATGTAAGTGGTTTAATGTACTACAGATTTTCTAGACTTCAGCCATTTTAGAGTACACACCTCAAAGAAGTAACAGTTTCTGTAGAGAACCACGTAAGCAGCTTGTGCTAATTAGAGAGAGCCAGTTGACAATGCAGTCACTTGCTCTATGGAAACAGACGAATTAAAGTATTAAGAAAACATAAGCTATGCCAAAATATCATAATATCATCCTTTAAGTCAAAGTTTACAACAAACTTTTACAGATTTGGGTGTTGGGGGTGACAATACTATGACTACACAAGATGTTATCAAATGCATGAAAAAAAACCTCTTAGAGAGCTTTATTTTGTTCACTAACTTCTTTCACTTCTAATGTTCCTAACAGGCCTAGTCAGCCACACACGTGTTCCTTGTTATGTCCATTTGCTTTTCAGTTGGTTTCCCACATATTGAGCCTGAGAAGGGAGTTAGCTGCTTCTCCAAGCTGCTATGAGTCACTGTTATGTCTGTTGTCTAGGACAAATTAAGCCTGAATTTCTTGCTTCCAGTAGGCAGCAAGAACAATGAGTATGACAAGGAGGTGAGAAAAGACTAAAAAGATAGTAATCCTCACCCTTAATATCTCTCCTTTTCTGTCATAGTCGCTGTAGTGTATGGGGATGAATGAAGTAAATAAACGACTCAGTGCAGAATTGTGAGAAAGTTTACAGTACTCCAGCTTTCAAATATCTACTGTTACTTTATGTACTAATTTCTCATGACAAATGAAAAAAATCTGTGCTACCATATAAACTATGTACA
The DNA here is from genome assembly GCA_033558105.1 of Coccyzus lansbergi. Classification (NCBI taxonomy): domain Eukaryota; kingdom Metazoa; phylum Chordata; class Aves; order Cuculiformes; family Coccyzidae; genus Coccyzus; species Coccyzus lansbergi. The sequence goes on from JAUMJK010000118.1 coordinate 874,648, forward strand.
AATTTTTGTAGGCTGTTAGAAACACAAAAACTTGGGTCCACAGATTTATCCTTGGATGTGATCAAACTTGTGACAGACATATTTTGTTTAAATCTAAAGTAAAGCTGTGCTAAATGAATAATTACCTAATAATTCAACCTGTTATTGTTGTTATTGTACATAGATCCATATTATTTTGGTAGATTAAACTCTTAATCACAAAAATCAAAACGCTAACATAAATTGTTGACTGGCAGTTAACACAAAGTCCCTTCAATACTTTTTATGTTGCAGATAATCATCTATTCACGAACATTAGCAGAGGAAGACTGGAATCACAAACAACTCTGCAACACACACTTTTTGAATTTTATTCTGAAACTGAGAGTTCTTAATTTGAACTTAGCTGTCAGAACAAGACAGTAGGGTGAGAGACAGGGTTTTAGTTTGAGACCAGTTAGTTTTATTTTGATCATTTATATAATATTTTTGAGAAGCCCACTTTGTGGAGGAGTTCTTAAGGTACTGGTGGTTGTGAAGGAATTTTGAATGGGAAGAGGCATTAAGGAAAATGCCAGTATACACATGCATTTTGAAGGTACCAATCACAATCAGAGAGAAGCTACTCAGTTTAGAAGTAATGCCATATTGCCACTTCCATATTTTTTTTAAAGCACAAAACTCATCCCAGAGTAATAAGACAAACACTGAATACAAACCCTCTTTTTTAATTTTATCAGCACTACCCTTGGAACAGTACCTCCCTTCACTTGCAGGAGACTGCATAAATTCATTCTTGTACATAGTACTTTAAAATAGTCGCCCTAGTACACAATAAAGCAGATCTAACTGATCCATCATATGCAATTCTACAACTGCTTGCAGTGTTCTTGCTGCAACAACTGACTTCTGAGCATCTACGAACAGCTGAAAGAAACACAAACCTGCTAATCACTGAGGTACACCTGTAACTCTAATGTGCTCTTAACATACATTGAAATGAAATGTTTGTGTATTTCCTGTAAAAGCACTGCTTCTGTCTCATCCTAGCTGTATCACCAGCAGTTTGTTTTCACTCAAATCCCTCTCTGTGCCAGACACCAGAGTGACTAATGAACTGCAGAATCTGGTCTGTATAAAAATTTGACTTTGCAAACTAATCATCAGCATGTTGATGACACTGCCACCCAAAATATCACAGTAACAAAAGAGTAACAATTTACACAGGATTTAAGTCACCCTGTCCTTCCTATTCAAATTTCAGAAAAGCATGACCTAATTCCTCTACAAGTAGTAGAATCTGGAGCTTTCATTAATTAAGCCTCTCTTCCTTATTTCAGCCTATGTTTTTGCCATAGATGATTACAGTCATTAGGGAAAAAATATTTATTTTGGTAAAATTAAATACAACAAGCATATAGCCTATAAGAATCAAAAAATAACAGAGAGCCTCTAGCACTATTTGTGTGCAGCTAAATACCTGTCCTGGTGATGCAGTGGTAGGCTCCCACAACTCTGATCAGATGCACTGCAAATTCAATTCTGTGTATATTAGAACCATGTTGTTCCAGTTAAACCCAAGTTTTCTGAAATCTTCCAGCAACTTTTACATTACCACTTTACAAAAAATGAGGACTAAGACAGAGAAAACTGAGGAAAGAGGGAGAAAGAAGTAATACACTGAACAATACAAAGCAGCAGATCCACTACTCCTATTTATTCTTTCTCATAGACAAGACAAAATGCATATTCACCGGAACTGGAAATTGCCAGACAGGATTACCCTGTACACTTTCTCACAGTAAGGTAGTATAAAAGCTTGTTTTATAACTCCACTTAATCCTTTCAAGGTGGTATTTTCTAAGATCTGTAAGTACATGAAGAACAGATGGTCTATTCCTTTAATTTTGATATTTCAGACGATTCCACTGTTAATGACTAATTTCTGAGTAACAAGGACTTACTGCTTAACATTTAAGAATACAGATTTGAAACAGAGTTGTGATGGTTCCAATAACTACTTTTCCCCTTGTAAATATGTTATGTAAGTATTTATCAAACAACAAAAAATTAAGAAATATTTTTCTATGGAAAATTTATCAGATAACTAGTGAACATCATGCTTCAGGCATACGCTTTCATACACCTGTACAGTACAATAAACATAGCTAGCTATAAAAGTGATCTGAGCAGATATGAGTAATTATTTATACAGAAGCTGTAATGATAATATTCATTACTTTTCTTCTGGACACTACCTGAACAAAATCTGCAGCCAGACTTGAGCTGGGCAGGTCACTGTCTCCTGCATTGCCAGACAATGGAAAAGACAGTCAGGTTTCCACTCATTCACTATACTGTCACTCATTTGAACAGGACTCCACCAGAAATGGATAACCTAACTTATTAAAAACCCCACTTAATCACAAATTTATATAGACAAGCTTTTAGATTTCAACACAGATTTGGCTGTTTACATTTCAGTTGCTGAACAAGTAGAAGTAAAGAATACATCCAAAACATAAGATCTGTTTTGCCAGATAAGAAAATACCATGACTTATCACAATCTATGTATTAAGCAAGATTAATAATGCCATAAACAAATTTCTGCAAATGTATTTCCTGTTTGTTTTACCTGCTTCTGTGTACTTTAATCCTACTTTTACTTCTTCATGGATTGCTTTTGGTGGTGGCCAGACAGTCTGAAGTCTCCCTGGAGTCTTGTCATCTTGCTCTGAGGGACTCAGGTCAGGCTGTTGAAAATTACAAAAGAAAAAATTAACATCTGCTCTGTCAATTGATTCCAAAACATCAACTTCCATGCTCAGCGCTACATGTATACTTCAGAATGTTTATTTGCCTCATTCTGCAGACTAAAACAGTGCTCAGTTGGAAGGGATATAAAAAGACCAGTGTACAGACATAACTTTAAGGAGGAAGCTAACTCATAATGCCTGTGACATGCAACAATTTGTTGAAACTGTTCACATCAATGTGGAAAGCTGTTCATCCATTGGTGAACCATAAAGGTGGTCCAGAACCCTAGGGGTTTTTTTCTGTATCTTTTTTTTCAAAATGAAAAGACCCATTTGTGCTCCTCTTATAAGTAAACATTAAAAGGATTGACCTAAGACATCATTTGACAATGTAATTTTCTGGAAGCAGAGCTAGTTTATGAAATTCCTGCCCCACCCCCAACAGCTTGCTTGGTTCACATGTAATACTACCACATCAAAGTACTGCTGCAGCTGTGACTGGGGCTACACTGCCAACTAGAATGCTAAAATAACCCTTTCAATGGGTGGGGGGAGGGGGGAGAAGAAATACTAAACTAGCAAACAAGCATTCTTTTAGAGGTTTACATTTTGATTGTCTCTGATGTTTCTGTAATCTGATGTAAGACATGCTACTATGAGTAACCGCATAGGTAAAACTGCAGCAACAGCAAAACCTTTATGAAAGTGGCCCCATAAACGGCACACATGAGCAAGGAAAAAGGAAAGGCGAGGGCCTTTTACTCTTGCTGTGCCTTGAAGAAAATGTACAATTTTATGAGACCAAATATTAAGTAGACATTTATAAAAACCATGCCCACTGACTCCAGTGCTTCCACCCTTGCTGTGTACGATGACAGTTTCCCAAACAGGTTTGCTGTGAGCCACACAAATGCATATGCTTACACAGCACAGGGAATGGTCTAAGCAGGAAGAGGTGAGCCAGGAATGGGAAGGGCAGGCACAAACTGCAATTGCTATACATACCATTGCCAAGCAGTATCTCTTTTCTCCTCCCCATAGGTAATTTGGTGCAAACTGGTATTGTCAGTCTATGCAGGTGTCAGTCAAGATTTTTAAAGAATTTTTAATTTTATATAAGAATGAACACTTGAGAGAGAGTACAACCAAAACAGAAAATTTATGTACATAGCTTCAAGTTTAAGGTCCAATTTGGAAAATTTAATCACTTAAGAGGATAATTTCCTCTTTAGCCAACAAGAACAACATTCTAGACTGATTATATATGGCAAAGATCTAACTGTTAAGAATTTGGGGTTTGGGGAACCCCAAACCAAGCATTACTCATTTAAGTAAAGAGTTCAAACCATGCTCATATTCATTTATCATTATGGTTCCATGAAAACTTAGCATATATATTATTTTTTCATTTCTTAAAAATACAGTAACTTAATCTCCACATGCATAAGTATTAACCTTGCAAATACTTACATTAATGCATAACTTGAATCATCTAATTGGAATCACTAAGTTATACCTGGATAAGGTTAAATGCTTATTCATATTTGCAAAACCAGATATATGCACGCAAATAAGAAAAACATCACTTTACATTCTACATCTTGGATAATATGAGTTGAAAATCATCCATAACTTCTAGTATCAGCTTTTATCATAGAATTTTTCATAAAGGTAAAATCAAATTTTACTTTTAAAAATAAAAAGCTGAGTGAAACAAATCAGAGAGAGATTGAGAAACTATTAAATAATACTATAGTAAATATCTGCATCCTCATGCTGACTTACATTGATACCTAACATATAGACAACTATTTGGTAAGGTTATTTTAAAATCAGAAATTGATTATTAAGTTCTCACTTCGAATTGAAAGGCTTTGACTGTACCAATGGTTCTAACTGAATTCCACTACAACTGCAGATGATCAAGTATTTTGACAAATTAGCCCCAAGATTTCTTCAGCTGAGAATCCAATATTTGAGATTGCCAAAAAAAGAGGACAGTTCTGACATTTGACCTTAAGTGCCCACCAATATTTTTTAAATAAGAAATTATTTTTCATCCATCTAGTTCCAAATCTTAGCAAAAAAAAGAAATTCAACCTACAGATTTCTCTGATGGTCCATCCCCAGGTTTTGATATTGACCTTTCAAATACAGCTTTCAAGGATTCTTTTTCATTTCTCATTTTGCGTTTTATGGCTTCCAACTCTGAAGTATCTGCAGTTGTTTCTTTTTTGGGAGGCCGTGTGAACAAAGCTTTAAAGACATCCAGAGCAGATTCAGCAGGACTTGACTTTATTTCCCCAGAGAGAAACTGTGGTTCTGTTTTGCTGGAGGCTTTGTTCTCTTGAGCTTCATCACTTTCATCGGTCTCCCCAGATCTCTCACCAGAGTACTCAGTTCTATCGTCATTCTTGGAGACGTCTATGTTTAACAAGTGCGAGAGTTGTTCCAGGAAAGTAGGACTTGCTTTAGGTTCAGCTGATTTTTTTTTAGTGGTCAAAGCTGATGTAATACCGGATTTCTTCACAGGCTGTCGTAATTTAAGCAGAGCTAAATCATTCTCCTTTGGTTTAATTTCTGTAATAGTTTCCCCATCCTCTGTGGTTAGTCCCTTTTTCCTTACACGTAGTCCACTAAAGAAAGCAGGCAGCTGGAAAGATTTTTCAGCCAGTGCTGTTTTTTCGAGCGATGTATTATGAGCTGAAGGTATTTTCTCTTCATCTGGAAGTTCTTCACTGCATTCCCCTCTAGCAAGCAAGCGAGTGAACTGCTCATCCATTAACATTTTGTATTTTTCACTGCAGTCATGCTCCAGAATACCATCCAACTCTTCTGGAAGCCGCTGAGAAATTGGTGGGTGTAACTCAATGTCATCTGTATCCACAGTGTCATCACTGTTGCTATGCCCTTTTGATTCTGACTCTTCCTTATTTTGATTGTTATCGTCCAAAGCCTCAGTAGACAAAGCAGCATTATCTAGCTCAGACTCACTTGTATTGTTTTCATTGGTGTCTTGGTCCTTGTACTCTATGTCCGATTCTGTATCACTTGTTGTATGAACCAAAGTACCTTGTACGAGAATAGCATCCTTCTCATCATTGTCAGATTCAGACAAAGAAGTCTGTACAAACCTTAAATGGCGAAGAAGCAATTCATTTTGTTCAACTAACTCCAGTTCCAGGTCAGTTTGCCTGCCAGACATCGGGTCAGCTTGGCCACTGGTACTATTCATGCCATGCTGATTTTCCGAGTTGTCATTACCATCATTATCATTCTTCTCATGCCAAGTGTTAACAAGAGTATTTATATTAGTGTGCAAAGGTTGAAATGCTTTAAGCACTGTTTCTTCTTTGGAAGCTGTAGATGCAAATTTAGTTGTAAATCCAAAAAGTGTTTTCACCGAAAATGTAGTGAAATGATCAGGTTCACTTCCTGCTGTATCCTCCAGGTCTGGAAGCTCACGATAGACAGGCGCTGTGTCTTCTTCTTCCATGCTGTGTTAAGTACAGAATAGGTTTGCTTCTAGCAGTGCTACTAACTGCTAAACCAATACTGACTCCATGCATTCAGACAGCAGATGGAACTCGCCGCCGGCAGCAGGCCCCTCTGCCCCGTCAGGCCATCCAGACTCCCCCAGGTCACCCTGCCCCTTCTTCCGGTTCCAGCGCTGCAGCCGGCAGACGAAGTGTCTGTCAGGTCTCCAAACTACTTCAGGAGCAGCACAAAGACGTAAAAAAGGAGTTCTCAGTAGCTTTGGTAACTTGTTCCCTTACACAAAGGGCTTTTTGTCACAGCAAATATGCTAGTGCACTAATCTCGGTTGAAAATTTGACCAATGGTTACTGCTGGGACTCCTGCAATCCTACTGGCTGCACACAACTTCCTACGTGCTACTAAGTGCAGCGCAGCTACACAAACCAGCCTCCCAAACACAACTGAGCGCATTTGTACCTTGCTACTTCCTTATCCCAGTAGACGAGCTGCGAGTGGCTTTCAGCAGAGAATTCTTGATGGATTCTTTTGCATACTCTTACCACATTGATAAACATCTTCTTTCGTAAATCCATAACCACCAAAACATGCCAAATGGAAACCCGAAGTAATGAATCTCTATCTTCCGGTGACACCGCCCACAGCCCGTGCGGAGTCCCTAGATGCAGGCTGGTCAGAGCCAAGTTTGGTGAGCTCCCTTCAAGCCAGAGAAAGCAGGGGGAAGAAAGAAGCTCTCTTCCGATTTGCAGCAGGTTTCATCTGGAATGCAGATTTCAGCCTCCAGGGCCATGAACAAAACCCAACAGGACTGGTTTCATATTACAGCTGTCCTAAGTCTGCACAGCTATTTGTGCGAACTGTACACAGGTACTTATCAAAGGCTTTCACCACACCCAGGGACTCAGAGCTGTTTGGGTGGGCAGGTTAAACAGCCAGCCCTCAGGAACACCAAGTTAACTGTTTAGAAAGCAGGGAGGCTGTCTATTTGCGCTGCATCCAAGATTGGATTATTTCAAACCAGAATAATATGTGCTGACATATTTTTTGATACAACAATTTATATTGCCATAGTAGTGCTATATGCGTGAGATTTGCCTTAGTTAGTACTGGCAAAAACACTTGAAGGAAATCTTCAAGACTGTGTAACTCAGTATTAACAGAAGTGTCAGGGATAATATACATGTGTGTGTGTGTATATTTGTAATACACATATAAATAAAGTGCTAAACACTCTTAAGAACCTTTAATATTCAGAAAGTTGGTAACATTTAGGCCAGGTTCCAGTGAAAAGTCTTAGCTTTTTTCCCTTCTCTTCTTGTTGGAAGCACTGAGACTGCAAATCTGCACAAATTTATATTCTTCTTCTTCTTCCCTGGTTTTTATGAAGGTTTTTGTAGTCAATTTCCACATTGCTACCTTAGAAATTCAAAGATAGTATTCTTTTGGGTTTTGTTGCATCCAGTTTAGACAGTCATTCTATTATCAGCCATTTAGCTGCGATGAGTAATCTTAAATCAAGAAACAAGCAACAATGGAAAAGCTGTCCTTCACAGGGAAATCAACTGCAGATCACACCACTGTTGTCAAAATACTGAAAAATGTTTACTGAAAAGCTGAATATTACCGACAACATCCAACAACAAAGTATCCCAACACATTTAACTTTTGGTTAAATGCTTAAAAATGTAGGTTGTACAAAAAGCACATGTTTACCTTCTCCATATACTATAAAAGATTGCAAAATCAACAGGAAGTGTTATTGGTAGTTACTGCAGGAAGGAAGTTTCCTGAAAATCAAACTGTAATACTGAGGGCTTAGGTGAAGCTTACAGATACCTTTTCAATGACAGGGTTGCACGCATACTTATGGACAAAGTGCACTGGAATCAGTATTTCACACAGTCTTCAGCTGTACTGCCTGCCATTTCCTATAGTAAGCTCCTGACTTACTTCTTCACTAAGGTTAATCATCAGGTGCCAAGAACAGAAACATATGACAGGTTATGGCTTCCTTAGTTTTCAAGGCTTAATATAGGTTACTATAACATAAGGAAGCTCTATCTAAGGAAAGAGACAGTCTTTATCACCCCCTATGCCAAGCTACTCCAGTGATCCTGCAGTTAATGAGTGGAAGTCAGCTACCTCAACACTGGTAATTTCCCATAAAACAAGATTTCTTGAAGGCAAATCTACATCAATTCTATATTTGTTTTCATGACAAAATAACTGAGGCAAAGGGACCCTATGGAGCCAAGGGTTTCTATATTTAAATTTACACCTGTTTTTAAACTCAATGACAAGACTAATTGTTCATTGTCCTAGTAATTTCTATGGTTATGTATTGCTTATTTATTTATGTAGCTATTTATTTTGGATTTTGTGAAATTTTGATGGATAATTATTAAATTGTATTTTTCAAAAACAGTTTTGCTGATCACTAACAAAATATACACCTATATGAACAACTTCATGGTAACTTTCAAAGCAAAGTTATTATGTAAAAGTATTTGTATAATGAAATTTATAACAACCCACACTTAAAATGAAACTTCAGTGTAATAATCTAGGGTCACCAAGCTGTAACAGTCCTATGAATATTGTATGAATATTGAAGGTTAATGACAATAGCAACTATCTAGGATTTAATAGCATGTATGAAAAGTTTAGTTTAAAAGTCAACTTAAAAGCAGCAAAACTACAGTTTACACCTAAACAACATTCTGGCAAAACTTATGAGACAGTGATCAAATTAGTAGTGAAAAGGATGGTGCTTTGAGTGTCAGGCCAAAGTTGTGCAATGCATTGAATTGCTAGAAACTCCAGAGCTGAACACTGAATAATTAAAACACCAGAGGCAATCTCATAAACCTACAGAAAATTATGCTGCTTTATATGTACCTCTTGATAAAGAATTCCAGAAAGTGCAAAGAAACTTTCAAGCTTTTTGAGCATTAGGACAAACAAAGGAACTTGTTCCTGCATTCACCTCTGGAGAAATGATCAAAACCTGGAAGCCAGCCAGCCTCTCAAATTCACCATGCAGTCCAATTCCCAGCCTCACATAATGCTTTTTAAAGACATGTTTCTCACTGTCTGATGACCATCCCAGTGGATGTTGAGGGACTGGGTAACTGGTAATGAAATACCCATTGGTACTTACCCAACAGAGTGTTTCTGGGTCAAATACAAACATTGATATGTGCCCTTACTATTTTTATACAAGAAGGAAATTATCATATTGTGAAGTACAAATGAGATGGAGCCAGTTTGTTGGCAGAATGGTTTTAATGCTGGGTGTATCCGTCTCAAAAGGAAAGTCTCTCTGAGCATGGTGCAATACTGTATTTGAAGGAAGAAACAACTTCAAAATCTCTAGAAAAAATCAGTTATGATAATGCTTTTAATAAAACTGACATCTCTCTGGTGTCTCAGAAAAGCCCTTAAAACCTGTCATAGCAACTTTCAGAGCAGTCAGTGTACTAATTATACAGAAGGACAGTCATTCCTTACAGTTTAAAGCACATTTATTAACCCACACCCTTTCTGACCTACATTTCATCACAGACAGAAGTCACACCTATAACTCACTCCAGTTCTGTTCTTGAGGTGTTTAAGCTCCCTTGAAGTAGGTTTTAAAACTAGCTTAGACAAAAACATACAATAAACCAGAATAAAGTACTCCATTTTTTATCGCTATCATTCAGCAGGACTCAAGGCTTCCTGACTCCATATCTCTTAAGATTGCTTTTTCAGATTGCTGTAATAGGAAACAAGAGAAACGTGAACAGGGGATGAAGATACGTACCATAAAACAGCCAAGTGACTAAACTGTATAGAAAACAACCTTTCTACTGTAATTTTTTTCCAACGTAAAGAGTTTTAAGCAGGGAACATTTTTGCATAAGTTCTTGAAAAAAATCATAGAATGAAAGTGTCAGGATTTAGAAGAGCCATGTGAAGCAGAAATGGCTGTGGCACAGGTGGTTGGAACTGATCTGAAGCTGGGCTGACACTGTCCTGCCCTCTGCCCCTTCCCAGCCCAGCCCTTACGGTGTTGACTGATAATTATCTTAATGTTCTCCAGCACTCCTGTCTCTCTCCTGCTGTTTATCTCCTATTAACTCTTTAAATGCTGTAAAACAGAGAGAGTAGAGTAGATGGAAGAAAACCTGCAAATGTAAACAATCTCCTTTCTCATAGTGTAGTTAAAAAGATTAAGAAAAGAGTAAAAACACTAAGAAAAAGTGAAAAGAACTGGTTATTATTCTTAGAAATCCCTTATTTTACTCAAATTATTGTGGCTTTTGATTTGGAACTATTCCTGTTCTAAACAAGGTCTTTGTAAATGCAGACAAAAGTATCCTTATGGACCGGATTCTTCCTGTTGTGGCATATATTTGTAGCAGAGGTAACAACTAAATCACAATTATTTTCAGTTCAGTTGTTTTCATCTCATCATTTTATCACAAGGATAATTCTGCACCTTCACAGTACTAAAACAACATTCTAATCAATTATTTTAGGAAAAGAAGTGTGGGACAAGAAATCAATTTTATAACAAGCTGACAAGAATAGCAACGGTGAGTGTAAGCATCATTATATGCATTTTCAGTGTACTTCTAAGTCAATTCCAGTATTTCTACAAGTGTCATTGTTTCACAAATTATATTAGTGTCTCTTTGCACAAACAGCATTATGTAGTTAAGTCTTTTAAACTTTTTCTCTCAACCATTCCATCCTTTCCACATTTCTTCATCTTCTACTGAATTCTGTATTCTCCCTCCAATATGAAAACTACTGCCACAATGTGTCTATCTGTAGGCTGGCTCATCCTGGAAGCACAGGAGTACTTCCAATTAGATTAGGCTCAGACATGTTCAGTGGCTGCCTTACATTGTGACTAAATCTGGTTGCCATCTAAAGCCTCACTGTTTTATAAACCAGGAAGTTTAAAAACTTTTCCTGTCAAATACATGGCCAGTTCAGCTGTTCCAAAACTGTGAGAAGCAACAGCATATCTCCTAGCAGTCCTGGGCTGTGTACATGCCTATGCATGCACATGTGTGCACACACACACACATAAACACACAGGCACACACATGCATATTGGTGCAAGCATTCACACACATGTGCACACACATTGCTTGCTGACTTGTATCTTCATGGTACCTGTTTTAATGCTTATTGTCTTCTAGCTGATAGCAGTCCATTTTCAGAAACAAAACTAATTTAAACTAAACACCTATCATGACTTTACAACTGACACATAGAGTATCTCAATCTATTTATATAATTTTCAAAATTTTCTGTATTTACTGCTCTCAGGCTTAGCTGCACATACATATTTGGACTCACAAACCATCTGGAAAACTATCCCATCCAAAACTCTGCAGTTTGTTGGATATTTTGGAACACAGTTTTAGACACAGCAGAAATGAATGCATACCAGAAATCTAATTGTATATAATAAATGCTTGTTGAAACCCAGTATAGAATGAATAGAGTCCTACTCACATTCAGTTCCAGGCTCAAATGCAATGCATTTCTGTTGACCTTCTCTTTCTCACTTGAATGAGCAAATGGGTTTGAGTGCCCCAATCTGCAATCCAAAACCCAGGTACCTTCATCTCTGTTTGCCACATCCAAATTAGTCAGGCCTTCAGTGAAGTCATCCTTTAAAGTAGACTCTGGTGGAATGCCAAAGTGAAATAAAATAAATTGAATTGAAATAAAATAAAATAATTGCATGATAAAATAGAGATAATGCCTGCATATATAGGAAGTTCTATTTCTTTTAAAAATTGTTGTACACACTACCAACACATGCACTTACTGTTCTCCTGTTTGTTTAAAACGAAACAGAATGGCATAAAATGGGGTACATACTTTGTTTTAATTCAGAAAAAATCTTTCTCTGCTTAAAATTTGTGGGATGAATCTAGCAAAAAAAGTGGGCTGCTTGTCTTTCCATTATACATGGACACACACTGTATGTAATGTGCATGGGCTCAGTGCTGGGTCCAGCCCTGTTCAATGTCTTTGTCAATGAACTGGATGAAGGCATTGAGTGTACCCTTAGCACGTCTGCAGATGACACAAAGCTGTGTGGAAGTGTTGATCTGCTAGAGGATAGGGAGGCTCTGCAAAGGGATCTGAACAGGCTGGACCACTGGGTTGAGTCCAATGGCATGAGGTTTAACATGGCCAAATGCCGGGTCCTGCACTTGGCGCACAACAACCCTGTGCAGAGCTACAGACTAGGAGAAGTCTGGCTGGAAAGCTATTGGTTGACAGCCGACTGAACATGAGCCAATAGTGTGCCCAGGTGGCCAAAAAGGTAAATGGCATCCTGGCTTGCATCAGAAACTGTGTGACCAGCAGGTCCAGTGAGGTTATTCTCCCCCTGTACTCAGCACTGGTGAGACTGCACCTCGAATCCTGTGTTCAGTTCTGGGCCCCTCACCACAAGAAGGATGTTGAGGCTCTGGAGCAAGTTGAGAACAGCAACAAAGCTGGTGAAGGGGCTGGAGAACAGGCCTTATGAGGAATGGCTGAGAGAGCTGGGGTTGTTTAGCCTGGAGAAGAGGAGGCTGAGAGGAGACCTCATTGCTCTCTAGAACTACCTGAAAGGAGGTTGTGGAGAGGAGGGAGGTGGCCTCTTCTCCCAAGTGCCAGGGGACAGGACAAGGGCAATGGCCTTAAGCTCTGCTGAGGGAGGCTCAGGCTTGACATCAGGAAAACAGGAAAAAATTTTTCACGGAAAAAGGCTGCCCAGGGAGGTGGTTGTGTCACCTTCCCTGGAGGTGTTTAAGAGACAGGTGGGTAAGGTGCCGAGGACCATGGTTTAGTGATTGATAGGAATGGCTGGACACAATCCTGTGGGTCTCTTGCAACCTTATGATTCTGTGAATTTCCGCTTCTTCTACACTTCTTATTTGCCTTCCTGAATATACTTGTTACATACACATATTTCAGAAGTGGCTGTGAGGTATAAAACTAAGCTAAGGAAGGTCAATACATTAAGTAGACAATTTTTTTTTACGTTAGCTAAACACAGCTTTAGTGGGGACTGTGCAAATTTGCATTAGTCCCTTACATCAAAAGCATAAAAATCAGAATCTTTGTATCAAAAGTGATACCTAACACTTTACTTTGCTCTAGTAATCTTAAATATAGTATTACCTTAGTTTTAGAATGTTTTAGTTGCAAACAAACAGGTGTGATTTTAGTGGGAGAGGTGAAAGCAAAACTTGACAGCTGAGAGTATGCACCTCTATATCATACACCTCTATATCATCCATTACAACCACCCGGCACTCTCCCTTATGTCTGCAGCACCCCATAACACTAGCAAGTCTATTTCTGCATGATAGCCTCTAACTTAGCAATGAGAAAATCAATAAATTTCATGAAGTGAGTGTGTTCTTTGAAGTGTAATGTCTGACATGACGTAGAATATACACACCTCTTTTCATATTCCCTAGGATATATACTCTTTTTCATATGTGCAGACACATCCATCTTGGAATATTCTAGTGGAAAATTCAGATACTAGCCCAATTCCCAGCTGCTATATATGGTAGCTTATCATTATACAAGCAACCATATTTACAGTTTTGTAATTGAATTTTTACATTTCTCTAATTGTTAAAAAGCACATTAAAAAAGAGGCATCAGTATCTGTAAGCCCATTTGCTTAAATACAGGCTGATTTTCAAACTTCCTGAAAGCTTATAGCTCTAAATAATTTAGGTGCCACACTTTATCAACAGGTACAGTAAAGTAAAATGCTAGGTAAATATCTCAAAACGAAATCCTGTCAAAAAAGATGGTATTCCTGCAAAAGGAGCATTACACATGCCTTACACTTTTTGCAATTATGCACTGCATATAATGTGAACTGTTTCAAGACATTCAAACACAACACAGTGTATTTTAGGATATACTCAAGTCCAGTTTTGTCCTTTTTAAAATCAGGTATCCAAAGAGATACTTGGGTTTTGACTTTCTGAATAATTTCTTTTCTCCACATTTTTACACATTTGATAAACTTTTTCTTGTTGGTCCTTACATCATTATGTAAGTAATTCTGATACTTAGCAAATTTTAATTTCAGAAATAGAAATATTATACTTTGTAGTATAATAAGCTGAATAGAGTTTTGACCTTATCTTTACTGCTCCATTCAATTGGCCCAGTTACCTCTTGCCATTCCACTATACATGATTATAAGAGGTGGAAAATAGAAAGAAAGTTCCAGGTGATTGAAGAAGAAAAAGTAAAATTCACAGTTCTTAAGCTTATTGGACATTACTTGTATCATGCTAACAAACTTATCATGTCAGCTTTTAGCCTTTCCCCTGATTTTTTCTTGCAGCAGCTGTTATTTCCCATGATCAACTGTAGCGCTGGTAAGAACAGTCAAATGCTTTCTGGACTGCTAGAAAAATGAGTACCTCCCTCTGCTGGAGAAATGCAGATTTTGTACAAATTTACTTTTATGCAGCATCATCATATTAATTAATGGTATTTTTGTTGCTGGCAGACTGCACCCAAGTCTGTTATTGAGCTTCTATTCTCTACTCCCCATTCCAATTATTATTTAATATTCTGTTATCTGTGGGTTTACCCTGCTCGCTGATGACCCCATTCTTCCCTGAACTTGTTCTTAGCTGTACACACTGTTAGCATAAAACCACTTCTATTTCTAAGGGATCCATCCACCTCAGCAGACAGTGGAATATGAAAGAGAACCATAATCATCTCTCTAACTATTCCATTTTAAGCAAATTCTTAAATAGTTGGCAATATTTTTACCTTAAGTTCACCATTCTCACAGCTTGGATGGATTTTGCTGCTACTTACACATATCCAGGAAATATATATATATATTTATATATATATATTTTTTTTTTTTTTAAATCGACAACCTACTATAATCCACAATGAGGAAATTTAGATTGTTTCAGTAATTTCAGAGACTAATTCAGGTTAAACTAGGTTTATTTGCTACGTATCTTTATAATAACCATTTTTAATAAGTATCTCTCTCTCTCAAAATGATACATTTATATTGGATATATATTGGATATATGGGTTAAATGCATATTTATATTCATAAATACGGATAACATTTATATATTCATAAATATGGATAGATCTGTATTTCTATCCATTTGATCAGAGGCTATTTTTTTTCCTCTGAAACAAAGACTTCAAAGAAAGTCTAGTTGGTACTCAAACTCTTTCAGGTTTTACAGGCTATACCAATTATGTAGTGCCTCCTATGATCATTGCAGGTAGAAAATAAGACTGCCCAAAAACCAGATTTGCTGCCACCTATTGTCCCAAGGGAGTGGAAGACAGAGCAAAGTAAATGCAGAAAGACTGAATATTTAATAGTTCTTTGGCAATTTTTACCTTGCAGACTTTGCAAGTGTAAATAAACAAAATTTTTATCTTGCTAAATTTACAAGTAAGATAATGCAGGCACTGAAACCTCAGGCATAAAGACAAAGTCCTATCATCAAACTGTGGTAATAAATAGTACATCCAGGTTCTCCTAAACCCTCTACCTCCTATGCTGAACCTGCAAAATTATAAGGTAAATATGCCTGTCTTTTTTTGTACAAATTACATCTTTCCATCATACAGAGTCTTTTAAACACCAACTCTTAAATCAGCAAATAGGCAGATTAGACAGATAACAGGTAATAAATTTCAATTAAGTTACCATGGTGGAATCCACAGTTCTAGAGTTTCAGCGGGAAAGTGTATGTTTTCTCTGGACACTTTCTCTATATAGAAAGCTTGTTTGTACTTTCTCAGCTGTCTTGGAAAAGGAATTTGTGGAAAAAAATCAGCTTCTCAAACAGTTTTTTGTTAGTCCAAGGAATCTGGATGAGTCATACCATCCATCCCCTGTGGGAACACAGGTTGCTTAACCACAACACATTTAGGTCTGATACCAGTTTACACTGTTTCTTTTCAGATTTTGTTTCCTGATCACTGATCATTCTAGACTTAGTATTTTAATTGCAATCCATTCTTCCTCAATTGCTGAGATAGAAATGATAGAAATCTAATCGTTACTCTTTTTGTATAGTGATTTTTATGTAATCACAGAATCACGGAACAACCAGGTTGGAAGGGACCCATCGGATCTTCTAGTCCAACCATTCCTAGCTTAAAACTAAACCAAGTCCCTCAAGACCTCATCCACCCGTGCCTTAAACACCTCCAGGGAAGGTGACTCAACCACCTCCCTGGGCAGCCTATTCCAATGCCCAATGACCCTTTCTGTGAAAAACCTCCTCCTAATCTCCAGCCTAAATCTCCCCTGGCGGAGCTTGAGGCCATTCCCTCTCGTCCTGTCCCCTGTCACTTGGGACAAGAGGCCAGCTCCCTCCTCTCTACAACCTCCTTTCAGGTACTTGTAGAGAGTAATGAGGTCTCCTCTCAGCCTCCTCTTCTCCAGGCTAAACAACCCCAGCTCTCTCAGCCGCTCCTCATAGGTTCTGTTCTCCAGCCCCTTCACCAGCCTCATCGCTCTTCTCTGGACTTGCTCCAGAGTCTCAACATCCTTCTTGTGGTGAGGGGCCCAGAACTGGACACAGTATTCAAGGAGCGGTCTCATCAGTGCTGAGTACAGAGGGAGAATCACCTCCCTGGACCTGCTGGTCACACCGTTTCTGATACAAACCAGGATGCCATTGGCCTTCTTGGCCACCTGGGCACACTGCTGGCTCATGTTCAGTCGGCTGTCGACCAACACCCCCAGGTCCCTCTCCTCCTGGCAGTTTTCCAGCCAGGCTTCTCCCAGTCTGTAGTTCTGCATAGGGTTGTTGTGCCCCAAGTGCAGGACCCAGCATTTGGCTGTGTTAAACCTCATGCCGTTGGACACTGCCCAGCAGTCCAGCCTGTTTAGGTCCCTTTGCAGAGCCTCCCTACCCTCCAGCGGATCGACACTTCCACGCAGCTTCGTGTCATCTGCAGACTTGCTAAGGGTACCCTCAATGCCCTCATCCAGGTCATTGATGAAGACATTGAACAGGACTGGACCTAGCACTGAGCCCTGGGGAACCCCACTTGTCACTGGCCTCCAGCTGGACTTAACACCATTTACCACCACTCTCTGGGTCTGGTCATCCAGCCAGTTTTCTACCCAGGAGAGTTTGCGTCTGTCCAGGCCAGAGGCTGACAGTTTCCATAGCAGAATGCTGTGAGAAACTGTGTCAAAGGCTTTGCTGAAGTCCAGAAAGACCACATCCACAGCCTTTCCCTCATCCAGCAGTGTAATGTACAATTCTATTGCCTACTTAATTAAATGTTACAAAGACTTTCATTGTGAAGCATGAATTTTAAAAAACTTATGTTAATTAGATAATTGTGTTCACTGCTTGCCTCTTGGAAGGAATGAAAAGAAGGCAAATGAAATAAAATTTAAGTATTTGAACACCAAGTCTCAGAATGCCAAGTTTTGTGTACCTTTAAGATTTTGGGGTCTTACATTTCAGAAACAAACAAGCAAAATAAATAAACAAGTAGATTTATTCAGCAAGTGGACCACAGAACTGACAGTGTAAGTGGCAAAGGTGCTTATTTGAACAGCCCTCATATCAGAGCTACCTTTAGAACACTTAGGGTATTACTGGCTGAAGACAATGATATTACTGTAGAGATTTAGCTGTTGCAAGATCTAAAATCAGCAAGTCACAGCATGTTAAACAATTTTTGTTGTACTTCCTTGCCCAAGTTGATTAAGCTTGACAAACGCTACTGAAAGCATTGGTGGAATGTGAGCGTAACATCTGCTGAAAAGTCAGTATTTTGTAAATATATGGAAATCCAAAATATGTAGATCCTACCAAAACTACTTTTGCTATGTGCACCTCAAATTTTATGACCCAACCCTTTTGGCTGACCTATTTCTTTATAAATCAAGAACGGAGAAGTAAATGCTTCCTGATATTTCCTACTATGTAAAATTTATCTTTTCTTTTTGTTGCTACAGATACCAATTTAGTAAATCTTTATTTAGAAATACAATTGGAAGTAGTTTCAGCAGGTTACAGATTCTGTAGACAGGTTATATTGCACACTTCCATGAACGTGACAACTGTGGTATCTCAGATCTGGTAGTACATAAATATATTAATTCTGTATAAACATAGAAATTTTGCATCAGTATTCCCATGTATGTAGCTGACACAAAGGACTAAGATTTGCTTTTCTGGAGTGAAACTCTGGTTTGATGTTGAAGAAATAAAGTAACTATGGAAAAAAATAAGAAAAGTCTAGATGGACCTCTTCTCTGTCCCTTTTAATTTTCCCGATTTCCTTCATGGGATAGAAGCAAATAGATGGAAACTCGTTGCTCAACTAGAGACATGAGAGAAGACTGAGAAGAAATCTTAATATCACACTATTCTTTGTATTGTATTGAATAGAATGTAAAGCAGTATGTAACTTTCTGCACAGAAAAGTGAACATTGTGCATGAGGTAGGCTAATAAATCCTCTTAACATTAAGGAAAACTGTAGCGAAGGGCAAGACTGCAGAAACTGGAGAAAGATGCTAAATCCTGTGTTTGGGAATGAAGATATATGCAACTTCTTGCCATCTTTCCTCCTATTTCCTACATTTCTGTTCAGTTTGTATTGAAGCATGAGGTAATTTGTGCTGTAAACAGTTAGCAAAATCCTTGCTGAAGACTGCCTACTTTTTTTTTTGCGCATTATGACAAATTGTAAATTTAAAAAGTAAATGTTGGGCCTACTATTTACTATACTGCTCTAACAAAAAAGCCTGAATGGCACAGAACTAAGTACAATTTTTAGTCAAACCTTTGAAAGTGGTGAGTGTAGAACAAAGGCCTGAAGCAACATTCTGCAGTTGCAGTTGAGGACTGGTGGCCTTGAACGCTAGGAAGTGCTGGAGTATCAATATCCAAACCAATCAACAATTTATAGTCTTTTGACTGTGTTCTATTTCTTCAACAAACAGTAAATACAATTTAGTTCTGCTAATGATGGAGAAAAATGTTTTAAGTGGCTTCAAATCCATCGAGTTGTTAATGGACAAATCTATTACTAAGTAAAATTAAAGATCTCCCTCTGTAGGTAGCAAATAAAGATTAGTGTGTTACTGTGAACGCAGAATAGTATATCTTCTTACAAGAGGAAATAACTGTACATAGCCTTGACATGAACCTCTAACATTAAAAAAACCCCAACACAAAGCAATGAAGATAAAGCTCTCTGGCCTAGAAAATTTGAGTGTACAACCACTAGACATAGGAATGCAGAAGAAATAAAAAATATTTATTTTCTTGTGAAAAACATTTGTGCAACTTCTCCATGCAGAGTGTATCAACTGCAAAACCATGTGATACAACTCAAAGTTTTTCAAAAAATGCATGAGAATGGTCTAATAAATATTATCCACATCAATTAAATCATGTAAGTTATTTGTATAAATTTCACAGGTTTGTATTAAAATAACTTTTATACTGGTGACATTGAATTTTATCTGTAATCTTTTTATTAAGGGTTTAGATTTACAGTAATATGTGTACTTTATACTGCTTTTCCACTCCACCTCAGCCTATTTATTATAGATAACCCCCCCCGGCCCCTAATGAAGAAAACCCTAATAGCAAAAATTAGAATACTTATCAATAGTTTAGTGCAAAAGAACTAGCACTATTTGGACTAGGAAAAAACACAAGAAAAAGAGCAAGATCATGACCAGAAAGGTGAAAGAATCATATTTAAGTTCCAATGCTGTGCAACCATGCAACAAACTCTCAACAAACCTCAGGAATTAGAACTCATTAGTAATAAGTGTAGTTTGCTTTTACTGAATTACGATACAGTCCTGCAAGCTATTATGATGTAGTTTGTCCCTGTTCAGCATACTGTTTTAGCATGTACTCAAATTTAACAAGTTTAGTTACACTGAGCAAATAAGGAGGACCCGCCTTCTCACTTTCCAGACAAATCTTCCTTACAGATGCAAGCAAGATGCTCTGCAAGTATTGACAACTGACATTATAAGCAAAGAAACAAATATACAAAAAAACCCAAGAGAACTTAACACAACAAGCAGTTGGAACTTCAGTACAAATTCTTAATCTCTTACTATTCCCAAAGGAGTTTCATGTGTCCACAGACAAACCCCACAATCAACGTTCAGGTCAAGGTTCTGAGCAACAATGTCAGGAACTTTGTGAAAGGATTATTTTTTAATGCAAAAGACTTTCAGTGCTCACAGTAACTTTCAGATTGCAATAATACCCAAAGTAATCTAGTTAAATATCCAATCAGGATATATTAATGACATAGCATTTCCCAAGTTAGCAATTACTGGACATAAAAAAATTGCATACTACCTAAATCTTTGAAATACCTGACAATTCACATATGCTTCTGGTATTAAATATACACTAAATATTTTGTGGGGTTCCAAAACAGATAATGGTGATTTCCCCAAACCAGTTTAAAGTTTCTTCAATTACCTGAGGTAACTTCTATACAATCATAGTACATACTGTATTTGTTATAGAAAAACGAACAAACAAACAAAAAAAAACCCCAAAACCTGCAGCATTCTTTATACCACAGTTGCTGTCTGCTATGTGGGGAGTGTTTTACTGTGTCTTTTTACAAGTTGTTTTCTGATCTGTGGCCTTAGCCAGTGAGCTAAAGGAATGTGGAGGGGGCAGATGGGACAGATGTTTAATTTCTTTATTCCTTATTTTGTTTAGCAAGATTTGACCTTGCAGGCAACAGTCTTTGAAAAGATTAGAAGCATGTGGCTAGTGCAATAAGGAAAATAAAGAGGGATGTAGAAAGCCCAGACAAAAAGCCACACAGATGAAGGCTAACAGCATTTTGGCAGCAAGCTAGGATTAACAGGCTACAAGGGTCCTTGACCACAATGTCAGCAGGTTAAGCAAATGTAATAAGCTATTTAATGACTTAAAGTGCTTTTCTCATGTGCCTTTTAGAATATTTTCCCTTACCCACTGGCTATCACTCTTGTGTTGACTATCAGAAAGACAAAGTCACCATAGAGAAGATCTGATTCGGGCATTAGATAAGTGAAAAAGCATAACATATGTGATAGGATTGATTTTAAATAATCAGGTTTTCTTATACACTTAATGTTGAAAACTTTTAAAATAAACTCTAACGTCAATGAATCTATTTGCAGAAGTCACTCAGGTCACTTTTACATTGCACAAATGATGTTATATAAAGATTTTTACTACAAGTATTATGATTGGCATTAATGCACTATGGATAGAAATGTGCAAAAGTACTAGAAGCAACAATTAAAAGAATAGCCTGTATATATAAGAACACAACACTAATTCACACTGAGTGTCTTACTCTTATCTAGACCATGGTACATATGATTCACCAGTGGAAAGCTACACTCTGTTCACAGGAGGACAGCAAGACAATTACCCCACATGGACTGTGCTGCTACTCCTTCTCCCTCTCATGAAATATCATTTATTGCATGTGACATTCTTTTGCCTGTTATCCAGCAGGAGGACACACAATAGCCTGAAAGTTACTGGAAATCAGGAAACAAAGACAATGAGCAGCAACCTTGCTTAACATGGATGACAGACAAAATACAGAGCTGTCATGGCAAAACGATCACACCATAATAACTATTGACTCTTAGGGGTGAAAAAACCAACCCCATCATTTTTAACTCTATGGGACAAAAACCTTTTTGTCACCAATCTAGAAGAACCAAGAGATGTATTGAGGATTTGACAGCTGGTGTCTGTTGCTCTCTACAACCTCATTATCAATACTGGCTAGATGCTTTAACAAACAGGCTGTCTTGAGTGAGAGTGACAATGTGTTGTGAATGGGAAAAATCAGTTTAGAGAATCCACTTATTTACACAGAGATCTGAGAGATCATTTTCTTCTGTAAGGTCTCACAAAAAGATTTTTTTTTTTTTACAGTGATTTTCTACATTAAACCGGAAAGATCTCTGAAGAAGTAGCATCAGCGGTAATCTAATCATAATCTGATAGCTAATAGCACTAATAGCAGTAATAAATTGTGCTACTAGTCTAGCTACTCAGTGCAGCATTGTATTCTGTTTAAAAAGCCCTGCCTAGCTGAACTGTATAGTATATAGATATACTAGTTTCAGACGTAAATTAATATCTCTTCCTGATTCTGGACTATGACATGCAGACACATCAGCTGAACTCCACACTGACTGGATATTTCTGCACTGTTATATAGCGTCAGTCTATCCTCTGGGAGTTAATAGCCATATTGTTGATTCAAGAATGAGCCTGAGCACAGGCTCCCCTTCTGGGTTATCTTTCCTTACTTCTACTTCTGTTCTTGTCATTCATTCAATGAAAAGCTGTAGCTTCTTGTACATTGCCTGGGGTTGTGGTGGTGGGTAGAAGCAGTACAGACTGAATGGAGCATGGCTCCTGCAGATGTTGTATTTTGCAAAAAATACTAAGAACAAGACTCGATGACATGTGCAAATGATTTTTTTGTTTTGAAATCCTGTTACTTAGCCACATTTGATAGAAAGATAAAAAATATACATCTGACAATAATTAATGATCTTCCAGAAAAATGTAATAGCTTCCTCCAAGTTTTTTAAAAAATAACAATTTTTGTTGTAAACCAACATTTTTTCCCCTTCTTTTTCTCGCAACTAGGCAAACAATTTCAGCTGTCATTTAAAAAACTTCAATTTAAGATAAGCACACAAGATGTACAGTTTCATAAGAAATTATTAAAGACTGATAATTCATAACAACTGAAAGCATAAGTGACAGGCAGCAGTAACAGCTCCAGCTGTAGTCTACAACAACACTTAATGCTTACTACGTAACAAAATATCTTACATGTCATCATTCCAAGTGTAACTTGTCCTATGCCTACTACAGACAGTCCCAAATTCACTTCTGGAGGAATGCTATCTATTAAGGTACAGTTATGTTCTTCAGTATATACTCCCATAAGCAATGATTAATGCACAATAATCTAGAAGAAATTAAAAGGTACTAAATGTAGTGTATTCTGCTTGATGTTTTTCTGGAAAGTGATAACAGATACTATCCAATGAAGAAAGATACAGAATCAATTATAGTAATGAAATGCTTCTGCTCAGTATTAAATATTTAAAACAAAGTAAATACTGGCATAGGAACTGCTAAATCAAAGAGAAAGGTCAGTGAAAAAAAAATCTGAAGGATTTAAACATTGTTTTACTTTTTTTCTTTTTTATTTTTTAAGATCACATTTTTTGTGTCCTAACCCTGTAGCTTAGCACATATAGCTGTGCCAGACTCTTATAGGTGGAGGGATTTAACCTACAGAGTCAACTTAACTTTTGTGCTTCACAGTTTGCTTAATGCTAAACAAACATAGTAACACAGTGTACAAGAATTGGCAGTTTTAAAAAAAGAAAGGCAACATATTTCAAACAATATACCACAAGTCAGACTCAGCTACTGACTGAAAGAGACAGAAAAGAATAATCTGTTTTAAATGGGGAAGGATGTACATGATTTGCCTACAAATAAACACTGAAACTTCCAAAAATATCTGAAGTACAAGGAGACAGAGATGTGAGTGAACAAAAGGCAGAAAGAAATAGAGCAGTGACAATGTTTGATCCAGTCAAGATGCCAAAAGAGAGACAAAGCCAAGTATATAATAAATGGAGAAGTTGACTGAAAGTTGTCTAGGGTCAAGGATTACGACGAGAAGAAGATGGAGAGCTACAAGACAAAGGACAGTGAGAGAGAAAGTTGATGGAGATTTAGGCAAAGAAATAGACTGTGAGAGGATTCCAATTAAGAAGATTTTAGTGCACTAAAACTACCACAAATACCACTTCGAAAGATTTTCTTGGCAAAGTATATAATCAAACTGCTTAAACAGCTGTACTTATCTGGGACGGCAGGTTCCTTAGGATATAAGCAATAAAAAATAATCCAGATATTAAGAATCTGCCTGTCAATGAATTTAACCATGTGAGCACTGTATGTGCGCAAGTGAAAACAAATCTGTCATCATAGAATCAGAGAACAGGCCAAGTGCAAAGTCCTACACCTGCGTTGGGCAATCTGTGGTTTCAATAAAGGATGGAGAATAATGTGATTGAGAGCAGCCCTGCAGAGAAAGAGTTGGGGGTGCTAACTGTTGAGAAGCTTGACATGAGCCAGCAATGTGCACTCACAGTCAAGAAGGCTAATCATATCAAAAGAAGCATGGCCAGCAGGTAGAAGGAGGTGATTCTCCCTCTCTGCTCCGCTGTCATGAGACCCCACCAGGAGTATTGTGTCCAGTTCTGGAATCCCGAACATAAGAAGGACCTGGAACTGTTGGAACAGTCACAGTTATAAACCACTTCTCATCTACATGATAAGAAAGATATACATTGTTCCTTAAAAGTAAATGTTGCTTCCAAGCAAGGGAAAGTTTACAATTCTATATATATGAAATATATTCTACAGATTATATATTAGAACAGTCCAATATAAAACTGCTTAGAGTAAAATATTCATCAGGGTAAACTAAATTGCCTTTCCCATTCCTTTCTCCCCAGGATCAGTCATAAAACCATAAAATTAAACAGCTACATGGAATTAAAATTTCCCTAAAATAAATTTGTCCTGCAATATCTATTTTAACTCTAACAGCATTTCTGGGAACTGATTGCCTGATCCGGTGAAACAGAATTCTTTTCAGATTAAGGACACATTGCCAAAAAATAGTACTGCGTCACTGAAATAAGACAGTGGATAACATCAGTGTAAGCAGTATTTTATTTGGCAGCATTTAAAAAACCAATTAGAGCAATAAAATAAAAAAAAAAGAAAAATATCATAGGAGTCAAATGTCTAATTCACTATTCTACATCTAGCAGAAGAGCCCTATACTTAAGAAAGTGCGTAAGAATACACAAGCATATATGGTATTTCCTCCATGTACTCTCCTGTTCACCCACCATGCACAACTCGGACATCTGTGCAAGATTTCCAGTAATCCTCAGCAGACTTCCACTCCTAATGTCTCCAGTTCTTATGTAAATCTTGGGCTCTGTAGTATCTTTTCACAAAGTGTTCCACAGCTCAGCTACGTGCATGAAGTACTATGTCCTTTTGCTTCTTTTGCACCTGGCTCCTACAAATATATTTTGGTGAACTTCAGCTGGTGTACTGGAGAGAGAGCAAAAAATCCAGCCCTATCTAGCCCCTCCAGCCACTCACAGTTTTATAATACATCTTTTTTTTTTTTTTTTTTTACAATACATATCTGTCATACATCTTGTAAGTTGTGTTTATTTTTTTCGAGGTAGAAAAGACTATTCTGTTATTACTCATGCGGCATTTTTTTTTGTGCTGTAAAAAATCCTATTTTCCTGCCCTGAACATAACCCAGTTTTACCATATACTTTCTGAGATGAAGAAATGAGAACTGCGAGGTATTTGAAGTTTGTCAGCATTAGACCTTGTAGAGCGGCATAATGCTTCTGCCTTTTATTTATTTTCTAAAAAATTCTAGCATTCAATTTGATTTTTGAAAGTTATTAATTTTTCCACAAATATTTACATGGAACTATTGGTCATGAGTCAAAGAAGTAATTTATGAGACGTAATGGTTGGTTTCATTTTATATATAGAATCATGGAATCATAGAACAACCAGGTTGGAAGGGACCATCGGATCTTCTAGTCCAACCATTCCTAGCTTAACACTAAACCAAGTCCCTCAAGACCTCATCCACCCGTGCCTTAAACACCTCCAGGGAAGGTGACTCAACCACCTCCCTGGGCAGCCTATTCCAATGCCCAATGACCCTTTCTGTGAAAAACCTCCTCCTAATCTCCAGCCTAAATCTCCCCTGGCGGAGCTTGAGGCCACTCCCTCTCATCCTGTCCCCTGTCACTTGGGAGAAGAGGCCAGCTCCCTCCTCTCTACAACCTCCTTTCAGGTACTTGTAGAGAGTAATGAGGTCTCCTCTCAGCCTCCTCTTCTCCAGGCTAAACAACCCCAGTTCTCTCAGCCGCTCCTCATAGGTTCTGTTCTCCAGCCCCTTCACCAGCCTCGTCGCTCTTCTCTGGACTTGCTCCAGAGCCTCAACATCCTTCTTGTGCTGAGGGGCCCAGAACTGGACACAGTATTCAAGGAGCGGCCTCACCAATGCTGAGTACAGAGGGAGAATCACCTCCCTGGACCTGCTGGTCACTCCATTTCTGATACAAACCACGATGCCATTGGCCTTCTTGGCCTCCTGGGTACACTGCTGGCTCATGTTCAGTCGGCTGTCGACCAACACCCCCAGGTCCCTCTCCTCCTGGCAGTTTTCCAGCCAGGCTTCTCCCAGTCTGTAGTTCTGCATAGGGTTGTTGTGCCCCAAGTGCAGGACCCGGCATTTGGCTGTGTTAAACCTCATGCCGTTGGACACTGCCCAGCGGTCCAGCCTGTTTAGGTCCCTTTGCAGAGCCTCCCTACCCTCCAGCAGATCAACACTTGCACACAGCTTTGAGTCATTTGCAGACTTGCTAAGGGTACCCTCAATGCCCTCATCCAGGTCATTGATGAAGACATTGAACAGGACTGGACCTAGCACTGAGCCCTGGGGAACCCCACTTGTCACTGGCCTCCAGCTGGACTTAACACCATTTACGACCACTCTCTGGGCCTGGCCATCCAGCCAGTTTTCTACCTAGGAAAGTGTGTGCCTGTCCAGGCCAGCGGCTGACAGTTTCCGTAGCAGAATGCTATGAGAAACAGTGTCAAAGGCTTTGCTGAAGTCCAGAAAGACCACATCCACAGTCTTTCCCTCATCCAGTAGCCGAGTGACTTTGTCATAGAAGGCGATCAGGTTGGTTTGGCAGGACCTGCCTTTGGTAAACCCATGTTGACTGGGCCTGATCACCCGGTTCTCTTGTAAGTGCTTCATGATAGCACTCAAGATCAGTGTGTAATCGTATTTTTTCTTTTGTGCACAGCTTCATATTTATTTCCCTCAATTTCACCTGCCGTTTTGCTACTCAGTAAGTGCTTTCTCCAGTTCTTCACAGCACAGTTCCCCAAATATCATGATTATGATACACATTAGATACAGTAGAATTCCTGCACCATAGAGACGTCAGGTTGGATATCAGGATCTGCATTATCAGGCATAACAACATTGATCTTACAGTTAGTGATGATGACCAACTAGGATTGAAGGAACTGTTGTGATAGTGAAAAAGAGGGAAATGAAAGGAGAACAATACAATGGAAGAGGTATCAGGAGTGATGAGGGAACATGCTACTCTAGAATAGCTACCTCTCCACATCACTCCTTTCTTTTGTTTTACAGTAAGATACAATAAGGGCCTAGCTAATTATAGCAATCCTTAAACTACTGATCAGAAACAACACAGCAAAAGAGCTAGAACAATACAATAATAGTTACTGACTATTTATTCAGATTTTAAGAAATATCTGCTGAAATGACAAGCAATATTTCACAGTCTAAACTCTGATATATACATGTTGAAGACAGTCAAGTTTGAGGATGTTTTTTTATTTTCTTTAAAGTGCTTTTTTTGAAAGACATTTTTTCAGGCTTAGTGTATGGTTAACTGTATAACATCTGCAAGATACTACATGCATGTTCAATAATGTTTGCCCATCAAAATAACCATATACACCATCAGAAGAAGTATTTTAGCTTCATCAAGGCTTTCTTGAACACAAAAGTTTCTATTATGAACCAGAAAAAAACATTTTCATTATGTAAGCTGGCCCTTTTTATTGATGTCAGTCAGGTCTGGCAGAACAAAACAAAGCCTTGGATGTCAAAGCATCTAACATGTAGTCAGCTTAGTTCCCTTGAAAGTATTTCTGTCATTCAATTAATTTTTGCAACTGTTCCATGCCATTTTATTACATTGCTGAGGAAAAAAAATAAGCTGTATTCTTTTGAAGATTCAAGGTCTAATTAAAACGTGGTTCATTAGCCAAGTGGATTTTTGTCACATGAAGTTTTTCACTGGCATGCTAATGAACCAGAAATAAATACCAGTCATTGCTGCAATCCAGCAACCTCAAGTCTGCCAGTATTACGTTTATTTAAAATTACACACTAGCAATTGTTGGTCATATAGCATATAATTTTGTTTTGGAAAGCATTCCCATTTAAACTGATCATAAGTACATATTTGCTCCCAGTCTTTCTTCAAGTTAAGAATGCATTCAGAACTCTTCTTGAAGAGGCTGTTTTTGTCTTTCAAACCATAGTGATAACAAACGTCATGCTAGAACATACTACTATATGGATGTGAGAGCAAACTGCTATTTGTCATACTCCTGATTCATACAAAAGGTATACTTTTAGTGTTAAAATACTTTCATCTTCAACATGTAGATGCCAAATGAATCAAATAAAAGGCATAACTTTATTTTATTTTGGTTGTTCACAGTTCTGTTGTCAACAGTAAACCTGTTATACAAATTCTGCACATTGTGGAAAGACCTCTAAAGTTTGTCCTCCTGAGCTTTATACTTGTGAAATACAATTAGTTTCACTTCATCAAATTTCCTACTGGGATTAAATAAAGGGAGTATTACTTCAGTGAACTGGGCACCATAAAATCGTTTTCCAGAAAATCCTCACACACTCTGTTAAGTTTTATGGTTAAAAGTCAAACAAACTGCCTTACTACACTGACACAGAGGCAATGACAAAATTATACTGAACTAGAAATGTAAAACGTATGTACAGGGTAGTTCCCAGAAGAAAACAGACTACAAAGTACCAAAATGTATGATGACATTCCAGACCAAAATTCAGATTTTTTTTTTTTATAAAAAGTTCGAGAAATTTGGCTTGATGAAAGTTAACATTGCTGCAGTGAAAAGTTGTCACACATTTTATGGCACAATTTTGGGGATTCAGTTGCCTAAATGAATGCCAAATGCTGAAATTCATTTACTCCAGTCCACAATGGTGTGCATCATTTTAGATCAGATTTGCCAGCTCTATGTCTGTGCCTCAGACACTCTAGGGCATCTAGAATTGTACTTC
Organism: Coccyzus lansbergi; assembly: GCA_033558105.1. Lineage (NCBI taxonomy): Eukaryota > Metazoa > Chordata > Aves > Cuculiformes > Coccyzidae > Coccyzus > Coccyzus lansbergi. The sequence goes on from JAUMJK010000118.1 coordinate 903,969, forward strand.
ATCCACTCTGCACACTTTTGCATCCATTCCAAAGGTCTTGTGGAATAAGGAGGTAACAGTAATTCAGAATTCCTTCCTTTAATTTGTGAAATGATCTTCGAGGTAATTGCCCAGGGTACTGAAATGGGTGGAAGAAATAACTTCTTGTGAACAAGTAACTTACAAGCTTTCTTCTTTCAAAAGGTACAGGCAGGAAAGTATAAGTCTCATGAAGGAGAAAAGGAATAAGAATAAAGGAGAAGTGATGAAAGGTTGGTTCTGAGTAAGAGAGCGAAGTAGTGTGCTAAACAGCTGGTTCATAAGCACATCAGCAAGAAGATGGGTGGAAATACTTCCAAGGCTGTTCAAAGACATGACTGTTTAAATATTAGTATTATTAGGTGTTGTATTTAGCAGCCAGAGCTACTAAAGCAAACCTGAATTCCAACAAACCTTTCATTTGCAATGCTGGAACACCCAGTTGTGAGCCCAATCTGCGTATTTAAAAACTATTTCAATGAGTTACACATAAGAGAATTCAGTCCTCTGATGACAGAGCTGCAACTTTACAAAGTTATTTTAACCTGCTTTTGTGCTCTGTCTCATTGACCAGCCACATTATTAATGCCTTGAGCCTAGGCTAGATCACAGCCTTGTTTGTAGCCTAAAATTCCCTTTGAGCCTATAGTTACACTTAACCCACATGAAGAAAGCTTAAGGTACTTGCACTGTGTCATGAGGCTGGAATGATTGTAACTCAATGGAGTGAGAGAAGCTGTGTAATACCAGTCCTAAAGATTTTGATAGATGTATGAAGGCTTTGCAGACATATCTAGCAACTGTATCTACACAAAATGTATTCAAGGTTAAGCTCCTCTTTGAATTGCTGGAGTATCCATCCAGCGAGTCTCATAGATCAAATTGGAAAAATAAAGGATTGCTAGCATGGACTAGAAATACAATGCAAACACATCCTACAGTACAGCTCTCATACAAAACATCTAAATTACTCAAAGTAAATTATGATTACACAGAGAGGGAAAAAAGTAGAACTGGAAAGTAAAACAGTATACAGTCAGACATATAGTGGAATCATAGAATCATAGAATAACCAGGTCGGAAGAGACCCACTGGATCGAGTCGAACCATTCCTATCAAACATTAAACCATGCTCCTTAGCACCTCGTCCACCTGTGCCTTAAAGACCTCCAGGGAAGGTGAATCAACCACCTCCATGGGCAGCCTATTCCAGTGCCCAATGACCCTTTCTGTGAAAATTTTTTTCCGAATCATAAAATCATAGAATAACCAGGTTGGAAGAGACCCACCAGATCATCAAGTCCAACCATTCGTATCAAACACTAAATCATGCGCCTTAGTACCTCGTCCACCCATGCCTTAAACACCTCCAGGGAAGGTGAATCAACTACCTCCCTGGGCAGCTTGTGCCAGTGCCCAATGACCCTTTCTGTGTCAATCTGTATCATTCTAATGTCTAGCCTAAATCTCCCCTGGCGAAGCTTGAGGCCATTCCCTCTTGTCCTGTCCCCTGGCACTTGGGAGAAGAGGCCAGATCCCTCCTCTCTACAATCTCTTTGCAGGTAGTTCTAGAGAGCAATGAGGTCTCCTCTCAGCCTCCTCTTCTCCAGGCTAAACAATCACAGCTCTCTCAGCCATTCCCTGTAAGACTTGTTCTCCAGCCCCTTCACCACCTTCATTGCTCTTCTCTGGACTCACTCCAGAGCCTCAACATCCTTCTTGTGGTGAGGGGCACAGAACTGAACACAGGATTCAATATGTGGTCTCACCAGTGCCGAGTACAGAGGGAGAATAACCTTCCTGGGCCTGCTGGTCATGCCGTTCCTGATACAAGCCACGATGCCATTGACCTTCTTGGCCACCTGGGCACACTGCTGACTCATGTTCAGTTGGCTGTCAACCAACACCCCCAGGTTCCTCTCCTCCAGGCAGCTTTCTAGACAGACTTCTCCTAGTCTGTAGCTCTGCACAGGGTTGTTGTACCCCAAGTGCAGGACCTGGTATTTGGCCTTGTTAAACCTCATGCCATTGGTCTCAGCCCAGCAGTCCAGCCTGTTCAGATCCCTTTGCAGAGCCTCCCTACCCTCCAGCAGATCAACACTTGCACACAGCTTAGTGTCGTCTGCAAACTTGTTAAGGGTGCACTCAATGCCTTCATCCAAGTCATTGATAAAGACATTAAATAGGACTGGACCCAGCACGGAGCCCTGGGAATGCCACTTGTAACTGGTCTCCAGCTGGAGTTAACTCAGTTTACCACCACTTTCTGGGCCCGGCCATCCAACCAGTTTTCCACCCAGGAAAGTGTGTGCCTGTCCAGGCTAGATGCTGACAGTTTCTGCAGCAGAATGCTGTGAGAAACTGTCAGAGGCTTTACTGAAGTCCAGGAAGACCACATCCACAGCCTTTCCCTCATCCAGCAGCCAAGTCACTTTGTCATAGAAGGCAATCAGGTTAGTTCGGCAGCCCTCATGGGCTCCGTTGCCCTTAAGTACTGTCTCCCATGAGACTTTGCCAACCAGCCTTCTGAAGAGTTCAAAGTCTGCCCTCTGGAAATTTAATGCTACTGTCCTGCTAACCACCCTCTTCACTTCGACTAGAACAGAAAACCCTACCGTCTCATGATTGCTTAGTCTTAGGCGTCCTCCTACTGCCACATCCCCTACAAGGCCTTCTCTGTTCACAAACAGCAGGTTCAGGAGGGCAACTTCCCTTGTTAGCTCATTCACCAGCTGTGTGAGGAAGTTGTCTTCCACCCACTCCAGGAACTTCCTCGACTGCTTCCTTTCTGCTCTATTGTACTTCCAGCAGATATCAGGAAGATTGAAGTCTCCCACAAGAACATGAGGCATTGATCTAGAGATTTACCCAGCTGTTTATAGAAGAGCTCTTCAGCTGCTTCTCCTTGGTTGGGTGGTCTGTAACAGACTCCCATCACAAAATCTACCTTCTTATGGGCTCCTCTGATTTTAACCCACAGGCACTCAATTTCCTCATCACCACAATCCATCTCAACAGTGTCCAATTCCTCCCTTACAAAGAGGGCTACCCCACCTCCTCTCCTACCCTTCTTGTCCAGCCTGAAGAGTTTGTACCCCACCATATCTGTACTCCAGTTATGTGAGTCATCCCACCATGTTTCCGTCATGGCAACAACATCATAGCCTCCTTGCCCTATGACAGCTTCCAGCTCTTCTTTCTAATTCCCCATGCTGCGTGCATTGGTGTAATTGCACTTCAGCTGAGCTGCCAAGCCTTCAGCCCTCTTAGAGGAAACAGAGTTTGTTCCCAATTGCCTGGTAACTGGAATAGCTTGTACCAGAGTGCCCGTATCTCACTTATCATCCCCAGGTGTGTTCACCCCCACTTTCTGTGCAGTGATGTACTGGTGGTCCTCACCAGCACACCCTCTCTGAATCCCTAGTGTCCCATGTCCAGGCTTACTCCTGTCTAGCCTGGTCTCAATCCCCTCCCCCTTCACATCTAGTTTAAAGCTCAGTTTATGAGCTTAGCTAGGTTTTTAGCCCTGCTAGGAGACCCACGTGTCCCATCCTTAGCAACAAAGCCTGGGGTTGCGTGAGCCACCCCATGATCAAAGAAGCCAAAGCCCCTTTCCTCACACCAGGCTTGGAGCCAGGCATTAATCAAGTTCTTCTTCCTGACTTCCAGGTCCTCTCTATTTAGCCTTGGGATGGAGCAGAATACTATTTGTGCCCCAGAGCCCTCCATCATTCCCAATGGCCCTGAAGTCTTTCTTGATGGCTTTGGTCTTTCTGCTTACTAGATCATCATTACCAGTTTGGACTACAATCAGAGGACAGTAATATGTCTCATGGACCAGGGAAGGAAGTTTTCTAGCTACCTCCTTCACTGATGCCCCTGGTAAGCAGCAGATATCTCTGGTCTGGTCTGCAAATGGGTCCCTCTGTTCCTTTTAGGATGGTGTCCCCTACAACAATCACCCTCCTCTTCTTTTTAATGGAGGATGTTTTTATCTTTTTCTGAGGATGGTGTGGCCTAGGGAAATATTGTAGGCTGTGGGAGCCATCATCCTCAGGATTGGAAGAAAGGAAAGACAAGGAACAAAAGCCTTTATTTATTTTAGTTCATTTAAAAAACAGACTTCTGCCTGTTCTGACCAAAAAACATTTTATTTTGGAGTTGTTACTAAAGAAAGTAGTCTCACTGGACTTAAATATCACAAATGTAGCTCTTTAACAGGAAAGACACCTCTCCCTAAATTCATGTCATCTTGAAAATTTGAAATAGCTACAAAATATAACCCATTTTCTGCTAAACTCTGAGTAAAGCCTTTAAACTCAAACTTCTTACTGGTCACCAAAATGTGAATATGAAAAAAATAATAAAAAAACCCCTAAAACCTCTTGGGGAGAAGTTTGTTTATTTTTAGTTTTATTTTATAAAAGCTGGAATTTTCCAAAAAGAAGAAAAAAAATCCTGGCAGAAGTTAGTATACTTATCAAATATATGATCAAGTTTAAACTATAACAGCTCTTTAAAATTTACACATAAGTGTAACTTCATTTTAATATGTATTTTAAAATATATACTCTCTAAAATGGAATCGTTTTTATTTTAATAACATTTTTTTCAATATATTTTTCTTACTTAATTACTTGAATTTTGTAAGACAAAACAAATTTTGAAGAATAAGAAATCAGCAAACATTTGTTCAAGTTTACAACACATAGACAACTGCATTACTTACTGGAGTATGTTACCTAGAAGAAAATTAAACAAGATAGCCTCTAGATTTTAATTATTGTAGATTAAATGGCTCGATGACAGCAGCTCTACAGGTTATATATACACGTCCTAAGTTAAATAAAATTAACAGGGGAAAGAAAACCCAAAGTTGTTACTGTCCAAAGGAGTAAACAAAGCTTTAGATTTCACTTTCAAAGCAATATTAACAATCAGACTCCAGTATATGTTAGCAAAATGCTATTCCAGGGGCTGCAAAAATGCTGACTTCAGTGCTGCATAAGATAAAAGAAGCCATTTTTTAAGTAACTGCCCCAACATACTTGGAATGACTTCAACAGACAGATACTCCTAATTTAACACAATATGCTCAAGAAAATTCTGCAGTGTTTTGATAAGTCTCCCTTAGTGACTCTAGTGTTTAGTTTTTCTGGACATGGAAAGCGAGCTATTTGTTAAAAATACATTGATAATATGAATCAGATCTCATATACAAATTATGTATATGTGATAAGCACGATTAACATGTAAAGTCACACAGAAGCACCTACTGTTTTGCAGAGAGTAATAGCTAAAGCTGTTGGGAGCAAGCTGGGAACTGATGATATGCCCCTCCAGCTGCAGGGCTTCTTGCTCAGCTGCTGAAATATGGTATGTATTCTAGAGTATAAGGAATCAGAACAACTAGTTTTAGCCTTTCTGAAACTTCTCCCGCAAAAGTAATTAGTAACTTCATGGTTTTGTAGAGGTAATAACTTGTTATTGGTCAGACTCCCCTGTGCTACAGTTTTGTTACTTTCACTGATCTTTCTGTAACAGAAATACTGAAACTTACAGAACAAGAACCAGTCTACTTCAGTTTGTACACATAATAATGATTTTCTCTTCTATTAATAAATATTTAATGATTTTGGTGAGGTATGAGGTTCCAGTATACAGGGGATGACTATCAGGAAGTATTTTTTACTCATAAGTTAAACATACAAATACAAAAATCACTGAAGCAGTTATAGAAGAGAAACTCAGAATACCTTTATCTATAAAGTCAGTCTTTTTTAGTAAACAAAAAAGCTTCTCAGCTTAATTTTCCAACTCCTAATCTTTGTAGTTTTTAATTATCCAAAATCACTGAATTGTGTACTGGTAGCAAAGAAAGGATAAGTGATCGCTTAGGACTATTTCAGAGAATCTCATTGTATCCAAACTACTAATATGTCCCATATACTCCCTCATTGTAATAGAAAAACTTATGAAAACAAATAGCACTCTTCATTTTAATAATTCCAAAACATAAATGTAAAACAAAAGGTAGAATACTGCAAAGCATTAAAATCTTTATCATACAGAACACTGCAAGTTGCAGTAGACAGAGAATGCCACTTGGATGAGGGACTGTGAATAATTTAAATTTCTTCCCTTACTTACCTCTTGTTCTGGTAAAAACCAGTTTCCTTCAGCCTTTAAAATTCTTCCGGTAAAACACATCCCACAGTTCTTGATTTTTCTCTACCTATTTTTGCCTCATTGATCCCAGCAACTTAACACACAATCCTGAAGAGAACTTTGACTATCCTCTGGATAGTACTAAACACTTGGAGCAAATGAGGGGCTGCCATAATCTAAATGTAAGGTTAGTCATAATCTCATACCAAAGAAAAATTCCTCTGACACAAACAATTAAATACATTATTAAACCACTAGGAGCTATATTTTAATGCCTTGACTCCTAAATAATATTCACTACTTTTAAGTATTATTTAAATGCGTTATTATAGATTTAATGTCACATCTAAATATTGAAACACTATTAAAAATTATTTATTGATATGATATACCGCAAACACAAAAATTACATCAACTCTCACTGCATGTATTTTAAAGTACATTTTTAGCAGTAAACATGCAGAACTTTGTAACTACTTTTACAAGTTGTATTTGGTGCAATTTTAAGAGACAAAATGTCAAATAGCTTTTAAAAAATCCTATATGCATTATTTAGACTTACAGATGTAAATATATATGTTTGATTTAAGCTTACACATCAACCTGATGAATCAAGAAAAATATCAGCTGAACCATTTCTAACAACTTGTTTTAAATGACCAACAGAATACATATAGACTTGATATAATGACAACTTTCCCATTATGCCAGTATTTTACTTCAAGTAATTCTTTTTATACTGATGAAAAAATAAGTTCATTTCATTGCAGTAAGTCTGTTAAACTGAGTGTACAAGCTGTAATCCAGTGTGAATGTTTTGGCCTTTTCTTCCTCTCATGAAACAGAAAATTGTTAATCTATGACCAGCATAAAACATTAAGCTGTCTCTGCTTTTTCATTCCAATTTAATTCACTTGGTTTCCCCTCACTGATTGCCTTTTACTGAAGAGTCACGTGTTACAAAGCAAGAAGAAAATATAACTGTTGCTTAAGTGTGCCATGCTGGGAAGTCATTCAACTAAAACAGGAGCTATTTGTTCACAGCATCTATCATGGTCAGTCTTTAGAAGGTCTTTTTAACTCAGAGACTTTGTCTTGAACTTCCAATCCTGTCTATGTTCATTTCAAGTTGCCACAAATCTACAGTTTCAATGCAGCATTGCCTTTTATTGTTTACATTACTATCAAAAACATTTTGGCTTCACTGGGAAGAAGTATCTTTTCTCATTATCTCGTGTTATAAGACTCAATGGAGAACATATGATGATGTTCTTGAGGGAATAATAATGGAATCTATTGTGAGTAACAGCATTGAAACTAAAGATCCATTGAAGAGCTATTTTCTGACTGTGATTGTATTTGGACAAACTATTAGCGATCTTTGCAAGATTACGTATCTAGAAAGGACGTGCAGACTTGACTGGAAAACCTTTGATATGCCTGCAACTCTCTACAGAAGGAGCAAAAGAAATCTGTATTGAAGAGGATATCTTACAGGCCTAAGTGGCAGTCAGGATAGTTGTTTTACTCCCTATGATTAAGAAAGCAAATATCTGGAAAGATCTCATAAATAATTACCTCCAGTTTAGCTATACTGAGTCTTTAGGTAACACAATTTGCATAACATTAGTACTGGAGACACAGTTTTAGAATGAGCAAAAAAAGAACAAGTGTGGAATAGAAATTAAAAGCACTGAGATGGTAATTAAACTTTGCAGAGACAAAAATCCACCAGAAAAATGCTATGAGAAAATAAGAACTCATGACTACTACCCCACAAGTGTTCATAGTACTTACTTATATTGGTTCTACTAAGATGGTAATAGACTTAACATAACATTTCACTGTTATTGATCCAGATTGTAATTTACAGAATCACTTCATAGTCAGAAAAGGAAGGCAATAACTTTAGATAATCAAAATAGGTTGATGGAATTTATATAATCCAAGTTTTAACTCCAAATTTTTGAATGTCACTATTATATTTAATCTCATAAATTTGATGCACTTATGAGCTTGCTCTTTCTTTGGCAAACTGAGATAAGACTATTCATGCATGGAAAACCATGAAAAGCTATCAGTTAAATAACTGATGAATGGGGATGGGGAGCAGGTGATAAATTACACAGAGAAGGCTGAAGCAGTCAATGTGTTCTTCACCTCAATCTTTACCAGTAAAACATACCTTCAGGAATCCCAGGGTCCTAAGATGAGAGGGAAACTGTGGAGCAAGGAAGACTTACACTTGATGGAGCAGGACTAGGTTAGAGGGTTTTTAAACAAGGTGAGTATATATTGTTTAGTATAGCTTTTGACACTGTCTCTCATAACATCATCATAAGATGATAAGATGACAAAGTATGAGTTAGATAACTGGACACTGAGATGGATTAAAAACTGGCTGAATGACTAGACCCAAAGGGTAGTGATCAGTGGCACTAATTCCTGTTGAAACTAGTGGTTGAAACTAGGCAACAAACTACTGGAGCATCCCAGGACCCAATACTGGAGCTGATGCTGTTCAACATCCTCATTATTGACCCAGACAACAGGACAAAGTGCACCTTTAGAAAGTCTGCTAATGAGACAAAACTGGGAGGTGTGGTTGATACATCAAAGTGTTGTGCTGCCATCCAGAGGGATCTCTACAGAGTGGAGAAATGGGCTGATAGGAATCTCATGAAATTCAACAAGTGGAATTACAAATGTCTCCACCTGGGGAGGAACAATGCTAGGCACCAGTAGATGCTAGGAGCCAAATGGCTGCAAAGTAGCTTTGCAGAACAAGTTGAACGTGATCCAGCAAGGCACTCTTGCAGCATAAAATAGGCTGCCAGTATCATGAGCGCAAATTAAAATGTGCATAATTTCACCTGACTGTAAGCAAACACTCCTTTACTGCAAGAGTGACAAAGCACTGCAACAGGTTGCCTAGAAACGTTGTTCAGTCACCACTCTTGGAGAAATTAAAAAACCTACTAGACCCAGGCCTGGGCAACCTGCTGTAGGTGACTCTGCTCTAGGTAATCCTGCAGAAGGTTAGACTAGATGATCTCAAGATGCTTCTTCCAACCTAAATAATTCTGAGATTTTGTGATTAATTATATTTTCTTTTTTTTATGCAATTCTGTTCTTACCCTAGCCTTTTAACTCCTTCAGAGCATCTTCAAAGAACTTGCACTCTGAAGCAGGTTTTAGAGAAGCAACATACTCATGTATATATACTTTCATGTGAATTACCTGTGAGAAACTATGCATCATGTTTCCATGGGATCTATATGCAAATTTACCTCATGAGTGCATACTTCTAATGGACAGAATGCTACAGTGCTTTTAAAATGCTAATTAGCAATTCTCTGAACCACTTCAATTAGAGAAGCTATTAATAAACCCTGCCTTATAAAAGGAACATCAAAAACAATAAAGTATCATCTGTCTTCTGTTAGAAGAGGCTTCAAACAGAGTTTTGTTTATATGAAACTTCGTTTTCCAAAACCATAGTTCAGGAACGTATCATAAGGTCTTGTTACTGGACTTCTCTTAGCTGACTTTTTGTCCCTTTTCAGCTTAAAGAATTAGTTAAGTTAGGCAAAGAGAAAATAAAATTAAAATAGTAATTTTATAGTCATTCTTTTTGCTACCTGCATTAAATATGTAGGATGAAATATTCCCTGTATTCCATTTTTCAATTACAAGTCTTCTAGCACTGACACTGCAATAGATTTTTTTTTGTGGTTAATGCTAGCGCACCCAAACTCATTCAAAAGTAGGGTTTAGTGACATCGACGCTTCAACCTGCTACTTTAATGCTGGAAATTTAAGCAGACATGTAAAACTAAGACTATGTAACTGCTAGGTTTGTAGAATCAGAGTATTCTGATTCACATGGAAGTAAACGTGTTTACATTGTAAACACTAATGAACCTAGGAAGACAGGGAAAACCCAGTTTTAACTGGCAGTCAAAAGCCCTAAGAAGCAGGCAACCCTCAGAGTAGTTATGAAAGCTCTTCCTCTAGGCACCAGTGAGTGAATTATTGGAAAAAAAAATATCATTTTGTGCTTTTCATTCCCTTAAAAACCTCTGAGGACTAAAACATGAGGATTCATGTACTTAGGTCAAGTTAAGAACAATACTTGAATATTCAAAAGAATGGATCACCCAGAGGTAGCCATTAGCAGCTGGCATGTTTTCAAATGGCTGTGCATAACTTTTGACAACCACACAAAATTGCTAAAATGTTTGTTTTCAATTCTTTCTAATGGAAAGGGAACTGTTGCCATGAAATTCTCATTGGCAATAACAAGCCAACACAACATTCTCCATCTAATAATCAGTGGGAATAGGTGCAGCTACAGTCACATCCGGAATATACTACAAGGAACTCTTGGATACATATCTTACTAGTCAATTGAACAAAATTATTTGATAAATAATCTGAAGAACTGTATTCACCAACCTCTTCTAGCAGTTAAGATGCCTTCTCTGCATCACAACAAGTATTATACCTTGTAAGACTTTAAAATCAAAACCACTTACTTCATCTTTCTTTTACTTCCTGCCTTCTTTTCCCTGTATTTCCAAAATTCCATATAGTATGACACACTGACTTCATCAGCAAGACTGTTAGGTTTACACCCATGATATACATGCTAATGGTTATAGATCCTTTTGCAAATTTTCATAGAATGGTTTGGATTGGAAGGGACTATGAAGGTCATCTAGTACAACCCCCCTGCAGTAAGCAAGGACATCTTCAACTAGATCAGGTTGCTCAGAGCCCCATCCAACCTGACCTTGAATGTTTCAGGTATGGGATATCTACCACCTCTCTGGGCAACCTGTTCCAGTGTTTTACTACCCTCAGGGAAAAAAAAAAGTTCTTCCTAACATCTAGTCTAAACTTTTCCTCTTCTAGTTTAAAACCATTACCCCTTGTTATATTGCTACAGGCCCTGCAAAAATGTTTTCCCCTCACCTTTCTTATACGTCCTCTTGAAGTACTGAAAGGACATAAGGTCTCCTTGGAGTCTTCTTTTCTCCAAGCTGAACAACCCCAACTGTCTCAGTCTCTCTTCATAGGGGAGGTGTTCCAGGCCACTGATCATTTTTCTGTCCCTCCTCTGGACCCATTCAACCAGTCTATGTCTTTCCTGTGATGAGGGCTCTAGAGCTGGACACAATACTCCAGGTGAGGTCTCACCAGAGCAGAGTATAAGGGCAGAATCACCTCCCTTGACCAGCTGGCCATGCTTCTTTTGATGCAGCCCAGGATACAGCTAGACTTCTGGGCTACAAGCACACATTGCCATCTTATGTCCAGCTTCTCATCCACCAGGATCCCAAAGTCCTCCTCCAGAGGACTGCTCTCCGTCTCTTCATCCTCCAAACCATAGTGATACTGGGCACTGCCTTGAACCAAATGCAGGACATTGCATTTGGCCTTGTTGAACCTCATGAGGTTTTTACAATCCCACTACTCTGGCTTGTCAAACTCCCTCTGGTTGGCATCGTGTCCCTCAGGGGTGTCACCCTCACTGCTCAGCTTAGTGCCATCTACAAACTTGCTGAGTGTACACTTGATCCCAATGTCTATGTCATTGATGAAGATTTTAAACAACACTGGTCCCAGAACAGATCCCTGAGGGACATCACTGACCACTGATCTCCATCTGTACGTTGAAGCACTGTCCACTACTCAAAAAAAACACTTTTTCCCCCAACAAAAAAAATTTCTCTCAACTCTCATCTGCCATGCTCCACTTGTTTTCTGATACTCCATTCCTATTCTCCATCTTAGCCAAGACCACATCCCCTACCCAGTCCACTAGAGTTTACCTTTCTCAGTTGCTCATTTTCTCTTCCTGCTTCATGACTAACACCACCCATTTGTAAAATCACAGTCTCTCTGCATCGTCATCCAACTTCATTCACCTATTACCTGCTGCTCCCACCAACTTCTTTTTTAGCCAGTTCCAGACAGCCTCCTGGCTTCCAGGTTTGGGATGCAACTGAGGTTTTGGAGATTCCCTGCTGCCAGTAAGGGTGGTCTTGCTCCTGCCTCCTGGCAGGACACTTTCATGTCCTCACTCACTCAAGCTTTGGTTTTCATCAAACCACTAGGGGACCATTCAGATCATTAAACCAGCAAAAGCTACTCACCTCTCTTCTTGCTGTCTCAGTTTTAACCTTGCTCAATGATCTGACTCAAATTACTAAAAAGCAAGAAACCCACCAAAGTTGTTCCAAAGAAGGGGAGAGGCAGCAAGAGAGGAGGCCTTTGCTAGAAGAAGGGGAGATATTATGGAGAATGGACCTGTCCCTTTCAGTGCCATTGTCTCAGTCATTTTACCTGGCACAAGCCTTAATCATTCAATTCTATACCACATTAAGTTTCCATTTGACTACCGTCCTACTAACTTCAGATTTCTGCGTTTGTGAGATATATTCTTCTTTCACAACTAATAGATATCAACAAAAGAACAATCTTCATAGGCTTGGAAAGGGTGTGTGTGCAGGGTAAGACCATTATTCTCATTTGTTCTTTCTTGCTTTCACCATCTCCTCTTACCAGTTTTTTTTATTCTTTTTCCCACAGGAGGACTAATATAAAACACAAAGCGTGGTGAATGACTCATCCTACTCTCACCCTGACTCAAAGCACAATCACCAGTCACTGTCCTGGAATAATGGGATGTCTTGACTGACTAGCTTTAAGTCATTGAGGATACATCATAACCAGATAATTTTATTTTTAAATTTCCTTCTCCGGATCAAATTCACTTCAATAACTGCTGAAGTTTTCACTAATCTTGCTCCTCTTTCATATATTACTCAGTGAAACAACATAGCAATGTAATTCCATACTAATTACATAAAACCGAAAACTGAAAATTTTCTCCCTAGTTTTTTCTGCAACTGAATAACTTGACGGCAGAGTCAGGAACTAAAAGGTCCCAGAAAAATCTTTCCCTGCGACAGATATTCAGAAATATTGAGGATTGTTTCAAAAGCAAGCTTGGCTTCTCCAGCAATGTAAAACCATAATTTTATGTTAAAGTAGAAAGAATGTCCTATATAAATGCAGGAAGTATGATTCTGAGGATATAATAAGTATCTTTTTGTGAGAAATCTCAGTGTTTTGGTTTTGCTGCTTGAAGCTGAACAGTTTATTTCTTGAAAGTATTAATTTATTCTAAAGGTTTTACTTAGAATTTTGATAATTCAAACAGAACTATAGGAATGTTAATTCCTAGTACCACTTATGGAGAAAGTTGCTAAATTATTATTGCTGTACTATGAATTCTTCACAATTATCTATTAACTTGTGATTATAAAAGCTGTGGCCTGTTCCCATGCCCAGCAGTTGCACTTCAACAGAAAGACCCAGAAAACTGTATTTTCAACTGCAACTCTGACAGAAATTTGTGTAATGAAACTACAATATTTGTGTTATAAATATTCTGAATTTGAAGAAAAAGTGGAAGTGCAGAAATAAAGGCACTCTGTGCTAGCTAAATGTTTCAGTTTTAACTGCAGGAATATTGTCCAATTATCCAAAAAGAAAGTGAAGAATAATGATTTAAAACAATCATCAAAGTTAATTAGTATTATGTATAGAGCTGTATGATGAGACCAATTAATTATTTAAACTAATAAATTAAAATAATTTAACTCATTCATGAAACTTTCCAAATTCAAAGTTGCACAGGTAATAAAAGGCTCAAATGTTTTGCAGTATGAACTAGTGCACACTGTGACAGTATTATAAGTTTGAAAAGCCATTTATAAGACCTCTATTTTTGGCATGAAATAAATCCTTCAACCAGCTTGCCTGAGAGAGTCAACCAAAATTCTCCATAGCTCTTAGATTCACTGTGGATACTTACACAATTGAATTACAGACTAGATTTGAAAGAAATCACTTCACAATAGCATTCCATTAACGACAAATACAAGCAATAGTCTTGAATCTTGCTCTTGACACATCAGAGGAATCTGATAAGCATCAAACCAAAACTGCAAATTTACAGCTGTAAATGCTAACATCACTTGTGTTGCCTGAATTTGGAGATACATAATTTGCCCAGCTGCACTAGCCAATTATTTACATCAGTTTACAGAAGAGTATCACAAAATCACAGAACAACCAGGTTGGAAGGGACCCATCAGATCTTCTAGTCCAACCATTCCTATCCAACACTAAACCATGCCCCTCAAGACCTCATCCACCCGTGCCTTAAACACCTCCTGGGAAGGTGAGTCAACCACCTCCCTGGGCAGCCTATTCCAATGCCCAATGACCCTCTGTGTGAAAACCCTCCTCCTAGTCTCCAGCTTTGTCAATAAGAATAATTCCACCTCTGCTTCAGACCAAAATGGAAAGTCACGTTATTCCAGATCCAGAGATGTACCTATAGTGATACCTATGCCAGTAAAGTAGGAAACTTTTCCTTAAAGTTACAGATTTTATGACACACCAGTAATAATGCTGGAATCATACATGAAAACCAACAAAAAACCCCCAACAGAATAGTTCTGCGTCTTTCAGAATGTTGCAGCAATATTTTCTATTTGTATTAATGTTGCAATATGATAACTGTAAACAAGAACTGAGGCCTTGTTTTGTTTGCACTTTGTTCTCTCTACAAAGATGCTTCTGCTTAAGAGTCATGATTTTCAGCCAACAGACGCTATTTGTGTGTGTGTATGTATGTGTTTTGTTTTGTTTCTTATAGATTGCTCACTCTCTTTCCCCACACCCAGAGTGGGACAGGGGGAAGAGAAAAGGAAAAATAAAATCAAGAAAAAATGCCAGTCAAGATAAACCCGAACAAATGAAGAAACCAAAAAAATTGTTTAATAAGTGAAGGATAAGTAGAAGAAGAGGGAATAAAACAAAACTAGTGATTTAAAAGCTCTCTAGCTAGTTTGGGTCATCTGCCCATGTGTGTCCCCTCCCAGCCTATTGTGCCCCACCTCCAGTCTATTTACTGGAGGGGCAGAGTGAGAAACAGAAAAGGGATTGATAATGTGCAAACTCTGCTCAGCACAAGCTAGAACGTGGGTGAGTTATCAAAAGTATTTTCAGCACAAACCCTAAACCTGGCACCATACAAGCTACTGTGAAGAAAATTAAGTCTATCGCAGGCAGAACCATGACAGGAGTGCAGCACAATCACAGTTGTATACCCCAAAATCCTAAATTATAAACTAAATTAAAAAAATACTAACGCAAAGGGAGAAGAAAAAAGTTGTGCTATATTGCCCTTATAAAATTTTCTGCTGATTTCATGAACTAAACCAATTCACCACAAGGCACAATGAGTACAAGAAGTAACGAGAGGGGTAGGACAACATAGCACAACAGGACCAAGGAAATGAAAGAACAAGAACATGGTACCTGTCTTTTTGTGCTGTCAATGAGAATTTATATTTGCTTTGTCATCTCATCAAACAACACTCCATTTGATTGAGTCTTGAGTAGAAATAAAGCAGCTCCTAAAATCAGAAGGCATAAATGCCTACTGCCTCATAGGTAGCACTTGACATACCTCCCTTCTTGGAAACCCCCTTTCCTTATCCCATGTCTTCCTCCCTGGTTTAGACTGTAGAATCTTGAAACTCATCTGGGACCAGACCTGGCAGTCAGTCATTGGGCCACTCTGTGAGGCAATTTAGGTAACTAAAATGGCAGACTACCCTCCATCCCACCCCCTATACAAGACCCCAAAAAACAAAGAGAGAGTGTATTTTTATGCCATTTTAGTGAGTTGAATCAGCCAAAGGTATGGCAAGAGGTCCAAATGCATTTTAAAGGGAAACTGGTGGGAGTGGGAAGATATGTAACACAAAGGCTCAAGTCTAGGTAGATATCAAGAAATACGGATATCGATGTGTTTTTTTTCCCATATTTTCCCTAGCTTTTATCTTTCCTTTTTATAATGGCATTGTGTCACTCTGCACTGTTATCCCTCCCCATTACACACAGGGAACAGTCTAAGCTACATCAAGACTGCTGTAGGTCCTCCAGTCTTCCTGTTTCTTAGGGAAAAAATGAAGGGTATAGACATTGATATTTTAGATAACAAAGATTCAGTATGTTCTGTATTTGTAAATTTTTATATTCACAGTATATATTTATAAATAAACCCATGCACTGTACTCAAAAACATTGTAACATGACTTATGCATGCAATCCTTTAAAAAATAAGTCCTTTGTTAGTACAGAACTTACATCAACCTCTTGTAACTAAAATGGTCAAATCACCAGTCCTATACTTAAAGTAAATAAGTTTGTCCAGATAACATTCCATCATCAGTTAAGCCAAACAAAGTAAAAAGAACATTTTGAATAATAAAAGTTGTCGTAACATTTTGACAGACTAGAACACAGCACAGGAAAAGCAGGAAAATAAGCATGTAAACTTTTTTTCATTTTGTATAGAAAAATATTTAACTTTTTTAGGAGGTCATTCAGTAACAACAGAACTAAATACAAATGCACTTATCTTATATAAGTTTTAAAAAAATATTCCTCTCACTCAGTTTCTTAAGTAGTGAAAAATACTTTCATTGCAAACATACTATTTAATATTAAAGGTTAGTATTAAAAGAAACACTCCAATACTTCCATGGTTGGTTGATTCTGTTAGTTTAAAAATGCATGAAATAGGACTGACCTGGACAGAAGTTCTGCTGTGTCGGAGTAGTTAATTTTTCTTGTGCAGCACGCTTTTCAAAATGCCCTGTAGCTGCACTCTGATGTAGGCCTGGTTGTCTGGTGGTAAATCCCAATTCTCCAGGTTCAGAAAACTTTAGATAAAACTGTGGCTCCAAATCACTGAAAGAGACGTTTATAGCAGTGTGTCTCCCGCTGCCATAGTCACTGAACATAGATTTGTCCTCGGTGTTCTGCGTTGGTAATGGGAGAATCCGATGATGCAGTTGTGGGCTAGGCAGTCTTGAAGATAATGGAGAAGGGATAGGTGACATTTGCTTGTGTGTATTAGATAGTGGATATGAATTACTAAAAACATTACTCACTGCTACTAATGAGGGTGAATGCAGCCTTTTCTCTTCCAGTTTAAGATTATTACTTGTCTGATAAAAAACAGTACTTTCATCTACAGGCAGGTTCAAAAATAAATGCTTCCTGCTTCCCTGAGATACTGTTGTTCTTTTCTCATATACTGAGCCTGGCAGGTTTCTGTCTACTCTTGTAATTTGTTGCAGCCTCTTCCATTCTGCAGCTTCATCTAAACTGTCACTCCGCATAACTTTCAGAAGAGCTTTATTGACTGCTCCCACAGGGTTGCATGACTCATCAGTAAAGTGCACTCTCTCTGCTTTGTACTGCAAACCAGAGCCTTGCTCCTTTTCCTGCAACAGTGTGTTTTTAGAGTCTCCAGCAGCTTCATCTAGGGAGTATACATCAGTCCTTGATATAAACTCATTTTGAACTGTTGTGAGAACAGGAGAAATGGTTTCTTTATCTCTGTGAAAATCAAGCAAAGACTCTGCAGGTGGTTTGGCAACTTTTTTAATATAAGCTCCTGAATCCTCTACTTCAGCAACAACTGTGACTCCTGTTTTCTCCTTGCATAGCATATCAGTACATTTGCTACTTTTCAAGCTTTTAGCAGCTGCAGATTTACTTAATGTCTGACGTTTCTTAGATAGACTGTCCTGAGATGACTTTACTGAAGTAGCCTGCTGTACCTTCCTAACTTTGGGAATGCATTCTTCATTACCCACTGGCTCAACTGCAACCACGTCATTGTTGTCTTTTGAACTAGAACTTGGTAAGCCAGCATCCAGTTTCACAGTTTTGTTGGTCTCAGGAAAATAACCCCCTTCTATCCACCTTTCTGGCCATATATTATTATCTGCTGGTAAATCATCCCTACCTTTTCCTGTTAGCCAACTGGAAGCAGAAAAAGAACTGGGAAAACTCCTCGTAGGAAATCCCGTGGAGTGCATCTTCTTATTTTCCAGTTGCCTGTCTTGCTCATTCAGTAAAGAAAGGTGTTGTTCATAGATCTTTTTCCCCCCCTTCCAGTTTTTGAACTCCTCAAACCTCTCTTTTCTTCTGTATTTCCTCACTTTTTTGTGTTTCAGATTGTCTCTATTTGTGGAATCCAGAAAGAACTCCTGCTGATCTGTAAAACTGGAATAATCATCACCTTTAAGTTCTGATACGCCAGATATGTCCTGTCGCTTTTCCTCCCGATGTTTCATGTTAAGGGACAGAATATAATGTGATCTCAAAAGACTGGAAAATAGTTTTTCTTTTGCAGCAGTTAGTTTGTACAGTTCAATGAGAATGTCTTTTGTGGTAGTTTGCTTGAAAATCATATCTCCGAAGTTTTCATATGGCTGTTGTCTCAGCCCCATCCTCTCTCTTACTTGATAGCAGCTACAAAAGCGTCTGTTGAGTCTATCCAGAGTTACACAGCCCTTGTAAGTAAATCCTCTGACTTTTCCTTCTGGGAGATAGAAGCTGAGGTAACAAAGCTCCATAATGGGTTTGTGCAATTCAAGGACAGTATGGGTGCCTTCCATTATGCTTGCCAAATTAGTCATTCGTTTAAATTATGTGCTAAGTGTTTCAAAGCTTGCATGACATAGCATGTGAGGCAGGGAATGGACGGAAGGCATCTGACTAATCTTCAACAATAATATGGTCTGCTGGAAAAAATAAAGAGAAGCCTGTCAAACTTGATTACGGCAAATATAATATGACAAATAACAAGCCTGCAGAAGTGTAATTTTCTTTCAATATTTTCTGATACAAATCTTTTACCTTGAAAAATCTGACACAAAAAGGATGACAATACTAACACTCATAGTTTGAGTCATAATCCTTCTCTCATACATCATCCCTCTGCCTTCAGGGTTCTCAGTTGATGCTGTTCTACAGGGTCACAAGATGCTCAGTATAACACCCATTTCAAACAGAATTTACTTTTTAATGCTGGAACCTATTGCCCTCCCTCTGTTAAAAGTTAGCTTGCTGTTGAACATTTAGTCAAAAGAACTATTCAAGCATGTATGTTGCGTTTTTACTCAGAAAAACCAGCAACATAACACCATCACAATGTTAATTACTCCCATTGCTTTATTTACCAAGAAAACACTTAAAGAATAAAACAGGCTGAACATTTTCTTCGCATGTTTATCTGTGAAACTAAGGTTACACCATGAAAACGTGCAAGAAAAAAAAAGGTTCTGTTTACTTGGCTAGCATATAGGTACAGTATAAATCTAATTTGATTCAACATGAAATAGTGTAACTGTATTAGTACAGTCAGGTTTTTTGAGCTTTGTTATTTCCCTTTCTTTGCATCACATAATCCATTTTCTCGCTACAGATTGGATATATTTACATACTTCTTATACTTTTTTTAAATACACTTTTACTCCTTTTGGGCACTAAATTGGCTCTTTATTCAGAAGGAACTCTACTACCATGATTAAAGTGGAGAAATGCATAAGCTCAGGGATAAACTTCAGGTTCAGCAGCAAACCTGCAACACGTAAAGCTGGAGAGTATCTCCTACAAGGCCTCTCGCTGTTGAAAAATGCAAGAATTTCAGTTTCCAACTTTCAAAGCAAAAATACAGCAGAACTTTCCATCATTTCAAAATAATCATACTTAGCCTCATGCAACAATAAATAAAAGGAAGCTGCCACATTACCATGTTACACATTTCAGGTTAGTGTATTTTTTCAATATACAATTATGCCAATAATTTATTATTAAGTGAGTAGAGACTCCTAACACTAAGAAGCAAGTAGTGTTCACCCAAGACATCTGATCCTATCCAAAAGTAGTCATTATTGCAGTGATTATGATCTAAAATTTGTTAAAGCATTGTATCTGTTTATAATGCTCTTTAAATAGTTTCAAACTTTCCATTTACTTTGAGTAAACGTAGTATTACTTTTCATGCTAGTAAAACTTCGAGCACATCTCGTTTTAACTCACTGCCTGAGTTCAAAATATGGACAAGGTTGAGTACTGCAAAAAGAGCAGCCTCACTTCTAGTCTTCCTTGTCTCCAGTTGTGCATGCCTGCTACTCTTCTGCTGTTGAAATGATGAATTGTCCAGCCACAGGGTGTGTCACTGGCAGATGCAGCCAAAAGTGGTTCTGCATACAGAAATAACAACCATCAAAGAACATTTTTCATCAGAGGAGCAGTCTTGAACCTACTCACTCTTCACCCAAGCAGTGGGGAACACCCTTTGTGGTAGCAGTGTGTCAGTACATCACCTTAGCCATCACATCAAGTAATCCACTGTGGTGAGCTAAATTAAATATGAGCTAGTTAAGTTGTGGACATTTCCATAAATGAATAGTCAGCAGTCCCAGCTAATGCATGCTTTTACTTACAGGAGAGCTTTACTGAAGAGCAGAATTTCAAGGGAGTTACTAGGCAGAGAAACGGATGGCATAGTTCATATTTTGATCCTCTGGCATACATCTGCTGAACTAGGAAGAAGAAATAATAGGTAACTGTGAAATACCTGGCTAAAGTGAGAGTGGATATCCCAAGGAGACCAAATCTTTGCTTAGTATTGACTTAAGGAAGATGATGTATCACATCCAAGTATTTGTCAATGCATTTGATTTAGAATAATAAAAGGAAAGGAGAATTTACTGGATTGTGTGTCCCCCCGCAAAATCAAAATTAGAGCATTTAATTATTTGTGTAATAGCTTGAACAATGTTGCATACAGTTGGCAATAGTAATTTAAAATAACACTATTCTCAACTTTACACGTACTTAGCAAGGAGTTATTAAAAAATAACAAACAGAACCAGACAGAGAACTGTGTTACTAAATTTCAGATCTCATGAAATACAAGAGAAGTACTGAAACATATTATGAGTCTTGCCAAAAAATTCAGATGAAACATAGAGGGATAAGACAGAACACAATGTTAAAAACCATTAAATTAATTGACAATGGAGAGCTTTGTATACCAAAAATAATTCTTAAGCATAGATCAAAATGTAATAACAATACAAACAAATAGATTAATAAAAATTGAAAAGACCAGAAATATATGTTAAATGTCTTGGATCATTTAAAATCTTTGACTCTGTAATTCTATTCAAATTAATCCAACACAGGGTTGAGAACATGAAACAAAGTAATCTGAAACCCAATTCTGAATGTACTGCCTTTGTGATTTGAAGATAAGGACATTTAAATGTCTTGAAATCTAAACCCATAACTTAACAAAACGACAATCTACATACAACATGTAAAGTTAATAATTTTTTTAAGTTTCTAGATTGATTAAAATGATGATGCTTCACTAGAAAACAAATATGTTCTCAGAAGTCAAACTGCCCCACACTTGTGGGCACACACTGGACCTTTATAGACTATCATTTGAAATAGAAGTAAATAAGCTTATTAACCTTCTGGTGGAAAAAAAATTATGGTACTTTGGGATTTAGGACTACTGTGCATTGTTTATACTTAAAATTGATATTACATTTGACTAGTCAGGTTGGGAAGCAACCATAAAATACATACATTACTGACGCTACTTGGTCTCAGAATTTGTTAAAAAAAGCCTTGACCACAAGGTCAACACAGCAGCTTTTCTCCACTACAGACCAGAGCAGGACTTTTAAGCTCTGCTGCTACGAAGCCTCATTGTCAGTCTACTGCATCCACATAAAAGCAGTATTTGTGAAGAAAATCCACAAATAATTGCTTCTAGTTTCTCACAAGACTATTTGAGGCCATGAGACTGCCCTGGTAAATCACTTGGTAGCAGCTGAAATGGTCTATGCAATAGGAATCAATGAAAAGGATGTAGGGTAATGATCTGAGAAAAGAACTCTTTCTGTATTAAAACCATGATAACATGGTTGAGAATATATGGAATACATGTGTAAAGGAAATATAATCTCCAGATAACATGCCCTTACAGACCTGCTATTAAATTTTGTCACCTAATCCATCTCAGAGTTCACAGAATGTTTTACCTGTCTTCCAAGTAGATTATATCACTGAAATCTATTACAATAAACAAATAATACCAGAACTCTTTGCCCATGACATCTATGCCATGAAAATGTATTGAGTTTTTACAGTTTTGTTAATAAAATTATTTTTATCACTCTCTTCACATTATATAAGCAAAAGTCACCACTGCCTATTAAGAAGAAACTGTACACAAGATTATGAGCAACAATTATCCTGAAATAGGCTTTATAATACATACATTTTATTCTAAAAGGTAATGTACATTTGAGCAATGGTGCTGAAATGAATATCACAGAACCGAAATCTCTCAAAAGACTATTTTCTGTTGATAATTACAGTTGAAATAAAACATTACAATTTCACAGAAATAGTGAGACAATCAAAGACTTGAACTGAAATTTTCTTGTTAATGCATTATTACAGAAGAGAGCACAGGAATAAGGAAAATGAACAAAAACCAAGAGAATCCTGATATGAAATATGTAAAATATTATAAGATTGTTTCCTAATTCCCTAAACCTGTTTTCCGGCATAGCTAAGTACAGAACTAAAAAAACCCCAAACCTAACTCTCCAGGTTGTTCCTACATCCTAATTCTTCCAAATATTCGCAGCTTAGAAGTAGTATAGAACTTCATAGAGTTGTGGTTTTGCCATTGGATTTTTCAACACTAGAAAAAAATTATACAGATGGAAAATAATAAATAAATAAAAATCCTCGAAAACACTCCTATCTTTTACAGCTAAAAAAATAAGAAAAGAGTATGTCATACTTAAAACTTCAGGTTTTAAAAACCCAGGTCAGAGTTTTATTATGATACCACATTGTGCAAGAAATCTAAATGTATCTTTTTTCATAAATAACTTTCAAAAGAAAATAATTTCCTGTCAGGTCTAGATTTGAACTTGGGAGTATAAAGAAGGAAGTAACTGCATGAAACTACTAGTGATTCAAGATATAAAAAATTGCTTTTAAGGAGCTTAGTTAGGGTATGAGTTGATTCTCTGAGAATAGTATTATGACAAAGTAAACTGGAAAGAAAGTGCACTGGAAGCACAGGCAGATGCTAATGGAAACTCTGATAGGAAGTAATTTTGTTTCTTCCACGTGCAGAACTTTCAGAATATAACATGCTGTAATTTGGAAATACAGACAATAATTTGCACAAGTATATTTTTTCTGTTAATATTTTATCTGTGCTAATACACGTTTTGCAATGAGACCTCTCCCTTCCAAACAAGATGAACATGAAAGTTCTCATCCTTCTATAGCCTACTTCAATTTAGCAAAGCAATTTTTTTCTGACAACTGCCTCAGCAAGTTTAAAAAAAAGAAAAAAAGATGACACACAATATGTATTCATTACTACTGAAACTACATTGGCAGAGTTCAACCACACCACAGGAAGTATTTGTCTACCATCTGCTTCAGAAAGGTGACTAATTTGCAAAATGTTACCAAATGAGATTTTGATCATAAACTCTCCCCTTTAACTGTTGAAGTTGCTAATAAAAAATTCTGCAATGATATTATAACGTGAATGTAATAACGAGTTAACCAGAAGACATTAAAGGAGAGAAAGAGCAAAGGCAATCTGTACACATATCCCTAAGAAACTGAACACAGTAATAGTATTTCAAGAAGTACATCATTTTAGCAAACAAACAAAATCACCCTCACTTTGGTCGAGTTTTTACATTCTCCACCTTGTTCCTGGGCACTTAGCACTGTAAAAGCCATGAGAACAGATTAGTCAATCATCTTGCTTTCAGGTCTTTTTTTTTTTGGACTGGAAAAGAGTTTTCTGACTGCTGAAGAGGCAAACTGCAAGGGAAATATCACTAAAATGATTGCATTCCTGATAAAGATCCATTCAGCATGTAGGATTTGAAGAAGAATGACATACACAAGATTCATAGCCTTACAAATAAAGAACTTTTTTTTAAGTGATGGCAATCGCAGCTGCTATAGAATTTAAAGGTATTAAATGGGTTTAATAGATTGTAACATGAAGAACAGTACACTTTTCATTTCTTGTCCCTACTCTTCTACTTTTACTTGCAAAAACAACTGCTTTAGGTTTTTTTCCTGAGATATTCCAAAGGAAAAACATTTCCAGAGTTAACATTTGTCATAGAATTGCAGCTGAAAAGAGAGTCTTACAACAAAAAATGCCAGAATGACTTCAATATAGATGGTAGTAACCAGTTCTTCTAATTTTTTAAAATCACATACCAGGAAAAGAGGTTTATTTTACATGACAGGTGGAAAACTGAAGAAGTTCTATTTTGCACAATACATGAAACACCAGCCAGAATTAATACCAAGCACCAATACTGACTGTCAGATCTCACCTCCTACAGGAAACTCTTGGAGTTAACAGCATTAAAATACTTTAGAATAAGGCTGCCCTCTTGGCCTAGTCTGCCAGTCCAACTCAGCAACAACTGTAAATTTCTGCTTTCCTCAACAAATACCAAAGTAATCCTCATTGTAAACCAGACCATATTTTCTTCATTTCCTACCACATAAGGAAAATGAAAATATATTTAGTATACCTACCTAAAATTAAGGAGGGCTAAGGTAGCAGGTATAATATTATCATGGCAATGTGAGTTATGCTCTCACCATACCTGGAGGATAGATGTCCAAATTGTTAGGATTCAAAGGGATTCGAAAGATACTTATAAACAAGCAAACAATACTCCAAACTCTCCTTGCTGATAAGGAAAGAGTACTTTGACAAACCTGGAAATTTAATTATTTCATCTGTCTTAAAATAAAAATAGGGTTTATTTCTCAACAACAGCACTGCATGGTATTCTCTGCCTTACTAATTATGCATTAATGTAATATATATATATACATACCTTAGTAAAACAAAAACCCCTCCCCTACAACTTCTTGTATTTAAGATGAATCCTCACAAAAGAATCTTAAAACTTTAAATAGAAAACTATACCTGCATCTGTGTACAGGAGCAAGTGGCTTATATTCAGCTGAACTCATATACTGATGTGAAAATTAATTACAGGCAGGAAGAAATATCTTTTGCCTCAGGTTACAGAGGTCAATGGAAAGCTGCATTAGTTAATAGTCAGATGATTTTCAAGTAATGAAGAACAACGAAAAAGCCATACTAGTCCAAAGGAAGCTTGCATAGACCTCTGGTCACATGTCTAGAATGCAATCTTTGCATATTTCAACAGAAACATACTTTATTATGAGGAAAAGTAAAACAATAAAATGGCACTGATTGATAATGAACAAAACACCATAAACATTCATGATTACATTTGTGCGTTTTAAACTTAGGTCATAAACTGCACACATTACTTCGCCCCCCCCCCCCCAGTTTTAACCGAGATAAACAATATCCCATAAAATATTTTTTCTTATTTAATATTTATATCAAATATATACTATATCAATGGGTAAGTTTTACAGGACACAGAGTAGTTTGTTTCCAATTCTGGAAGCAAGGATCTTTGTACAGAAAACCAACATGAATTAATAAACATTTTAAAAAATAAAATAATTATCTTCTTGTTTATCCAAAAGCTTTATTTTTTCATGTCTGAACAGCAAATTCTTCAGGCAAGCGCTGCAACTTGTTCTGTTTTGCATTGTTTAGCATACAACCCTCCATAAAATCAAGCAAGCTTTGAATATATCTTTCTGTAATGACAGGTTAAAGATGCTGTCTCACATTAAGTTCTTAGTAATCAAGAACAATTTTCTGAAATATATTTGACAAGTTAACAAATCTATTTTTAACTATGCATATTTTAAAATATTTCAAGAGATTATGCAAACTTTGAGAATAAACTCTGAAAGCTTTTAAACTTTTCCGCCCTCCCAAGCTGTTAATCTTAGAATTATGTTAGCCTTAAGGAATTTTTATTGCTTAAAAATTATATTTAACATTCAAGTTTTGAAAACCTTGGATGTTGAAATGGGATGTAATGACTTGTGTTGACCATATTAACACTTAAAAGGAGGAACTGTTAAAGTGGAGAACTATGGTTGCATTTGTTTTCTTCAATGCAACATTTTGTATTTCATACATAGCAATGTGATTTTGTCATGTGACTACAATTTGCAAAAAGTTATAATCCAATTGCTATCCAAGAGGAGAGATTATAGGTTTTCCAAGGGTCTGTTACATGAATAAGTATATTGAGTATTGGGGTTTGTATATGTATTATTTAGATTGTTTTATCTTTCCTAAGTCAAATCATTAAACATTAAAAATATCTTGAAAATGGTTAACTGCTTATACGTCATTGTGATTTTCTTGATCTGTGTCATATCATGGAAGACCATACATGGAATTTATATTAAATTTAGCATATTTGTCAACAGGCAAATACACGTCTACCAATAATTTCTAAAAATATTTATAAAACTCAACCTGTTCTAAGATTAAACAGATTGCATAGATCCCCAGGGGGTTCTAACTTTAGCAACAAGACAGCCATCACAGAAAAAAAGCAAGAAGATTAAAACATGAAGATGTGGCATTTCAGTGTAATAAGCTTAAGACACAGCAGGATAAAAAGAATGGCTTTGTGAAAAATATCAACTTAAATCTTGTTACAGTAAATACCAATTTTACTTCAGTAATACCTTTTAAAATAATTTATAAAATGTAATGACTACTTAAATGGAGGACAGAAGCAATTAAGTAATAAGAATTTATAGATCATATAATACATAGGTCATAAATTTTCTCAGGGCACAACTCAACAAAATACATACAGTCCTGTAGAGATACCAAACCTCCATTATCACCACGTAGAGCTAGAGCTGGATTTAAAATAAAGCTGAATGTTCAAACTAATGATTACAGTTTCAGCCCTCCATGGGAAGGGAAGAAAAAGAAGTATTTGCTTGACTAGGAGACAGCTACTTAGGTAAGAATTCCAGCAGCTTATTTTGGGCTCGCTCTTTCCCTCTTCTCAGGAAGAGGTGCTGAGATTCTGTACATAATGCATCTCTACTCTGCTATTGCTAATGGGGAAGTAAAATCACAAACATTAATCTTGAAAGAGGTTATGAAACTGCATAATGTTTGAAATTATCATGGCAAAATGGAATAAGGCTCTCACATCCTCTTTTGCAGGCAGCTGTAGGCTCTATAGGCTCCATTGTCACTGAGGAAGGTTGAACTAACAAAATCACAGAATAACTAGGTTGGAAAAGACTTCCAGGATCATTGAGTCCAACCATTCATATCAACCGCTAAACCATGTTGCTGAGCACCTCATCCACCTGTCTCTTAAGTACCTCCAGGGATGGTGACACAACCACCTCCCTGGGCAGCCTGTTCCAGTGCCCAATGACCCCCTCTGTGAATTTTTTTTTCTAATGTCCAGCCTGAACCTCCCTTGGAGGAGTTTGAGGCCATTGTCCCTTGTCCTGTCCCCTGTCACTTGGGAGAAGAGGCCAGATCCCTCCTCTCTACAATCTCCTTTCAGGTAGTTGTAGAGAGGAACAAGGTCTCCCCTCAGCCTCCTCTTCTCCAGAATAAACAACCCCAGCTCTCTCAGCTGTTCCTCATAAGGCCTGTTCTCCAGCCCCTTCACCAGCATCGTTGCTCTTCTCTGGACTCGCTCCAGAGCCTCAACATCCTTCTTGTGGTGAGGGGACCACAACTGAACATAGTATTCAAGGAGCGCTCTCACCAGTGCTGAGTACAGGGGGAGAATAACCTCCCTGGATCTGCTGGTTACACTGTTTCTGATACAAGCCAAGATACCACTGGCCTTCTTGGGCACCTGGGCACACCTCTGGCTCATGTTCAGTCAGCTGTCAATCAACACCCCCAGGTCCTTCTCCTCCAGGCAGCTTTCAAGCCAGTCTTCTCCTAGTCTGTATCACTGCTTGAGGTTGTTATGCCCCAAGTGCAGGACCCGGCATTTGGCCTTGTTAAACCTCATACCACTGGACTAAGCCCAGCGATTCCACCTGTTCAGATCCCTTTGGAGAGTTACCCTACCCTCCAGGAGGTTGACAATTCCACCAAACTTAGTGTCATCTGCATATTTACTTAGGGTGCATTGGGGTCATTTATCAATGACCCTCATCTGGGTCATTGATAAAGACATTAAATAGGACTGGGCCCAGCACAGAGCCCTGGGAACGCCACTTGTCACTGGCCTCTAGCTGGAGTTAACTCCATTTACCAGCACTCTCTGGGCCCGGCCATCCAACCACTTGTCCACCAAGGAGAGCGTGTGCCTGTCCAGGCCAGAGGTTGACAAATTCCATAGCAGAATGCTGTGCAAAACTGAGTCAAAGGCTTTACTTAAGTCCAAGAAAACTACATCTACAGCCTTTCCCTTGTCCAGTAGTCGAGTCACTTTGTCACAGAAGGCGATCAGGTTAGTTTGACAGCATCTGCCTATCATGAATCCATGTTGACTGCGCCTGATCAGCCAGTTCTCTTGCATGTGCTGTATGATAGCACTCAAGAGCACCTGTTCCATGACTTTCCCCGGCAGTGAGGTCAGACTGACAGGCCTGTAGTTTTCCGGATCCTCCCTCTGACCCTTCTTGTAGATGGGCGCAACATCAGCCAGCCTCCAGTCCAGTGGAACTTCCCCAAGTCTTCCAGGACTGCTGGAAGATGATGGAAAGGGGTTTGGCCAACACATCCACCAGCTCCTTCAATACCCTTGGGTGGATCCCATACGGCCACATAGACTTGTGTGTGTCTAATTGGCCAAGAAAGTCTCTAACCACCTGCTCTTGGATCATGGGAGCTTTGTCCTGCTCCTCTAGTTGCTGGGTATGTACACATAGGGAACAACTTTCCTTAAGTTGTTTAAGCTTCTACTAAAGACTGAGTCAAAGAAGGTATGAAGTACCTCATCCTTGTCCTCATCCTTTGTCACAGCTGTTCCCTTTGCATCCAATAAGGACTGAATATTCTCCCTGGTTCTCCTTTTAAACTAAACAGATATTTAGGCATAAAATCATGGACTGACTTGTGCTTGATCGTTGAAATATTAATGCAGTCTTTACTCCTACTATACCTAAGCACATGCAAATACACATGGATGGTCACAACCAGCAATGCAAGCAGTGATATATAGTTATTAATAATAACAGAGAACTTGCACATAAAGGAGTACTGTATAATTACATAAAACATGTTTAAAAGGTAGAAAAAAGCTATCCCAAATAAAGGTTCGGATTCCAGTAAGTTATATCTATTCATTCACTTCGTGATGGACAGTTTACTTCCTTTTTGGTGCTCTTCCTGGCACCTAAAAGCTAATGGAATACACATTCAGATTATATATGAGATCAAAGCATGAACAGGTAGAGAAAGGGATGCAAACTAATTTTTGAAAACAGCACTGTATAGAAACATGGAAATTATTTTTCTCATTCAGTTCTTATAGTAAAGAGCAGAAAGCTGTACCACCCTAAGGCCTTTCCTTAATACAAGATTGTCCTTGCTTTCGTTTTCCTACTCTTGACCGCTCTCTAGAGAGGATCATTTGGCATAATTTCTAAAACCTGCTTTTGACTTTTTGTTCCACTTTCAAACATTTCATGTGCACAAGTTAAAGCAGGATCAAAGGTTCAGAAAGGATTACTTTGTTAAATGATCATGTAAAGGCCCAAGATTACATACTGCTTTACATAGACAAATCATCAGCTGTTCTTAAAGAAAAAGCAGAAAAATGTTTTTTGTTCCTGCCCGAGAAAATATGGGGTATTAGTTAAATACTAATTATAATTGACAGTTAGATACTAGTTTAAGAAAAATAAAACAAAACAAACAAAACAACTCCTCCACAAAAAAACAGTAGTTCTTCATATGCCAGACAGAACTGGCTCTTCACCATATTTTTATATCGTGATGAATATCAGTATGAAGTTGACATTCACTACCTTGTATTTATTTTGAAAAGCAGCTTTCCTTCCCACTCAGTTTTCTATTTGATACTTGCCTATAGTTTCCACTAAAGGAAATGGTCTTCAGTTTCTAGTTGCTAAGCTTTTCTGAGCGTGAGGTTTTCTCCAAGTTGTTGTCATTTTCTGGTAACGTATTATCTTCTTTGAAAATTATTATCAGTTTATTTCAAATTAATTGAAGAGGGATTAAAAGATGGATCTGTACACTTTACATACATGAAAAACTGAAATCTGAAATTGAAGGGAAAATTTCATATTTTCTGGAAATACCTATGTAAGACAACCTCTACCTTCTACTTCAATCTTATCCTAAAAAGTTGCAAAATATTAGGGCAACATTCACCCGTTGTTCACAACTTACTGCATGATTAAGTCACCTAGGCCCATATAGCTCTACACACAAGGGAATACGCATGTTCATGGCACTTGACTTTTAATGAGATACGTTGCACTCAAATCAAAATTAATTTCCATTGTTAAAAAGACACTTCACAAGATGGTTTGATTTCATACAAAATTGCAACTCTCTATGCCTAGACACTCTGTCTGCAGTCTGGAAATTAAGTTAATGTTTAGGTTGTCAGTTTATTTTTAGTGGCACAAAAAGGATTTCTTCTTTCTCTCTTCTACTCTCCCTTTAATCCAAAGTGACTAAATTGTTACTGCTGAAAGTTACCAAAACATGTCAATTCACCTACAAGCATAGGCCAAGCTACCTGAAACGTGAAAGTTTAGAATATTATGTGTGACTTACCCGAACTTCATAGTAATATGATTGGTATACTTCTAGAAATATGTTTAAATGTGTACATAATACTTTAATGATAACACCTGCACAAGACATTTGTAAAAGTAAAATTATCATTAAATCATTATGAGCAGCTGTAAGGATGGATAAATATAAATGACATGTCAGGAACGCAACCAAAACTTCTGTATAATTTCTCGGCAAGTAGAAAATTTTGCTTAATTTTCTGTGAAGCCCCACGAAGGTAAGGTCCTTATATGCCTGCTACATGCTTGGGAAAGCAAATATCACAAGACAAGGCAGTGGGACAGCTGGAAGGACTAAGTCTATACAGTTCCCAGACCAGCTCTGTGGTAGCTGTATCTTAATATTTAATATTGCATTTGAAAAAACGGGACCGTGCTCTTGCTCAGCATGAGAATGGTTTCTCCAGAATGTCAGCATGCATCGTCTTTTTGTGGGTAAAGAAGATCTGCAAATGTCACTATACATAATGCTTCCTAACTCAGGGTAACAGTTCAGTAGCCTTATCTGCAAGGGTGACTCCCATGAGCTTAACATTACAGAGTAACAGATTGTCTGAACACTGTAAATATTAATCACGTGTTTCCCACTCATCTGCCCTCCTGAATGCATGAAGATATTTGCACCCATCAAATGCTACAGAATTCTAGAAATCTGCATTCCCCACCTCACTGCGCTTATCCCGTACATTAGATTAGAAGAAGAAGAGGATACAGTTTTAAGAGTCATTTTGCAATGGGGTAGGGAAAGTAATCCAGTAACAATTTATATTCATAGCGCTGAGAGGAAAGGGAGAGAGAGAGAGCCACGGACTTTCTTAGGACCGCAAGCAAACTAAGAGATGCCTTGTGATCCCCCAGAACCTATTTATAGATAAACAGCGAGCGAGCAGAAGAGAGATGCTAATAAGGACTAAACAGATCCCTTCTCTACAGTCTCGAGTCAGTGGTTTTATTTTTTTAATCCACTCGATTGCGGCAGAAGCCACCGCAGGGAACGGAGTCGACGGTCAAGGCGGCGAGATAAGTAAAGGAAAGGGCATTACCTTGCGGGAAGAGGAGCCCCGGGTTTAGCTGCTCCCGCCGCTGCTCCAGGTGCAGGGGAGGACACGGGATGCTGCCGCCTCCCCGCGCTATTCCCGGCCGCCTCCTCCCCCTCGCTGACCGCCGAGGCCGCCTCCCCCGCCTCCCGGCTCTTTCCCAGCCGGGGAGCCCCTCGCTGTGCCTCGCCGGTCCCTCCCGGCGGGGGAGGCGACAAGGACTGACGGGGCGAGTGACCAATCCTCGGGGTGCCCCCGCATCGCGGGCAGGCGGCGGCGGAGCCCGCAGCCCCGGCAGCCTCGGCTGAGGTTACGCTCGTGCGAGGCGGCGGGTCCAGCTCCTGGCCCTCTCTGGAAGGGGCGCGGGGGGATGGAGGTGTCTTGTGACGTTTTTGCTTGCAGTTTCGTGCGGCTTCTCCAGCAAAGCGTGGGTTCCCGGGGAGCTCACGCATCGAGGCTCAGCCTGCATATTTCTGGCATAAACTGTCCTTGCATAATCCATCAGATCCGTTCTCCCTCTGGAAGAGCATCACCGCCAATCCCGTAGTTACCGCTTACCGCAGGATTTGCAATACAGCCCTTAAGCAAAGCAGACACGACTCCCAACAGCAACACTGAAGAACAAGGAATCCTACCCTTTCCCCCTAATGCTGCTCGGAGAGGTAAATCAGAATAAAAGCTGGTTTGCTCAACTACTTCATAAAATGCTCAGCTATCTAAAGGGACAGAATTCTAGACAGAGCAAGAAAAGTCCTGTTTTATTGGCTTGAATGTCATTTTTCTATAAGTAATCTTCCTACTATTCTTCACTGGAAGTACATCGTTCTGGAAGGCACCATAAAGGAAGTGCAAGGCCTTTGGATCAGCTTACTTATGTGAAAATAATAGAGACTATTCAGAAGCAACGGAGTTAAGATTAAAACATTTCTAGTAACAGACACAACTGTGAAAAAGAAATGGCCTTGTGGTTCCCATTGGTGAATTGTGATTCACTTCTTGATAATGAAATGTTGCAATGAAATACCTTTCCTCACTGTAACTTATAGCCTCCTGAAAATGTCACATTTGGTTCTATTGAACTTCATTAATATATGTTTATTAAATTCTTTGTTAGCTCACTGTGCAGAAATTTCTTAAACAAATCATCTTAATTTAAGCAGAAATAATCCACCTCTATTTGAAATATGGAATAGTCAGATCCCTATCACTTTAGGCCATTCACAGCATTGTTTCCTTTTGGGATCTTAATAAATTGAGTTCCCTCCTTTTTACCTGTAGTTTTCTAAGCATCATCCGATCACCTGTACATAAATACTAGCTCATATTCTACCTACTGAGATGTATGCAGACTAGGGAATGGAAAAAATCGCTGGCTGAAAGTAAGGCTTCCTGTTCTGATGTGTAGTATTTACAGAGATTAACAATTACTTGGTTAGTAACTTCCCTTTTTGCATGCACATGGTTTACAAAAAGGAACCAACATGAAATGATTATGTCAGGCTGCAATGTAGGGCAAACTGAGAACAAAACCTAATCTCCAAGAGGTTTCCAGTTCATCTACACTCATCTGCGTAATCAGCTTTTCATCTTGTCATGGGATAAATGCAACCTGCCTTCTGCTTCATTTACCCTATATAGAACATTAGTATTGATTTGTATGAAGCAAGCAGTAAAAGCTTATGTACAAATGTATTTGGAAAGGAATTTAAAGCCACTCAGCTCTGAAAGAAACATGAAAGGCTGGAAGTCATCTGTATGCCAAGTTGATACACTAATTTGAGTTGAAAGCTAATCACCTACATCTAGTTTGCAAACTGCCTCCATTTTAGATTAAACAATCCTTACTTTCAACTACCATTTTATTTCTTAATCTATGACTTTTTGGATGATAAACAACGATAGCTGTTGCTCAAACCTTTCAGGACTTCAATAAAATGTTAAATTCCAGTGAATAACCCAAGTGAATAACCCAAGCTGTTGCGTGATAGTAGTATGATCATCACTTATTTTAGTCTTAGCTCAACTGATTGTGGGAGGCTCATACAATTGAAGACCTTCATGGGATGAGCAACAACCTCCTGTTGAGGGTGCTCCTTCATTTGGAAAATTATCACCAGAAATCATACGTAATCATCCAATGAAACACTAACAAAAATGTTCTCAGAAGCAATGCCTGAATTTGAAAGGTACTGACTGATTTTGATGTCTGGAAACCTAGGGCTAGACTAAATTCTAAGGGCCAACAATGAGGATGCAGGCTGGCCAACTGAATGTTTATGATTCTTTGTATTCTACTCTCAAAGGATGAATATTTGTAACAATAGTACAGAAAAAAATTCATGAAGATGTATTGGTAATCTCTGAGAGGTACATGAAAAAACATGGAACTGTATGATGGAAAAAGGAGGGTAGAAAGGTGCCAAAGCAGTTGTTATTTGTCTGTTTGAACATGAACTAAAAAGCCTAAAGTCATGCTGCATGAGCCAGTTCTGTTTTACTTTTTTTCATGCCCACAGCATATTCCCATCCCTGAACAGGTGTTTCCACTTTTTAATATGTTTATCTTGTCTTAAAATTGCACAGCAGACATGACACTTCAGTATAACAGGGATGTAAGTTATCTTATTTTCAAATTAACACTTCAAATTCTCAATAAATATTGGTCCATAGTTCAACAATTTATAGTCTACTCATATTTGCATGGCCAGTTTTGAACACAACAGAATGATTTTTCTTCCTGACTTGCTTAGATACATTAACTGGATTGGTTTATAGCAAAGTATGTATGCCTAGAACTCTGTATTATTCAATTTCTCCTTTAGCACCCCTTTAAGTCCCCTTTGTATCACCATCCTATAGTCCTTAATCCACACCATCTCATTCCTTGGAACAGCAGTGAGTGATTCTGCCCCTTTATTCCTCTCTTGTGTGACCTCATCTGGAGTCTTTTGTCTGGTTCTGGAATCCTCAACGTAAGGACCATATGGAGCTGTTGGAACAGGTCCAGAGGAGGGCTACAAAGATCATCCGAGGGCTGGAGCGCCCTCCCTATAAGGACAGGCTGAGAGAGTTGAGCTTGTACATCCTGGAGAAGAGAAGGCTCTGAGGAGATCTTATAGTGATTTTCCAGTACTTGAAAGGAGCCTACAAGATAGTTGGAGAGGGACTGTTCATAACGGCTTGTGATAGGATGAGGGGGAATGGGTATAAACTGGAGAGGGGCAGATATAGACTAGACATTAGGAAGAATTTCTTCATCATGAGAGTGGTGAGACACTGGAAAAGATTGTCAAGGGAAGTTGTGGACACCCTGTCCCTGGGGGTGTTCAAGGCCAAGTTGGATGGGGCCTTGGGCAGCCTGATCTAGTGGGATTTGCCTGCCCATGGCAGGGAGGATAGAACTAGGTGATCTTTAAGGTCCCTTCCAACCCTAACTATTCTATGGCGCTCATTTGGTTCATCATTCCTGCAGTTTTGTTGCACGAACAACTACTTCAGATCCCTTTCCGTTTCGTTCCCTTCCCGCTGCTCCCCTCCCCGCCCCACCAGTTTTCTTCTTATGTCTGAAATTCAGGAGAAATTCTGCTCAATAGTACTGAGAATAAATTGTGAAATTTTATGGAGTCCTTACCAGGATCAGTTACAATTCCAGCATAATTGATAGGCAAAAAAAGAAATCATCTAGTTAATTGCAAGACACTATCAGTTTTCTTAAAAATAAATAAATAAAAATAAAAATTGAATGTTTGGACAGGACTACTATTTATCTTCATAGAGAAAAGAAAAGGAAAGATCATAATTTATATGAACAACATAAATACAAATATATTGGAACACATTTACAAAACTGATTGGATGGATTTTTTTTTAGTTGAGGTTTTTTGTCTCTGCAATGTATATTTTATAGCATTGTTAATTTTGTTTACTTAGAAATTCTTGACCCAAAGCCAACTAATACAGATATAATTACAGTTTACATTAACAATCCATTTATCATGCATCAATATAAAAGATTTTATCCTAATGAAAATTACAAATTTGCAGATTTCAAATTATACCAAATGTAATTTTTCAATTCACCGAGATGAAGAAGTAACTTTGGCCAAAATTGCTTTTTGTCTGATTAATAAATAAGGAACTTCAAAAGACAGGAGAGAAGTTTCTTTGTAATTTTCAAAATTCGTAATGTTTGCAATGCTGCCAACTCTTGCTATTAAATTAACTGATTTTGGATGGGAGGGAAACCAGTCTTAGAACAAAAGCAAGCGTGTGTTTGCAAATTTTGCAGAGCATTGTGGAAAATGGGTTATCTTGGGGAAAGGAGCAT
Organism: Coccyzus lansbergi; assembly: GCA_033558105.1. Lineage (NCBI taxonomy): Eukaryota > Metazoa > Chordata > Aves > Cuculiformes > Coccyzidae > Coccyzus > Coccyzus lansbergi. Next base: position 940,236 of record JAUMJK010000118.1, read on the forward strand.
GATTGGGACTACCACAGAATGCAGACAAGATGTTACAGAAAATTTAATGCAGAAGATCTCACTGAAAGTAAACATGTGACCAAAACATGGTTAATTTTATGTTAGTAGGACCTTTTTCATCAGTACATCAGTACTGGTTCTCTACCAGGATTGAGTACAGGATGAAAATTAAAGAAATTAAAATTTGAAAATAAAAGAATATTAAAAATATTTCACCTACTGAAATCTGAAACCACAACTTGTAAGAAAATTGTGTGTGCTGTATGGTATACTGGCTGAAAGACTGCAGAGATGACCTGCTCTCAGAAATGGTCTTAAGGAAGAAAAAGTCTTAGGACAGCAGAAACTCTTCAATGTGATCATCCATCCAATTCCTTATCCACCGTGCCTCTCTTATTTAGAGACAAGAATGTTGTGTGGGTCAGTGTTGAATGCTTTACACAAGTTCAGGTAGATATCAGTTACTCTTCCTTTATCCACCGATGCTGTAGCACCACTGTAGAAGGCCGCCAAACTAGTCAGGCATGATTTGCCCTTAGTGAAGCCATGCTGGCTGTCACCAATCACCTCCTTGTTTTCTATGTTCCTCAGCAGAGATTCCAGGAGGATCTGCTCCATAATCTTGTAGGTACAGAGGTGAGATTGATTGGCATATATCCTGATAAAAGCAGCTATAGAGCAGTTCAGACTTCTATCACCAGTATGCCACATAGCATTTTTTTGTACTGGATGTATACATACTAAATTTTAATATTTAAAAAGTCACAAGGGAAAATAAACAGACTAAAATAATAAAAACTTACTCAATGTCTCTTATAAATGTTTACTTAAGAGAAAAGGCTAACCTCAGTGAGCCAATGTTTTCAATATAAAACAAAAGCTGGCTCTGCATAATAAACCATAATATGGGAATATTATGATGAGGCGATGGATGCACGGACTACTGCCTGATCAGCAGAAGACCTTTATTTAGGCTTAATGGCTCCTTTATATATGTTAACTAGCAAGAATACACCCCATATTTCCTTACAATGATTGGTTGGTTTTGCTACTTGTTCTCACACCTAGGCCAGGCATACAATGTGGTGTTATACAATTGGCTAAGATTAACTGTTCATGCCTTCTTCATGCTTCTTCTCTCAGCCAAGGTCTTTCAAGGACAGCCTCCATTTTCCTGTGTCCTTCAGCTTGCAAAAATCTCTACATTATGACATTTCATTTCTACCTATATCAAAACCTTTAAGTACATTTTAACAAGATGCAGTTTAGCACAGTAACAAGTAGAATTAATTAGATGAAAAATTAGAATTTCTCAGGTATCATAATCTGAAATAAAAGGTGCAGGAGTAGACAGGTAATATAGGGACCAAAAATCCATTTGTGTCTTTTCCAGAAATGTACATGCTTAGCAGAGTTATATGAAAATAATTCGGAAATAAATTCAGAACCATGTGATGGCTTTTGTCAAACTTTATTCAAACAATTTAGTTCAAATGATTTTTAGTTGTCTCAAAGTGCTTTACAGAATTTAATTGATCTATTACTCTGTGAGAATCTCAGCTTCACACTTTGGAGAATCAAAGAACACACTAGAGGAAATTTCTTCTTATGTGTCTGTTTTGAGGTTTTTTTTCTTAATTTATTCAGATTTTAAAAAATCACACATTCTGCTGCTCTGTAAACATCGTATGATGATTGCATGATTTAGTCACATGAGTTGCTTCATAAATTGATCATGTGAGTTTGATGTGTTTCTCATAAGAACATCTACCTTAGAACAAAAGTAGCTTTATTTACTGAAAGTTACCAAGAAATGTTCTATTTACCACAAGCATTTGTGCAATCCCAATAAAATGCTGGTTTGTCTGCTTCAGATCTTTAAATAACTATATTTCTTAAAATTCTGTCTCTGCCTAATTTGAACTTCTTGAAATCACCTGATGCTGGCCAGACTTGGCATGTAAACTGTCTGAAAAAAAAAAAAAAAAAAAAAAAGCAGAGCATGCCAAGTGTAAGGCAGCAGAGAGAGGAAACCAATTAGTACTCCCAATTATTCCAGGAAAAGAACTGATAGGTAGCAGTGGTACTAGAATTAGAAATTGCACTTATTTTATCTTCAAATACTAAGCAGATGGAAGCTTTGTAATCATGACATTGATTGTAACAGGCTTGAACACAGTGGTTACAATGTTGACTAGGACAACCAGCTGACCAGTCATTTGTCAGACTGACTTTGTTAAAAAATGTAAATTTATCTTTAGCTTGTTGATAATTTTTGGTTTCCATCTGAAAAATATAAATAAATAAAAAAATAACACTCAGTCATAACTGACTGATTTTCTTGCTACTGCTTTTATGAGGGATGTAAGCCCCAGACTTATGTAAATAGTAAAATCACAAATTGCATTTTTTTAAGCATACAAAGATTAGTTGATGCTTTTCTTCTTAGGTGAGTATCTGCTGTAATTCTCCAATGGTGGTGAGACTTTTATTTTAAATTTCTGAAAAGATTATACAGGATAGAGTTCTATGGTTTCAGCAAGAAAATAATATTTAAGAGTGTAGGAATACTTAATGATTTCTACTATAAACAAAAGCAGAAAATGTTTACTCCTTTGCTTCATGAAATTGTCAGCATCAAGGAAGATAAAGTGGTAAAAAAGAGGACAGGGAAGGAGAACAGGAAAAGAAACACAAGAAAGCAAGATCAAAATACTCATTCATAACAATAAAATTTCTTTTTCTCTGCTGCTGCTGCTGCAAAAAAAAAAAATACAATAAGATAAATGGCCCTAGAATCTGACTTCTCAGTAGTGAAGCAAAGTCCAAAAGCAGAAATAGGAGTAAACTCTGGATATGAAAGCTGCGGCGATAACAAGTTGCATTTAAAAATTCCCATAAGGCATTCTTACATTGAAACTGAAGTAAAGTGACAATATATAAAGATATCACTGCTGATGCATGTCATGTCACTTTTGTGCATGACTTTGCATCTGTTTACACTTAACAACAAGCAGTTTTTGAAAGAAAAGTCCTTGTACTGCTCGGAATCCACAATTCACTGCCTATTCATTAGCACTGAAAACAACCTTTAGAACTGCAAGCTTTAGATAGAACTAAGTGACACCACTTTTTACTACAGTCCTTTGCTGTCATGTGGATTCAGACCATATAACAGCTTTTCTGCTGCTCACGGTGAACCTAGCTCCCTTTATACCATTTATATCTAGTTCCATTTTAACTATTTTAAACTATTTTAACTATTTTAACTAGCTCAATTTTTGATTTGTCTCAGGCGAAGCTACTCAAGACCATTACTGGTGTCAGTGTTCAAATTACTCTTGGCAGTGTCATACTACTTTATTCTGGAGAGCACGCAAAATTTTACACAACCCAAGAAGAAATAGCTTAATTTCTGTTTCCACAAAGAAATGTGGTGATACTTTATATACTCACTGGACTTGCTTCTGTAGGAACAGTATTGCTCCTTGCTTCAAAATGGGTTGATTTTGTGAAGTGATAAACATATTCAAATTTCTGGGAGACTGCAAATCACTTGATTCTGAATCAGCAAATGATCCAGACTTCTATCAAGATATCTAAAAAGATGTTGGATGTTTTCTAATAAGATTAACTTAGAAGCTACATAATTATTTCACTGGCAAGGAAAGACTATGTCAGAATAAATCAGTTTACAAGAAAGAGGAATGTAATGTCTTAGTAATGTGCAAAATTTCAATGTGAATATTCATTATACTCCATACTTTTCTGTAGTAGTTTCTTCGTTTTCAGTTTTGTATAAATTAACCTTAACATAAAGAAGTGGGAAAAGTGTAGTGTTTTTTAAGTCAAAGAAATTCTTTCCAAAGAAAGACTCTTAATTATTACTACCTTTAATTATGTAGTTTGACAAACTTCCTGTTAGTCCATGAGACAATAAATTATAGAATCTGAAACTTATTTGAACTGGTTTACAGTTCAAATGTTCAACAGATTGATCACAGATTAGTCACTGAAGCCAGTAATGAATCTTTTTCCAACTGAATAATTCATTTCCTTCCATTAGATTAGCTACATCAACAATTCCTTCATCTATATGCCAAAAGCAGAGCGTTCCAATTCAAATGAATATTTCTCATGAAGTCTGAATTTGGTTGTATTAGTACTTTCCTGATATCACATGGAAAAATACAACATGTTTGATAGCTAGAGATATCTAAAAGTGAGCAAGTTTCGAATTTCTATTCTTTAAATTTAGATTCATTTTACAGTATGATTAAATCGCTAGTAGACAGATCTGTGGCATCATTTCTAGACATTTTATAAACCAAAAAAAGACAGCAATCATGTCTTCACGTTGTCATTGTTTTATTATGTTACTGTCACTTAAGTTAATCAAGAACAGCATAGCAATTTCTTTGTAGTAAATTCCTTCTATGCGTTAATCTTTTCAGTTTAAAAAGAAAATGGCAAAACTAGATCATTAGCTCTAAGACACATACACATCACAGAATCACAGAATCACAGAACAACCAGGTTGGAAGGGACCCATCGGATCTTCTGGTCCAACCATTCCTATCTAACACTAAACCAAGTCCCTCAAGACCTCATCCACCCGTGCCTTAAACACCTCCAGGGAAGGTGAATCAACCACCTCCCTGGGCAGCCTATTCCAATGCCCAATGACCCTTTCTGTGAAAAACCTCCTCCTAATCTCCAGCCTAAATCTCCCCTGGCGGAGCTTGAGGCCATTCCCTCTCGTCCTGTCCCCTGTCACTTGGGACAAGAGGCCAGGTCCCTCCTCTCCACAACCACCTTTCAGGTACTTGTAGAGAGTAATGAGGTCTCCTCTCAGCCTCCTCTTCTCCAGGCTAAACAACCCCAGCTCTCTCAGCCGCTCCTCATAGGTTCTGTTCTCCAGCCCCTTCACCAGCCTCGTCGCTCTTCTCTGGACTTGCTCCAGAGCCTCAACATCCTTCTTGTGCTGAGGGGCCCAGAACTGGACACAATATTCAAGGAGCGGCCTCACCAGTGCTGAATACAGAGGGAGAATCACCTCCCTGGACCTGCTGGTCACACCATTTCTGATACAAGCCAGGATGCCATTGGCCTTCTTGGCCACCTGGGCACACTGCTGGCTCATGTTCAGTCGGCTGTCGACCAACACCCCCAGGTCCCTCTCCTCCTGGCAGTTTTCCAGCCAGGCTTCTCCCAGTCTGTAGTTCTGCATAGGGTTGTTGTGCCCCAAGTGCAGGACCCGGCATTTGGCTGTGTTAAACCTCATGCCGTTGGACATTGCCCAGCGGTCCAGCCTGTCCAGGTCCCCCTGCAAAGCCTCCCTACCCTCCAGCAGATCGACACTTGCACACAGCTTTGTGTCATCTGCAAACTTGCTAAGGGTACCCTCAATGCCCTCATCCAGGTCATTGATGAAGACATTGAACAGGACTGGACCTAGCACTGAGCCCTGGGGAACACCACTTGTCACTGGCCTCCAGCTGGACTTAACACCATTTACCACCACTCTCTGGGCCTGGCCATCCAGCCAGTTTTCTCCCCAGGAGAGTGTGCGTCTGTCCAGGCCAGAGGCTGACAGTTTCCGTAGCAGAATGCTGTGAGAAACTGTGTCAAAGGCTTTACTGAAGTCCAGGAAGACCACATCCACAGCCTTTCCTTCATCCAGCAGCCGAGTGACTTTGTCATAGAAGGCGATCAGGTTGGTTTGGCAGGACCTGCCTTTGGTAAACCCATGTTGACTGGGCCTGATCACCCGGTTCTCTTGTAAGTGCTTCATGATAGCACTCAAGATCACCTGTTCCATGACTTTCCCTGGCACTGAGGTCAGACTGACTGGCCTGTAGTTCCCGGGATCCTCCCTGCTACCCTTCTTGTAAATGGGAACTACATCAGCCAGTCTCCAGTCCAGAGGTACCTCCCCGGTCTTCCAGGACTGTTGGAAGATGATGGAAAGGGGTTTGGCCAATACATCCGCCAGCTCCCTCAAAACCCTAGGATGTATCCCATCTGGCCCCATGGACTTGTGGGTGTCCAGTTGGCCAAGCAGGGCTCTGACCTCCTCCTCATGGACTATGGGAGCCTCGTATTGCTCCTCTGTTTCCTGGGTATCTACACAGAGGGAACAGCTTTCTTTACAAATTAAAAACTGAGGCAAAGAAGGCATTAAGTACCTCAGCCTTGTCCTCGTCCCCTGTCACTGCTGTTCCCTCTGAGTCCAAAAGGGACTGTATGGTCTCCCTTGTCCTCCTTTTACTGTTAATATACTTATAAAAAGATTTTTTATTGTCTTTTGCAGACTTAGCTAATCTGATCTCTAGCTCAGCCTTAGCCCCTCTGATTTTTTCCCTACATAGCCTCGCTTCCCTCCTGTAGTCCCTCCAAGAGGCCTGTCCCCCCTTCCAGAGCCTATAAATCTTCCTTTTTTTTCTAATTTGACTCAAGATTTCCCTACTTAACCAAGCTGGTTTTTTCCCCTGCCGACCTTTTTTTCCAGAACACGGGGATGGCTTTCTCCTGAGCTGCCAGGATCTCCTTTTTGAAGAACTCCCAGCCCTCTTGGGCTCCCTTGCCCTCAAGTGCTGTCTCCCAGGAGACTTTGCCAACCAGCCTTCTAAACAGTTCAAAGTCTGCCCTCTGAAAACTTAGTGCTACCGTCCTGCTTAGCACCCTCTTCACTTCACCTAGGACATACACACATACAAAAAAATTCATGCAAGTTTCAAAATATTTTCATGTATTAATTGCATAGCTGCAATTTGAAATTCTAAAAATTCCCACAATTTGCCTCTACGACAAAAATACTCAACTACTCATAGCAGAAGCAGGGTGCTAAAGGTGGTTATTTCTATAATCACATTGAATTGACACAAGGTTCTGGAAATACTGTTCATCAACGGTATTCGAATACAACTAAGAAATAAGAAACACACATTTACAGCTTCTTCATTCCATGATGTGATTCATGGTTATGACGATTCAAATCAAACTATTTTGTGGCCCCACTGAACTACATATTACTGTTAGGTTTAACATTATAAATTCCCAAGTCACTTTTCTATTCAAACCAAAAAGAATATATTTGCATTTTCCCAAATCAAATATTACACTATCCCTCTTTCTGACAGTATATTTTTCCCCTTCATATTCATTCTAATTCAGTATGATTTGAAAATACTAATCGATAGTGATAAGTTTAAACAAATGCACAACAGCAGTTTTCATGCTTTCCCATTAGAAACCATTTCTAGCATATATTTTACCAAACCCTTGTAAAATACAGCTATTTGAAATGCAGTAATGTATATATGGATTTCTGAAGATGACGAAAAGTGGAAAGAGGTGTTTTTAATGTGATACTTTGTCCAGAAAAACATTAATGTACTTAAGTACAGTAATAATACTTGTATGTATTAAGACAGAGATATATGTCCATAAAACAAAGTGTTAGGAAGGTAGTGGTAGGGAAGGCACAGGTGTATTTTATGACAATACAATTTATCAAATTTATCAAATTTAAATTTGATATATTTTATTTATCAAATAATATGTTAAAACAAATTAAGATAATAACAAGACATCTAAAAAACTATTTAAATAGCTGTAATATTGTATATCTGTGTGGAATTTAAGATTTTCAAGTGTTCATTAAAACTTCGATCTAATTGTTTTATTTTGTTAATGTTATAATTTCATCTGATAATTTTTCTATCTTTTTTAATGTAGTAGAATTATGTAGGTCATTAATTTTATGCAATCTGATAACAGAAGCTGAGTGCTCCTTTGGATTAATCAGAGGAAGATAAACATGATCTTAGCTATTCTGTTTGTTTTCTGAGATATGTTAGCTACCTTTTCAGTCTTGTAGCTCTCAATGACTGTGCCTGCTGGGCTTTTCATCTACTTAACTGTTTGCTTTTCCTTCAAATCATTGACCCTTCTCTTTTCATCTTTCGTATTGCTATTTCTCTATCTTTGTATAATATAGAGGTTGTTATTTATAATCTTCTTAGCAAAAATGCTGTTTTTCATTGTGTATGTGCAGCTTATTCTGAATTTTAGATAATATTATCAGTAATTAGTAGATTAAAACCAACTGCATAAGATCGACTAAAACCCAAGCAGGAAACAAGTACAGATAGTGTACTACTCAGGTTATAAACTTGTTAGAAAGCAGATATTGTACCACAATATCTCTTATTCAAAAGATCTCCTGACAGATATATGTCAAGGAACCAGATCTACAGAGACATAAATAATATTTAACTCATTCATTGTGGGACAGTTTTGTTAATAAATTGTATGCGCTAGGAAGAAATTAGGCATCTAATTAATTTAAATATTTCTAATGATCCATGACCTTGAAAGAACTTAAACACGTGACAAAAGCTATGCTAGGCAGCTGGTGTTGTCATGGTCTGTACAGAATAATTACAAATTACCCCTCTTTCACTTCATCTCCTGCAGTGTTTCAGAGCTAAAGAGAAGCAATTTTAATTTTTTTTTTTTTTTGCCAATTACCACAATAAAGCAGGATTCTGAGGTCAAAGGCAATAAATTCCAGAAATTTAGGTGGGTATAGAGTATGAGAGAAAGCAAAACAAACAGAGAAACAACCGCACTATAATTAAATACCAATTTGTTAATACAGCATGGTATTTCTTACTAGGTATTTCTTAATAGGTAACTGTGCAATGCTAAAATAATAACATTCATCTGTTAAAATGATTAGTAAGTCATTATTCTCCTTTAAGCTATAAATGTTTCAGTGCAACTGTCTATTGAGTAATAAATCCTACAAATAAAGACTATAATAAAAATCTGAAAGACAAAATTATAATTGCAATGCAAATATTTTCACTTAACACTTGTTCAAGTATCCTTGAGAAACACTAAGAGTTTTGCCAACTCTAAGAATTTTGAATTAACTGATAACATTAAAAAATAAGGTAAAAATAATTTGATAGAGCTGTCATAGATTTTTAAAAATGTGGAGAATGATATTTTTACTGTAAAAGGGGTTGAAAATTTCAATATTCTATAAAAATTGTCATACAATATGAGTCTAGCAACAGGGGTATTTATCTAGGAATTGGAAAATGAAAGCAAATCCCTCTTAGCCCATTGATCAAAAACTTGATAATGCTGGAACTGAAGTAGGTATAACTCTAGCACCAGTGTAATCAAGGAAAAAAGCAAATACTAAGATTAGGATATATGAAACAAAGATGAAAAACAAATAAAAATGTTATAGAGATCTTAATGTCCAAATTCATGGAGTCAAGTGTACATGGCCTTGTAGAAAATGCAAAAGTTTGCATATGGATTGTAAAGATAGAGAGATGCATTGTAGAGATATGCATTGTCATGGAATCATAGAATCAACAGGTTGGAAGAGACCCACTAGATCATTGAGTCCAACCATTCACATCAAGAAGCAACAAGGTAATGTCCACATGTTTGCCAATTCAAGTCTTTTGAACATACTTTTTAAAAAAGGAATTATTAAACACATTAGGACCAATACTGTGTGGCTTTCTTTGACTGACAACTTAAGTAGATTCAAAATTACTGTTTACAATATTTAGCTATAACTTCCATTAACTAAAGAAATCCAGATAGTGTTTACTGTCTAAGGGAAACATGAACCTCAGTATTTTTTTTGTTCATGAAGAAATCTAGTACTGATTCTTCTTTCTCAATTTTTATCTGTCTTTCACAGCATGTTATTAAATCCCATCCACACTTTAAATGTTATCACAGAACAGTCCAACCTGATTACTACCATCTACCTGATTACTACCAACCTGATTGCTACCATCTGTCTTCAACATCTACAATTACAGGGAGCTGGAGGGAAAGGCAGTAGCACTAGAAAATATTTTCCTATTATTTATGAAACAAATATTTTTTTTTAATAATAGATCTAATTATGTGTGCTATCAATTGACTACCATCAGTTTCCTAATTATTTGAATTTTTTGTTGTTAACTTCCCTTTCACCAGAAAATGAGATCCTTGTTTGTTGCTGCTTCATGAAGCATTAAAGTACTAATTGCTTTGGAACTGATTCACAGTTGGGATTAATTTTTTGTTTAGAACTTGCAATGATGGCCAGAAACTAGAGGGGTTTTTTGAAGAGTACTGAAAACATTCATTAATTTCATTGTAACCCCCTTCCTTTGAGAAGCCATACTTTGTTTACACTTTGGATATTGTTTTTGTATTTTATTTTGTATATTATTTGAAGTATTTGTTGGAAACAACAGAGCTATAAACACAGAGCTATAAAAATAATTCCTCAATCCAAGTCACTTCATCACACAACATAAACACTTTCCTTATTTTACATAGGAAGGGGATCAGTCCATAATGACTTTAAAAAATGGAAACCAAGTTTTAACAAAATTTAGAAATGTATTACCTTCCTTCATCTTAAATTATGGTAGACCTTACTACATTTTCAGCTAAAGAAGTTATAAAATATATATTTGTTTAAGATTGCTATTATCTGCTACGTATATCTTTCTTCAAGGACTTTGCTCTAAGGCATACTGGTAGCCTTGCTGATTTTCACAGATTTACAGAAGTTATCTCAAAAGTAGTAGTTTAGCTTAAATTTGGTTTTTTATCCTCATGTTCCTCCTCTCTAAATGAGTTGTTTAGCAGTGGAAAATACATTCTAATGTATTCATCATCCTCCTTTTTTATTTTCATCTAGTAACAGTAAATTTTTATTGTTAGTGTTTAGTGGGACATTGAAAATCCAAGACAAGTCAGCAAGAGCTTGCAATGCTTGGTTAGGGTTTTTTTTTTTACTTTCCTAGTAAGAAGATACTCTGTACTATAACAGCAAGGCTTAATTTTTAGTAACACTTTACAGTCATAATTTTCTGTACCTGAAGGTGTATAGGAATACTGGACATGAAAGTTTTATGCTAGCAAAATGAATCGCTATCTTTCTTACAGCAAATATGTTCAGATTTCACAGTGACCAGACACCTTCTGTAGTAAATCAAAGGCCTCACAACAGATGTATGTATTTATGTTTTGCTTCTATTTCCTATTAGATATTCACAACAAAAATTATATTTCTCAGTAATAGCACATTTTATAATAGGGTTCTTGGCAGAGCAATATTGAACAAGAACAATCAGGTAAAAAGATCCTTTTTAAGAACCATCCATACACAATTAGCTATTAAAGAGGTTTCAAAACCACCTGAGAATTTGTTTTAATTGCATCCAAAGCAAAGGGTAAATCAATTTAAAACACATTCATAACCCAAACATAAAAAGCTTCTGTATGAAAAAAAAAATGAAACAATCAGACTCATATCCTTTGACAATGATCAACATATTTTCAGAAACCCCCAACTTATTATGAATGTTTCTGAGATAAACAGCTGTAATGTATACTGCCTTCCTGTTTAAACCTGCTGGACTGGGACTGGTAATATTTATAACGTACTTCTCTTTTACACCAACTAGTGAAAGTATTTTACACAGGCACAATTATCCTAGGTGCTAATTTTAAATAAAGAAATCCTCTTGCAAATATAACATAAATTTTCTGCCCTGTAAACATTTATATATTTAATTTGTTTAATATGTGTGACCCCACCATGTGGATCTTTGAAGGCCTGCTCCTTTAAGTTGTATAAGCATTATACCAACAAGAATTCCATTTTATTTTGAGATCTCTGTGGAACTGTGTGGAGAACTGAGACAGAAATAACTAGCTGAGACTAATCCTCCAAGAACCACTGAGGAAAAGATTCACATCAAATATTTAGAAATCCATGTGACTATCACACAGCTTAACAGTTACTGAATCACAACTTTTTGTTTTTAAAGAAAAACTCCAGTTTCCAGAACCCTGTATTTACTGAGAATTGTTTAAATTTTGTTTGGAACAGCACTTCATCTTGGGAGACATAGTATTTTAAACACTAAGCTTTCTGTGAGAAGATATATAAGGCCTCTGAGACTTGGAGGGGAGGATCCACCTGGGACACTACTACCCCCAGTATCAATTATGAATTAGGTTATTTTAACTCTCCACTGTTAATGCCAGAAACAGAAAGAAAAAAAACAACAACCCACAACAGAAATAGAATACATACAATCGAATTGCAAAAAGGCAAGTCTTGCACCCACGGCATGTGGTCAGCTTTACCTTTACAGTCAGATCATAGACAAATCACAGAATCTGTCATTATTTTAGTTGCAAAACCCAGAACCTTTGTTTCACTACAGAGCTGATTCCCAAGAATCTGGACCAAAGTTTGTGATGTTTGGAAGACTCTCTTTTATTTCCCATCAGCTCACCGTATTTCAGCCTGCAGTGGTTTGGAACCCTTTTGCACAGGGTTCAGAAGGAGACCAAATCAAATTTGAGAAGCAAGAGGTCTCTTGTCTACTGTGGCAGCACAGCATCAGCTACCCCCAGTCTGCTCCCTCTGTTCCTTTAGGGAGCTTATGGGGAAGGTAGCATTTAACTATGCTCACAGAAGCTAAGAAACCAAGTATTTACTTATTTTTTTATTATTATTAAACATTTGCAGATGACAGGTCATGCTACCTCCTGTGAAGCTGCAATGCATGGAGCAGTCTGGCCTAGCAATCTTTCCCTCACCTGCAGAAATGCAGCCCTCACTGCTGCTGGACCTTTGACAGACCCAAACACCATTGATAGAATAAGTGGAATATTTCAAAGTGGAATATTTTGATTTAAGCTAAAGTAGGGTTAAGTTTTGTCTAAACTGTTGTGGTTTTTAAGAGTTATGCAGAATGTCCCTCTGATAGCATGTTTTCTTTAAAATGCTGTTTCCCAGACATTGTTCCTTGAAGATGATAATGCCTTTTACATGATCTGTGCTGAACAGGTGTCTCTTCTATAATCACTTCTGCCTGGAGTTTCTACATATCTTAAAACCCAAGGTCAAGCAGAGAGCTGGAGCCAGCCCCAAAATAAAAGAGTTGTGACTGCTGCAAGGTTTCATAACATTAAAGTTAGGCCTTGGAAAATAATAAAATATACATAAGATTTATTGGGCAATTTATATATACGCATGCAAGTGGGAAATCTATTCTGTAACAGCCTTTGTCTCTGCACGTGATTAATGGACATAATTCCTGCATATTGCCCAGGTCTGATGAAGGAAGCTTGCTTTCTAAAGCTCCAAAATAAGTCAGACAGTTTGATTTGCTAGCACTTTTGGTACCATCATTGTTTTGAACAGAACAGCAAGATCTCTCTGTGCCATTAGGAATAAGTTGCCAAGACTAGTGCTGTCTAATAGCACAGTGACTTCACAGACTTAAGCAAATGTAATTAAGCATATGCTTCTTAAACATTTCTTCAGGCACTTGTTTGGACCCGCTTATAGCCAGTGCAGCCATGTGGTGGACGGATCAAGCAGCTCTCGAGTCTTGCTCTCAGAACCCTTCCTGCTTAGGAGGGTGGATGAGATCTCGATATACTTTCATCCAGGAACTGAAGTGATTCTGCTTTCCTGGAGAGAAAGGGAGGAGAGAGTAAAAGATGGGGTGGAGTCTCTCACCAGTGCCCCTAGTTGTCATTATTTTGTTACTCTCTGTGCTTTTTCATGTCCTCTTGAAACTAATAAATAGTTAGAGACAGAAGGTTCTGAAAACAGGCTTCCTCAAGGGTTATGTAAGAGTGCTGTGTGGTTTCATGAAGAGAGGACAAAATGAACTGGAAATGTGTGCAGTCCTGAAATAGGACCTGTAGATTTGAACAGAGATCAGGGCTCTAGACATGCAATCAGTAAAAGGTGGGGGGGAAGAGCAAACAGAGTTAGCCTGTGCTAATAAGAAAATACCTTCTTAGCTGTTGTTGGTTTGCTAGTTTTATTTTTTTGTTCCTCTAAGTCACTACATTTAGCAAATGACATTTTAAAGTTAGGTGATAATACTTCACTTGTAAATAATTAAAAATTATTTTAAAACAGTTTTGTGGTATGTCAACTTAAACTAAGAAGTAAGAATAAACTGGAGATGCTTTGAATATTTTGAATGGTTGAAGTAACCGTGGACCACTGGAACATTGTTGAACCTTATATGAGATTGGTTTGTAATGTGAGTGAGACCCACAACAAAATGAGAGTCTTAAAACACTCTGTTTTAAAATTAAAACAAACACTGATCAGACTGCATTTTTTTCCAGGGTCTATGTAATTATAGGTGACCCTCTGAGAAAACACGATGATTTGGTTCTAGTTATTAAGCAATAAAGGGATTTGGAGAACTCTCCCTTTCTTTTGCCTGTATATTGTTTAATCTGTTGTTAAAAGAACTTATTTTATCAACTTTTAATTTGACATTCTTTTTAACCACCACCTAATAGATCGTGAATTAATAGAAGATAGAATTAATAGATCGTGATGCATTCTGTGGTCAAGTTGAGGTATGTTGAACCTAAGGGATTAATCTGACTTGACAGGATAGTGAACTAACTGGAAAAGGTCACAAAATTTCCTTGTCCTATTTTTTTAATTTTGTCTCTTTATTAGATGATTAACATAAATTTTGAACAGTTTTCTTTGATGAAGCTAGTTAGACCATCTAATAATCTGAGTGATGATAGTCTTCTGTACCTGGGCTAATATCTGTTTTTACCTAAAGACTAGCCTTAGCTAGACACTGCTTTATCACAAGGGCAGTGTCTCTTTGTAATTGATTACGGTTAATATATTCCTTTTCTCATATCCCATATATGAATGCAAATTATTAAATTACATATTTCTAAAGGAGCTAAGGTTAATCCAAAGTGGTAGATATAAGTAGTAATTCAGGTAATTTTTTTGTTTGCTTTCCATTTTCAGTATCTTTCTTACTTTGATTTTGATTTCTCTATCTTGGGAATATTTGGAAGGGTTAATTGCATAATTGGTTTCTACATTTTCTGAAGAGGTCATATCTAATACCTTCAGAATCTTCTTACAAAAGTTAATTAAAGCATCTCCAGCCCATTTTCATTTGCTACAACACAAGTAGGATTAATAAATTTAAAACGTCTAAGTTACAGTTATGAAAAAGCATCAATTAACAACTTGCATTTGGCTATTAAATCACTCATTTAAAGCTGTGGAAAATTAAAAACGAAACTTGAAAGTAAAATCAACTAAACAAAAGAGGTGTCATAAATTGGAATATGTGTAAAGGAGAAGTGAGAAAGACGACTTCCTTCTAAAGTACACAGCAATTACTTATCGGTATGCCTGTGCTGCACCAAAAGCACTCAGTACAGCACAAGTCAAGTTCTCTATGAGAGAAACTTTTTAGGTTTCTTTGCTTTTTAATCATTAAGAAGTGAGGGTGCACTTCTGTGGACTCTTCTCAGGTAATATAAGATTTATAACTGAACCAAAGGAAAGAAGAACAGCCTTTTTGGATGAAAATATTTTTTACAGTGATAGTTATTTTTTAAGGAGAAAGCACATATAAGTAGTAATATAATCTGGCTTTCTAATGGTTATTTAGAATGGAGTTTAGTAGCTTTTGTGAAATTTTTGGGAAGCTACCATTTGGTAGAAATTTAATGCAGTATATCAATATTCTGAATATACTGATGAAACAAGGGCCATTAGCAATTGCTCAAGCAGAGACTTCTTACAGACCTTTTCTCACATTATATTACGTGCAGCATTTATATTGCATATCTTGGTCAGGTTTTTGCATTCATTAGTGAATTGTTTCCTTACCAAATATTCTAATTTCTTGTATTTACTGAGCAGAATCTGAGACTTGCACAGATAAGTGGAGTAACTGGAGTTGTTATGCAACTGAAGTGAGAAGAAGAATCTGCACAGGCAGTTCAAGACTTGCATGCACTTGTTGAACAAATGTTGCCAGCAGACAGATCCTTTCATCTGTAATTTTGGAAAAACAATTAAAGACAGATTGAGGAGGAGACCTCTGGTGGAGGAAAAATACTGAAGAACAGGTTTATTGCAATGGAAAATTAGGAGACTAAAAACAATAACACAGGAGCAGCTTGATATTTTACAAACCCTAGATATAGTTAATTTCAAAATACCAACCTGTAAATTTTAACTCCCATTGACATTCCTTGGGCTGCCACTAAGCTTGTCCCATTTTTGTTGCTCTCTTGAAATAAGACTGTCAAGATTTCTGTTCCTAGAAGTCCAGAACAAGTTGAGGCATGGAATAAAATACATACCTGGGAGACAAATATGCTTTAGATAATTTTACTATAAGGTTTTCTAAATCTGACACCCTAATATGGATTATCTTAAATTACTGTCAGTGCCATATTGTTTGCAAATCTGTCTTTCTCAAATGCCAGGTCAGGTAGTTTGTTACATGGGCAGCTGGCAATTTGGTCAATATGTAGAGATTTGTAACAGAAATAAATGAAAATGTCTGAAGACGTCAGGAGAAATGGCAAAACAAGGGTTAAAATAATGACACCCCTCCCCCTCCAAATAATAACAACAGTAATAAGGAACGCTGTTCCAAGCCATTTACTGATTTCAGAATAAAATTTTAGATCAAGACCAGAAAGCCTGTTCTCTCATCAGAGGATAGTGATTGTTTGCAGTTTAACAAAGATGGAAGGAGTGTTGAGCAGAACATCTAATAATTTTAGCTGCATTTCCAGTCTCTACTACTGCCTTACAAATATGTAGTGTGCATTCCCAATGTTAGAAAATAGCTTGTGGAAAGAAACGTTCTGTTAAATGATCAGAACTTGTGCTTGCAAACAGACTTTTACTCTGTGACTATACTTTTAGAATTAATTATGAACAATTTATCTGATTAGCAAAGCCATTGGGGTGTAATTTATTTGATGGAAATAGGTCTCTTAACTTACAAAAATAACTAAGCTGGGTGTTTATGCAAAGCTTCATAAAGAAATGCAAAGCTATATGTAAAACTACCCATTATTTCTATATGTAAGTTTTACAAACAAGCATTAGGTTTTCCAGGAGCTATTTGGTAACTTTTGCACATATAATCCTGAATTATTTGTGTGGGCCTGTAAGTACCCTGAGAATTTTAACCTAGTCTCTGCAGATATTACTGGATCCATGCACCCAGACCTGCTGCAGCTGGTGTTTGCAATGGAGCTTTCAGCTACACTAGTTTGAAAATAGTGGTTTTGCTTAAGGCATCACACTTCTCCACACAGCCAGGTACAAACCTGAGAATGCTCTTAGAAACACTAAAGATACGAAAAGTAAATACTCCTACAATCCAGCATTGAGGTGGTTTCCCCACCAACTCCTTTCTCTTATGTAGAAGACCTCAGATGAGGTGACACCAAAACAGCACAGAGAAGGCAGCAGTCAGGCTCGCCGGGCCGCTCTGCCAGCAAGGGCCATGGGCACTGCTTGTCTGTAGGGCGGGTGATGGTAAGGAAGAGAGAGTCTTTGAAAGTCTCTGAACATGATGGAAACTGAAGAGGAAAAAAGGATGGAGGGTGACTGAGAAATGGGGTGGCAGCTGAGGGACTCAAGAGTTGGAGAAATGTAGAGGATGAGGGGAGAGCCTGCTGCAGCAGAGGCTAGGTTGGGCAGGGGTGGGGAGAAAGGATAGGGATGTTAAAAGCAGGTGGTGGAGGTAAACAGAAAGACAGGTTTTCCTCGTGAAAGTCATAAGCAAAGGTGAAGTATGGAAGAGAAGAGTGGTGCAGGCTCACAGGTGCAGCAAGTTTTTAAATAGTTTTGGAAAGGAAAAAAAATACAGTACAAGCAGGTTCTAAAGAACATGTGTTTACAATGCTTCAGAAAAAGACCCAAGCTTTCCTTCCCTCTCCTGCCAGCTAGCAGCTCAGTGGATTTTCTGAGAAGAAGGGGACTTAGGATGTGGCAGACAATGGTATATGGAAATACAAAAGGATCAAACGTGAGACTTGGGGTGAAATTACTGAGATCTTATGTAAGTTGGAGTAGATAGCAAGTAGAAAACCAGACAGAGTATTGGTATGTGGTTATGTAATGGTGGGGAGAGGAGAATGGTATTACACCTCAAATGAGTGTCACACTACTTGTGACACTGGATGGGTTGAGCAGTGATAGTACTCCTTTGTGGGAATGCAGAGTCAGGAAAAAGAAAACTGTTTGGATGAGGTTGGATAAGCAAAGGAGTGAGTGAGTTGATGGGAACTAAAAGTACATGTTTGTTTTGGGCTGGGATATTTGACCAAACCCAGAAAGTAATCAGGAAAAATTAGTATTTAAGTTAGTTCAGATAGGGGAAGGATTAGTACTTCAAAAGTAGCAGAAAGTTTCCATGTGGATGGTGTTGAAGACCTGATTATGTAAAGGTTCTATGTGTACTTTTTTTATTATGTAGAGCACTTCTTGGTATTTGCATAACATTACTTCTGTAGTGCCTAAATTTAATTGTGAACTTATAGTAAGATAAAAAATACTGTACCATGGCATTATAAGAAAGCATTAGCTACATGAAACGTAAAATTGCAATCTTCCAGCGCCCCATGTGTAAAGTGTTTTGTTTTTTTTTTGTTATAGTGGTGTTGTATAATATTTCCTTCAGTTGTTTTATAGGCAGCACAATGAATGACTTCTTATTTATTACAGGCTTTTTTACTAGAGTAGGTAAAGAAAAGGAAAAGAGGTGTGAGTGATTTTTTCTCTCTCTCTTTTTTAATTTGGTTTCTTAAGTAGATGTTGGAAATCCTTATTTAAAGAAATACCTTTAATTTATTTTTTTTTACATCTCCACGTTATTAATAATGGCAAATTTGTTTTTAAAACAGGTTAATGTTTATTTCCTGTAACTGCATTGCAGTTACTACATAAAAGTGTTCAAATACAACTTTCAGGTTTTGAAATTCTGTAGTTGTAGGTTAGCAGGAGTGGAAAATTTCGTATAGAGACTACTGTGGCAGACTTTTTCCATTCTATTACTTTTTTTCTGAAGCATTTGCAAATGGGTAGTGCCAAAAAAAATGGGAGCTGGACCGGAGTGGCCTTTATTTTTATTAAGCAGTCCTCATGTACTTTCTAATTTTAATTGCAAATCTAATACAAATATTTATATATGTTTTGAATTTATATGGCTGTCCAATTTCAGTTAGGTCTAACTAGAACCCGCAAGTTAAAGGCCATTATAGTTTGAATTAATATTAGTTATATATTTGGTATACTAGGAAATAATACCTGTTTATGCAATATGTAGTCCAATTACCCTGTGTCTCATAAGCTAGAGTAAGGTTATGGACACTTGGACAGACTGTACCATCAGCATGGTATATAAGATAATTTTGATTGTATATCAGTGTTGAGGATCCTTCTGACATGAGTGGATTTCAGTATACAGCATATTCAAAATTCTTTTCCTAAGAACCATTGAACCAAGCTGGTATAATGTCACTTGCAGACATTTTTCTCTTTAAAAATACACATAAGTGATTCTAATTCACTCTGGGACCTCATTCTAGAAAAGTGAACTGATTAGAATTTGGAATTATGATACTCAGTATGTCAATTTGACTTTACTTTTCAGTCATTGATTTTTAGCATTTGTTTTACATTAAAAAACCACTAGGAGTGCAGTTTTGCAGATGACTACTCTCTCAAATGTGCTAATTATTACTATTTTTTATTACTAACAATTTTTTATATGATCTTTAAATTTTTATACATCTATTGCCATGGTCAGTGGTCATGACTGATAGCACTAGCTCATAATTGTCCACATCTATGAAAATGTCATAGAAAATATATATATATATGACATGTGTATATATATACTGAATTTACTGTTGATATTCATTACTGGAGTGTGTGCTGAGCCTATCTATAGCTCATTTTGGACTTGTATGTCTGGTGCATGCTTCTTTGCATTTATGGTGAATTTTACTTCATAGGCATAAGATCTTGCCTCCCTTTTATGTTTAAACCAATATATTTAGCATGTTTTGTGTCAGAATAAGTCATTTGGCCATATGGTTTTGGGATCTTACGAGTATGCGAGTGTGTTATTTTTGTTTTTACTTTGCACTCATCCCAACCCCCCTCAAAAACTGTCTGAATTTTTTTTCCTGTACATCCAAAAATCAGATGAATGCTGCTAATGACAAGCTGTATAATTAATATTTTCCTTGTTTTAAAGACTTTCAAGGTAGAGGTTTTATTTGGTGCAACATCATATTCCTTTCAGGCACTACATTTCATAAAACTACGATTCTTCTTTTCCGTAAAATATCTTATTTTTTTGTAGAACAAGATATTGTGCATAAGTAATAAGCCTTTTGGAGTTCTCTTTCCTTGCAATTGCTGGAAAATTAAGACAGAAAAAGCATCCATTTCTTTACAAATAATGGCTTGGGTGTGTTTTTCTATGGTGTCTAGGATTTTCTTCAGAAACTTTCTTCTTCAGAGTGTATTACTATTTTATAAAAAAAAAGATAAATTGTCCACTTTATTTTGCTGTCATAACTAATGGGAGATATTTTCATTATTTTTGCTTTGTACTGTATAGCTCTTACTGATTATGAACTCTTTGTATAGTTGTAAAATATATGTAGGAGAATTCATCGTACCATTGTGTCAGTTTAAGTCTTGTGCTTTGTGGAAATATGGCACGACATAAGGCCAATCTAGATTAAAGAGGCTAGAAACTCAGCTGTGTAGTGAATTGAAGGAAAATGAAAAAAGAACCAGACCTACTTGTGCACATGGAAGTTAGTCTGCAACCACACTTATGCATAGAAATTCTTATATTGGTGACCATTAGGTCCAGTATTGCATCCCCTCAGGTGGGGGCATCTGTCAGCTGGACTAAGAAATGATCTTCAACGCACACCAGGAGTGTCCTGGATTCCCTATAGCTTGCTGTTCTACTTTTCCAGCATACGTCAGGGTGGTTGAAGTCCCCCAGCAGGATGAGAGCTCGTGATCATGAAGCCTCTTGTAGCTGGAGGAAGAAGACTTAATCAGTTAGCTCTCCTTGATCAGGTGACCTGTAGTATACACCAGCCAATTAAGGATTTATGTAGAAAAGCTCTGAGAAAAGGCAGAAACAGCAGTAAATGCAATGTAGAGTGCTTGCACAATTTCCTCAGAGGAAGTCTTGAAATGGTATTGGGAGACCTGTCATTCAGTTGTACTGGTAAAACACAACTGAATACAAAGCACCATGTGTATACAATCTACTTGTATTTAGTTGTTTGCATTAGAAGAATGATAGTATATGTATTGACAGAAATTCCCATGGTCTTGTGGGTAGTTAGCAGCTACAAACCATTGAGATTTGTAGAGAAATTTAAGCTTTTTAGTAGTTGCAGCTCTATAGTTAGCTGATATCATCTTGGCTTTTTATGGTGGTAATTCTTTTAACTGCTTGTCATGAATATGAGCCAGATGTGTGCCCAGGTGGCCAAGAACACCAATAGCATCCTGGCTTATATCAGTATATAGTGTGGCCAGCAGGATTAGAGGAGTGATCATGCCCCTGTACGTGGAACTGATGAGGCTACATCTCAAATACTGTGATCAGTTTTGGGCCCCTCACAACAAGAAAGACACTGACATGCTGAAGTGTGTCCAAAGACAGGCAACAAAGCTGGTGAAGAGTAAAGGTGATGCCCTCTATGTCGGGAAAGGGGTAGAATGTGAAAAGCTGTCATTGAAGAGTAGCTACGAGCAGGATGAAAGTTTGTGGGTCAGGATGAAAGACCAAGGAACCAAGGAAAACCTTGGGGTTGGTGTATACTACAGGCCACCTGATCAAGGATAGCTAACTGATGAAGCCTTCTTCCTCCAGCTACAGGAGGCTTCACGCTTACAAGCTTGCATCCTATTTAGGGGCTTCAGCCACCTGAGAGGATGCAATACTGAACCTGATTATCACTAATGAAAGTAAGCTCATCAGAGACATTAGGATCAGAGGCAGCCTGGGCTGCAGTGATCACACACTGGTGGAGTTCTGGGTCTGGAGGGATATGTGAGAATGACAAGTATAATCAAGACGCTAAGTTTCAAGAAAGCCAACTCCCACCTCTTCAAGGAGTTACTCAATAGGACCCTCTGGGATGATGGAGCTGGCAAATATTTGAGAATACTTTCCATGAGGCAGAAGACAGCCCAGTCCCCAGATACAGAAAATCTGTCAAGGAAGAGAAGAGAGCAGCATGGCCAAGTCAAGACCTGCTGGTCAAACTCAAGAACAAGAGGGAACTGCACAGGCACAACAGAGAACCTGGGAAGTGTATAGGAACACTGCCTGGTTGTGTAGGGATGTGGTCAGGAAGGCCAAGATGCAGCTGGAGCTGAACTTGGTGAGGGGAGTGAAGACCAACAAAAAGAGCTTCTACAGGTATGTCAGTCAGAAGAGGAACATTAAAGAAAGTCCCCTCACTGATGGTTGAAAAAGGTAACCTTGTATCAACAGATGAGGAGAAAGCTGAGGTACTTAACAACATTTTTTGCCTCTGTCTTTACTGACAACTGCTCTCCTCACCCTTCGTGGGCCATGGGTGATAGTGATCCCCTCCCACTGTAGAGGAGGATCGCGTTTGTGACCACCTGAGGAATCAGAACATGTATAAGTCTATGGGACCTGATGAGATGCATCCCAGAGTCCTGAGGGAATTGTCAGATTCTCTTGGCAGACTTGCCAAGCCTCTCTCCATGATATCTGAAAAATCACGGTAATCAGAAGTCCTTGCTGACTGGAAGAAGGGTAAAGTTGTGCCATGTTAAAGCACAGGGAGGTTGGGGCAAATCCTGTGTGACCAACTTAGTGGCTTTCAATGATGGGGTAACCCCAACATTGGAAATGGGAAAACCAATGGATATGATCTATCTGGACTTCTGTAAAGCTTTTGGCATGGTCCCCCACAACATCTTTCTCTCTAAACTGGAGAGATGGATTTGATAGATGGACCATTTGGTGGATAAGAAATTGGCTGGATGATCATATTCAAAGAGTAGTGGTCAATAGCTCAAAGTCACGGATCTCCACCTGGTGTCTCTCAGGTGTCTGTACTGGGACTGTTTAATATCTGCATCAATGATATTGACAGGGAGACTGAGTGCACCTTCAGTAAGTTTGCAGATGACACCAAGCTGAGTGGTGCAGCTGCCACACCAGAAGGATGGAATGTCATCCAGAGGGACCTGGACAGGCTGAAGAAGTGGGTGTGACAACACCTCATGAGGTTCAACAATGCCATGTGCAAGGTCCTACACCTCGATTGGGGCAATTCCTATTTTCAGTACAGTGTGTGGGATGACGTAATTGACAGCTGCCCTGTAGAGAAGGGCTTGCGGGTGCTGGTTGATGAGAAGCTCGATGTGAGCTGGCAATGTGTGCTCACAACCCAAAAGGTCAACCATCTCCTGGGCTGCATCAAAAGAAGTGTGGCCAGCAGGTTGAGGGAGATGATTCTGCCTCTCTTCCTCTCTTGTGAGACCTTATCTGGAGATTTCTGTCCAGTTCTGGAATCTTCAGTGTAAGAAGGATATGGAACTTTTGGAATGGGTCCAGAGGATGACTACAGAGATGATCAGAGGGCTGGAACACTTCCCATATGAGGACAGACTGAGAGAGTTTGGTTTGTTGAGTCTGGAGAAGAGAAGGCTCTGAGGAGGTCTTGTAGTGACTTTCCAATACCTGAAGAAGGCCTTCAAGAAAGCGGGGGAGGGACTGTTTACAAAGGCCTGTAGTGATAGGACTGGGGCAGTGGGTATAGACTGGAGAAGGGCAGATTTAGACTAGACTTAAGGAAGAGTTTCTTCACTATGAGAGTGGTGAGGCACTGGCACGCGTTGCGTAGGGATGTTGTGGCTGTCCTATCGTTGGGGGTGTTCAAGGCCAAGTTGGATGGGGTCTTGGGCAGCCTGACCTAGTGGGAGGTGTCTCTGCCCATGGCAGGGGGTTGGAACTATATGATCTTTAAGGTCCCTTCCAACCTAAACTATTCTGTTTCCTTTCTATGATTCTATGAAATCCCTTATTAAAATTTCCTTATTGATTATTCAAGCAGTCTATATTCATATGCTTATAGAAGATTAGGTCTGAAACTGTCATGATTGATCTATACCAGATGCATAAGATTTTGAGGATGAATGACAGGAAGATATAGAATCATAGAATCACTAGGTTGTAAGAGACCCACCGGATCATCGAGTACAACTATTCCTATCAAACACTAAACCATGTCCCTCAGGACCTTGTCTACCCATGTCTTAAACACCTCCAGGGAAAGTGAATCAACCACCTCCCTGGGCAGCCTGTGCCAGTGCCCAATGACCCTTTCTGTGTCATTCTGTATCATTCTAATGTCCAGCCTAAATCTCCCCTGGCAGAGCTTGAGGCCATTCCTTCTTGTCCTGTCCCCTGTCACTTGGGAGAAGAGGCCAGCTCCCTCCTCTCTATAACCTCCTTTCAGTTAGTTCTAGAAGCAATGAGGTCTCCTCTCAGCCTCCTCTTCTCCAGGATAAACAACCCCAGCTTGCTCAGACGCTCCTCATAAGGCCTGTTCTCCAGCCCCTTCACCAGCTTTGTTGCTCTTCTCTGGACTCGCTCCAGAGCCTCAACATCCTTCTTGTGGTGAGGGGCCCAGAACTGAGCACAGTATCTAAGGAAGCAAAGGTTGCAGAGTGCAGGCTCTGCTCTATGCCAAGCACCACAGGCCACAACCATGCGCTGCTGACAAACTAGCAATATAGACATTTTAAGAATATCACAAGCTTAAAAATGCAGGTTTGTCCATATTTTTTGCACAAGAAACTTTGTAGATTGAAGCAGAAGCATGAAATTTGGTATTGATGTATTTTTCATGTACAGGAATGGGTTTTGTTTTCCCAGTGATGATTTCATGATATCTTCTAAGTTTT
Source organism: Coccyzus lansbergi (assembly GCA_033558105.1). Lineage (NCBI taxonomy): Eukaryota > Metazoa > Chordata > Aves > Cuculiformes > Coccyzidae > Coccyzus > Coccyzus lansbergi. Next base: position 965,110 of record JAUMJK010000118.1, read on the forward strand.
CACATGTTGTAAGAACAAATGCTGATGTTTTATTTTTGTATTTACTCTAATTAATTAAATTCTTATTCTACTTAACCAAAATTAATAGTCCTACTGTTTTACACTATGTAAGCTCTAATCTATTTACTGTTCAAGTTTTAACTTTGAGGACCTAGTCTGAATTAAATCTCTCTATGGATTTCAAGTCAAGTATATTTTCCTGTTCACTCCTTGAGCCCCAGTTTCAATGGGAAATAAACTGTAGTGAATGACTTCAAAATAGTCTTGCTATTTTGTGTGGGGTAGCACCTTGCGTACGAAATATCACTTACTGATATGAAGCACAGAGGTGAGGGTGTGATGATATGGGGAAATGTGCCCGTTAGCTTTTGTGAGCTCTTCTTGGACAGAGATTTTGGAGAGATGTAGAAATTTTTTGTTTGGCAGACTTAAGTCAACTGCGATTGGAGAGACTGTGGTTTTGGAAAGAAGACTAAGTCCTACTCATGTGTCAGCATTTTAGATTTAGGAAGAAACTTATGAATCTACTCTTTCTTTGGGTTTTTTGTTTGCTATATTTGTCTTTTAAAGAAAAATGAAGATGCAGTATTGAAGTTTGTAGCATCACAGGTTATAGTAAAAAAATGTGTTGCATTATCTACAGTAAAATTGTAAATGAGGCTTCCAGTGTCTTAGTAAGGGTAAGCGTTCACATTATTTTAACCTGAGTCACAGGTGACTCTTGTTTTGTTTTGTTTTTTTAAAGAAGGCTAGACCACCAGATGGCAATCTAACATAAACTTTTGCATTGGTGAAAGAGAATGAGTTTTGAACATCTGTTCTGAGATACTGCCCTTTTCTTATTTGGAATTAAGTTGCATTGAATTTGCTTGGAAAATCACTGAATTAGACCTTAAAAAACCAGTACTGATACTATGCTATGGCTTCTGTAACGCTATAGTACACTTTAATCTTTCTGCATTTGAAAAGAATTGCATTAAAGATTGCCTCATTTTTTTTAAAAAAATACAACTGCATGCTATACAATTAAGTGTTGACAGAGGGTATGCATAAAGCCCCAGCAAAAGTAATTTTTAAAAGGACAGAAAAAAACAAAGATGAAATTTAGAAATACGTGGAAATTAATAAAATCTTTCTCTCTTTAAATTAAACTAGTGATCTTCTGATGAAGATTTTTCCTCAACTTGACTAATACCCTGCATTTTCTACTGTAAGTTGTAATGTTTCACCTCTAGAAAAAAAATAAAAACCAAACCGAACAAAACTAAAACTTAAATGCAAATTCACAGTAGTTTTCTCCTCTGTTAATAGAATGTTAACTTGTAATAAGTACCTAGCGTTTATGAACTGTGCAAGTAGCTGACTGCCTTAATGCAATAACTGAAAATAACCAGCATAATGAATTTGATTGTTTCTGTGAAGTTTTTGTGTAGGCAACAATGTTTTACTTAAAAAATGTATTTATACATTTATAATATATATATAATACATTCATACAATGTATTTATGCTTTTTTTTTTTTTTACCTGAGTAGAGCATAAAGAATGCAGAGACATGCTGGTCTTCTAAGCAGCGTCTAAATTTTTTAGCACTTAGGCCTGCGATTATCAGTGGAGGGTGGTGTTTTGACTCTTCACCCAAGAATACTTGAGTAACTGATATTACTAATGCTTTATGAAAATACTAGCCTGTATGCCCTTATAATTGTGGATTTTCTAAATACCTTCTTCTAGATATTTGATCTGTCTTTGACTGGAGGTGTGAATCAGTGTTCAGAAAAGTAAAATACGTGTAGCAAAAAATGGGTTAGATTAATATATTTCTTTGTTACAGCAAGATGATTGTTCAGTTCTTTTTATAAAATTCTGAATTACTGTTTGGTGGTGGCAGCAGTGAAGCCTAGTGAAAGCTAACCTAGAATCCAGAACTCATGGGAAGAGTCAGTCAACCTGAATCCCTTAGGAGAAAGGAGCTTATGCTAGAGAACAAGCAGACAGAATGTTTTTGCTGAAAGTGGAAAGGATGTTTTCCTTAAATTGTTATGTTTCATATGAATCTTGTAGACAGGTTGTTTTTATGGCTTAAAAATACCATAGTGCCTGTCCAGGATGTATTCAGAACAAAAGTGTGAAATTACAGTTTTACAGTTGATTAACATGAATATGATATAAAATGCACAATGATCCCAATTCAGATCATTACACCCGTGTGGTTTTCTTAGGGGAATGCTGCACTGTATAGTCATCTCCAGTAAAGGAGAGTCATCTCACTTCTGACACCTGGAAGTGTCGATCTGCTGGAGGGCAGGGAGGCTCTGCAAAGGGATCTGAACAGGCTGGACCACTGGGCTGAGACCAATGGCATGAGCTTTAGCAAGGCCAAATGCCAGGTCCAGCACTTGGGGCACAACAATCCTATGCAGTGCTACAGATTAGGAGAGGTCTGTCTAGAAAGCTACCTGGAGGAGAAGGACCTGGGGATGTTGGTTGACAGCCGACTGAACATGAGCCAGCAGTGTACCCAGGTGGCCAAGAAGGCCAATGGCATCTTGGCTTGTATCAGAAACGGTGTGACCAGCAGGTCCAGGGAGGTTATTCTCCCTCTGTACTCAGCACTGGTGAGATTGCTCCTTGAATCCTGTGTTCAGTTGTGGGCCCCTCACCACAAGAAGGATGTTGAGGCTCTGGAGCGAGTCCAGAGAAGAGCAACAAAGCTGGTGAAGGGGCTGGAGAACAGGCCTTATGAGGAGTGACTGAGAGAGCTGGGGTTGTTTATCCTGGAGAAGAGGAGGCTGAGAGGAGACCTCATTGCTCTCTGTAACTACCTGAAAGGAGGTTATAGAGAGGAGGGAGCTGGCCTCTTCTCCCAAGTGACAGGGGACAGGACAAGAAGGAATGGCCTCAAGCTCTGCCAGGGGAGATTTAGGCTGGGCATTAGAAAAAACTTTTTCATGGAAAGGGTCACTGGGCACTGGCAGAGACTGTCCAGGGAGGTGGTTGATTCACTTTCCCTGGAGGTGTTTAAGACATGGGTAGACAAGGTCCTGAGGGACATGGTTTAGTGTTTGATAGGAATGGTTGTACTCGATGATCCGGTGGGTCTCTTCCAACCTGGTTGTTTTGTGATTCTATGATTGTATATCTCTACACACTCTATACGCTATGTGGTTTTTTAAATTGTTTTACTGCAGTGACCTGAAGTAATCTTTTTGTCAATCGTATCTTTACTAAATTAAAAAAGTAAAAAATATTTTGCTTACTGGGGCAGAATTTTTTTTTCACAAAACAGTGCACTTAGATTTGTTTATTTAGTTTTTTTTTATTCCCCTTTCCTTTGATTTCAGATGGATTCTTCTCATCTTTGTGTTTTTAGAACTTACTGTCTGGAAGCCTTACTGCAATAACTGAAATAAAATTTGACCAGCAGAAGTACTATATGACATTGATTTCTGTTTGTGAAGGAAACAGAATACTTGTAGCATTTGTGAATGCTACGACTTGCACTTGTATTCTCAGGTTTTTGGGTATTTCATTTTTTATAATCTTTCAAAGTAAAGCAAGGTTGAAAGGTTGCTTCATATAAGATGCTACAGAAAAACTATCGTTATATGCACAGATTTTGCCAAGCAGTGCATCTATGAAGGTCATTCTAAACACAAATGTATGGATAAATGTGGATCATCAATAGGCCTCTCTCTCTACATGATCTATTTTTTAGTAAACTGGAGTGACGTGCTTTGACTTCAGGCAAGTTTCCCCCACTCCTCTGACATTGTTTTATGTAATAATTACACATTGTGAGGAAAGTCTGTTGAGTTTTGCTCTTCATATTGGTGAGTAAAAATAGAAAACATTCATTAAACGATGACCGGAGAAAAACAAACAAACAAACAAAAACACTGCAAAAAACAAACACAAAACTGGATATTCCAAACACTAACCAAATCAATTTTCTGGCATGTCAGAGAAGTATTTTTCTGCCACATTACCTTTGTCTTGCACAAAGCTGTCGTCTTCTAGCTCGCAGCAGCTAACAAAACGTACAGGATCAGGGAAGAGGCGTGGATAGACTTACAGGGCCAGCCTTTATGGTTATGTCAGCTAGAAGATTCAGAGTTGCTTTTGGCCTGAAATTGCCTGTTGCTGAGTAATGTGATTGTCATTATGCTTGTTGTTATGCTTTGGACAGACTTTCTCAGGGTAGTAAGCGAGAGTGAAAAAAAATTTTTTTGCAAAGTCTTTTACCCTTCTATTAGAGAAATGGTTGAACATCTCATAATTTAGTTTGCATCTACTTTTAATTTAATTAATGAAATGCTGAAGTACTATTTTTTGGGGAGTAGGGAGAAGGGCAGTGTATATCAGGTTCTATATCCGGGGAGCAGTTGTGTATAAACTTACTAGCTTGTGGATGTAGAGAATCTAGTTTCAGTTTTCAGTGCTATACTTGTCCTTCTGACTCCAAGAAACTTGTTTTTCTATAACCCTTATACCCATGTTTCTCATTGTTAAACAAAAACACGCTTTTACTGAGGAAAATAACTGTATATGTATGGTATTCTGTGCGAGTGTGTTGGTGTAAATGTAAACAGCACAGTAACGCTTCTCAGAGGTGGACCATAAGGGTAGACTGTTGTAACCTTACCACAAAATGCAAGATCATAGAGTGAAGCAGCTGGCTAGAGCCTTCTTGGTACTCAGTTTTTCTGTTTCCTTGTGTCCTTTCTGTTTCTCTCCCTTAAGTAAATTTTGGTTTATAGTCAATTTTTTTTACAAATAAAAACCTTACAGTCCTGCAGATATGTGTATAAATGCCATTTAAACAATAGCACAAGTAACTACACATAGTAGGTTGAGATCATTAAGTCATCTTGGAAATCAGATTTGCAGCTGCTTATGCAGAGAAGCCAGAAACGGAAGTTATTGTAAGCAAGCTGAAAATATCTGCTGTCAAAATCACCTTGTTCTGTGATAGTCTGATTTGCATTATTATGCCTCATAAATCAGTAGGTTGAGTGTTTCTTGAAATTGATACATTTCAGCGTAAAATTGGGTGCCTTGATTTGTGAAAATGGAAGTGCAAGCTCTGCTTTCTTTAACACTTCCCTGTTACTGCTGTTTTGACCAGACGTTATCTGGGATGGAAAAAAAAAAAATCAACACCTAGTGATGCATATAATGCTTCCTGCAATACCTTACCAGTAGGGGTTTTTTTCCCTCTAGGGGAGAGAGAAAAGGAAAAGAATTGCTTGCTATGAGCTGTTAAAGCAGCGCAGTTGGCTCTGGCAGTGAGGGGGTTGACTGACAGTCTGCAGTGCAGTGGAGTTAGCTGAGCTCCCTATATGGCTGTGGATTAGCTATATGCTAATACTGATAGGAGAAGAAGAGCTGTAGCGAGCACAGTGAGCTGAAGGTGGAGACGATCGGAGTCTCAGCAGAGCTGACTCCTCAAGAGCCATGGCTGAAGGGGGTGAAGGAGGGGAAGATGAAATACAGTTCCTACGAACTGTAAGTATCTGGTTTTTCTAGGTCATATAGTCATGATTTTGTGTCTGATGTCTATTCCTTTTCTGTTGTATTAAAAGCTAAAGTGTTATGTTTGTGCTGGGCTTTGCTGAATAGAAGAATTGATTTAGTCAGTGAAAAAAACCAACAAAGCAGAATATGAGCTTTAATAGCACCAGGCAGTCTCAGTGTGTTCTTCCTTTAATCTGTTCAATAGTCAGTTTGGTATAAGGAGACCTATTTCCATTGTAATCCCCTGTGTTTGAAGCGTCCTCGTCAACTTTGAACTTGGTTTTCTAAATGTAGCATGCCAAATATCTGACCTCTGAAACTTCTGTCTAGGTTAGATTTCACTGACATTAACAGAAGCTTTGCAAATAGGAGAGCCTTAAAATGATGAATAAACCAAGCAAGCCCTTGATGACCTCTTCTGATAAACATGCACACAGAATCACACTTGTGTGTAGGGAATACCAATGGATGTTGAAGTTGGGGCTCTGCAAATGTTTGGGGTCTTTCCTCTGCTTAAAATAAGCTTATTTTAAAAGGAGATAAGGATTTCTTTGGGAAGGGGTGTTAATTAGTGAAATTGCCTTCACTTGGTGTAATTTTCTATGAAGAGCCCTCACACCATTCTTGCCTAAAGCTTTACACAAATCTAGTATGATAACCAATTTGGACTTTAAAGCAAGTAGTGTTCGTGAATTAATTTTAGGGAAGAGGATAAGATCCTTTTCATGTGTCCTCTTGTGTCTCTTATCATCTTTACCCTGCATGACTAAGAGTGTTTCATTGTGTAACTGGCATAAAAAAGCTGCTATTGATGTGTGCATTCCCAACTTTTTCCATACTATCTTTGTTTTGCATTTATCACAAATAATATTTCAGAAATAGTCTCTTCTAGACTTGATACAACTTTAAGAGGGTAAAGCTCTAAAATAAAACATGTTAAGTGACCAAAGTAGGAAATTACAAAGCTGATTTCTGGGAGGCTGGGAGTATTTATTTCTGCAATTAAAGGTTGGAGAGTGGTGATTACTGCTGCTGCTTATGTAAATTGTTTAGGTGTGATGAAATGTCATTAGCACTTTTAGGCCTGGGAGAATTTCATAGGGAGAGGGAAATGGATAATCAGAATGAAGTATCCTTTCCAGCATCCCTTCCTACCACTCCACTTTTCAGAGGTATTCATGTTACATAGTTTAGTAGATTACTCAGCCTTTTGGAGAAGGTGCTTCTATGGGACACTGGAGCTTTAAATGAATGTCCTTCATCCTTTCACTTTCTAAGATGTTGCCTTGACTGAACAGTCTTCCTCAGTGATGGTGAGAAGCTGTGACAATTCATAGATGGCTTGCGTGTGCTACATGAGATAGCAATTTCTACTGCTATGACCCATTCTCATGCTAACAGAACTCAATTGCACTTCTTTTCAATGGGTAAAATAAAGTTCTATTTAGAGATGAGGCCAAAAATGGAAACAACAGAAGTGAGACTATGCAGAAGTGTTCCTTCTACTTGGTGTTAAGAAATCTTCTGCATGAAATAAAATTGACTAGATTTCAGTCTTGGAAGTCCCAGCTTCTTACTGTGAACACTCATATCAGGTGACTACTCTCTCCTCTACATTTTAACTTCCTTCACCTTCATGGGGATGGAATCAGTTATTGTTTTGCAATAGACCAAAAAGGAATACTGAGTGATCTAAGTCTTCAGTACATATTACAGCTTTCATTGTTTCCCAAACACAGTTTGTACACACAAATGTGAAGTACAGCAGTCCTTCAGAACTCTTCCAGTAAAATTCTTGATCAGTCAGGATCTTCTCCAGATCAACATGCTTTCTGGGAATTTAGATTGCTAGTGTTTCCAAGGATTGTGTAGCTGAATCTTCCTTTGAAATTATTGATCTATGTATTCTTATTCTTGAGTCTGTAAGCAGAATTGCTGTAGGATGTTTTAGTCCTCTCAGAAATAATTCTTTCTTGGTGAGGTATGAAATAAGATTGGAACTCTTTTGATCCAAATATACGCTACAGTATTTTTTGAAAGAGAAAGAATTCACTCTTAAACTTTTAACAAAATTATTTTTTACTTCCTTAATGGGAAACTTTCCCTTTGTCCCACATTTTTGTTGGTTATGATTATTTTTTCTTCAGTATCTAAGTTATTGCATAGTTTTGTGCACTATTTTTTAGGCTCTCTGTTCATTTAGAAGGACTAGAAGCTCGGTAGTGCATAAAAATGATACCATATTTGTTTCTAGGGAGCAGCAGATTTGTGGGCATATTTATGAACTTTGATGGGAAGCTTTTCAGTGTCACTATTGTTCCAAGACATTTCTCATACTTGAGTAATTTGGCAGCAATGGGAATGACAAAGACCTTAAGAACAAATTCCAGAGAGGAGAGGGAATGTTCATTGTCGTCATTGTTGTAGTAGTAGTATTTCCTCAATACTTGTTTCAACTAAATCCCAGATCTTATGTGAAGTCTTTATGTGGAATCATAACGATTCACATCAGAAATACCTATATAATCACTTGCTAACAGAGAGAATGATTGGAGTAGGGGGCAGTGAAGGGAGTCACACTCGTGCCCAGTGGATAGGAGCATTTTTAGTGTCCAAATTATGGTGGTAAAATTAGTCAATGGATATATTGATATGATTTTTTTCCTGATATTCATTGTATCAATGAAAAAGTGTTTTCACTTATTTTAATAATTTTATTTACTTATGCATTTTCTTATGACTTGTAACACATGAATCAGGAAAGTTTTGCCTTATTTTTCATGGATCTAAACAGTGTATGTGTTGGTGTGTATGGGTATTAGAATGTGCGTGCCATTGTCCACACATCTGTGTATGTGTGGCTCCCCAAGTGGTTACAAATTCTTCTCTGTCAGAGGTTTTAACAATCAATTCTCCTTTGACTTTTGCTCCTTTAACAGCTTGTCTCAGTGACCTAATTGTGAGTGTTCTGATAAACCTCTCCAATCTTGGTCTAAAAACTCATATCTGAGCGGGTAATTATTTTCTATAATACTCTGTGTGTAGTTATATGTTACACTTAAATAGCAAAGCGCTACTCTTGCAAAGACCTAGAATAAAATACTTGGATTTAATGTTTTTCAAAATCTATTCCATGTGTGTAGATTTACTCAATGGGTTTACAGATCTTTTTTCAGGTATGTTTTTGATAATTTTTATATTAAATTGCTGCTGAGAATCAAGACAATAGTGTGGCTTATACGTGTTAAAATGTGGATGCACTTTCCTATCTATATTGCTTGAAAATGAGCTCTTCCACCATTCAGAAGTAACAGATGAGATGGGATGTTATCTCAGTTTTACAGTATGAACTGCCATGTATGGTATGATTGACATTTCTTTTTTTTCAATAATTTTTATTGTTGCCAAATGTAAGGAGTAATTATATCATGTCTTTTTTATTATATTACAAGTTGTATTAAAGCACTTCAGTATATCCAGGATTAATGTGGCATAAAACCGGTTGTTCTTCAGATGCTTTTAATACATATTTTATCAAATTCACATCCCTAGTGGTGTATCTCTAGTGACATAACAAAGAAGTAGAAACATTAAAATAATTTGTCCTTAGCAGTTCAACTTAATATCTCATAGTTATCCTATTAACTGCATGATGATGTTTTGTAGCAGCGACCTCTGTGGCTTGATCGAGTAAAGTGCAAATATCTGCTATATAATGCACAATAGATGAAACAAATATATCAGTTGAATGTCCAAATGTCAGATAATAATTCAAAATACTTCTGGGGGAAGTTTTTAGCAGAGGTTAATTAAAAACTGGGAAAAATTGGGAATTGTTCTCAGTGAGTTGTATATGTCATTATGTAAAAGTGATATAGTAATTTATATGTAGTAGAGGTCACAAAGGCTAAAGAATGCCTTAAGAACAAATCAGTGAAGTTTTCCTGAAACCTGTTTTAAGGGAGCTAATGCAGGTTCTGCATGCTGCTTGAACAACTGAATGTGTTCTGTGGTATTATTTTCAAATTAATTATTTTTACTGCTGTCACTGAAATGCACTGCAATTCATGATAGAGCAGTTGTCCAGTAGTCAGTGGATTCCTTTCAGGAACAGGGTAGAAAGAAAGGAAACTCGAGTCGCTTCTGAGAACTGGTGTGTATTAGGAGCATAAGTGAATTTTAAAATTAAATATAATGTGTCTGTGTATCAGTTTAACTCTGTGTATTAAATATCCTCCTTCTGATCCTAATCCTACATTTTTTTAACATTTGTAAAGTAGTCCATAGCTCTTAGTCTTCTAAGAAGAAGAAAAATTGTACAGCAAATGAAACAAATTAACTCCACCACATCTCTTCCACTCCATTTAAAAAAAAAGTCTTTGAAATAGGTTTCTTCATGCTATCTCTAGAATAGCTACTTGCAGTCATGCTTCTTGCCTTATTATCTTTCAGTTCCAACTATGGAAATCTAACTAAATTTTATTAATTTATCCCGAGTTAAGTTTCTTAGAACTTGTAGCAACATTCTTTGTAAATAATGCCGCTCTGTTTATTTTCACCCATTGAATTGCCACTTTTACTTCCTCAGTGTGTCCTCAAATTTGTGAATAGATTTGCCCATTTTGTCAGTATATGATAACCAGGCAGCTAATGTTCATTCTTTGCCTAGGACTATTTCCTTGCTGAAGATATGCATAAAAGTGAGATAGATGTGCAATATGAAAATGTTTCCAGTGCATCATATGCTGTAGTGTGTTATGAATGGTGGGGTTTTTTGGGGTTTGTTTGTTTTTTTGTTTTTAAGAAATAAAGATAAGATCCTGTGCAATTAATAGCAACCCCTTTTAAAGGAAGAATTTAAAGCAAATACTCTACCATTCAAATGCTTTACTCTACAGTCATGCCTTCTGTCTATACAGTGTGTCTGGATTCTAGCTCTGGACACAGTGGCTGTATCAGTTATTCAATTAATTTGTAACAATTTCTCTTTTGGGGTGAAATCATCTCATTGAAGTGAGTGTTTCAGGCTTCTGGTAAGGAATAGTTCTTTGGGAAAAATGAGCCATGATAGTCAAAAAGACAAGTATTTAAGTAGGTTGGTATTTTAATATAATGCAAGTTGTTTGTTGGTTTTTTAGTGGTTGGAATTTTATACCTGTGTTGAGGAAAAGAGAGGTAAGTGCTATAGCCACAACTGCATTATAATTTCATAGAACTTCACATAATTTATCTTGGCATACTTGAGTATTTCTCATTCTCTGAGTTAGAATCTCGAGATTTGTTTCTAGCTTTAGGTAGAAATACAGAATGAGGGGAGTGTGTATGCTGCCAAAAGCTTGCAAGTAAAATAAGAGGGAATATAAAGAAAAAAAAATATTCTAGAAAAAAAGGGTTTGCTAGGTGATAATGTATTGGAAGACTGAATCAGGAAAAGGAGGGGCAGAAAGAAGAAAAGGTATGGAGTTTTTGCAGATATAACAGGTGGACAGTAAGACTTGCATGATGAGTAGAGATAAAGGCTGATTTCTCTCTATCAAATTGAAGGTGGTTGAGGGATGCACTTCTAAAGATCTTGTTGTTACAGGCTGATACTGGAGATGATATGTTGTTTGATGTGTTTCCCTTATACCTGTCTTACATTATTCTTTAACATGGATTTATAGAATAGACTGTAAACATAGTTTTTCATACAAGGATGCAAAGAGGTAATGTTCAGAGTACAGTGCAGTGTACAATATTACATGTTGTATTACATGTAATGATAGTACATGTATGTATGATGCATGCATATAACATGTCATATGTGTATATAACCTATATGTAAGTATATATCATATGGGATATATATAGTTATATGTAATGAGTTGCACTTTTGCCAGCTGCTTCATGTTGGTCCAGTCTTCAGCAGATAAATAAAGATAAATGTTGTACTACATAAACTAAGCATAACGCTTTACTATTGTTTCTTTCTTTCTAAATTTAAAAAAATGCTGTTTCAGAAAGAAATCAATATGTGCATTATAAATGCAAAGTATTTTTACAAAATAATTACAAGATTAAATAGAGTCATGATGGATTTACCTCCTGGGATAGAACTACTTCCTTGTCAATTTCTTTTCCTTTTTTACTGCTTTTTCAGTTTTAATTTTTGGGGGTATCCATGTCAAGGCTGAAATAACATCGAATTTGTTAAAACCAAGCAAAATTTTTAAGTCTCATCTTAGAATGTTAGAGAGTTAAAAGCATTTTTGTTAGGATTTGTGACCATGCAATAATCCTAAATTAATACTCCAAGCATATGTTTCTGTATTTGTCCATAGCCCCACTGGTGGCTGTTGCAGGGACTTGCCTTTTGCTCAAGGTCTGTGTTTTGGTGTCTGAAAGGGGGATGAATATCTTCATTAATAAATGTTGAGTTTGCTAGTGATGTTCCCATGTTTTTATAGAATACAGCAATTGTGTTGTCTGATCTCTGCCTTTTTTTCTAATCCCTTCCCATACTAACTGGGTATGATTCATATTGAAATCCAGCTGTGAATAGCACTTCTTTCTCTGTTCCCATGGCAGTGCTGTGACCACACAACCAAATGCTGCCAGGTGCATCAGATACAGATTCCAAAAATTAAAACAAATTTGTGAACAAGGAAGAGAAGAAAAATTAATTTGGCACACGTTTATTTAGAATAGACTGAATTCAATCACAGGACACTAGTTTAAAGTCATGTATTTCTTGAGTTCATTCATGAAACGTGTATTTCCCCAAACAGTGTATAATAACAGTGCAGATATGTAATAGGCACAGATCTCTCTAGAGAGTAAAATTGTCATCTCGGTTTATAGAAAGCAAATGTTAACACACATACTCATTTCTGATTCAGAAAAAAAAGATGAGTCATTAATGTGTGCTTCAATGAATATTTTGCTTTATTTACTCAATGCAGAAATTTTAAATTTAACATTCAGTCTTTAAGGTCATTAAAAAGTCACCATTCCTTTTGTCTATGAGTTGGTAGGTGTAGTGGTTTTGGTGCTGGAAGATTTAAAACTGTGTAGCACGTGTTACTTAAAAAGAATATATGTTGTTCTAATTGCAGATGTTTTTGTCCTCAATACTTCATTAATTTGGGTAACTTCTGGAAACATGTTTTCTGAAAATTAAAGTAATATTCTGAAGCACAGTTAGCAAAAACATGACATACAGTGTATGTAAAGCTGTTCAACACTGGGATTACATTGGGATTATAAAAATGTACAGGAAAATAAATTTATCTTTCCTACGTCTGCTTGTGGTAGTGTCTCACCTACAATATGGTGCATGCATATATGTATTTGTCAGCCACTCTGCAACTACTGTCACTCAGCTCTGTGTTAACAGATATGGTTCAGCTCTAAATAGGATCTGACAGTCTCTTAATCAATTAACCTCTTTTTTCCAGTTCTGTCTTCTAGTTTGGGTTGGAAGGGACCTTAAAAATCATATAGTTCCAACCTGCTGCTATGGGCAGGAACACATCCCAGTAGATCAGGCTGCCCAAGGGCCCGTCCAACCTGGCCTTGAACACCTCCAGTTAACCTTCTGGGCTGTGAGCTCACATTGCTGGATCACATCAAGTGTCTCATTGACCACCACCCACAAGTCCTTCTCTGCAGGGCTGCTCTCAATTGTATTATCCCCCACACTATACTGAAATTGAGGATTGCCCTGACCCAGGTGTAGGACCTTGGACTTGGCCTTGTTGAACCCACTTCTCTAGTCTGTCCAGGTCCCTCTGGATGACATCCCATCCTTCTGGTGTGGCAACTGCATCACTCAGCTTGGTGTCATCTGCAAATTTGCTGAGGGTACCCTCAATGCCTTCATCCAGGTCATTGATAAAGACATTGAACAGGGCTGGACCCAGCACTGAGCCCTGGGGAACACCAATTGTGACCAGCCTCCAACTGGTGTTAACTCCATTTACCACAACTCTCTGGGCCTGGCCATCCAACCAGTTTTCTACCCAGGAGAATGTGCACCTGTCCAGGCCAGTGGCAACCAGTTTCCGTGGCAGAATGCTGTGAGAAACCGTGTCAAAAGCTTTACTGTAGTCCAAGAAGACTACATCCACAGCCTTTCCCTTGTCCAGTAAGCAGGTCACCTTGTCATAGAAGGCGATCAAGTTAGTTTGGCAAGACCTGCCTTTTATGAACCCATGTTGACTGGGCTTGATCACCTGGTTCTCTTGCATGTGCTTTATGATAGCACTCAAGTTCACCTGTTCCTTGACTTTCCCCAGCACTGAGGTCAGACTCACAGGACTGTGGCTCCCTGAATCCTCCCTCTGACCCTTCTTGTAGATGGGCGCAACATCAGCCAGCCTCCAGTCCAGTGGAACTTCTCCAGTCTTCCAGGACTGCTGGAAGATGATGGAAAGGGATTTGGTCAGCACATCTGCCAGCTCCCTCAATATTCTCAGGTGGATCCCATCACATCCTATAGACTTGTGTGTGTCTATTTGGCCAAGGAAGTCTCTAACCACTTTCTCTTGGATCATGGGAGCTTTGTTCTGCTTCTCTAGCTCCTAGGTATGTACACACAGGGTACAACTTTCCTTACTATTAAAGACTGAAGCAAAGATAGACTTATTGATGTTCAGGTTATTCAGATGGTTACAACCCGATCCTCCTCTAAAGTGGGAGGGGGTTTACCCCACAGTCACCATCTTGTTTTTAAGCTGTTAAGTACCTCAGTCTTCTCATCTGTTGATATGAGGTCACGATTTTTAATCATCAGTGGGCGTACTTTCTCTTTAACCTTCCTCTTCTGATTGACATACCTCTAGAAGCTTTTCTTTTTGGTCTTCACTTCCCTTGCCAAGTTCAGCTGCATCTTGACCTTCCTGACCTCATCCCTACACAACCAGGCAGTGTCCTCATACATGTCCCAGATTCCCTGTCCCTGCTTGCAGTGCCTGTGCAGTTCCCTCTTGTTCTTGAGTTTGACCAGCAGGTCTTGACTCGGCCATCCTGGTCTCTTCCCTTCCCTGCCTGATTTCATACATCTGGTGACTGAGTGCTCTTGTGCCTCATGGAAGGTATTCTTAAATATCTGCCAGCTCTCTTCTGCTCCCTTATCCCAGAGGACCATGTCCCAGGGGGTTCTACTGAGTAACTCCTTGAAGAGGTAGGAGTTGGCTTTCCTGAAATGTAGGGTCCTGATTATTATATTCACTCTCCCTGTGTCCCTCCAGACCTAGAACTCCACCAGTGTGTGATCACTGCAGCCCAGGCTGCCTCCAATCCTAATATCACAAATGAGTTCACTTGCATTAGTGACCATCAGGATCAGTATTGCATCCCCTTAGGTGTGGGAGGGGTCTCTATTAGCTCATTAAGAAATTATAGAAGCAATGGCAGATACAACAGCAACATAAGGTGAAAGATTCAGTAGTAACATCAGGTTTTGTCCTTCTACTGAGCTTTTATCCAAATAAGCAAGTACTAGTTCCTTAGTAAGACGAGTAGTCAGCACACGCCTGAGCTGTTTTTAGTCCACGACAAACATGTCTGTCAATCTTGAGCATTCCAGATACTTTAGCACTTAGCCAGCTTCTCCAATACCTTGTAGCAGAAAACCAGCTTCCCTTGAACCAAATGAAACACCTTGAAATCTCTCCATTAACGATATAATACAAAAGAACTGCGACATCAATAAAATTCTTTGCAAATTACTTGTGCAAACAATAGAATCTTAATGCAGAAGCTTGAAACAGCTGTTTAGTGGCAGATGCAGAACTAATTTGAAATACTGAAGATTTAACATGCTTTCAAATTGCATCAACAGTAGCATGTACAAACAGGAGTACAAGGATCACCAGACTTAGAATATATACTAAAATATGTCAGGTAATTCACTAAAATGCTTAAGCCCAAATGAATTCCATCTCCCAAGGCTCCCTCTCAACTTCATTGACTGCACTGTCTCCTCTTTGCTATATATGGAAATTACCCAGATGACCTATGCATATAAAAAATGCTCTATATCGGTAGTTTGTAGAATTTAGAGGTTGTTTCATAATGTATAGGGATGTTGATACATTCAGTGCACAGTCAGATAACATTTTGATTAAAAACCAAAAAAACCCCACTCCAACCAAACTACCAGAATTATACTCCAAGCTACTAGCATAACCTTATTCTAAAATGTGTACCCATTTCTGTTGCACCTTCCAAAAGTTCAAAATCAATAGACTTTATAGCTCCCATCTAGCTAAAACTGGGAAAGATAGACTTTAGAATTTGGAAGACCTCAATCAGATTGTGCATGTCATCCCTGTGTCTGTTGTTACCAAGTAAACTTTTAATGAAGAACATTCATAGGACAAAAGATTCTTTGTTGGATACCTGTCGATCAGTATAGGAAGAAGTGCTAATATGGGCTAATTATATTTGATTACCTGATAATTCACTATTTGTGGGAAGTAAATTTGTATTAACAATGTGTGGCAAACTTTCATTTAAAACTTTACACTATTTCCTTTTTTTTTTAATGTGCTGCTTACATGCATTAGAATTAATAAGGACTGAGGTTTTTAAAATGCATGGAACAGTATTAACTTTCTAGTTTGCAGACCCTAAACCTCTTCTGTAAGAGCTGTGAGTTGTTGTAGACTAAATTTAAGACTACTTGCTTGCTTTCTTAGTAAGATTTTGCAGATCTCTTGGAAACAGTCCTTCCTGAATAATGTGGAATTCAGCCTTCATTGTCTTCATTTATTTTAGTTACTTTATTACTACGCATGCAAATAGTTCTAGATGACTGGTATAGGTGAAGTTACAAGGAGTCACTGATGGTGACTAGCACTGTTGATGGCTGAATAACCTCAGTGTTAAAACTGGGACATTAGATGAATTTTTCAATTTTTAATTTTTTTTAACAAAATTTAACATAATGTGACCTCAAAGATTTAAAAGACATTAAGAGTTTTTTCTATTCAGTATACTGAATCTTAGGTGACAATCTTAGGTTATGTTACACTGGCCTCATCTTTAATGGAACTCTGTCCCAAGAGTGGGTAAAATAGTTATGTGCTTGAGTATTGTGTAGTACATCAGTACTAATGCTTAAAAAAACCTTTAATTCTAATAGAAATGCATTCTGACTGGAATCATTAATCTCTGATGATTATTATAAAAGTTTCAATTAAGCCTCATTAAACGGAAATCTAACAGTTTTGGTGAACGTTCTGCTGTTATAGCTATTTAAAGAAATTCCATCAATCAATATAAATTTCTTTCATCAGTAATTTGGATTGCCTATTATATATGTTTGCCTTAGATGTGTGGTTTTATTCATGATTTATTTATTTTGTGTACTCTGATTTTGCTCAAGATATCCTCAAACTCTTAAAACTTGCTTCCAGAAATGGAAATAAGGTGAGATTTTAGATTTTGTACAGATCCAAAATCTTTCCACCTATACAAATAAGTGACATTGCATCTCATATTGTACCAGGTAATATGAATGTAGAGTATTTGGATTACATGATTATCTTAGAATTTGTACCTAATCAAATCCTTTAGATTTTTTCATGTGTTTTTCGTAATAAAGATGTTGATGTAATTTTGCAGTGTTTAAAAATTTCTTTTTAATATCTTCATTTTTACAAAGATGCAAAAATGATTGCCTTTTACATACATAATGGAGTCAACTATAATAGCACTAAGGAAAAAAGCTTCAATAATACAAGAAAAGAGAAATTCAGCAATTATTATTGGACACTTTTGCACTAATCAGCCTGAGTTTCAGAATTGTTTCAGCTGGAGAGTATGCTTCCAATCCTCTTAATGCACGAAAAAACTCTGCTGTATGGAGCGCTCATGCGATTGTGAAAATTAAAAGCAGCAACTAAACTAGCTAGACATAAACACATGGTAACCTCTAAATAAAGAACTTGGTCTGATACCTCAGTTATTGTAAGCATTGTTTAAACAGCTAGATTGTTCTTCCAGTATAGAATACATTCTAATCACTATGTTGTTATATAACAGTGAGTTTTCTCAAGGATGAAAAAAAGTAGGTTGGCACTTCTAGTTAAGCTTTCCAGTTATGTTAATATATAATATTGATAATATTACCACCAGCTTTGAAAGAAGCTGAATCAGGAAGTACAGTCTGTCTGTAATTGAACTGAAATTCAGGAAGCTTGATGGTGTGGAATATTCTAGATTCATTCTGAGCATTTAACTTTCATTCCATGACAGAAGTTTGTTTTTATTAGGAAGACTTTCCCAATTTTACTTGCCAGGGATCTTCACAAGTCAGCTTTTCTCAATGTTGATGTTAGGCTTAAATGACATCATTGACCAATTAAGGGCCTGTGTACATGGCTTAGCTTGCTAATTAGAGTTGTAATATGAACTTTCCTAGGCTTGCCAGTATAAAGACCATTTAGAATCATAAATCACAACATTCTAAGAGGTGAAATGCATTCATAACAACACAGAAAATGGGAGGCAAAGTCTTAAAGGGCAAAAAAAAAATATGGCCAAAAAAGAGCAGTGGTAATATTCTGTTCCAAGTAATCTGTCATATCAGTAGGATGTTTCTAGTGCTGTTTAGAAAATCAAACATGCAATTGCATAGCTCTATCATGTGTTCATATAATCTAACTTTATCTAAATAATTTTATTACTTTTTCACATCTATGTTTCTTTTTATTTAACAAAAAGCCCCAACAGTGGCAGTAATAGCAGAAGTCAATAATAACATGGGAATCAGTGGAAGATTATCCTGACCTCAAGCTACTTACAGGCAACATGAGTTAGCAGTATCCAGTCTCTTTACTTGAATGCATCCCTTAAATCTCCAGGATCCATTGCTGTAGGGAAGCACAGTATTAACCTGCTGTGTAATTTAGCGATCTCAGAACACTAGATTCAGACATCATCTTCTGTGTACTCTGTTTTCTCTTGTGATCATTTCTTAAGCTAGCTGTTTTCACAGTAAACTGGAGCTTGCAGCTATTATAATAGTAGTCACTGATTAATTCCTCTCAAGTGCAGCTTGCAGACGGCAGAGGCAAAGACAGAGTTGTTGGTTACTGAAAAGTAGGTGTGTTGTATAAACACAGCAAAAGTAGTGAGCATTTAGCAGTGCTGAGTTAGACCCCATCAGATCATGTCACTAACCAGGTGCTGTTTTCTTTGGTCATTGAGGTGGCATCTCAAGAGTAACTTCTGTCTCCTTTTATTCAAGCACAGCTGTATGTAGTCAGTATTCTTGACCCAACCCCCCTCCGCCCCCCCAATGTTTGGTTTCTTTAAACGATTGTGAGTTCTATACTTTTCCTAGTGATCAGATGCAATGTTAACAGTTTGTAGGATAACTGTGCTTTGCTCATGTAAGAATTTTGGGAGGAATATACAGCATGAAGAGGTACAATGTTTGCAGAAATGTTACCTTAGACAATGTTGGGCCATGTGCTGCTGTCCTAAAATTGAGGACTGAAGCAGTGACAACACCTGCTTATGCCTAAGTATTTCTTCTCATGTTACAATATTATGTGTGTATAACAATTACTGTTCATTCTGGTTACCTTCAGTCTAGTATGTGCATAGTTTGCATTACTCTTGAGATTAGTAGTTGTTTTTGGATCACTGGCTCCAGATCACAACTTCAGGTATTTGCAAGTTATTGTAACGCTTGTATGTAGAACTTAATAAAAGGTAAGTAAGTAAAATAATATCTAGTACCTCTGATTAGATAAAAATACATAGACTATCTTGGCAACAAAATGTAAAAGAAATAGTGGAGTGATTTGGATTTAAAAAATGGTAATACTCTTGTATTAGGATCTACCAGGTATTGCATAAACACAGGGTAACAGTATATTCTCTGATACAAAGAGTATGCCTTAATCTTTGGATGGACAGGATACAGATGAGCACACAGAGAAAATTAAACTTTGGCCACTGTGAAAAGGAATGAATCATAACACAGTTAGAATGTTGTCACATTGCGAAATGAAGTTAAATAAAGTACAGGTGAAAAAGTAGAAAAGAGGTAACAGAGATAGTGAGTTATACCTGGAGGGAAATTCCATCTGTAGGAGACAGTAGATGACCCTCCAACTAAAATGAAAAACCAAACCCAAATCTGAATATCTGGTAGATAGGCATTTGTGATTAGTACTATAAATGTATCAGAAAGGTGAATTTGCTTGATTGAAGGGATGGTAACTAAAGGAGGGATGAGTAGTAACAGACTTAATTATTTCATAGGATATGAATAAAAAAGGCAAAAAACTAAGGTGCAATTATCCTACTGAGATGCCTTTTTTTTTTGTATGACAAAAAGGATAGTAATACGATAATGATAATAATAAAAAAGGAAGTATGGAGGTAGACTTGACTAGGGAGACTTAAAAATCTTTCTGTTCTGGCACTGTGAGTTTACATTAATATAACGAATATTCACAAGGAGTGACTGGAAAGTGAGAGAGGCTGAGACATCAGTTCTTATGTATTTCTCCTTTAACTATACCTAGGGCTGTAAAAAACAGTAAGAACAACTGTCCTACTGTCTGTTCTTACTTGAGTTCATAAAATCTAAAAAAATTCTAAGAAATGGCAGGGGGTTTTATTCATTTTGACATGCATAGCTTGCTGAAATTCAAAGTCTAAAAGGAGTTCACCTGCTTTTGATAAAAAATCACAAATAAGTAGGTTTGGGGTTTTTTGGGGGTTTTTGGGGTTTTTTTGGGTTTTTTTTTGTTTGTTTGGTTGGTTGGTTTTTGGTTTTTTTTTTTTTTTTTTTTTTTCCCAAAAGCCTGTAGCATTGCATGGGGTTATTGTGGCCCAAGTGCAGGACACAATACTCGGCCTTGTTGAACTCCATAAAATTGACCTCAGCCCATAGATCCAGCCTGTGTAGATCTCTCTGCAGAACCTTACTTCCCAGCCTGGTGTCATCTGTGAACTTACTGAAGGTGCACATCATCCCATCAGTCAAATAATTAATAAAGAGATTTCACAGAGCTGGCTCCAATTCTGAGCCCTAGGGAACATCACTTGTAACTGGTCTCCAGCTAGCTTTAAGTCCATTCACTACAACTCTTTGCACCTGAACATCAAGCTAGCTTTTTATCCAGTGAAGAACCTTGAGCTGCAGTTTTTTCCATGAGAATGCTGTAGGAAATGGTGCAAAGTCTTTAATAAAGTCAAGAAAAATGCCTACAGCCTTTCTCCTTTCCCTCATCTGCTAAGTAGATCACTTTGCCAGAAGGTTAAGAATTCTATGGATGGAAATCTTTGATGTCTCTTAGGCTGTTTGATAGGAATCCATTTTAGGACAACCACTTGCATAATTCTGTTGAGAAATGTCTGAAATCATATTCTTAAATGGTATTGCCATTTTCCACCTTTATTAGGAAGTAATATGTTTTTATATAGAAAAAGAAAAAAGGAAAGAAATTCTGCAAACCTTCAGATTCTGAAATACTTTGAGGTGAGGTATGCTCTACTCTCTCGGTATGTCTTCAGTGTACCCTGTTCAGAGACTTGCCTTGTAATAACCTATTACAACAGGTAGAACTTTTAAAATGGTTGACATTTCTCCTTGATTTGGGAAAATATATTTGACCTTTGTTATTTCCCTAATTCCTTTTTAAAACAGTCTTAGTGCCTGGAACTGGAGGTGGAAGGGATTTTACTTAAGAGAAAAATGACAGCTGATTTGCTTCATAATTCTGATATGTAATTCTGGAGTCCTGTGTTTTCAGTGTAGCATCTTTCTGTTTGCATATTCCTTGTAATGGCATTAGGTAGGAGTAGAACAACTTCCGTGAAAGGCGAATTAACCTGGATGGAGCAGTCTGTTAACAGCTTATCTGTTACCACTGACCTGTGTGATGGTTCTAACAGTGTTTGTTTACCCAGTTTTATATTGTAAAAGACACAAGACTTTTGCAGATGCATACTCTCCAAAGTCTCCAAATCAAATTACAGTCTTAGCTGGATTTCTGTCACTGAGAGAACTATGCAGCAGCGCAGTAGCTTCCAGTTCCTCCTGTATATTACCCAAGCTGTGTGGGTTTTTGTAGAGACACTTTGTGTGACGTTGGCTGCGTTGCCTTCTTAGTGGAACACCACATTTTTCTTTTAAGGTCTTCTTTGGAAGTTTCCTTACTCGCTTCTATTACGTCAGGAGCCTCTTCTGCATCTCCACAAGACTTCTGCTGTGCTGCAGCATTCGCAGCATGCCCCAGGACCAGAGGTGGAGGGTCCATAGCCTGCCCCTCTAACTCTTGTGTGTGTTCATGCAGCTTGTCATAGACAAACCTGACAGTATCCTCCCCCCATTCTTTCACTTCTATGTTAAAGCCCTGAGCAAAGACCCTTCTTCCTGTTTGAGAAAGGTGGTTCCCATATGACACCTGTAAACCTGGTGCTGTGTAGGCAATCCCATTGTCAAAACCCCTAAATCTGTTATGGAGACACTAGCCATGGAACCATGTATCAATTGACTGGACCTATCTGTTCCTTCTAATGTCACTGCCCACAACTGGAAAGAGGGAGTAAAAAAAAATTAACCGGGTCGCACTTTCTCTCACAAGCTATCCCAAGGCCCTGAAGTTGCTTTTGATCACCCTTGGACTACGTACTGCAACTCTGCCACCTTCCATGTAGAAGAGCATTAACAAATAGTAGTATGGGAGCCTTACCAAACTGGGGAGTTTCCTATTGATATCCCTAACATGGGCTTCTGTGAGGCAACAGACTTCCCTATGAGTAGGGTCTGCAGAGAGTCTTCTACAACTATGACTTGCCTTTTCTTCTTCGTAGGGGATGTAGTAATATGAGGCGTGTGTCATTCTAGCCTTGGCTTCTCCTCTGGTGTGGATGGGTCAGCACCCACACTGTCTTCTGGTTGGTCCTCCACAGCCAGAGCCTCATATCTGTCATGGAGAGGCACCTGGGGAGGTGTGGCCAAGGAGGAGGTTCATTTGCTGCCCCATTTGTGGACTTGCTTCCACTTGTTGCTTCCTTTTAAGTTACTGCCTACATCCTGATGGGGGAAGACACTAACTCCCTTTAATCAGGGGCGTTTTATGGTGATTGTCTCTGTTCATGTTTTGGAGAACTTAGGGTGTGTTTCCACTAGTCTATTTCTTGCTCAGACTCTCTGATGCTCCTTAGCCTGTTTACTTCCTTTATAAAGTGTTAAAAGAAAATGTAAGCATGTCTCTGACTTACAGGGATATGAGTCTTTTTAATAAGCTTCTCCTTGCTATATGTGATGGTTATGTATTTTTGTTCATGTATAGCAGAGATCAAGGGTGGCACTAAGGTTAAATGACTTGTGTTCATGCCTGCCCATGGTGTAAAACTATCCAAGCTAGATTAGTGTCCATTATGGCAAAACATTTCATGAAAGACAATGTCTTACTCAACTGCTGAGAGGTAATTTTTATAGCTGTCATTCTTTCAGACATGGGATGCCATTTATATTATCAAATTCAACACTAGAAATGGAGATCCTAACAAAGAAGGTGTAATATTGAAGTCAGCATTCTTTCTTTTTTTTTTTTTAATTTTTTTTTTCCACATTCACAGTTAAACCATACCCCTCAGTTTACTTGGGACCATTGTTAGTAAGTTATTATATTAATATGGTGAAGTCTTGCATTGCAAAAGAAACTTATGTACAGTTCTTAGGCAAAGATTTCTAAATTAGAAAAGCTATAGATGAAATATTCAGTGAAAGCCTGTAAGAATCCCTACCCTAGGCTTTCACTTGCAGGTAGAATTTAAGTGACCTAATAAATCCTGGAAATGGTGCAGTGTCATTTATTTGGTTGCCTGTGAGCTTCCAACAAATGTTTCAAAATGCTGTAATTTTTTTTCTGTGGGAGTCTTAGCTCCATGGTAACCGTATCCAGTTTAACTCTTAAGGAATCTTGTCATTGCAGAGAAACCCTCTTATCTAATGATTAAATTTGTTCCAGTCTCTTTTTAACAGTTTACCTTCCCTTTCCACCTAAGCAAGGTTTTGTTAAGTGTGAATGCAATTAATACTCTTGTTTATGACACAATCACGTCAAAATAATTGTTCATGTTTTCCTCATGAAGAAGCAGAGAAAAACAGGATAAGGACAAAGGAATGTTAAGATGAGTCAGACTAGTCTTGCAATTTGCAGGAAGAGGACCATTGCCACGTTTGAAGTTCAGGATGTGGGAAACAAAGTATCATGAGTATGGGAATATTCTTGCATGAAATGCCGTTGAAGTAATTGTGACCTTTAGAAAAGAAAGAGTGCTGTAACAGAATTAATTGCCATTTATGTAGCAGGGCATTTAATTCTGCTTCATACCAGAAGATAAAATTTGAAGGTTTCTAAATTTCTAAAGAATCTTATGGAAGTAAAAGTCTCATGTTCAGAAAGAACTAGACACATTAGACAATATAGCTTTTCTAATAAAAAATGTACAAGGGTTTTGCAAGGAGCTCTGCACCCAAGTGCATGAGAAATAAATAACCTCTGTACATTTGAAGATTTAGGAGGAAGTTTGCAGAAGAATGTTTTAAGATAACTGCCTTTTTCATGCTCATATGGTAATTTCTGTAGTGTACGAGGAAAGGGAAGGTTTGTTGTGAATATTTGCTACTTCCCTCAAACCAACAAAGTTCACTACAAATCACGGTAACATGTCAGTAGCTAGATCAATAATCTGACTGTTTCTGAAATTATTTGATCCAAAACCCTAATGATGTATATTTTTGTGGATTGCAGTTATTTTCAGTCAGCTATCTGTGTATAACCAAGGACTGAGCCCTGCTATATACTATAGAGTGTTTCCTTTGACACCCCCCACCTGCCATGCAAATACCATTTTGACAATCTACAAGGGAATTAAATTCAATTGATATTAGTCCTTCTGCCCACATTTTAATTTTGCTATCACTGTATTATTGCTTAGGCATTATAATGAAGCCACTCTGAAAAACTGACAGCTTGCCTGAGACCTTCACGTCATTCTATGTTGAAATTGATCTTTATGCTACTATTCTGATACAAATCACAATAGATGGATTTTTTTAACTTTTTTTTTGTTGTTATTGTTGATGTTATTCAAAATTACTGTTTGTTCTACTCAGAAGATATGGCTATAAAAAATTAGCACATCTTAGAAACTATGCACATCTTATTACAGCTAAAATTGCTTTGTTATTTGGTAGTGGTAGTACATGTAGTACTCTGCAGAGAGCATTTTTAAAGAATGTCCCACTTCTGTGGACCTGAATATTAATAAAATAAAAAATTGTTGCTCTTAATCATTATATTTGTCCCATGTTTCCTAGAAAATACTGTCAGTGAGCATGGCTCCCCCTTCTAGCTGAAACTCTTAAACTAGGAAAACATAAGATTAAATGCCCTTTAGAATGATAGCACTAAACATTTTTTTAGTATTATGTAAATATTTCCCTGCCTCCTTTAGTCAACCTTATTGTTATTTCTACTGATAATACAAGCTAATCTGAATTTGAATTTTTAATTTCCTTTATATTTTGGTGTAGACTTTGGCTAAGCAGAACTCGTTGGTTAAAAATGAAAATAATCTGAAATAGCCTCTGTGCCATTGTAATTAGTTTTCATTCTTTTTTTTTTTTTAAACTGAGGGCATGATGAGTTCTTCATGTCTTTTAATGTGTGTGACAACACATTACTGCTACTGTTCAATGAGAGAAATTACATTTTGAAATATTTTCAGGCATACAGGGAGAAAATGAAGACCAACGGTTTTATTATCTTTTTTGGGGTACTAACAAGTTTGGGTGGTTTGTTGTTATTTTGTGATGTTTTCTCTGTCGGGATGGGTTTGAGGAGAATGGTGGAAATGCCCGCTCGGAAGGAGCCTCCGAGATTCGAGGATCTTGATGCAAAGATCAAGGGTTTGAGGAAAAAAAAAAAAAAAAAGGAGCAGCGAGCTAAGGGTGCAGGCGTTCGCATCCTTCTTCAGTAGTGAGTTTAGGGTTCATATTCAGGTAGTCAATAAATTAAGTTGCCTTTATAGAGGGTCGGAGCACCTCCTGTGCGAGGCCAGGCTGAGGGAGTTGGGGGTGTTCAGCCTGGAGAATAGAAGGCTCCAGGGAGACCTTAGAGCAGCTTCCAGTGCTGAAAGGAGCTCCAGGAAAGCTGGGGAGGGGCTCTGGATCAGGGAGTGCAGGGATAGGATGAAGGTAGAAAGGCTTTAAATTGGAAGGTTGAAGGTTTAGATTATACATCAGGAAGAAATTTTTCACAATGAGGGTGAGGAGACCCTAACACAGGTTGCCCAGAGCAGTGGTGGCTGCCCCATCCCTGGAGAGGTTCAGGGGCAGGTTGGATGGGGCTTGGAGCCCCTGATCCAGTGGGAGGTGTCCCTGCCCATGGCAGAAAGTTGGAACTGGATGGGCTTTAAGGTCTCCTCCAACCCAAACCATTCTATGATGCTTAGATTAAATGATCTGGCCCAGCAGTCTGTCTAGCTGAGCCTTGTAAGTGTCCAGTGCAGGGGAATCTACTACTTCCTTGAGGAGATTCTATGACTATTCCAATGTTCAGCTCTTCTCATGGTGAAATATTTTCTTCTGGAATCCAACTGGAATCTCCCCAGGAGCAACTTATACCCGTTACCTCTTGTCTTTACCACGTTACTCCTTGTAAAAAGGGAGTCTCCATCCTCTTGGTAGACACTCCTTACGTACTGGTACGTGGTAATAAAGTCTCCCCTAAGCCTTAGTTTTGACATAAGCAGGAGCTGTGGAGCTGAAACTGGTGATCCTGAGTGCCGGCACACACACGTGTGTGAAAATTTTCTGGAGGAAATGTGTGTTGGCCTTCGTTGGTGTGTGGAGATGGGCTGATGGAGTTGATGGTGTTTAAGGTGAACACTTGGAGGTGTTCAAGGCACGGGTAGACGAGGTCCTGAGGGGACATGGTTCAGTGTTTGATAGGAATGGTTGGACTCGATGATCCGGTGGGTCTCTTCCAACCTGGTGATTCTATGATTCTATGATTCTAAGTTGACTACTTCTTAATATCCTTGAATTTGATATATGTTACATTAGCATTGTAAAATAAATGATAAATGAACATATAATTTATTGCAGTGTTTTTAAGTTTGGTGAGCAAAGGTTTATATTTAAAATTAAAATTATTAGAGCCTCAGAGGAAAGAAGAAAAGCAGAAAACTGTCTTCTGAGTAATAATTTTTTAATTTCCTTTAAAAAAACTCAAGCATACATTGAAGAAATTCTGCTTAGATAAGATGGCTCTACTGAATATATTTCTTTTACAAAAATTGAATCATTGAGTAAATATTCTATCTAGCTACATCTCTGTTTCTATAGAAAGGAGTAGAATTAGTTAATTTCTTCTATCTCTGATGACCTGTAATCTGCAATAGATTTGCAAGTCATATTGCTTCCTGCCTCAACCTCAATTCACCAATTTTGTAATTCGGAACAGAAAATTCACTTTACTTATCCATATGTATTTTGACAACTCGTTATTTCTTTTTTATTATTATTTTTTTGTTTTTCCATGTAATAATATCGAAGAGCTATAGCCTTTTACCAATATTTCATTATGTTTACTGTGCTAGAATCTCAGACAACAAAGGTGGTCTTGACTCACAAAGTCAATAATCTTTCACATCTCTCTGGTAAACACCTCTTGTAACGTTAACTAAACATCACATGATAACATTTAATTTATTGCAAATAGCTTTATTATTTTGGTCATTAAACTGATTGTCATGAATATTTATTATCAATTTTGTGCTTTACTTATTTTTTTTTTATTAGTTTTCTGTGAAATCCAGGAAGAAACTGAGGTCTAGGAAATATATTACTTGGAAGGTAGGAAGCTGAAAAGATTATCCTGCTCGACTAATTACAGTAGGAAAAAGAGCTGTAGTATTAAAAGCATAAAATATTAAAAAAGTCATTACTCAAGTAAAAACCTAATAATTAAAATATGGGATTAGCATTTAAACTGTGGAGGGTCGCAGAATTATGTACTTTCAGTACAAAAAGCAGAAAAGTGTCAGTTGAATCACTGAACTTGTGCTCTTAGACAAAAAGAAGAAATTTAAGATATATTGTGAAGTTTCTCTGCCAGGAATAAGACATACATTGTGAAGTTTCTCTGCCAGGAATAAGACATACAGAAACTTGTAGAAACAAGAGAGGCAGGGGCCTCTTCAAATGCAAACCAGTACAGGCCTCTATCATTGCCAAGTTTATTGGTCATATTGGCAACAGACACTTCAGTTCTGAGAAGCTGAGATTGAAATGAACAATCCAAGCTCTGAGGGAAAGCATTTTATTTGGGAGATGGGCTTTCTTTTAAGTTCTTTGTATATGTCATCCAAGATGAAATCCATGTTGGGACAAAGTGTTTTCTACTCTTTTTTTTTTAATTAAGGAAGATTAACATGATGGCTATCCTGTGAACAGCTGATTTGATTTGTCTGAATGTGTTGAGATTTATGGAATCTTATGTGAACAAATTACCTGTAAATCTTTATCTTAATAATCCTATAATATTCACTAGAACTGCATATAGAATGCTTGAACTGTAGGTTACTTTTGCTAATGGTATAAACTCTCTGAAACATGCTACACTACTTCAGATGTTTAAATAAAAATGTAGTA
The DNA here is from genome assembly GCA_033558105.1 of Coccyzus lansbergi. Lineage (NCBI taxonomy): Eukaryota > Metazoa > Chordata > Aves > Cuculiformes > Coccyzidae > Coccyzus > Coccyzus lansbergi. The sequence continues at coordinate 993,307 of JAUMJK010000118.1, forward strand.
AGAGCTCTTTGTCATTATGATTCTAAACTATCTCCAGTTAGTGCTATAAATTTAAAAATAAAACCTGTTTTAGAAATTTCAGTCAGCACTTTATATAAATGACATATGATTACCAAGAAATTGTAGTGCTAGCTGTAGCATATGGCTTTGTAGTTTCTTAGGTATTTTTGTCTTTTTTTCGATGAGAGTTATTCCTTTAATTCAAAATTAGTTTTTTTCATAGTTATTAATTAACTATGAAATCATTATATTCAGAAACTATTCTGTCACAAGTCTTCCAGTATGCAGTAGAACCATCAAAGAGGGGTTTATACTGATGTTAAACAAGTGACAAGCCAGTCATGTGAAAAGAAATTTGATGTCCCAGCTACCATGACATGGAATTAGAAAGTTCAGCAAATGTCTGTAAGGGAGTTTTCTCAGGCTTGCATTAGAAGATTAGTCCAGATCTTTCCAACAGTCACAGCTGTGTTTTGTTTATGTTGATTTTACATGTTAATCCAAGTGCAACTTTAATGGAATTTACAAAAGTATTTACATAGTATTATTGTCTGGGTGGCCATTTAACGCTCTTCAAATTTTTCTGTGTATAAAAGGTAGTTCATGTAATCGACTTAGTAAAGAACACTGCTTTTTGAATTGCATTTGGCTAAAAAAAATTAGCAGCAATGTTTTATGTTAACAATGCTTACTTTCTGCAACAAAAATCTTTTATTTGTATCTTACTATATACTTTAGACCTTCATGCACAGAACAGCTGCTTTCTGAACTGTGTTCTAAGTTCTCTTGCTGGCTTATAATAACTATTGCTTATAAAATTAGTTTGATATGAAAACAGTCTAACAGTATATTGGTTAATGGATGTCCCAAGTATTGCAGTATAACCACAAATGCTTGAAGATCTTGCATATGTATGCTGTATAGGATTTCCTCTAAAGGTAGGGAAAAGGTTCAGTTTTGCATCAAATGATAATCATCAAGGTGGTGATTGGTTTCAGTCGAAGTTAGCAATACCTGTCCATCATCATATGATAAAGATATATTGTGTCTGGTCATCATATACCATAGTGTTTCATAGGTTATGGAGAGGTGAATGTTGATGTATTTGCCCAAGTGATAGGATGAGAGGGAATGACCTCAAGCTGCACCAGAGGAGGTTCAGACTGGACATTAGAAAATGTCACTGAAAGGCTTATCAAGCACTGGAACAGGCTGCCCAGGGAGATGATTGAGTCACCATCCCTGGAGGTATTTAAAAAGATGGGTAGATGAAGTGCTTAGGGATATGATTTAGTAGTGGATAGGTACAGATGGACTTAATGATTTCAAAGGTCTTTTCAAACCTAAGGATTTTATGATTCTATGATAAATCATGTCAGTAGTCTCATCTGAACATTTTGGAAAAAAAAAGATTGTGGGTAGTGTCTTTTAGTGCAATTGCTTTTTCCACAGTAGAAGTGTATGCAATTTATTTGCAGTATGCCCGAACATGGTACATTATCTGACTGCATTAATAAACTATAGATGCCCATAAGGAATGAGATCATGTAATTCCTGTCTTGCTTAGAAGAACTTTTATTGGGAGACATTCCAGTCATGTCTCATTTAATCATAAAGTAGATTTAAATACTAACTTACTGCCTCTCTTTAAAGTCTGATTTTATAGCTAATGGTACTTAGAAAGTGCTCATATATGTGTTTGTATATTTGTATTTATTATCAGATACAGCTGTAAGTAAAGTCCATTTTTTTGAGTTCTTCTGTAAAACTGCAGAGAAGTAGCCATTAAAGATGGTTAGTGTGTTTGCAAACTTTTTCATGAATGACAGTGCTGAAAGGCTAATTTATTTCATTCATTTTTGAAAAGTGTTTGCCACTTCACCACTATATACTTATTTTGCATTTTTCTGCTGTGTTTATTGTTCAATTATTTGGTTGCTTGTGCCTGTAAAGGAATTTTTATTCCTAGCAATTAACTCAGACTTATCCTTAGCATTTTATGGGACAGCCACCCTCAAAGCATTTCATGGTGCTGAAGGTGAATATAGATACTATGTAGCCTACTATAGTGCTCTGAACTCTAAATTTTAGTGATAGTTTTTTTCTCATCTGAAATCTACCAGTTGACAACACGAACAGTCAGCATTTAGTAACTGTAATGAAAAAGCTCCTTGTTATTGTATACTGAATCACAGTACACTTAAGCACTGTGTCCTTAAACAACTTATAAAACAGTTTTTATGTGAGAGCTAAACAGCCCAATGCATACCTCTAATTTTCTTAGTGCATGTAATTACCTTGGCGTAGTCATTTAAAGAGAATGTCTTTTACATCTTCAGGTAATTACTAAACAGTTAAATAAGGTTGGAAGTTTTTGTGTGTGGTTATCTTACTGCCCTCTATTTCTCCCTAAAAATCTTATCTGATAAGAGAAGGATGTTCCAAATGATATTCACGCATCCAAACAATACAGCTAGTTTTCACAACCACACATACACATAAGCATATAAAGTTTATCTAGAATTTAGATGAAGACAAATATGTTCAATTCTGTCCTTTTATTGAGACTTTTAAACAGCTTGTGGTAGATGTTGAAAAAACCCCATTTTATAAGGCAGAGTGCATTACTGACTACAGAGCAAGAAGGATAATGCAAGGGTAATAACGCTTGCTGATATTATGTCAAAGTTTTTTTACCATACTAATATCACTGTAGTATCTTCTGAGACTCTAGAAAGAATATGTTCTAATATAATTTTGGGTTTGTGTATCTTTTTTTTTTTTTTTTTTTAACATTTTAAACACCTAGCCATTATAATGCAGTCGTGGTTATAACGTTGGCTGCCAAGAATGGTAGGGCTACTGCTACTTTCCAAGTATTTCCTGTATGTTGTTTGTGATACTGTAAGTCTTTTGTAATCTCCTCTGTATTATAAGTAATAATATAATAATCTAATTAATTAATCTAATCTTGACAAATACTTTTTTGGATGTACTTCTGTTTTCTGTCAGATATGATGTAAAACAAGTTTTGTAACTTCTAGGGAATTTGGTAACCGTAGGAACTGACATTTGCATTTGCTTTCCGAGTGGCGACTCATATTTCTTACCGTAGGCCCGTTGACAAAAAGTCAAGAAACTTCAATCTAAAAATATCTGGATTCTCTGTGGTAGTTTAAATTGGTATTTAATCTTTTACTTTTGTATTCATATTAGATTGAAATATCAATTTTAAACAACTAACATAAAATTTTGAATCTATTTCAAGATCAACTAAGAACCTCCCAGGGTCCTATATTATATTGAAGTCAAGCTTATCCTTATATTAAAAAGAATTTTATTTTCTGTCCAGAAAATTCCATTGGTTTAGGAAATTGCTGTTGTGTTCTTTCTATATAACCTCAACAAATGCATGATCTGTTTGTGCTCACGTTTTTGCCCTTAGTTAACTCCCGTTAAATAAGCTCTGTGACTGATATTTTAAAACACACCAATGTCTATGTGAAATAGAAGGCACAGGAATAGAATAACATAGTATCTGAATATGTACAGAAATACTGAGGCTACAGCAGCTATGATTTTTGCAGATTTCTAATCCCAGATTTAGTAACATCTCGGTGTTGCAACTGTGAATCTTAGGTGATAAAACACTCATTGAGATTCACACTAGTTCTTCTAGTAGTTCTTCGTTTCCAAGCTTTTGGTCTTGTAAAAAAGACCAAAAAATATTCAAAAACTGGTCCTTATCCATTCCTTAATTTCAGACACCTAATTTGTAACTGAACTAATTTTCGTTTTGATCTAAGTAAAATCATCATAATAAATGCTCTGCTGCATGTTTCTTCACTAACTTCCCTGATGTGAATCTTAAGACTGGTAAAAAAACCCCAACTGTGCTAGCTTAGCTTTTTCAGAACATATAGTTATTGCCTGAAAACCATTTTTGACATGCAATATTTGTTCACATTTACTCTCTCTTAGGAATGGCTGAGTTGAGACTGGACTGGACAGACTCAGAAGGGAAGGATGGTTCCTTTGCTGCTACTAAGCCTGGGAACAGAATGGGAAGTTTCTGCTTTGGTATAGCAGTAACTTGGAAATAACATAGAAGTGGGAGGCTACAGCTCAGATAGCAGCTTCTGAAAAGGAATTGATACAACCCTTGAGGCCTCAGTGAAGAGAGAATAACTTTCTTTGATTAGCAACCACTCAAAAAATAGTAGATTCTTGTAAATCCAAACTTTGAAGCAAAGACCTTTATGCAGGGGCAAAATATGCAGGCAAAATTTGTTTATGCTCCTGTGTTTATACTTCTGGGTCTTCCCTACTACCTTTATATTTTTCTATTTAGACTAGAGTAGTTCACTTGGAAGGGACCTACAGTGGTTTTCTAGCCCAACTTCCTTATTGTTTTAGGGCTGACCAAAAATTAAAGCATGTTATTAAGGGGACTTTCTGAATACCTCTTAAACACATCAAACACCTGTCTAGGAAGCCTGTTCCAGTGTTTGACTATGCTCTTTGTAAAGAAAAGTTCCCAATGTCATGTCTGAACCTCCTCTGATGCAACTTTGAACTATTCCTATGCATCCTCTCACTGGATGCCAGGAAGAAGAGCTCAGCACCTACTTCTCCACTTCCCGTCCTCAGGAAGCTGTAGAGAACAACGAGGTTGCCCCTTGGCTTCTTTCTCTCCAAACTAGACAAACCCGAAGCCCTTAGCCTCTCCTCGTGGGACATGCCTTCCAGCCCTTTCATCATCTTTTCTGCCTCTGTCAGATGCATTCAAGTACCTTAACATACTTTTTAATCAGCAGGTTTAGATGAACAAAAAATTTATAGATTCTGTATTAGGCAAAGTGTGGACCTTGGTTTGCAAAAACGTAGTGTCATGCAGTACTTGAAAATTCATAACTCTAAGTGATTTTCTTACCCCAGATGAGTTTGTGCATGTTAATATTTTGAAATCATGGATGTCAAACAGTAATTTTTGTGGTGGAAACTCACAGTGGGAATTTAACAGTTCCTCTGCGAGATAGCTTGAAGTGGTGATCGATTTTGTAATTCCCTTTTTCTTCATATGCCAAGAGAGATATGAATACAACTTAGCACTTGCAAATGTAAAATCAGCCTCTGTATTCCTGATTAGAAAATCTAATTTAGGTCTTCAGAGATAACTAGGCTTTCATGGAATCGGGTGGTATGATCATGAATTTTGTTCAAGCACACAGTAATTTGTAAACTTCAGGAAGAAAATTTGTAACTCTCTGAAACAGAAGAGTGTCTGCATTTGAAATAGGATATAAAAAAATTAAAACTTTTGTAAGTTATCACTTTCAACTGTGTGCTGTGTTGTATATGCATCACCAATCAGTTGAACCAATGTTGTTTAAGATTAAAAAAAACCACTAGGGTTCTGTATGTCTTGGGACATGTATTTCCATCAGATGCAGACCCCACATGCTCTGAAACTTTTAGCTTTTTCTGCTGTACAAAGTGCTTACAAAGTAGTGCCTATGTTGCAGCTCATGTTGAAATGACAACTTCCAGGATTCTGTGGGGTCTTTCCCAAATAATTTCCTTCCTCAAATAGCATAAAAATCTTAGCTTAATAATTTTCCTTGCATTCTTAAAATATGGACTAAGTGGAGAAGGAGTAGGAGGGGGGACTAGTAGATAATCCAGACCACGCAGAGATACAAACCTAGCAAACATGGGAATATGGAGACAATGATAAACAACAAATCAGAGAGGTAGGACTAGACAATCTCTAAAGGTCAATTCTAGCTCAACATCATTTTGTGTGGTTCTGTGAGTTAGAATTTGTACAGTGCAAAGGATGTAAATTGTTATTAAATAGCGGTAAAATTTTGTGAACTACTCTGCTGAAAACTTATTAAAGATTGGCTCTCTAATTTGCTAGTGGAAAAGATGGCTGACTTTTGGTAGAACAAATACCACAGACTTCATAAGTAAGCCTTATGAAGTGATTTTCAAGTAAGCAAGCACTGCTAACTTATCTGGGACAGGTGCAGTGAGAAATAAAGTGATACTGACTTTTCTATAGAAATCAACTTAATTACAGAATTAAGTACACTTTTCCTTTGTCCGGGTCCATCGTTTAACATGAAAAAGACCAAAGCAAGTTAACATGTCTTTATTACGCTTTATAACATCGATTAAGTAGGCATTGAGAAAAATTTGCTTAATTTAATGGAAAATCGTTCTGTTCCCATTAGTTGTAGTTATTCCTGATTATAGAACCAATGTAAGGAGAGCTTGGCTGACATAAGATGTCTGTGGCTGAACATGTAGTTAGCGCATGTATTTCCACTTAGTTTGATAGAGGATGCTGATAGATTTGTCACTTTTTAAAAAAAAAAGATTGCTGCTGCTTGCAGATTTAGAGGTATCTCCTACTGAAGTAGCAATAACTGGAAGACATGTGTAAAAGCACTGTGCAGGGGAAATGGCTGTGCAGCTATTTGGCAATCTGAATTTTTTCTTTTTGAGTATATATACGGTTGATATGTTTACTTTAGACTCAGTGTCCTGGCACTGCTGGTACTTGTCTAAACCTTGAGTATTACACTCCTATAGTCCAGCTTGAGTAAAATGTGTAAATACTTGACATAATATGGATAGCAGTTGTATGTAATTGAGTTTTCATATTTTTTCTGTGCCGTCTTTTCTACTTTATTCTGTCCTTTTTCATGTATTTTGTATGAAAGGTGATAAAACAGCTACTGTGTTTTTCTAATCCTGCTTAAAAGATTATTGTTGGAACTTTGCTTGCATCTGGTTCTTTTTCTGTTTTAAACTGTAACAGACAGGGATAATTACTGAGTACTGAGCTTTTGGTTTTAAAGAGTTGCCAAAAATATCACATAACTCACTTCTGAAATAAATTTCCAACAAATCAGAATTCAGGATTGTAACAGATAGTTAAGTTTAAATAGACATGACAGTAATTCATGGGTTTCAGAATAATGTATCAAAAAAATAAGCTAAGTGTAATTCATCTTAGCAAACTTGTTTGAAAAGTTTTGCTGACAAAACACATGTTAAACTAACAAGTATATGCATATATATAGCGCAGTATCAACACAGTAGAATATGGACTAAGAAATAGAAGATGTAGCTGGATTTCAAAGGCATCATATCCTCATAGGAAGCATATTTTAAAACAATTGTTAGGTACAATAGCTCACTTTAAAAAGATTGTTTTAATTCTGCAGTTTAACATTAGTGAATTAATTAGGATTTATGATGAGTCATGTATACATATAGGCTCTACGTCTGCAGAATGCAATGTACCATTTAAATGTATTAATTTATTTGTACATTTTAAAAGCTTTTCCCAGAATTTTTTTTTGGCTAGGTGACATATACTACCATATATATGATTGTGTTTTGTGCTGTTCCAACATTGAATCAATAAGGATATTAGCAGAAGAATTTAATTAATTGCTTGAAGAGGAGCTCTATGCATAAAAACTGTTGATGCTCTGTGCATTGACTCAATATACCTGTACTTTTAATTTACCTCTATACTAACTAATATAGAATAACCACAGGTGTTGTAGCTCCTTTAGAATTGTTTCTCTATATAATTTATGATTCTTTCCTGTGTTTTGACCTGATTTGACTCTGACTCTTACCAATTCCATTCTTACCAACCCATGAAAGCCCAGCAAATCATTTGCTATATATTCACAGTGAAATTTCAGTCTTGTTTAAAGAAGTTTGGCGAAGAAACCCGGTCTAAATCTCTACTTTCACGATTAAAAACTCCTTTAAAATATATAATTGGTTTCCCCTAGTTATAAAATAGTTATGGTCAAAAATACAGGCATCAAGTAATTCCAGAGACCTTGGTACTATGCATTTCTGTTTCAGGCCTGTCTTGCCTCATTGTTGATGTCATTCCATTTTTGGGTCCTTTTATTTATACAGTGACATTCCAGCTCACATGTCCTTTATTTTATGGTGGATTTGGTTTTTTTTTTTTTTTTTTTTTTTTGTTTTCACCTGTTTTTGTTTTCCTCCTAAAATCTGGTTATTCACAATCTCACTCGCTTTTGTTCTGAGGCCTGGTGCAACGACCTGGGCCATGCAAAACTCTGCATGTCTTTAAATGCTACTGACCATTTTCCTGTTGTTCTGCTACATACACCTGACCGGGACAGGACTTAAATTCAGATAATGGTAATGGTATAAAATCTCCTCTTAGAATAGTATTAAAAATAGATTTTAAAAGGTTTCCCCTATCTAAGTGTAGGAAGCAGTTGGGCTATGACTTCATTTACCAACTGAGCAAATGATAAATAATAGTTTCTCCCATTGTAGTTCTCTAATTTTCAAAGCTGTACCCTAAGTATCTCTCTTGCCAACAGTTGGTATAGACAACATGTAAAACCCAGAATGGTGTTGGGCTGTTCAGAAAGCTCCATAGGATGTTTGATTTCCACAGGAAACACCATTTAAGTTTCCTAGCAAAAACTGTTAGTCCAAAAGGGGGATCTTACATTTTTAATAAACTGTGAAGCTAAACAAACATGAGATATTTTTACTTGATAGTTGAGAAATAAGTTATGTTGTATTCAGAATGTGTGATTTAAAGAATATGCTAAATACTGTGTACAGCCATTCTAATTTGAAATAGCTATGACCTACATGTCTGTTGGTGGTGGTATCTTTACTAATCCGGTAGTGGTCATGCACTGAGATTCCAAAAGGCTGACAGCTTCTATTTGGATTCCTTCTTGCTGTCAGGTGCCAAGTTTTTTTAAACTGGTTCATCTGTAATTGAGAAAAAACACTGGCTATTCCATTAATATTTCTGATAATCAGTTAAACAGTAATTTTTTTAATTAAAATTTTATTAAAATAAATTTTTGTTTCTATTAGAAAAGAAAAAAGTTAAAACATGCAGGTTGAGTTTATTTTTTTTTGAGTTATTTTTTTCTGTTATATTTGCAAATTCTAGTTACAAGTTAATTGCTGAAATGAAAATAAATTTGTTGTTATGGATGTCCTGTGTCATTGGATGGGACATACGGATGACTTATTGCCTTTCTGTCAATAACTAGTTGGTCTGCCTGTGTATTGCTTGTACCAGATGTTAAAAGAAATGGGGATAACAAACCCTGATCAACCTGACTCTATACAGTTCCAGTGGTGAGGCATCACATCTTCTCTGGATAAAATGTTCCACTGTTTTGCCATTCTAATCTTAAAAAAAATTCTTCCTTGTGTCCAATGTAAATCTACTGTCTTTCTGTTTAAAGCTGTTGTCCCTCATCCTGTGACTACAGGCCCTGTTAAAAAGTCTCTCTCTGTCTTTCTTATAAGCTCCCTTTAAGCATTCAAAGGCTACAAATATAAGGTTTCTCCAGAGCCTTCTCCTCAGCTCTCGTAGCCTTCCTTCATTTGAGAAGTAGTCCAATACTGACTGTTTCCATGGCCCTCCTTGGGAACCATTTTATGGTACTAATGCAAGATGCAACTTTCTTGGCTGATTCCACTTCCTTGATCAGCACTGAATATTTCTGGATGCTTTTAGTAAATCTGGCCTTCTGAGAATTAAAGTGTGCACTTAAAGTCACTTAATATTTTTAAAGCAAGATAGGATTCTGTCTGATAGGAGGGGATACCTTTATTTTGCCACTGATTTATGTCAAGATGGTCTGTATGGCTAGTTCACGCCTGCTCTGTCAAAAAGGCTTCTTTTTCTCCTGCCTTTGAGTTTGAAATCACAGGAGTGATTTTAAAGACTACCTAGTATTCAGGTTTTGTGACAGATAATGAATAAGAAATTTGGATGCTACTTGTAGTCTAATAGTTTGGTGTGGTTGTTCTGTTGTTGCTATCTCATGCTGTCTTGTTACTATGAAGAACTGGATGAGACAAGGGGGAGGAAAAACTGTGGCTCAAAGGACAGCAAACTTTGTAAGCGCTTTGATGGCAAGTCTACAACCCGGAAATTGTATTTAAAAAAAGAAGCGTAATGGTCATTACTGAAATAATGAAGGACAGACTACATTTTATTGCTGTCTAATGATTTGCTTATTCTGCCTTGCTGATTACCTGATGTAAGATATGGAATTATGTTCCAGAGTTGAGATTAGGCTTTGAGCCAACCACTGCTGAAGGAGCAGACTGGCAACGGAAACCCCAAATCTATTTTTAAAATCTTCTGAGAACTGTCAGGTGGTGGTGCATAAATTTCCATCAAGTAACTCTACTGTCATCATAAGGATCCATTTGCAGTGAACTGGTTATGGTTATTGGGAGAAATTCATATACTTACTGGGGCAAGAAAAGCCTTTGTATGTTACTACCAAACAAATAAAGGCTTTTAATTTATAAAAAGATGTTACAAACAAGTGATAGAAGTTGACAAATAATGGAAGTAAAGCTGAATTGGCTGAAAATCCAGCTCCTTGCCACGAGCACCACTGACTTAAGATCAGCTCTGGATATTGGTTTCATTAGTTTGTGGGTTTTGTGAGGATTTACAACATGACAGTTGCTTCTATGCACACTTTTGTTTTAGAAATTAACACATACTTCTTGCCAGAAGATTTATTTATAGATAGTTAAAGTAAAGGAAAACCTAAGATCATATATTCATGTGACAAGTTCCTAATTCAATTGCATGACTGTGATGTCTATATTTTGGGATCAAAATATTTGTGTAGCATGCACTTCTGTGTAGAGGCCCTAAAATAAACTTTATCATATTGCAGCAAAGCTGTATGAACTTTTAAATTGAAGGAATGAAAAACATGACTTGAATCTTTTATGGACCTTTTGGGTTCACAAGTTTACTCTGATAGTAAACTTTGCTTTGGTGATTAGATACATGCTTCAACAAGCAATATTCCTACTATTAATTTATGTAGTAAATAAAATAGAAGTTATTGAAAAATTGGATCCTTAATATTGTAAGTGGAAAGTGTGGGGAAAAAAGTGCTCTCAAGAGATGTACGGAAGAGTCGTGTCCATTTGACGGAGTGGCAGATTGTAACTGCTGTGAGACAAAATTGGCAGTTTTTTAAGCAGAAAACCTCTGCTTTACTGACACGTATGTGGGACAAAGTGATGCAAATAACTGGCAATATAGATTTTATTAGAAAATTCGGTAATAATTTAATTTATCCTCATAACTTGATTGTCTGCCTTTGCAGCTTGGTTTTTACTTTTTTCCAGTATTTCTCTCCTGCTGACTGGCACTGTGAGAGAAACTCTTAAACATGGAACTACTTATGAAATGTAGCAGTATTAGACCTGTTATACAGCCATGGAAGTTGAATAGAAATATAAAGTTACTTATTAGAACATTTAAATTAGAACAATTAAGTATGTCCAAATATAAGGTTAATAACAATAATTTTTCAAATTTCAGAATTTTTGAAATGTTTACACAGCTTCAGTATGGATTACATATATTCTTTTCTTGTGTATGCTTCTGTTTTAATAACTATGAGATTAAAGTTCAAATTACTTGAATTAACTTACTTACTTAAAGTTGTGTGGGGTTTAAGCCATGCAAGCGGGGCAGGAGAAGGTCAGTATTAACTAGGTCTTGAGACAAACAAGAAGGAAACTTTGAAGCATCTTCATCATTACTTACCCTATTTAATTTTCTGTTTTCCTGAAAATATTAATATTGAAACACAACATTTTAGTATTAATTTAACTGAGATTTCTTTACATAGCTTGTCTTTTAATTTTCAAAGGAAACAGTTAAGGAAAAATCTTTCTGCACAGCTGTTTACCAATAGTGTCTTGAACTTGTAAATATTTCTGTTCAGTTTACTCTTCAGCCTCTATAAGCTGTGTTGGCTGAAGGGGCAAAGAAACAGCAACCCTGATTTAAAAGCAAGTATTATCAGTTTGAAATACAACCAACCCACCTCCTAGCTCCACCTGACCCCTCACAAGCTAGGGAAGATATACTCAGAGTAAACTTGGTCTTCTTTTTCCTGAGAATGTATTGGTATATGAAATTGGGACTTAGAAGGCTTAGTACTCCTCTGAGTGAGTGAAGGGAGGGGAAAAAAGTAAAGAATAAAAGTGAGACTTGTCAATGAACTGGATGACTTGTCATCATTTTTATCTGAAGAGGGAAAGAGGATAGAAGAATACACAAAAGAATCTGTCCTTGAATACATAAAAAACTTTCTTTCCTTATGTACATTCCTAGACTATGCCCAAGAAGGAAATTCAGATCACCTCTTCTGTTTCCAGGTTCATAGACCAAGGGTAATGGTTCCTGATCTGTAACACAACTCTTTCAGTAATGTACCTTCCCCCTTGTGCTTGATAAGGGAAGTTAATTTGTAGCCAGTGATCTCAGGATCCATGGGACATCTCTAGTAAATTTTGGAGACTGCTGGTCAATGAGGAGTCATTGGTAAGGATATACTACACCTGACCAATATGTTCCATTTATGGTAACTGCAGCTAAGTCTGCAAGTGTGGTAGGGTGTGGTTATTATTTATTAGTTTGTGTGAGTGTTTGAGGTTTGGGGTTTTTTGAGGCTTAAAAACCTTTTTTGATGTTGTAGTTGGTTTCCTGTTACTTCTTTTTCATGACTAGTTAAAAGAAATATTTTGCTTTACAAGTTGACAAAGAGTTGGCAAAGCAAAAATCTATGTCATGCTCTAGTTTTGTATCTAAAATAGGCAATTATTTTCTAGTGAGTGATTAATCTCTTCCAACAAAAATGCTATTAAAATATTGATTAGCCAATTGTACACTTCATACTCTATATTGTGTCAGTCATGATGTTATGATAAACAGTGTTTTTGTTCATGAAGAACAGAATTACCCTTTGCACATTTAAAATAAACAAATACAGCAGAGCTTTTAGAAATTTCTCCCAAGAAGTTTATTGTTGAGTGTCAAATCTCAGAGGAATTTGACTGAGGAAAACTGATATGACAGTGCAGCAAGACTTTTGATACAGATGAACACTTTGCTCTGAATCTGACATCTGCATGGACATGTGATACATGATTACCAAACTATTTTTGTTAATTAAAGGAAAATGGAACTGTTTTCTCAGTACAGGAACCTAAAAAATTTGAAATGTTTTATATAGACAGCAAGAGAATTTATTATTTTTCTAGATCATAGCCTTGAAAACAAACCAATAAAAGTAAAATTTAATAAAAGAAGCTTTTTATTTTTATGAGTTAGTTAATTAGGAAGCCTAAATAGTTAGGATGGTGTTGCCTTGGTAAATAATAAGTTTAATAGCCATAATTTTCCACGTTCTTCATCCTGAGAAGAAAAGCAGTAGGTGGAATAATGAGCCATACCAACACTGATTTCTACATCAGTTATATGCAAATTAATTTTTCAGAACATAAGTATACAAATCTTTACTTACCAAGTGTTGGAATAGTAATAAATTAAGTAAGAAATCCTAATAGAAATGTATGTGATTAAAAGTTTTAAAACTTTTGTTGTTTTCAATTACAGAAGTAGTGGAATCCTTTAAAGTAACATTGTATGAAGCTCCTGTTTTAGAATGAGTGGAATGATTGACTATCAAGTTAGAAGACGGACACTAAGTAAAATATGGATTAGTTTTTTTTTAAAAAGGGATCATTTATTATTCAACAGCAATGCCAAAATAACTGATTTTATTTTTATATTAGTATTTAGGAAGCCTTGATACACTTCATAAACTTGCTAACTTGGGTCACCTTTCTTTGTTTATCTTTAATGCAGGAAAACAAGGGCTGTGTGTCAGAGTTTCATGTGCATTGTTAGCCCTATACCAGAGGGCGTGGAATTCAACTACAGCAAAGTGATTTATCACTTTAAGAAAAGAAAAAACTGTCAGATCAAGTGAAAAGTATTTTAACTACTTACTTAATTCTATGCTTTTCCCTATCATTTGGTGTTTGGAGTTGCTCCCTCCAAAACACTGTTTAGGAGTTCAAAGGTCTATCCTACAGCTGGTGTATTACCCATGATGAAGACAGATATCAACTATATCTGATAAGCAATACGATCTTCCTTTTTTTCATAAAAACTGGCTATAGGTTTGGGTTTTTAACATAAATTATTTATGTCACTTTAATGGACATAAGTGATATTTTCTTAAGTTATTTGCTATATTTAAGTGAATTTGCAATATGTTTTCTAAAAGAAAAATATCTGATTCCTCATATGAATTTTAGCATTTGTTATTCTACTGATCTAAGAGTTCTACATAGTTTATAGTACTACACATGAGAATAGAATTAGACTCAATTTCTGGTTTTCTGACTTTTTAGGGTTATACTAAACCTATTTGGAACCAAGTACATTTTAAAATCACATTTATACCTTGTTATGTGACCTTTTAGCACAGGTGAAAAGTTCTGGGCCAAAAGGCTAAATTTTGCCTGATAGATCTTGAAATCTATATTCAGAAACAGAATTGCAAAAGGAAAAGTAAAAAATAACAATACCTGGGAACATCAGAATTCAGTTATCAGTGAATGTTTTGACCTAGACTATCTCTATGAACACTACTGGCTTTGAATCTATATTGATTTTACTTTAATTGTGGTGTTACATTTCATTCCCTTCCTGAAATGAACGATTGTCTTGGTTTATCCTCTCAGTCTTTGTAATCTTTCTTTTCTCTTCAAAGGGAAATTACTCTCTGATTAGGGGTATTACCCTAACAGTAACAAAGAAAGAAGAAAGAAAAGCACAGGACTTCTGTTATTAAGATGTTAAAACATTAGCATGAAAAAGTTTTAATGCTGAAATTTTAGTTCTAGATGCACATTTTATAATAGAGTTAAAAAAAAGCCAAGATGTTTGTTCTCTGGAACTCAACAGTATGGTTTAGTTTTCTAAAAATCTTTTAAAATCTCTGAAGTGTGTATCTTCAGGTTTGGTACAGGAACCAGATGATAAAAAATATTTTCTATATCTTTATTTCTATCTTATTAATTTTCTAATTTCCCCCCCTAAATAGTTATGTTTCTGATGCCAATTTATAAGAATTCATGAACAGACTGATATAGTAATAAGTGTTTAATTGTATTGTTTATATTTTCCAACTTATTACACTGAAATTTAGAAGCAGAAATGTTTTTTACTAAAGAGTTTGAAAGTTGAGAACTGCAGAAATGGCAGCAGAAGTAGCAGGGGAAAAGGAAAATGAATTTGTTTAGCATTAATTAGCTAATTCTGTCTATCTCCTACTTGACTATACTTCTTAAAACTTTCTGTGCAAGTTTCCAAAATAATCATTCTGTACTGTTAAAACTGCTGTTGATTGATTGTTATACAAAGCTAGATAAGGAAACATTGTAAAAGCTGATTACTCTGAAACATAATATAGCTGTCCATTTTGGTAGTAGCAAGTAGGCAGTGAAGCATCACCTAAAAGAAAGCCATGTGACTTGCACAGACTTGCAAAATTGTGGAAGTGAAAAATCTGCTTTTGAATTCGCATTTTAAAGGATGCATTTCTTAATTCGATTTGTGAATATCACTTTGACACTCCCAGTTTTTATTTGAAGTGTCAGTAGCTGTGATCTTGTCATAGTATTGGAGTTGCATAAGGGGACTGGAAAAAGCAGTGCTGCTTTTAGAACGTAATTGTTCGAGTGATCTCTGAGTTCAGTACAGGCGGCTGTTGTGTATCTGCTTTGACAGTATTAATTGACACCACTATAACTCCAATAGCAGGATGAGACACTGAGATATCATATTGCTCTTGTTTTATCAGCTACCACCCCCTTAAAAACTTCTGTGGCAGTGTTTTTCTGGTGGACAGTTGCATATCTGTATAAAAATAAGTCTGTTTACATGTTAGTCTGTAAGTAGTACATTCCTCATTTATTGGACAAGTTTTGGAAAATAAAATTATTTTTAATTCTCTATCTGCCTCTGACACAGTTGAACACTAAATCAAATCTCTTTTGGCTTGCTTGTATCAGCTTTAGTATCACATGTTAAGAGCTGAATAAGGGCTTGGCACTTTGTAAGTAAGTGTGTCTTTGGATCTTCATTATGCAACAATTAGTAAAAAAGAGCTTTTGAATAACTAGGATAACTAAACAATAGGGCTGTTTCATGTTACTTTTCTAGAGCATTCTTATTCTTGGAATTTGTCTTCTGAAGAGCAGATTTTGGGGATTTATTTGAACCGTCACTTGGAAAATACCTCTTGAATTGTTGTACTCAGAGGTTTCTAAATTAAACAAGACCTTAGAATTTAACATCATGCACTCAGAGGAGTTGTGTTGAAGGCTTACTATGCTAACAAAAGAAATTTTTGATAGTAAGGTTACTTTTGTTTGCAAAATCATACTAACAGTTTTTTATGGTAAACATTCAACCTTTTACTGAGTAAAACCAAGTAGCGCTTTACTTTCAGGTTTTTTTATGGCACCGTATCAAGTCACTGCTAAAGCAACAGAAAGACACACCACTTGTGAAAGCCCTGAAAACACTATTTTGTTACTTTGACACAGTTTTGAATATAAATTAGTACATAAACCTCTGTTCACATACACATCAAAAGAATATCTGTATTTGTACATGGTATCATTTATAGAAGTATAATACCTTCATTTTCAACAGGTTCTGTGTTATAGGTTTTCTTAGCAGTATAGGGTGTATGTAACTTCCAAAAATTTACTTCTTTTCTTGTACCTTATTTTGTGACAGGATGACGAAGTAGTACTTCAGTGTGTTGCAAGTATTCACAAAGAACAAAGGAAGTTTTGCTTGGCAGCTGAGGGGCTTGGGAATCGCCTGTGCTTTTTGGAACCAACATCAGAAGCTAAAGTAAGAAGTCTATACTCTCAACTGGTATAACTGAGCAGTGAACATTAACCTTCTTATCCACAAATAAATTTAATTGTGGCTTCTTTAATGTGATAGCAGATGCACCCTTTGTATGCTTTTGTTTCTGTGACTGTAACATGAGATTTCTTAAAGATCCTAAATACACTTTGAGGCATACCTGTTAACAGTCAAAAACCATTATTCTTTAACTATTTAAAATAATTCCAGTAACTGACATATTTCATATTTTCAAGATTACATCTCCAGACATTTTTAGTAGGGTCTTTTCATCTTTTCTTTTGTAATGTTGCCATATGGTTCTATTTTTAGTCTAGGCATTATGTCCATATTACATCCATGCTACTTATTTATGCAATATGAGAGGTCCTCATTCATCTCCGAGGTTAAAAATTGTGCTTCTAAATTTCAATTTTTTGCATTCCAAGAATTCAGTTGTTTGATTTATATCTTGTGTACTTTACAAATCACCAATAAGCTTTACACACGGTCAAGCAAAACCAGTGATTTTTCACATATTTATTTTCAACTATTGTCATAAAATCTTCAACAGCGATTGGGAAAAATTATTAACTGATAGCTCGGCTGCAGTGTAGCCTATCTACTACTGACAGTGACCATCTCAATCTGTAAAACAGTAAAGAAGGAAAGGTAGAAGGTTGATCTGAATCATTAGAGAATGTAATGCCCAACAACAACCCTCAGCAGTGACACTTTATTTACATTTGGACAAAATTTGGGTTATGACATAAGAGAAAACCGAAATGACAGGGATGAAATGGACTAAAAAAATAGTTATTGAATAGATGTGTTTCTAATCAAATACTGCAGGGCTGTGTTCTCACTGTTATGCTGTTGAGTATTTGTCAATTAAGGTATCAGATGATAAAAAACATTTAATGAAGTCATACTATGCACAGGAAGATCTGCAGTGCTTTGTACCCGAATAGAAAGTAGAGGTTCATTTCAGTACTGCCAGTGTAAAGTCTAATACCTGAGCATGTAAGTCTGCTTACAACATGGGAAACCATCGTATTACAGCTGTAAGCTCCCTGAATGATGATGTGTTTAAGTGATCTAGAATAGTTATTAGAAATATAATCAAAAGCATCTTGGTTGGAGATGGGAAGTTATATTATCACTGCAAATTTTGGGATTTTTTTTTTAATTACCTCTGTGGCAATAAATGGAGATACTACTCATGGTATTCAAATTCATGACCATCAATAAAATTGCATCAGGAAGTGCTATTAAAATCTGATTTGAGGAGAATAAAGTCTGTTTGATTTAGAAAAGGAAATTGGATGCTGCTCATGAGCTAATAGTGGGAATGCTGACAACAGAAGTCCTTTTATTTTAGACAGCAGATTACCCTCCCTGTTAAGCTGGTACTTCTAATCTGAGATGGATTCCTTGTCACTGGAAATTACTTTATAAAGGTAGATTTCTTCTATGTACTAGGAAGATATTGCATTATAGGAGAATCAAGATATGTTGATCAACAGAAGTCCAGAAAATCACAGTGATAACTTATGTTGCTTTCTCTTCTCCAGCTGACTACTTTACCAATGTCAAAAGCTATTTGCAGTACATGTGATATCTTCTTCACTCATTAAACTTTGACTACATATTGTTAAATCAAATAAAGAAAGGCTTTTCCATTCTAGTAATTCTGGAAAGCATAAAAGGATAGACAGGATAAAAACCTCTGTGTGTGTGTTAATTCCAGAATTAAAAGGTGTAACTTCCTGATTAATTTTTTCAATCTGTGTAGTAAAAAGTAGAAAATAGAAGTGACAAAAAAGAGAGAAAGACAAGGAATGAGAAGGTATATTTCTTAACAAATTCTTAGAAGTTTAGAGAGGAACAAATGGGATTTCTATGGTTGCCCATTAGCTGTTTTGGTAACTTTTTGTAACATGCTGAAGGGAATAACAATCATGAGGTAACTCCTTATCTTCAAGTTTTGTTATAAATCCATAAGCAACTTGCATGTTACCTCTTTGAAATTTATTAGTAAAAACTATTGCCATGTTGATTCACTAATAATTTATATTAAAGTGACTGGATTTTAAATGCAATTTTAAAAAGCACTTTTGTATTAATTCAGTAGTATGAAATTATGTTAATCCTGTCTATATGGCCCCTTTTTGAGTATTCAGGAGATGTTTACCTAAATAATGTCTGATGTTTAAAATGTAAGAGAAAAAATCCAATTAACTAGAGGTGAGAAATCATATTTTTATAATAAACAAGAATAGCAGAATTGTTGAATGATGTGATCTGATTATATTACTTCATAGCTCTTCTGTTAAATTATCACTTCAAAACTAAGAAGATCATGTATTTCAAAGCTGCTAGTCTAGTGCAGAAAGACTAATTTCTACTGATACATAGGAAAAATATACCTCAAAAGTAATTCCAATGTACTAGTGTCTCTTATGGTAGCAAAACTGTCAAGTGAACTTAAATATCTGAAGGGAATTATAACTAGTTATAATAAAACTTCTGTCCTAATGACAGAATGTAATAGTTTGCAGGCCTGGTATGGTACAGGTAAACCTAATAAATCAGTAACCTGTACCAGCTTATGTCAGTGTTTGTTATGCTGCACACCATGCAGCTCTGAGCAAAGATTTGGGCACTAAGCACATCACCTGCAAGAATTTCATGTTATGGTAGTGTCTGGATGAACCCAGAAGACTGAGTTGCATTTGAAAAGTAACATGGGAGCTGGGTTTTCATATTAATTCTTGTTTGGGCCTCTACTTCCCACTATGCAAGTCAGCACAAACTTATCATCATTATGCACTAAATGGTGAAAACTGCCCTACAACTATCTGCACAGCTATTATTTTTATAATAAATAGTAATTCTTGCATATTGAAATAAGACTAGTATGACAAAACAGACATAAACATCTGAGAAACAAGTTTAAACTTCAGAATAATGCTTATCTCAGTGCTCCTTCCACTGCCACTTTGTACTTGCTTGGCTTTGTCTCTGACGTCATCGTGGTTTAACCCCAGCTTGCAATTTAGCACCACACAGCCTCTTGCTCACTCTCCCCCAGTAGGGGTGGGGGAGAGAATTGAAACAGTAAAAGTGAGAAAACTGGTGAGTTGAGATAAAGGTGGTTTAACAGGTAAAGCAAAAGTCAAACACACAAGCAAAGCAAGGATTTAATTCACTACTTCCCATAGGCAGGCTGGTGTTCAGCCATCACAGGAAAGCAGGTCACCTGGTTACTTGGGAGGATAAAATACCATAACTCTGAAGGTCTTTCCCCTTCCTTCTTCTTCCTCCAGCTTTTTATTCAGAACTTGATATTATTTGGCATGAAATATTCTTTGTTCCATGGGAGTCAACTGTTCCAGCTGTGTCCCCTCCCAGGTTCTTGCACACCCCCAGCCTGCTCACTGTTGGGGTATTGTTAGAAGCAGAAATGGCTTGACTTTATGTAAGTGCTGCTCAGCAGTAACTAAAACTCCCCTGTGTCATCAAAACTTTTCAGCACAAATCCAAAATGTAGCCCCATACTAGCTACTAGGAAAATAATTATTTCAGCCAAAGCTTACACAGGTGTAGAAAATACTTTAAAATATTTTATTATGGATCTCCCTTCATCAGAATGTGCTTCCAAGAATGTTTCAGCCATCATTAACTGCATGCATTGAGTCAATCTATTTTCCACCTTGGAGCTGGATAAAAAGCCTGGTATTTGAAACTTCAATGGAGTTTCCTCTTCACAGAATCACTGAATGACTGAGGTTGGAATGAACCTCTGGAGGTCATCTTGCCCAACAACCCAGGACCATGTTCACATGACTTTTGAATATCTTCAAGGATGGAGACCACAACTTCTCTGGGCAACCTGTGCAGGTGCTCAATCACCCTTACACTGAAGAAGTTTTTCCTTTTGTTCAGAAGAACCCTCCTGTGTTTCACTGTGGAACCATTGCCTCTTGTCCTGTCACTGGGCATCACTGAGGAGAGCCTAGCTCCATCCTCTTTGCACTGTCACTTCAGTTATCTATACACATTGATCATCATCTCATCTCTTCCTCACATGAGAGATTACTCAGTCCCTTAACATGTCAGTGGCTCTTTGCTGGACTCTTTTCAGTAGCTTCATACTGCTTTTGAACTGGGGACCCCAAAACTGGGCACAGTACTCCAGGTGCGGCCTCACCAGTGGTTATTCTTCTGGCCTTGTTTTTCTGACTTGCTGAATTTTGCTGTCTGTTCTAAGAAACTATGAGTGAAAGCTGGTCAGGTGTGTGTTGCTGACTGACTTAGGGTAGGTAGCTCTCTTTCACTACTGTAGGTGATTATGTATGCACATACTTTAACAATGGTAATAAATAATAACAAATTATGAAAATACTACGATTTGTCAGTAAACCACAGAGTACCTTACAGGAGTAGAAATTTCTTCTGTCTTTCCCTTTCAAATGGAAAACTAAGTGTATTTATGGTCAATTGGAAGTCTGTGAAAGTGGTGGCTTGCTGTTTTATTCTGTGCTTTCTTGTTTTGTTTGAGAGAGAAATCCTACAAACTGATAGATTATTCATTTTTTTATTTCTTACCAAGTGTGACTCGTTTTCTTTGCTATAGGGTTTCATTTTTTTCTGTAACTGCTTGTGTTGTTTCTCTGTAACTACTCTGTAGCTTGTATCTGATTCTTCATGTCACCTCTCCTATCAACTTTGACCTATTGATATACCTTACTTTTCTTTTTATTATTTTTTTTTGTTTTCCTGCAGAATCAATTTAGATGAAAATAAATAAATTTGACCTGGACTTTCATTCATTTCTATTATGAAACAGAATAATTTTAAGATTCAGGTTTTCTGCAAATCTATTGAACACTTCCAGTTCAGAAGGTAGTTTTACTTATATTAACACTTCATTGAGAAAAATGAGATATATTTAGTGTTATGAATATGTTGATGGAAAACTGGCAAGTCTCCATGAGAGACCTGTTTGGAAATAATCTAAAAATAAACATTTTTTTCTAATTAAAAGAGCAGCTGTTAGGGTAGAACTGTCAATTTCTTCTTCAGATTTACTTTGCAGACTTGTGTGAATTTCTGTATTATATTTGCCTTTTTGTTTATTTTCCTGTATGTGCAGACAAGACTGTGTGAAGATGGACTGGAAGAACTCTCAAAAACTCATACTGATTTTGAGCAACTCTTTATTCCAAAATTCTTCTTTCTTTTATGGTGTATCTTATGAGTCTCCTTATTCTGCAACACAAATTTACTTACAGTAATACTTGCTAAACACATCTTTAAGTGCCTGTAAAATAAAATATTATATTCTTCAGTGGCATTTTATCCTTTATTTATGATTCTTGAAAATGATATTTTCTCATTTCTGTATTTCACCTTCTCATAGCCAGAAGGGGCATAAATACCTATGCTTATGATTTAAAGAAAGAAAAAGGAGTGAATATCCACTTTAAAACTTATTCATGGCCATGATCTATATAATAAATCACAGAATACTGTACCATTGATGTTGGAAAGGATCTGTGGAGATCATAAAGTCCAAACCCTCTGCTCAGAGTAGGTTCAGACAGAGCATATTGCTTATGATTGTCCAGTCAGGGTTTAAATATCTCAAAGAATGGAGACTCCACAACCTCCGTGAGCAACTTGTTTCAGAGTTTATCATACTCAAAGTGAAAAAAAAAACCCCAAAACACAAACCCATTTGTTTTTTCCTCGTACTTAAATACAATTTCGTGTTTCAACTTGTGTTAATTTCTCTTGTCCTTTCAGTGAGTACCACTGTGTAGAGTCTGACTCTGTCTTCTTTGCACTTTCCAGTCACATACTTTGATGATTCCTTTTCAAAAAAAAAGAGACTTTTTTTGTCTTGGATGCATTTTTCCTTAGACACAACAGTGCCAATAAATTGGAAAAAAATATGAGTTACTCTTGAAGAAAATGTAAGGTTCGTGTTTCAAAACCATGAGATATATTTATTCAACAATGAGATCTCCTTATTGTTGAGGAGATCTCACTCTCCTCAACATGAGGCGGTTGAGGTTCTGAATCTTTTTCATTTAGTAAAAGCTGGAAATATGTTCAGAGCATCAACCTTATATGTTAAGTAGGTCACGCAACTTCTCTTCTGATTTGTCTATGATGTTAGGTAACAAAGACAATGTTCATGGTGTAATTCCACAAGACAGGAAAGTAATAGTATATAAAGAAAAACTTCGCTTTTGAACCTGAAGATGTTACGTTTTACTCTAAGGAATACAGCTCTAGGGAAAATAAAGTTACTGCACTGACAAATTATGAGAAATGGTTTTCTATTATTTTCATACAGGGTAATAGCATGTATCTCAACAACAAATAAGTTAACATGAAGTATAGATTTTAAAACTAACATACAAGTGTGTTCAAACACTCTTTTTATTCTCTTTTGCCTGCTTTGCTGACCTTACTGTACTTTGCTGATCTTTGCTGCTCTTACACTGTTTAATTTTTTTTCACAGTATGTTCCTCCAGATCTTTGCATCTGTAATTTTGTCCTTGAACAGTCCCTATCTGTTAGAGCCCTTCAGGAAATGCTGGCAAACACAGGGGAGAATGCTAGTGAAGGGGTAAGTGAATTGACATTAAAGAATAGTAAATTTCTGAATATGGATTGTTCTTATTTCTTTCCTTGCCCCAGGATATTTTAGGAGAGTGGGCTCATGTCATAGCAGATCTTCAGTTTTTCTGTTTTCCTTGAATATTATTGCTCCACTTCTGTAATCATATGCATTTCTATTTAGCATTGAGCAGCAGGCTAGGCTTTTGAAATATTTACAGAAACCAGAAATATCATCTTCAGATATTATTCGTTACTCTCAGTTCAGAACTGGATACTGAAAAAGGAATGAGAGAACCTTTGAACTAAGCCTGGCTTTTATGAACCTGAGGAGAGTATATAAGATGGGTTTTGTCCAAAACAGAAATCGTTGCCATAAAACTGTGTAATATGACTTCGCAGTGAAGTGAAATGTTGTAACTATGCCTGTTTTTCATATTTCTAAAGTTTGAATTGAATTATAACTTAAAATCTAACAGTGACTGAAAGAGGACTTCCACACTGGAGTGACCAGACTGCCAACCCCTCCTCCCCATGCACTTCATTATACATTATTTATTATTGCCAAAATAATTTAAGAATAGTATTTTTCATAGAACTTAAGCTATTTGTTTGGGAAAAGGCGATGATGTCGTAAGTAAAAATTAAGCCTAATCTGAAGGCCAGATACAGATTTTCCTGTATTTTCAATAATCTGTATCAACATGGATCATTTTTCAATGATCAGATGAATGTCAGTGCAATTTGTCGAGACAAGACAGATTTACCTCTCACCTACACACTAATACTTCTGCGGGTTCTACAAGTTACATTTGCTGTCGCACCTGTGAATCACTTGTAAGTAGTTAATTTAGGTAAACTCTCAATTCCTATACACTTGAGTAGATCTTGTGTTTCTCTTAAAGTAAATGAAACTGACCTATGATGTCTGCTCAGTTGGTCACTGCTCTGTTAAATTCCCGTGTAGAAGTTCTGGGAATTTAAAATAAAATATGACATCATCCTTATTGTTTTCTTCTATTTAGTGAACAACTGAAATCTGAAAACAGAATAAATAAATGGAAATGTGACTTCTTAATGCATGGAGTGAAGTGTTATTAACAATTTTCTATTAAATAAGACTTTTCAATGTTTATTTGTTAGAACAGATTCCATAATTTCCTTCTGACTCATGATAACCACAAAATATATGTAAATAAAAATCTTATGCATTTCACTGTCAGAGTTAAAATTGGTATTAGTCACATGTATGCCTCTTAAAGCTGAATAAACTCTTGAATTTGATGTGGACAACCTCACTACATTGATGTTTACTATACCACCTTGATTTTTGCTGCCTAATCACATCAGCTTGCTATTATCTTCTATAATGCTGTGTTTTAATTGATTTCCCAGAGTAGTCCAGAAGGCTGGGTAGAAAACTATCTTATATTTGGTTCTTTGACATGAACTCTCCAATTTCAGATGAACTGAATTTAATTTAACTTTTATACTCTTAAAAACAGTGCATAATAAAATTCTATGGCTTTACTTTTTATATGAGACTAGATGGCAAGTAATTAGATGCAAATAATCTGCAGAGCTAGATAGTCTGTCAGTTTTTATTTTCTGCAGGACCTGAAAGCTCATATTCCCTTTGAGCTATATTTTAATTTTATTCTAATTACATAGATTTAAGACCATGCCACGTTAAATAAAAGGCAAAATGAACATCTGAGGAATTAAATAAACATAAAAATACAAGAAATCTAAAGATAATATTTCACCTTTTTCTTTCTTTTATTTTTTGTCAAATAGAAATTTTTGCTGAATTTGTTTGATGATGAGAAATTTATTTTGATTTCTTTCTGGGCTTCATATATTGTGCATCCAGTTCTAATGTTTTCTTTCTTTTCTAGTACAACCTAAGAAAATAAAGTAGAATAATACGTAGGAGAGAAGGAGAGGAATTTTATGATTTAAATTCATATCCTAGATGGGAGAACCAAAAGGGTATTCCATTTACTTGAGGAAATTTTTTTAAATGTCACATCTATCTATGCAGAAGTGATACATTCAAAAGGCATATTATTTTTCTAAAGATGAAAATGTCTGTAGAAAAGATTGTTGATAATTTGTTATGAATGATAAATTGACATTAATTCTACAGTCTTTTCATTGTTGTGCAACAATTCACAATTTCAAAACACTTCTGAACTTATCTATTTGTAAATCAGATGCATCAAAGCACTAATTATGCATTTGTTACCCAACAATGAGTCTCATTTTTCACAGGAAATTTAGTGCAACTCTAGCTGTGACTAGCTGTGCTATGATTGTTTATTGAGACTTTTAATAGACTATAAGCTCTAGCTAATTAAGAAGGAAAAAGTTGATTTTGAAACTTTTTTTTTCATTAAGATAAAAGTAAAGGTATCAAATATATATCTTAATATAGAAATATTCATTTGAAATAAAATAGTTTGACAAAGCTTTATATCAATCCAAATAAAGTAATACAAGTGATATATTCAAAATAAGCTTGTTTCTCAGTCTCTTATTTCTCAAGGAGGAAATGTCAGTTTTTAAGATGACCTCTCAGTTATATAAAATTATAAAGATTATTAAAATACTTCTGAATTAAAATTCTTAATGATTTCATGCAGATAAGTAAACATTAAATTAGTCCAAAGTAAGATTTGTTTTTATCAGTACAACATGACTATAGATGACTGTATACTTTACATTTAAAAAAATGAATAGAAGGTTCCTATTTAAGAATGATTGACAAGAAAGAGTGAGACTTTGCAGTTTTATGTTTTCACAATTTTATGATACCATCTTCCATACCTAACTTTATTTCTATTAATGAATATTATTTTTTTAACTCTGTAAGCTTGTTTCTGTTGCACTTTATGTGTGGAAATCTTACGAGTTCAATTATGAGATGTATTTATTGTCCCTGAAGCATCCATATAGTAACCAGTAATCTTTAGTATCTTCATCCATGACACTGAGAGTGGGACTGAGTGCACCCTTAGCAGGTTTGCAGACAATACCAAGCTGAAGGATGGCTTGCCATCCAGAAGAATTTAGACAACTTTGAGAAGTGGGCCTGTGTGAACATCACAAGGTTCAACAAGGCCAAGTGCAGGGTCCTGGACCTGGTATCAACACAGGCTGGAGGATGAAGGGATTGAGAGTAGATCTGTGTAAAACAGATTTTGGGGTACCTGTGGATGAAAAACTAGACCTAAGCTGGCAAGGTGCACTTGCAGCCCAGAAGGTCAACCAAATCCTGTGCTGCATCAAAAGAAGTGCGACCAGCAGGTCAAGGAAGGTGATTCTACCCCTCTACTCTGCTCTGGTGAGACCAGACCTGGAGTACTGTGTCAACCTCTGGAACCTTCAGCTCAGGAAAGACATGAGCCTGTTGGAGTGGGTCCAGTGGAGGGCCACAAAAATTATCAGAAGGATGTAACACACAACTTCTGTGGAGAGAGGCTGAGAAAGCTGAGGGTTTTCAGCCTTGGGAAGACTCCAGGGAGACATAATTGCCACCTTTCAGTACTAAAGGAGGGTTTATAAGAAGGGAAAAACTTTATAGCAGGGCCTATTGTAATAAGACAAGTGGTAACAGTTTTAAACTAAAGGAGGGTTTAGCAGGCTAAAATGATGAGTTGCATTTTGTATTATAATCAATGGATAGTAGCCATAAATCTGTAGGAGAGATGTTTAGGATAAACTACAGAAAGTGTCTTAAAATGCCCTGAACATGAGCCAGCAGTGTGCCCAGGTATCCAAAAAGACCAATAATATCCTGGCTTGTGTCAGAAATGGTGTGGCCAGTGGGACTAGAAAAGTAATTGTCCCACTGTACTCAGCACTGGTGAGGCTGCACCTTGAATACTGTGTTTAGTTTTGGGTCCCTCACTACAAAAACGATTTTGGAGTGCTGCAATGTACTCAGAAAAGGATAACAAAGGTCATGAAGGGTCTGGAGTGCAAATCTTATGAAGAGCAGTTGGGTTTTTTTTTAACTTAGAGAAGAGGTGGCTGAGGGGAGACCTTATCTCTCTCTACAACTACCTGAAAATAGGCTGTAGGAAGGTGGATGCTGATCTCTCCTCCCAGGTAACAAGTGATAGAATGATAGGAAGTTGCGTCAGGGGATATCAATATTTTGTTGCATTTTATTGTTAATCATAGAATGGTTTGGGCTGGAAGGGACCTTAAAGATCATCCTTTCCAACCCCTGAGCCACGGACAGGGACGCCTCCCACCAGATCAGGCTACTCAAGGCCCCATCCAACCTGGACTTGAACACTTCTAGGGAGGGGGCTCCCAGAACTTACCCTGGCAACCTGTTCCAGTACTTCACCACCCTCATCATAAAGAATTTCTTCCTAATGTCTAGTCTAAATCTTCCCCCTTCCAACTGAAAACCATTCCCGCTCATCATTTTACTACATGCCAGAAAAAATCCCTCCCCACCTTTCTTGAAGGCCCCCTTCAGGAACTGGAAAGCTGCTGTAAGATCTCCTCAGAGCCTTCTCTTCTCTGGGTTGAACAAGCCCATCTCTCTCAGCCTGTCCTCATATGGGAGGTGCTCCAGCCCTCTGATTATCTTTATAGCCTTCCTCTGGACCTGTTCCAACATTTCCATATCCTTCTTGCTTTGGAGATTCCAGAACTGGACACAATACTCCAGACTATTACTCAAGACCTACCAGGTACAAATGTTATTATCTAGAGTGAGAGAAAAACATCAAGTACAATGTTGTCTATGGTAGTACAATTAATATTACAATTAATGATTGTATAGTTAATTCTGCAAAATATGGAGATCACTTTCCTAAGAAAGCACTTCATACAATCAGAAAAAATAATAATCTTTCAATTGAAAGCACCACAATAAATTAAGAATTTAATATCTTGGTTGTATTATTTGTTTAAGTTTGAATAAATCTATTGTTTTTAATAAGTATGAAAAGTTATGGTAGATGCAGAAAAAGGTAGAGAAAGACAAACTTAAAAATCTATAAAACTTGTAATCTGTTGTTCCATAGGTAATATTGTTGCTGATTCTTCCCTTGGAATTTACTGTTCTTCTGGTCACCAAAAGGAGCTCAAAAGACATAGGTTAAATTCTTTAAAGGAAGCATATAGAAAATTCAGTTTTGCCTCTCCCTAATCTTTTCATAAGTGTCCATATTTGAAATTGCTAAGTGTGCTCGGTTGAAATTATGGATGTAGTTGATTTAATGAATCTCATAAATGGTTAAGATAATGTTAATTTTAGCAACTAGATAGGATCATTTTTCCCCTTTCAGACTTCAGTTTGTGTATGAGTATATATACTTATTATATTATTTTTTTTTAATGCATCTGAGAAGTTTATAAGAAAGGTAAGTAACATCTGATTTAGGTGGGTTTTTTTTTGAAAATGCTGTTATTTTTCTTAGTTGTAGTAAAAATCATGTCAACATAAGAATCTTTGAGCAAGAACGAAATTTGTTCAATTGGCAAATATGTGGCTATTGCTGTAGCTACTTCATTATTATGATTTTTGCCTGGCATGTGCCCATTGCATAATTCATTTGCATATTTGTACTTATTACTTGAACTGCTTTGTACTTATTACTTGAATAATTACTTGTATTTGTACTTATCACTTGAATAGCTCTTCATGTTGTTACATAATTCTGATCATAGTCTGTGCAGTGCAGTGGAGTTCTGACCTTCTTTGTCATGTTCTATAGGCAGCTCAAGGGGCTGGTCACAGAACCCTGCTGTATGGCCATGCTATACTACTTCGACATTCGTTTAGTGAAATGGTAAGTGAAAGGGCACTTGCACAGAATGAGTAACATGAAGCTCAAATAAACATCTTATAAAAAAATTTAGAAGAATGTTCTTTCTAAGTTCTCTTCTGCACTAGATAAAAAAATATTAATCGCTTATGATATCTCAGCACAATGGAAGTAGCCCTTATATTTTGAATTCAGATTATTCAATCCATTTCATGTAGAGATGTAGCTGGAAAGCACCTTTAGCCATGGATTAATAGTGTGTCCTTTATCCATAGGTTATTTCTGTGTCCTTAAGGAATACCTTTCAATAATAATAATTCCATTAGCAAGTTTCCACCTTTTTTGAATGAATTTATTGTGATATTTGTTATTTTTTCCATCTTATTTTATAATATAAGTTGTTCCTTCTAACATCTCATAGCTCACAAAGACTACACCCACCAATATGATATTTCTAGACTGCCTCATATAACTTTTGTTTCATTACATTGTACAACTGGAAAATTTGAACTGTTCCAGACCTTTGACTTACTAGGACCCATGTAATTATACCTAATGGGACATCAAAGAAATGAGAAGTTAATAAAACACCTTCCCTCCTTTTTCCTGTACTGGAAGATTCCACTTTAGTCTTTAAAGTGTTACTTATGTTTATGAAGCATACAAATTGTGGTTGCCTCGATATACCAGAGTTGCGAGTATGATTACTGCTTTTTGGTATGTTTGCCATGTTTTCACGGAGCAAACAAGTTACAGTAAGACTGTTGTAAGATGCTTGCCTGTTCCTATCTGATATATGTGGAACTTTGGAAAGTAGCAGTTAAGCTGCACAGAGAAATACATGCTGAAGTGGAAAACAGTTTTGATGTGTTAGAATCAGGAAGGGCTAGTATACATATTAAAATAATTTTAAAAAACAAAGCACAGGCTGATAGTAAGATGCAGTAATGAGAACAGATTTGGCATGTGTGGTAATAGATACTGTTGGGTTTTGTTTTCAATAAATTCACTGTTTTGCAGTATTTGACATGTTTAACGTCATCAAGATCCCAGACGGATAAGCTTGCATTTGATGTGGGACTACGAGAAAATGCAGCAGGTACAGCAAGTTGTTTTTGAAGGAAAATGTGTGACACATTTCTGTTTTCAAGAGATGCATTTGGTTTTTTGTTTGTGTGGTTTGGTACTTTCAATAGAGTATAGAGAAGCCATATATCGGTACTTTCTGAATATATATCTTAAACATACAACAAAAGAATTACATAACTTGTAATGCAGGAAAACAGAAAAAAATGTAATGAGCACATTACTAAAAAAGCTGAAGAAAAATAAAAGCATAAAATGTAATATTAGAGTGGAAAAAATACAACACAAACTAGAAATTATGAGGAAGTTTTAATATTTGATAAGTATATTTTCAGGAGTACTACTAATAACAGTGCTGCTGACAGAAATAAAGAGTTAAAAAAAACCCCAAACCCCAAACCGTACACATACGAAACTGAGATGCCACAGGGAAGTATGATAAATAATTTTAAAAGTAACTCAGCTGCAAAGACCCACAAATAGCATTATGTGTAATGTTAATTGTTACTGAAAGTGATGAGCACTCATCAGAAAGTAACAGGTGAACCTGTAATATCCAGGCCCAGACATATAGCTTGAAGGGCAAATTTATGTACCCCTACACATCTTACTAATGTGAAGCTTAAAATAAAGAAATGACTGTTGTATTAATTAATATCAACCTGTGCTTTCTATTGTTTTTTAAATTGTTTTGAAAATAAATTTGAATGGAAGTAGACTAATCAATGATGAAGAGGCACTGCAGATGTATGTGTGAAAATGTGAGCCATGACTTTTGAAACTTCCTTTCCAGGTGACTCTGATTAGTTACATGACCTGTTTTGAATGAGTGAAATTTGTGTTTCAGTGGTTTGTAGCCATACAGAAGATGATCTCTTACATACTTTTACTTGATAACATCTTTGGTTGATGCCTTAGATGGAGGCTGTTTTCTTTAGGCATGTTAATACAAGGAATGTATGTATTCTGTCTCTCTGAAAATAATTTTGTTACATATGTCTTTATAATTTTATAAATTCTTTCAGAGGTATTGTGCCTGTGTCTGCTTGTGCCTGTGAAGTTTTATAAGTATCTATAGTTGTGCCATATTGGTACTTTTATGTGTAAAAAAGACCATTTTACACATAGGTGAGATATAAAAAGCAACACACATAAGGAATGCTATTTCTGTACAGAGGGTTTTAATACCTACTGCTTGTTTGTAAACCTCACCAGCTGAAGACAATAATATAACTTCCCCTTGCCCTACTACTTCACCCATGAAACCGCCCTATTGGCTCGGTTTCAGCTGCAGGAATTATTCTTTATCTAGCAGCACTGAGTGAGAAAACTGAATTTGATTCTTTTCAGTCTTAACTAAACACTAAGACTGTGAAATTGTGTAAAAATCAAGTAATCTTCCCAGAAATCGAAGTGGGGGTGGGGTAATGGTGTGGTGTGCAAAGTATTCTGATTATATTTTTTTTTTTAATCTTGTCATGGTTTAATCCCAGCTGGTAACTAAGGACCACTCAGCCACTCGCTCACTCTCCCCTGGTGGGATGGGGAAAGAATCGGAACAGAAAAAGCAAGAACACTAATGAGTTGAAATAAAGGCAGTTTAACAGGTGAAACAAAAGTCACACACACAAGGAAAACAAGGAATTAATTCACTGCTTCCCGCGGGCAGGCTGGTGTTCAGCCATCTCCAGCAAAGCAGGTTACCTGCTTACTTGGGAAGTTAAAAATGCCATCATTTAGAACGTCTTTCCCCTTCCTTCTTCTTTCTCCTGCTTTTATTGCTGAGCACCATTTGGTATAACATCATTTGGCATGAAATATCCCTTTGGTCAGTTGGGGTCAGCTGTTCCTGCTGTGTCCCCTTCCAGGTTCTTGTGCACCCCCAGCCTGTTCACTGTCAAGCTGGTGTGTGAAGCAGAAAAATCCTTAACTCTATGTAAGCACTGCTCAGCGGTAACTGAAACATCCCTATGCTATCAACACTTTTTTCCAGCACAAATCCAAAACATAGCCCCATACTAGCTACTAGGAGGATAATTAACTGTATCCCAGCCAAAACGGTCACAAATGTGTAGGAAATGTTCTATGGTTGTCATGCTCAGATGCAGCTATCCTGTAGCCCTACGGTCTGTAATACTAAAGGAACTGCTCCCAGAACTGGTATTTGTATTGCAGCAATATTGTAAAGTTGTGGAGTATTTGTTTCATAATTCTTTATTTTATAATATAAATGTAGCTTAGGGTAGAAATGATACAGGAGATTGTGAATTAAAGGTTAACAGTAAGCAAAAGAAGATGCAAAAGGTGATCATTAAGGCTGAAGTAGCTGACAGAGAGAGACTTGAAAGAAGGGCAGTTCTGAGCATTGTTTTGTAAGTGGTTTGTTTTTTTAAAAAAAAACGCAAAAAGAGAATTGTCAGCTTCAGTGATGACAAAGATTTGTTGACAAAATATTTCAAGATAAACAAAAAAGATCAAACGGATTGAAAAAAGGAGTGAGGTAGTTTTATAATGTCAATATCTTACAAGACACAATTCTTTACTATGTTATTTCAGTGTTGTATAAAGATATCCTTAAATTTCTTGGGATTTGTTTGTTCTGTATACCCTTTTAAATATCTCTGTCCTTTAGGTGAGGCATGCTGGTGGACTATACATCCTGCTTCTAAACAAAGGTCAGAAGGAGAAAAAGTTCGAATAGGTGATGATCTTATCCTGGTCAGTGTATCCTCTGAAAGATACCTGGTACGTTTGTTTGCTTTTTTAACAACTGGAGACTTAGTGGGAAAATACAATGTGCTGTGAAGAACTGCAGAAAATTGAATGTTTGGGTTTGTTGGGGATTTTTGGGTTTGTTTTTTTTTTTTTCTAATTTAGGAAATAATACCTGACTGTAATGCATTTTTTTTCTCAGGAAAAGTTTTTCTTTCTCCTAGAGCAACTGAGGAGTACTTCAGCATTCTTAATATTGGGAGGTTTTTATTCCTGTCACTGTGGAAGATTTCTAAGCTATAGCTGGAGTTTTTGCATTAGATTTAGAAAAGAATGCCATTTGGAAGCAAATTACTACTATTTTTAAAGATTTTTTGTATATTTACTTTATTAATGTATTTATATTTTGTTGATAAATTAATACATTGAATGTTTTAACAAACATAAAATACATCATTTCCTGTTATTGTTGCATGACCTCAGCATCTCTCCATGGCAAATGGAAGTATTCAGGTGGATGCCTCCTTTATGCAGACGCTGTGGAATGTACATCCTACATGCTCAGGGAGCAGTATTACAGAAGGTTTGTTGGTTTATTTGTTTATCAATGCATATACTTTTCATGATTTTGTATGCCTTTTCTTGAAGAGTGAAAATGCAAAATAGAAGAGAAGGGAAAACTGGAAACAGATACATCAGTTGGATTAACTAAAGCAAAGCTAAGTAAGCTGCAACTTGGCAGTAGCAAAGCATAAAAAGCTGCAGGAGATGTAAAGATTGAGAGAGCAACAGATGAGCTTATTGTCTTCATTTCAGTTTTGGGGAGTAGTAGCTGCAGAATAACTAAAGCCAGTAAAATTAGATTTTGTATAGGATTTTCAGTCACTCTGTAATGGAAATAACAGAAGAGAAATAGAAGTGCTTGCAGAAGGGAAAGCAGGTTTCTCACAGTTCCTATTTTAATCTCTTAGTTCTGCTTTTTAAGGATATTTGCTCAATATACTTTCTGGATCTCACAGCCATGCTTCCTTGTCTCTCTGTAACAGTAAATAAAAGATGAGCTTTTTAGACATGTCATCTGAATCGGCTTTAAATCCCACACCACAGGGTCAGGATTTCTTTCCAGAAACTTAACTGTACTTTACAACCATGTTTGAGAAACATCACCTCATTCTGTTTGAAAAATATCTAGTTTTGTAGTGAAAGGCTCATCCACTTAATATTACTCTTTATTTAAATGTTGTGCTCTTTCATTAATACTGTCATAACAAACATATTTTATTTCTGCTTTTCTCTGTTCAAAGTATCAGGCCTCCACATTCATGAATGCTAAATATTTGACGTCGGTATCATTTTGCATTACTTGACCATAAAACTAATCATTTATTATATAATAATATATAGGATCTTAGGAAAAAAACAGATTTAAAAGAGACCTGAAAGAGATATTGCATTTCCCTGGGACTGCCTGTACTAAGTCCTGATAGAGGTCTGGCTACCCTGGTGCTAAAGACTAACAATCACTAGGCTTATCTGAACTATGGTTGGACCCTTCTAACC
The DNA here is from genome assembly GCA_033558105.1 of Coccyzus lansbergi. Lineage (NCBI taxonomy): Eukaryota > Metazoa > Chordata > Aves > Cuculiformes > Coccyzidae > Coccyzus > Coccyzus lansbergi. Next base: position 1,027,904 of record JAUMJK010000118.1, read on the forward strand.
CCAAGTGGTTTAAATCAGCATCCCACACTGTTCCTGTGCACTGACCCATAAGAAGCTTGTATCGGTGTTTGTAGGTTTTCATTGTAAAAGCATATGGAATATAGATACTCATTGTAATACTTTCTGATTTCTTTCTCTTGCAAAAAGTTTATTATGCTGGAGCTGTATATTTATTAATGGATCTCTGGTCCCTTACCATCATTGGTCATAAACAGAACTGAGTTCAACTATGGAAAAATCTTGTTCTCAGGTTTTGCAGATGAAACTAAACCAAGCAAACAGAAAAGCCATTCTACAGTAAAATTAAGAACTTGTAACAGAGAACTATAATGAGCTACACAAAGAGACCATAGAAAACCAGTGATATATTTTATATTTCAGTAATAGCGGGTATTTGGCAACTACATTTCCTAAGTGTTTATTAAATCACAAAGTAGTTAAAGTTGGATGTGATTTTACCCAATCACCTGATCAATCAGGGCCACCTATGTAGTGAATAGATCACTTAAAGAACTACTGTAAAATGCGTCAGCAGAAGCGGTTTTAATATGATGTTGTAAAAGTTCCGATTTAATCATGTTTTTAAATGGAATTTACTGCAATCAAAGTAGTGACTTAATTAAAGATTTGAGAATGACAATGTTCATATGAGACTTATTTCAAGTTTTCCTAAATTTAATCACACACACACACAAACACAAAGACACATAGGTATACAGAAGCTAGCCTATAATCAAAATTTCCCCTTTCTTGCTCTTAGTGTCTTACTAACTTTTAAGGCACTGACATTCATCAAAGGGTGCATTGAGTGTTAAGAAGTTTGACTTAGCCTTTCTTCTTTGCCAGCTTTGTTAGCACATGGTCTTTAAACCTTGAGGAGTCTAGTCCTGAAAGATATTTCAACTTAGAGGATATGCTGGTCACAGCCAAATCAAAGAGCCTCTCTTAGGATGTAGGATCGCTATTTATAGGATCATGAGATGATTAAATGTTGGTCAGTATTTTTTCCATTCTGGCCATGACTCATGTTGCTAACTATTGTAATTTCTACTCACTGTGCAACTCCAATACTTTGCAGATTGTGTAGTTCAAGTATAATTCAGATCTAGCTGTAATTCAATACTGCAGGAGTTCCAGTAAAATGGAGAGGGACAGATTTAGGCTTGATATAAGGAAGAAATTCTTCACCATGAGAGTAGTGAGACACTAGAACAGGTTGTCAAGGGAAGTTGTGGCTACCCCATCCCTGGAGGTGTTCAAGGCCGGGTTGGATGGGACCATGAGTAACCTGATCTAGGGGGAAATGCCTGACCATGGCAGGGGATTTGAACTAGGTGATCTTTAAGATCCCTTCCAACCCAAACTGTTCTCTGATTCTATTCCATGTTTCTATGTTCAGAGAGACCCTCCTGTGTTTCAGTATGTCCCCATTGCCCATTAGGCACTACTGAGGAGGGCCTGACACTTTCCTCTATACATTGAGGAAACCCTCTAAGAGCATTCTCTTCTGTAGGTCAAACAGTCCCTGTTCTTTCAGCCTTTTCTCATGCATGAGATGCACCAGTCTCTTAAACATCTTAGTGGCTCTTTACTGTACTTGGAACCCTTGTATTGTGTTGCTAAGAGTTGGACAGACACACAATCTAAAACAGCATAATAATTATTTAAATAAAACCCCAAAACAATAGGGTAGGTTTTCTATGTTGTCAGGTCTTTTTAACTACTTAGGCTCAGTTTTAGCTGTATATACACTTTTCAGAATGGTTTACCTGAGGGATGATCATGTGTCAAAATAAAAAAAACCCCAAATCAGCCTAGCTCAAGTTGAATGGACATACTGAAAGGTGGGATTTCCTGCATCTAAAATTGGACTGGAATTCTCATGACAGAATTTTTGTGATGTTTGAGATACTTTTGATGACACCTAAATATCAGGGAAGTATTTTTTTTACACTCTTTCTTCACTTTAACCTTTGGATTAATTGGTAACAGGATAATTACCAGTTACCATTTCCTTAATTTACAAATTTATATTGAATTTTCCACACGGTATGAACATTTCCTTGTGCCCTTACCTCTGTATGTATGCATTAATTTTACTTACAAGGTCAGAACAGTTTGGACTGAGGGTCTGATGAATCATTCTCCTCCTACACCATTTTTTTTCTTTTTCTGTGAGACAAAATGCCTGGTTTTGACCTGTAGTCTTTGTGTTAAATGGATTGGAAAGTTAGATTCCATTAAGCTTAATATTCAGAACTGCTAAGTGGTTTTCCATTCTCTGCCTCCTGCTGCTGCTCTGCAGTTTCAATTTTGACATGTTATAAATGTTGGAATGAACTGATGAACTCATCAAATGATTTTGTATTGAGAACATGTAAATTGAATGACTGAGGAGGAAACTGCAGTATTATGTATTTGATTTGGCTTTTACCTAAAGCATTCAGTTTTCAAAAGAGTAATTATTGTAGGAGTTTTAATTTTCCTTTTGTGTCCCAGGACACTGATTTGATTTTTAAATGTTGTTATTGCTTTCTTTTTTCTTCATTTTCAGAAGTAATATATTTAACTGACAAAGATACTAAAAAGTAATAAATTGTCATTCTAAATATGTTCTTGATAAATTTTGGTTATGAGTGAGAATTTAGAAAATAGATTTCACCTTGGTCTTTGGAATTGTTTAAAATTTTTGAGGGTGCTATTTTCATATTGTCAGTGTTTTAGCTAATGAACAAATATGATTCTTCTACAGGTTATCTTCTTGGTGGGCATGTGGTACGTTTTTTCCATGGCCATGATGAGTGTTTAACAATGCCATCTACAGATCAAAATGATTCACAGCACAAGTAAGTGGTAATACATTTTTATACTGTTCCATTTCCCCAGGTACTAGATTGTTGGTTGTCAGTTGAACTTGAGGACAGACAGGTTAAACATTCTTTACAGCAATCTGCAATTGGGCAGACACAACTTCCAAGAAGCTGAGACCTACTAAACAGGAAACCAGTCATGAGTTCATTTATTGTTGACCTTTCCTGTTATCCATTTTAATTGCTCTGTTTATTATTTGTGACAGAGTTTATACAAATTCTGGAGCTTGGATGACAAGACATAAGCGATTACTGAAAGACATAAAACTTTCTTTAGTGTGTTCCTGTGGACCGAATTAATACACCATATTTTGTATTAGTTTGTGTTTAATTATTGAGTAGAATATTAGTTTGAGTACTAACATGTCACTAACCACTGGTTAGTAATTCGAGAAAACTAGATTATATTAATGACTGAAACCCTTTACTTCCTCTTTTTTATTTTCCTCAGTTTCCCAAAACTGATATATAATTTGATCTGTATCCTCTTTTGTAATGATAATAATACAAAACTTTTTGGTTTGTCACCACCATTTTTGTCTTTTATTAAGAATGTTAGAAGTAGTTCTAGGAATGAAAGTTCTGATGTCGTATTTATGCATATAGACATTAATGTATGTGCACGTAAACATTAATGTATGCAGATGTGAATAGCTATTTTAATACTGTGTTTATATGCATTTAAGAGCATTACTAATTTAGATTAGTGTCTTGGGAACTGCATGAATTATGAATTTTTATATGAATGATTAAGTAATAGTAAATGTTTCTTGACGACTTTAAAGATAGAATATTACATCAGCTCCTGAGAGAGAATAGCTTAAGTGAAATACCATAGCTTACTTGAGACATCAGATTGTGTATCATGCTATGGCTGCTGAGTAGGAATCCTCTGTCCATTCAGTTCTATCTATGTAGCTGGGGAGAAGTGAGCCCTATACAGTTTACAGAGGAATAAGTTATAAATACTGAGTAGCACAAACAAACAAAAGAGGATGATACTCTTAATCTTTTACACAGGAAGGTGCTTTATGAAACTGGAGGAGCTGGTGTTCGAGCAAGGTCTTTGTGGGGAGTAGAACCCCTTCGTATAAGGTACTGATATTTTTTGGACTGCTTTGTTAGCAATTCTTGTTGTGTTAACAGCAATTTGATTGCTACAGATTCTTAAGGCAGAACAGGAGTAATATATTTGTCCTGCTATAGAATATAAGTTAGTATGTTCATTATAAATAATAAAAAGTAATCTACCACAATATAATCAAATGGAGAATGTCAGTATTTTGAGACATGTTCTTTGTATGTGTCCCATATAATAAACAGTATCGCTTAGGAGATACATCTGTTAGAGACATTGCATTTGTTGAGAAGTAAAATGCTTTTCCTAGTTTTCACTTGGAATTTTAGAAGGGAAAATCAGAACAACCATGTCCCTCATGACCTGATCACCTTCTATGACAAAGTGACTCTGCTGCTGGATGAAGAAAAGGCTGTGGATGTGGTCTTCCTGGATTTCAGCAAAGCCTTTGATCAGTTTCTCACAGCATTCTGCTACGGAAAGTGTCAGCCTCTGGCCTGGACAGGTGCACACTCTCCTGGGTGGAAAACTGGTTGGATGGCCAGGCCCAGAGAGTGGTGGTAAATGATGTTAAATCCAGCTGGAGGACAGTTATAAATGGGTTTCCCCAGGGCTCAGTGCTGGGTCCAGCCCTGTTCCATGTCTTCATCAATGACCTGGATGAAGGTATCAAGTGCATCCTTAGCAAGATTGCAGACGACACTAAGCTTGGTGGAAGTGTGGATCTGCTGGAGGGTAGGGAGGCTCTGCAAAGGGATCTGAACAGGCTGGACCACTAGACAGAGTCCAGTGGGATGAGGTTTAACAAGGTCAAATGCCGAGTCCTGTACTTGGGGCACAACAACCCTATGCAGATCTACAGACTAGAAGTCTGTCTAGAAAGCTGCCTGGAGGAGAGGGACCTGAGGGTGTTGGTTGACAGCCAACTGAACATGAGCCAGTAGTGTGCCCAGGTGGCCAAGAAGGCAAATGACATCCTGGCTTGTATCAGAAATGGTGTGACCAGCAGGTCCATGGAGGTTATTCTCCCTCTGTACTCAGCACTGGTGAGACCACATATTGAATACTGTGTTCAGTTCTGCGTCCCTCACCACAAGAAGGATGTTGAAGCTTTGGAGTGAGTTCAGAGAAGAGCAACAAAGCTGGTGAAGGGGGTGGGGAACAGGCCTTATGAGGAGTGACTGAGAGAGCTGGGGTTGTTTAGCTTGGAGAAGAGTAGGCTGAAAGGACACATCATCGCTCTCTATAACTACCTGAAGGGAGGTTTTGGGCTGGCCTCTTCTCCCAAGTGACAGGGGACAGGACAAGAGGGAATGGCCTCAAACTCCACCAGGGGAGATTTAGGCTAGACATTAGGAAAACATTTTTCCCAGAAAGGGTCACTGAGCACTGGCAGAGGCTACCCAGGGATGTGGTTGATTCACCTTCCCTGGAGGTGTTTAAGGCACAGGTGGACAAGGTGCTGAGGGACATGGTTTAGTGTTTGATAGGAATGGTTGGACTCAATGATCCGGTGGGTCTCTTCCAACCTGGTTGTTCTAGGATTATCATGGGTATCTTTTTGGGGTTTTTGACTATATTCACTCCTAGGTGATTTGTTATCTAATAACTTGTTGTAAGTGAAATTTCAAGATATAAAATTATACATTTTTTAACTTTGATGGAGTTCTGAACTGTATGTTTGGCTTACTTTGAGCGTGCTTGTAATTGTAAATGAAATACCCTCATAACTAACAGAGATATAGGATAGTTCTTTGGAATGTTGAGCTTATTTTATTTCTTTAGGCAGTCAACTGGAACACAGTAGTTAATTTATACTTCAGTATTTTTCAGAAACACTTAGGATTTTTTTTTACAGAAACAAGAAAATTAAAGCTATACTGATTCCCAAGGTTCTCTTTGCAAATGTATGTACAGTTTTTCACCTGTTTTAATGCGAATACTGAAATCAAGATGAAAAGAGAATATATATACACATTTTATTTTCCAAATATCCTTTAAAGCCCAAAATAGAAATATTAGTTTTACTTATTTCATAAACTATTTTTTGATGTCTTGTATGTTTAGCTGGAGTGGAAGTAACATCAGATGGGGACAGCCTTTCCGTCTTCGACATATTACAACAGGAAAGTACTTGGCTCTGAATGAAGATGAGGGACTTGCAATGTTAGACAGAGAAAAGTCGGATACAACATCTACAGCCTTTTGTTTTAGAGCATCAAAGGTAAATAACTTCAATGAAGGTCTGCCTTACATGTGGAGCACTCAAATACTAGAACTGGGTTAGTTTCACAACTTTATAAATTATTTGTAGTTTATAAATTGAAGCAGTTGACAGGAATTATGCATTTAAATACAGGGGTAAACAACCTGACATGAAAGTAACAAGAGAAAAATAGGGACAATGAATAAATTTTAGAGTAAACTAAACTGTTAACATGTTAAAAAAAAACAAGATTGAAAACTAATACCATTCAAGATAGAGTGGTTTAATATGAATACTTTAATCATTATTCAATCATCTTAATTGTAGGCAGGCTTATTAAAATGGTATTCATTCCAACTCTGTCATAATTGAATTCAATTGAATTCAGTTCAGTGGGGCAAAATTCTGCCCTTGTTATTTGTGGAGTATATTGATAAGTGAATTGCAAGGAAAATGGAGTCAGTGATTTCTAAACCATACACTTTCAAACTGTGCTCTTTTTTGAGCTGCTAATTGTATGTTACTAGTTTCTTCATCATTTCCAGCTGATAAAACAATACAAGTGAGAGAGACTGAAGGATAATTTTGGAGGTAGGTGAAATGAATAACTTCTTTCCAGAAAGTGACATCTAGCATTGATTGTCTTAACAGATGCTAGACTTTTGTTAGTATAATAAAACAAATAATTAATTTTAGCATGTTTAAAATAACATTTGTTTTAGTAGTGTGACTGGATATGTTATGCCAAGAATTTTTATTTTAACCACACAAAATAATTGAAAAACTGTCCAGAAATTTTCTTAAATTACTAGATGCTCACCAAGTAGTTTTGAGCTCTTTCTTCAGTGTAAAAACTATACATAGTAGATCTTATGTGTAATGATGCATAGGAACATTTATTATAGCTGTAATTTCCCCCATTTTTTTAGTGAGTCATGGCATCCTGGTAAGGACAGCTGGTATTGCAGGAATGTCACAGTTACTGGTGTAACATTGAATTCAAATACTTATATGGTACTCACTGCCTAATTTAACACCAGTTGGCCTGCAATATTTTACTAGTTTAAATTATGCATATAATTTAGAAATTTTAATTATATAAATGTTATGTTTATATATACATATTCATAAAATAAGTAATTTCTGTTACATTGAATAAGCATATCTTATCTTCCTACTCTTTCTGTTGAGGTGCTTCAAAGGCGCACTAGTGAAATGTGCTACATTCTCCAAAACAACTAAGTTGAAGTACAGTAGTAATAATTATGCAGAAGTCAATGATTGTGTAATGCCTTTATCCTTTCTATTGCGCTGGTGCATTATGGTAGTTAATGCACATTTTTATATAAAATAAAGGTTCAGTGTCTTGTCATCCTGTGCTATCCTATCTAGAGAAGAATATTTTTATCTCACTATAGGATATAAATTCTATTTTGCCTGTGCCACAAATGAGAATAGTTGTTATCAATCTACTTGGCTGAGAGCTACACCAGCCTATGGGTAGATATCAGTGATTCCAAAGGTGAAGGGAACAAACAGTGATAATTGTTCCTGAAGAAAGTAAGGTGAGGTTTGTAAGTGAATAAACCCCTAAGATTGATCTGGACTGCAAGAAGGAAAGGACTCTTAAAGCCAAGTGCTAATGCCATACAGATTGAGAGTAAATAGAACTGTAGAGCTAACAGTCAGACTAGATATTCAAGTGTGATTGCCTTAATTTCTGCACATAGGTATTTGTAAACTTTTGTTTTCTCTTCTTCATTTTCTCAATGAAGACATGTTTTCATTTCCCTGTGCCATATGCCATATATAATATGTATTACATATATATATATACCCACACATATATATATACAATTTGGCATATATTAAGGGAAATTTCAAGATAACTGTCTAAATCTTCCTACGCAGCTGTGTAAAGATCCTTAAAAATATACCTGATCGTTTACATCATTCCTGTCCTTTAAAATCATGGGGTAATTCTGATTGGAAAGGAACTTGGTAAGTTGTAGAATCATAGAATAGTTTGGTTTGCAAGGGACCTTAAAGATCATCTAAATCTACCTTCCCTGCCATGGGCAGGTGCATCCCACTAGATCAGGCTGCCCAAGCCCCCATCCAACCTGGCCCTGAATACCTCCAGGAATGGGGATTCCACAAGTTTGGCAACCTGTTCCAGTGTCTCACCACTCTCATGGTGGAGAAACTCTTCCTTGTATCAAGTCTAAATCTGCCCCTCTCCAGTTTATACTCGCTCCCCCTCATCCTATCATCACAAACCATGAATAGGCCCTCTCCAGCTTTCTTGTAGCCCCTTTCAGATACTGGAAGGTCGCTATTAGATCTCCTTGGAGCCTTCTCTTCTCCAGGCTGAAAAAGCCCAACTCTTTCAGCCTGTCTTCATGTGGGAGGTGCTCCAACCCTCTGATCTTCTTTGTAACTCTCCTCTGGACCCATTCCAACAGTTCCATATCCTTCTTACATTGAGGATTCCAGAACTGGTTACAGTACTCCAGATGAGGTCTCACAAGAGAGTAGAGAGGCAGAATCACCACCCTCAATCTGCTGACCATGTTTGTTTTGATGCAGCCCAGGATATGGTTGACCTTCTGGGCTGCAAGCACATATTGCCAGCTTATCTCAAGCTTCTTATCAACCAGCACTCCCAAGTCCTTCTCTGCAGGGCAGCTCTCAATCACATCATCCCCCATTGTGTACTGAAGTCAGAGATTGCCCTGACCAAGGTGTACAACCTTGCACTTGGCATTAATGAATCTCATGAGGTTCTCTCAGACCCACTTCTCTAGCCTGTCCAGGCCCTCTGAATGACATCCCATCCTTCCAGTGTGTCAACTACACCATTCAGCTTGGTGTCATCTGCAAACTTGCTGAGGGTGCACTCAATTTCCCTGTCACTATCATTGATGAAGATACTGAACAGCACCGGTCCCAGTATGGACCCCTGAGGGACACTATTTGTCACAGATCTCCATCTGGACTTCGAACCATTGACCACTACTCTTTAAATACAACTGTCTGACCAGTTTCTTATCCACTGAATGGTCCACCTGTCAAATCCATATCTCTCCAATTTAGAGAGAAAGATATTGTGGGGGACTATGTCAAAGGCTTTACAGAAGTCCAGACAGATCATACCCAGTGGTTTTCCTGTTCCTACTGCTGTGGTTACCCCATCATAGGAAGCCACTAAGTTGGTCATGTAGGATTTTCCCTTAGTGAAACCATGCTGGCTGCCATTAATCACCTCCATGTCTTCCATGTGCTTTAACTTGTCTTCTAGAAGGGTCTGTTCCATGATCTTCCCAGGCACAGAGGTAAGACTGATGGCTCAGTAGTTCCCGGGGCATCTTTCCTATGCTTTTAAAAAATTGGCGCAATGTTACTCTTTTTCTATTCAGCAGATACTTCTCCTGATTGCCATGATTTTTCTGATATCATGGAGAGTGGCTTGGCAGCCACACAGGCCAATTCCCTCAGGGGTATGGAATGCATCTCATCAGGTCCCATAGACTTATAGATGTTCAGGTTACTCGTGTTCATCAACCTGATCCTCCTCTACAGTGGGAGGGGGTTTACCCCCTCATCACCATCTTGCTGTCCCATGATGGGTGAAGAGAGCATGTGTCAGTGAAGACTGAGACAAAAATTATTAAGTACCTCAGCCTTCTCCTCATCTGTTGAAACGAGGTCACCGTTCTCAACCACCAGTGCGGATGCTGAGGGGCATGGTTTAGAGATTGGTGGGAATAGTTGGACTCGATGATTGGTGGGTCCAACCTGGTAATTCTATGATTCTTTAGCCTTCCTATTTTGATTGATGTACCTGTAGAAGCCCTTTGCATTGGTTTTCACTTCTCTTGCCAAGTTCAGCTTCAGCTGCACCTTGGCCTTCCTGACCTCATCCTTACAAAACCAGGCAATGTTCCTGTACATGTCCCAGGTTCCCTGTCCCTGCTTGCACTGCCTGTGCAGCTCCCTCTGTCAGTTGGAAGTCATCTAACCCAGCTTTCTGATCCAGGAAGGTTCAATACTGAGTTCAGACTAAATTGCTGAGATTGTACATTGTTGTAGAGTATCCAAAAAGAAATAAAATATTTCTCTATTGAAGTATTCTTTCTGATTTGGACACCAGCAAAAAGGGTTTTGTAGAAAAAAAAAAGGGATTATCTTTGCCATTATGCAGAGCTTTGTGGAGTATATGAAATCCCCAGGGTTTTCCAGGAGCCTTTAACATATGAATTAAAGTGTTATTTTTCCAAAGCTGTTAGAGAGGTCCTCTTCTAGAGGAAGGGCCTCTTGTAGAGGAGGGCTACAAAGATGATCAGAGGGCTGGAGCACCTCTGCTATGAGGACAGGCTGAGAGAGATGAGGTTGTTCATCCTGGAGAAAAGAAGGCTCAGAGGAGATCTTATAGCAACCTTCCAGTACCTGAAAGGGTTCTGCAAGAAAGCTGGGGAGGGACTTTTTACAAAGGCTTGTAGTGATAGGACTAGAGGCAATGGGTATATACTGGAGAGGGGCAGATTTAGGCTTGGTATAAGGAAGAATTTCTTCACCATGAGGGTGGTGAGACACTGGAACAGGTGGCCCAGGGAAGTTGTGGAATCCCCATCACTGGAGGTGTCCAAGGCCAGATTGGATGGGGCCTTGGGCAACCTGATCTAGTGGGAAGTGCCCCTGCCTGTGGCAGGGGGTTGGAACTAGATGATCCTTAAGGCCCCTTGAGCCCTACCTGTTCTATGATTCTATGATTCTTGAAAAATCAGACCTTCATCCTCAAAATTTTGAAGATGAACCTTTGACAGCATTTATTACAGTATTCTACTTAAGAAACTGACTACCACTATCCTGGACAGCTACTACAAAGAGTAGTGATAAGTGGAGTTTAATCCAGTTGGAGGCTGGTCACAAGTGGTGTTCCTGAGGGTTCAGGGCTGGGTCCAGTTCTGTTCAATATCTTTATCAATGACCTTGACAAGGGGATTGAATGTGCACTTAGTAAGTTCACAGATAACACTAAGCTGGGAGGACTTATTGATCTAACCTGAGGGTAGGGAGGCCCTACAAAGGGATATGAACAGGTTGGATTGATGACCTAAGACCAACGGGATGAGGTCTAACAAGACCAAGTGCAGAGTCCTGAGCCTGGGACACAGCAACCTGGTGCAGAGCACTTAAGGCTTGGGGAAGAGTTCTTAAAAGCTGCCTGGCAGAGAAGGAACTGGATATGTTGGTCGATAGCTGGCTGAACATGAGCCAGCAGTGTGCCCAGGTGATCAAGAAGGCCAATAGCATCTTGGCTTGCATCAGAAACAAGGTGGCCAGCAGGACCAGGCAAGTGATTCTCCCACTGTACTCAGCACTGGTGAGGCTGCACCTCAAATATTGTCTTCAGTTTTAGCCCCTCACTACAAGAAAGACATTTTGGTTCTGAAGTGCGTCCAGAAAATAGCAACAAAGTTGGTGAAGGGGCTGGAGAACAAGCCTTATGAGGAGCAGCTGAGGGAACTGGAGTTGTTTAACCTAGAGGAGACTGAGGGGAGACCTTATCACTGTCCGTAACTATGTTGATTTCTTTGCCCAAGTGATCAGTGATAGGGTGAGAGGGAATGGTTTCAAGCTATGCCAAGTTCAGGTTGCACACTAGGGGAAACATCTCCACTGGAAGTCTTATCAAGCACTGCAACAGACTGCCAAGGGATGTGATTGAGTCGCCATCCCTGAAGGTATTTAAAAGATGGGTAGGTGAAGTGCTTAGTGATACGATTTAGTAGTAGACAAGTACGACTGGATTTGATCTCAAAGGTCTTTTCCAATCTAGGGACTCTGTCATTCTATGATTGTTACATACCACTTCAGCAGTCTTGTGTGTTCCTTGGTTTTCAAAACCTGTGATTGCTTGTATGCATGATGTATTTGCTTTCACTCTTTTCTTCTTTTTTTCTGGGTAACCCTAGAAACTGAAAAATGTATTTTAAATTACAATATTAAAATTAGAATTTTCCTTAATATGCCCTTACGTAAATAAGAATGGAAAGGAGTTTTTAAAAAAGAGAAAGGAAATGCTAAAGAACTGATTTCAGTGAAAACAGCATGTGCAATATGAGTCTATTTACTGCAAATTACTTCAAACTAAGCTTACAAGCATCAGAGTTTGACAGAACCCTCCTGCAGAATTATGGCTTTTCTTGGGATTAATATGGAGATTATTTTTGACAGAGTTTTAAAATGTCAATATTTTTAAATTTTAAAATTTAAGGCAATAGCTCTGTAATGCCTTGTGACCACAGAGACAGCAATATCCCTACAGCAGATGGAATCCTGTTTTGAAATGGTATGTTCTCATTCCAGAACATTACTTGGCTCACTATATTCTGCTGAGAAGAATCATGTTTCTGCTTATAAATTTCTTTGGGAATAAACGCAGTGAAGAACAAGAGCATATTTATAAATATTTGTTTCTTTAGAAATTGTATCCGAGAATTTGTACTTGAGATTTCATATTTTATTTTTGAGATAGTATATACAATTGACAATGAAGAAATTGGTGTCTGAGTAAGTAACATTCTGACACATTCAAAAGTCACAGATGACTCATGCAGAAGGATTTGATATCATTTTAATATTATTGCCAGCATGTAGCTATCTTAGGAGCTCAACATGGCATTAGAGTGTTGTAATAGTTTACTAGCAATCATGAAGTTTAATTAGTTTTTGGAATAAGATGATAGGTATTACAGAGTCCTTTTCCTACAATTCTCTCTAAAAAATCAAGTTTTTATTTGTAAGTTCATATTTTGCATCCACCATTTCCCAGTAAGAACTGCATTTCAAATGCAATATTAAGCTATTTTTTCTACTTCTTTTATATGCGAGGAGAAAGTAGAAGGTAAATTAAAATAACCTTATTTTTTCTTGCCTACTGGGGTATAGGAATGTATACAATGAAGTAAAGTAATACCAATAGCAAAATAAATAAGCTCAGTGTATCAGTAGTCTGCTTCTCTATTTGTAGACTTTTTGTTTTCTTCTTCTTTTGTTAAATTGGGGTAGCCTATGTCAGTACTTTTAATACAATAACAGCGTGCAAAACCAAAAGATATGAATTTAACCAGCTGCATAGGTTAGAGTTGATAAGAGTTCAGTAGTCAGGTTGTTTTACCATTCTTATAGGTACCTAAACAAGGCATTAAAATATCAAGAGTTTTTTCTGTATTGTGTTTTCACAAGATGGCTGTTGAAAAATCATTGTAAAGACAGTTGGGTTTACTTGTGCTGTTCCAACTGCCATTCCTTACCTTCCTTCTATCACTCAGAAATCTACTTGACTATGAATTCTCTAATTTTCTACATCTTGCCCTTCTTCTAGTACATGAAATATCTTGTGAACATTGTACCTTTGTCTGCTTTACTGTCAGGATCTTTTGTTCATTCCTTCTTTCTTTTTTATTATTTTTTTGTTACTGTTATTTTTCCTGTGACATCTTCCAGATCCATGATGTGCTTTGTTGTCTTCAGCTTGATTCATTCATGGCCTGAGGGAGTTAAATTAAAAATCTATTGTAAATAGAAGGTTTGATGGAGAAAGTGTTTGGATATTCTGCTGCTAAGTTAAATACAAGTATCTAGATAAGAGATATTTTCTCCCTTGGTAATCTTTATTTGACTACACTTTTCAGCTGTTAGAAAAGGCACCCTCTTTTTGCACACTGCTATCAAATGACTTGGCAGAAATCCTAAAGATACAGGACAAGTAGCAAAATATAATGAAGAGGAATTTATGTAGTATTGCTTAAAATGAGAACAGCCTTCAGGCCCCCAATATTGTTCTAAAATCTTATTTCTGAAATTTGAAAAATCTTTGTTTCGTTTATGTGTAGTTTTCAAAAAGGATCAGTATCACTTCACTGTTTTTAAATGTCAACTTAATTAGGGTGACCATATTATGGTTTCTTTCACAGGAATTTTCATTGTTGCTTGGTTATTGAGGCAGACATGATATTTCAGAAGGTTAAAAGGTTTTAATCTTCAGAGTACTATGGAAAGCCAAGTAATTAATTGCTTACAGTTAATGAATTCATGCCATTTATTGTATTTGTCATTTAATGGGCTTACCTTAAATGTGTATTGAAAAAGTTCATGTCTTTATGTAGTACTGCAGTCCACATGAGTAGAATGGCACATGATTTCCACATAGTCTTGATATTGTAATGGTATCCTCAGTGAATGTCTTGTAATTTCATTTTATATCATCTTGGTACTATAATGCTGTCTGTTCCAAATGCAATTGTTGTTGAAATGTGACAGCTGGATACCATATAAATGAAAGTAGATTAACATAGTAAAACAGAACTTCATTTACTCCACAGATGTTTCAATAAACTGAAATAAAGTAAGAAAACCCGTCGTATAGGTTTTTAATAATTTAAACTGTATATCAATGCATAACATATTTTACTTAGAAACAGATGGACTGTCTACACTTAGGTTTAAGTCCATCATCATTTTAAATAATGAAAAATGATATCTAATTACTCTATTTATTTACAGGGTTTTTTGGTTTAATCACAAGCACACACATGCCGCAATAATTTAATTACAGAATTTTCTGCATAATTCTCTTCTTATTCCTGAATTCAATTTTAAAAGGAAAAGTATTTATTTTTAAAGATAAAAAGATATTTTCTTTTGTGGCGGACACTGAAATTCCTCCAGTTTGAGTGAAGAATGTTAGGGCTTAAAAATTGTACTGAGTGTTCCAGCCAAGCATTGACCAATAACTTCAAAAGATAACTGGAAGAATCCATTTCCTCCTTCAAAGAAGATAAATAGAAATAATAAAATACATGTAAAAATTATAATTGCAAAAATAAAGTAAATGTAAAAGTCAAATCATCCTTAATTTAAAAGATAATATTTTGTTCTTTGGTGGTTGTTGCAATACAGAGGCATTATTCCAAGTGAAATCTTTATCTGCATATACTATTTATAAGAAAAAAATTCTTTAGCATAAGAATATTTAAAATAAATTTTGAAATATGATTCTACTGATGTTTTTCATATTTAGGCTAAAATTTGAAAAAATTAGCAGTATAGATTTGTACAGATTCTACTAAAGTGGGACTGAAATTTCATCAGTAATTTAATTATTAGGTTAGGTTAAATATTTAAAGATTTTTTTATTATTATATATTTTTACAAGGCAATGAATTTTACCTGATTTTTCTTCCTTCAGTGAAAACATTATTTCAGATTTGAAATGTTTTTTAAGGAGAAGATGACTTATTACTTCAGTAGAAACAGAAATTGTGTGAAATTACATTTAGCTATATCTTAATAACATAAGTAGCTTAAACGTTGTTCAATGTTGGAACGTGTTTCAGAGCAGCATTCAATGTTTCATCCTGTTCAAGTACAGAAATTACATGCCAGGTTTTGTTTTATCTTCTTAGGAGCTAAAAGAAAAGCAAGATTCTAGTCTTAAGCGTGACATTGATGGAATGGGAGTCCCAGAAATTAAGTATGGTGATTCAGTCTGTTTTGTCCAACATGTGGCCAGTGCCTTATGGTTGACTTACAAAGCACAAGATGCTAAATCAGCACGTTTAGGTCCCTTGAAAAGAAAGGTAATGTTTGAGGGTTTTTATTTATTACTTGCATAATAATTGTTAGTTGCACAACAGTTTTGGTCTACTCAATGTGGCAATTGTCAGTTAAATTGTTTTGTGTTTTTTTTAATTGAAAATGGTGTTAATGTTTCATTCTAAAGATGAAAACTATTGTGAATATTAACATAACTACATAACTGAAGAAAAACTTCGCTAAGAATTGTATTTTTGTCTTTTTTTTGCTAGATGAAATTACTAATTTTGACACAATTTTTATTTTTGACACCAGTAAAACATGGAAATTCTTGATTTGGGTGGTCAAATAACTTTTTTGAAAATCTGCATTCAGCTGCTTAAGGGTGTAAGCTTGTAAGTTAATGCAGCAGGGGCAAGTGAACCTCACGACAAATCAATATGATTTCAGATGAAGTACTTTATTATGGGTTAACTTGCTGTTTATATAGACCAAGCAGGCCAAACATGAGGTAAACATTGATTGGTAACTTCTGCCCAAGCAATCAGCCTTCCTTGGCAACCACCCAATCCACATAACTTTGTTGCTAGCTTGCAAACTCCTGCCCCCATCTTCATTAACATAACTTAACAGAGTCATTACCAGTCTTTTTGACTTTACCAGCTCCACCCTGCCAGAGCTCATTGTATTATATTTACCAACAGTAAGTCATCTTACATTCACTGATGTTTTAGATTTTTTAAATTTTATTATGTTATATGGAGTGTCAGTTAAATTTGTTACTTAAGAAATGGCCCTAGACACTTAAGTTTCCTAAGGGATATTAATTGAACAGTTTCCTGTCAAATTGTTAAATGTAATTGCTATGTGGCATCACAAATGTGCTTCTCTCTGCCTTCTGATTATAGGGTATGATTGTATTCTTATCTAGGGGCATATGAACTGTTATATCGTCAAATTACACTTACACTTTGTTCAGAATTAAGGGTTTTAGTACTAACTTTGCATAACCGCATCATTACCAAATGATTATTTGATTCTATATTCATAAGTTTTTGCAACTTGAACCTACTTTTAGGACAAGAAAAAAAAGAAAGGTTCATTACTGAACAGAAATTAAAATTCATTAATTACTTCTGTGTATATATATTCACAAGAGGATACGTATACTCAAGCTCCATAAGATGAAAAATGAGGCCCTCAGCTCACACTTGGCACAGTCTCATTTATTAATACAGCATGCATGGTCATAAACTAGCAGTGGGTGCCCATCCCCTTCACTTCTCAGCAACCTAGCTGGTCAGAGAAATTCTACTTTTTATGCCTATCATTCAGTATTTTCTTGAGGAAAGATCTACGCACACAATAATGGCCTCTCTCTTTCCCATGTGAGTACTGGCTATAGGATTCTATTTACTCAGATGTTCCAATTTTACTTCTTGAGAAGGCAACATGTAGATTCTTCCTTTGTATTCACTGAAGAAATTTGCAATGGCTTCCTGTGAAGTTCAGGACTTTTTTTCCTAGTTTCCTGACTACAAGCAAGGATCAAAAGAACCACTATAATTGCCTGCTGGTGTTACTCTTCTTTCAAATTGTTTCACTTATGTTCAAACATTCCAAATCTTTTGTTGTCCCCTCACTTGGAGAATTCTTTCCTGTTAAGTGCCTTCAAACAGAAGAAAACCCAAATGTTCTAATTTCCTGTAACTGATATTCCTATGGAGGCAAGAAACAGTTTTTCATCATCTGCAAAATATGCTGCTAGGCTATAGTTTTGTAAGCAATTTAAGAAATATACATCCCTTTAAATTTCATATTAAATTTATTTTCCTACAGTGAAGTCATAGCTTTTTATGCATCCACCACCATAGTTTTTTCAAGATATTTTACCTTTCAGTCACTGTCATTCTTCTCCAGCTAATGTACCATGTTTAAAATGTACCTCAGTAGCTGTAAGGACATTGAAAAGTACTTTATTTTTGCAAGAGGCAAAGGGTGTTTTTTCTAATATAATCTAGTTATTACCAATGACAACTACTGCAAATCTAGAGAGGATAGAACAACTATGGAATTAGTGGCAGTAACCACTTATGTAACATTATTCTTCTCTTTGTTAACTATTCAGTGCCTTCAGAATTACTCAGCTAACTGGAAAGTTCGTCAACACATTTTCACTATCTCAGAGCTAGAAAAAATACATTTTTCTGTGTAAAATTCATAGTTTATATTTTAGGCAGACAAGCAGGATAACACATTCAATTCTTTCAAAAGTGCTGTAGGATTTTAATGACTCGAAATGATCAAGATTAATTTTTGTGTTAGCTAAAAATTTTGCTGACTTTTACTAAAATTGCTTATTTATTTGAAGAGAAAATTGAAAACCCACTAAAGGATCTCTTCTGTTACTTGAAGTTCATATGGTGTTCATTTCTAGTTCTGGTAGGAATCCAAGATAACGAGTAGAGAATAGTTAACTGAATCAGAATTTACTTGTAAATGTTGTTGCTCCTTTAGCTGCATTGTAACTTCTATGATGTTTGCCATTCCAGCTCGATTTTCTTGTCAGTAGTCTTTTCATGGATGAATACTTCAGTAAATGATGTTTAAGGTGTTGAAGATTCTCTTTCCCTGACAGCCAGAATATAGAATGACATTTTTTATTTCATTTGGAAAATATTCGATAAGCATATGTTTAATGAGTTGTAGATAAATAAAGGTATATTAAAACATCTTCTCTGAATAACTTTTATGTAGTATAATCAAGCTCGTAATTAATTAATAAACAGTTGCATAATTAAGGTGATTAACAAATAGTAGCTCCATTTTCAGTGCAATATTGGACTAAGTTACAAAATATTTAAAGGTGCGGAGGCTTTTAACATAATTATTGTAATAACTACTGACTCTCAATAGGTTATACTGCACCAAGAAGGCCATATGGATGATGGTCTAACCTTACAAAGATGTCAACATGAGGAATCCCAGGCTGCTCGAATCATTCGCAATACTACAAGCTTATTCAGCCAGTTTATAAGGTAGTTGGTATCATCTGGTATTATTGGATTTTAAAGTATTATGAAATGATAATGTTTTCTCTAACAGAATCCTTACTACCTAGTTTCAAGTATTCATATTTAGAATACCATTAAATAAATAAAAGAGTTTATTTAAGATTATTTATGTGAAATCTAACACCTTGAAACCAGAAGCAAACTAGATGATAGCCCAGGCTGAACAAAACGTGCTAAATGATCTCAGTATAGCTCCATTAGTAGGTTTTCTACAGTAGCTAGAACTTTACAACATTGTCATGGACCGACTCTTACAAACATTCATAAGTGTTCTTATTTTTCTGTTTTTCTTGGTAGACTAAATTTTATGCTGAAGTCCATTCAGATTTGTTAAAGTATTTGAAAGGGATATTGATGCCTAATACTCTTTAGATCAAAAATATGATGGGAAACCATAGTAACCCTGGGCCCATGCAAATAAACAACAGAAGAAAGTACAAAATAACTCCCTGTAAGTCTGGGAAAATACCAGTTTATTGGCTTCAAAATCTGAGCAAAACATTTTATTTGTATCTTTTCAATAACCTATCCTGTCAATCCTCCTACTTCTCTGGCACCTCTCTGATTGTATCTGGAAATTTTAAAGATCAGAGGAGAGGCAGTCCTCTATGGTAAACTGTATGCAGTGTAACAGATTGTGGACAGTAACAACAATTTGAATAGTAGACTAATTGTCAGCTGAGAAGGTATAAGGAACAAAGTTCTTAATTTATCTCTCTCAGGTAAATTATTATATGAACGTTCCTAAATCTCCTGTTAAATCAACATGTTTAATTGCAGTGGAATGGATTTATGCATATTCAAAGTCAGTAACAGCATCTTAGATGGGAGACAGTGAATTTATCTGGGTTTGAGGAAGAATTAAAGTTGTGATTTGAAGATTTATTATTAAGATTAATCAAATCATAGTAAGAACTGTCCAAAATTGGGCTGTTCCACTAACTGTATAAAAGAACTCAAAACCAAATGTGAAAACAGTGATGGTTATTTCCACAGATAGGTCTTGGATACATGGGCAATGTGTAACATTCAATGTATGAGTAAGCTAATTGTAGAACCAATACTACAAGTGATATTAAGAAGTCATGGAAATGGAACAATTTAATAAGACATCAGGCTTTCTCTGTCATAATCTTAATTTATTGAGAAGTTTATATAAAGAACTGTACTTGATAAGTATTTGCCTAATATCCTTGCCACACATGAACAACATAATACCTTTCTTTGTATGGAAAATTACAGTCTTAGCCAACAACAAAACTTATGTGTTACACAGGAATATCATTTAAAGATGTATATCTAAATTGGTGTGTTGCTGACTGAAGAGCTTTGGTATCCTCAGGAGATGCTGAATCTTAAAAAACTATTGAAAAAATAAGCACAAAAAGATACTACGTTTATTTCATCCCTCGTATGGTGTTCTGGATTCAAAGTTATATTTAAGCAATATTATTTATTAAATAGATTTTCTGAATTAAAACTTGACTTGCTTTCACCACATTATTAATGCACTCACTTTGGCTTAATTTCTCCAGTGCTCTTGAAGTATGTGTGTGCTTAAAAAAGGTTTGTCCTACTGTTGTATTTGTATTTCATAGAATCATAGAATCATAGAACAAGCAGGTTGGAAGGGACCCATCGGATCATCTAGTCCAACCATTCCCATCAAACACTAAACCATGTCCCTCAACACCTCATCCACCCGTGCCTTAAACACCTCCAGGGAAGGTGAACAAACCACCTCCCTGGGCAGCCTATTCCAATGCCCAATGACCCTCTGTGTGAAAAACTTCCTCCTAATCTCCAGCCTAAATCTCCCCTGGTGGAGCTTGAGGCCATTCCCTCTTGTCCTGTCCCCTGTCACTTGGGAGAAGAGGCCAGCTCCCTCCTCTCTTCAACCTCCTTTCAGGTAGTTGTAGAGAGCAATGAGGTCTCCTCTCAGCCTTCTCTTCTCCAGGCTAAACAACCCCAGCTCTCTCAACCGCTCCTCATAGGGCCTGTTCTCCAGCCCCTTCACCAGTTGTGCTGAGGATATAAAACCAGAACCACCTCAGCTCCTCCTAGATTGTACTGTTTATAATAGTGAGTCAGACCCTGAAAAACCGGCTTGTCATCCAAGACTGAGGAAATGCTTAAACAGGAAATAAACATGATTTTACTGTCAGATGAGATTCCTTGAATTCCTTCTATTATAAAATCCCATCCTCCTCTATTTTCTGTATAGAGTTGAAATAGAAGACCTAATTAATGGTTAGGATTACCTGTTATTTTTTGTTCTTTGTCTAGAAGACTAGGGATGTGCAGCCTCAATAACTGCTACTATTTTAGTCTGAACATTACACCTATTTAAAAAATAGCACTTTGGTACATCCTTCGTCTCCTTTTCATCTTTTCACTCTTTTGTTTCTTCTGTTCATTTTTTAAAAATCATTCTCTATACATCAGTGCAGATGAGGAAGTTCTGAGTGTTGATCACCCAAACAGCAGATAATTGAATTATTTGCAGTTTAGATCAGCTCTTGCTCATATATATATGTCTTACGTATAACAAGACTAGATTTAGGTAGCAAAATAATGTAGGCTGCTACATAATACTGCATATGACAATGTGAAAATGAATAATGCTATCAGTCTTTCTCTTTGTTGTTTTCCATAGTGGAAATAACAGAACTCTATCACCTACTGCCCTGCCTGTTGAGGAGATGGCTCAGACTCTGCAAGACCTAATTACTTACTTCCAACTTCCTGAAGAAGACCTGGAACATGAAGATAAGCAAAGCAAGCTTCGGTCACTCAAAAATAGACAAAATCTGTTCAAAGAAGAGGTGAAGAGAGGATTTGTTATAGTCTCTTAATTTTAAGTGTATCATGTTACAAACACTGAGAAGAAAACAAGCATTACAATCTACATTCATACATGCCGTTTATAATGTGAAGTTCCATAGCTGATCTATATATATAAAATGGACCATAATACCATGTGATAACTTGCTGTTACTTATTTTTCATTTCCAAGCTTGTCACAGGTCATAGGTTCTCCTACATAAAATTTGGCCTTAATATATTTGAGCATCTTTAAACAGATGTAATTTTTAAAAGAAACGATTGTAACAAGAATTTTTTTCTCTCTATGAAGTAATAAATTGCAGATACTCCAAATGAATATTAAAACTTGTATCATTGATAGATGATATTTCTGATGACTTGCCTGTCCACCAGGAGGTGAAACAGGAACTTTATAAGTATCTGTGCTGCTTCTCAAGAAGGTTGTGTATTACATAATTGTAGAATTACACCTCTCTGAAAATGGAATACACTCAGTATAAATAGGAAATATATTTTACAATTTAGACAATTCAATACCATTTTAGTCTGCAATCAAACGGAAGTTAAAAATCTATTCTAGTATTTTAACTTGTTTGTTTTACAGATTTTTTTATTGGATAGTAAAAGTTCTAACTTTGGAAATAAATAAAAAATCATTTCTCTGTAAATGTAAAGTGGTTTTTATCCCTGTGTAATGAAGATATTATGTAAAAATTATTCTGTTCACAAAAATTATAAAAGCCTTTTTGTCAACTTCGTTTATACCTTAATTTTAATAATACTAACCTGAGTAAGTACAGAATATTATAGAATCTTTCTCTTAAATGGGTGACTTTCATATAAAAATATGTGTATTCAGGTCTTGTAAACAATAGGTTTTTCTTTAGTATAAGAGGACACAACTTTTAAATATGTACAGGAAAAAAATATTTTTAAATTACAACACCAAATGCTTTTTAATGTACACTTGCCTTTCTTCTCTGTCATCTGCATTTAGGGAATGCTGGCATTAGTTTTGAATTGTATTGATCGCCTAAATGATTACAACAGTGCAGCTCATTATGCTGGAATTGCAAGAGAAGAACATGGCACAGCATGGAAAGAAATTTTGAATCTCCTTTACAAATTGTTAGGTAAGTTCTTCAATAATCTACTAAGGTGAAAAAGCAAAATACGTATTCTTTATATCCCAACATGCAGTTTCACTACCAAAAATTAAATTGTGTTATTCATTCTGCTGTGTGATTTGCAGAATTTCTTCCATACACCTACTGGTATTTATTGCCTAGTTCATTGAGCAATGAAACAGCAGAAAAATAAACCTCAGCTAGGAAAAAGACTGGTGTAGCATGCCAAATGCATATATATTTTTTAAACAAAATTATTTAAATTACCTATGTTATGAAAATACATGTGAATTATTATTTTCAAAATTAGAAAAACTGGAAAACAGTCTTCATATAGGAAGGTGAAGAGAAGCCTAAAGGTAATTCTCAGAACTTTCAGGTCTTCTGAATCCATATTTTGGATTTGAGGCTTAGATTTTTAAGCATTAATATAGATTTAAGTAGCTTAAATAATGACATAAAACAGTAATCAGTGCCATACTTTCTAGAATGAACTACTACTGTGTTGTAGGGACAAAATAATAGATAAGAAGAAGCATGTAAATGTGTATTTCATTAAATCATTGATTTGATACTTGAGCTGCATAACCCTTCACATACGAGAAACTTGTCTTTGGAGAGCGTGTAAATACATTCTGATTTCATTACAAAGAAAGTTAGTCTTGAACTATAATAAAATAAGTAAGTCAAGAGTTAGGACAAGAATAAAAAGAAAAAACAGGGGACAGGAGTTTGTGTGTGCTTTGAAGAATGAGGTCATTCATACAACACATCCATGCAGATGCTTCTGGTGAAACCTCATTGATTTAGAAAGTAATGAGATACTATCGCCTGCATTTTGCTAGTGTTAGAGTTTAAAAGTAGGATAAAGAAAATTCTTTAGTGCTATGTAGAACTCTTAAGAGTTTGTCTTGAATGTCTTCTGCAGGTACATCTTCAAAATGCTTACTTTGATGTAACACATATTAGGTTAACGCTTTGCAATATAAATTCTTGACAATTGTACATAAAAGTCTTGTTTTGCTGTTATTCTATGATCAGTAATAATGTTTGGAAGAAAAAAAGTCAGCATTGCTTGAACTATTTGAATACTGATGACCTTTCAAAGTATAGTCACACAACAGAAGGCACTGCTGAAGACAAAAAGCTATTCCTGTATAACATATTTTAAATAGAAAGTAGAGCATAAGAACAGTACACTACCTGCAACTGCAGTTAAACTTTTGCACCTGATCTTCCCAGTCCCTGATTGGAATAAATAGAAAAAGAAGTGTTTCAGTCCCTTGATCAAGACCTCTTGACATTTGCATCAAATAAGGCAGATTATTTCTTTTTAAATTATCAATTAAATAAAACATAAATAAAACATATTTTTTGCTGAAATTTTTGTTTATCCAGTAGACAAATGTTAACTTCAAAACCTACATGCTCTTTAGAAGTCTTGTCAGTTGGTGTTATTCTAATTAATGGAAATTTATCACTGTAGCCTATGTGTATTTGGGAATTGTCTGTTTGTTATTTTGTTTCATAATTATGAAAATTAGGTTAAAATATTTATGATTAACATAGGTGATTTAAAACGGAAATTTCCTATTATAATATTAAACCATATGGTTTTTTTCTAGCTGCTCTCATTCGTGGCAACAGAAACAATTGTACTCAGTTTTCCCGAAACCTTGACTGGCTAATAAGTAAATTGGACAGATTAGAATCTTCCTCAGGTGAGACTCACCTTTATTTATGTAAATTAACTATCAATACACCATACACAGCTGCCTTACATTAAAAATATCAGAGTACTTTTATTCAAAAACATGTGTTCGAAAATAAAAATGTTGGATATTTTTGTTTTATTTCTGCTCTTTTCTTCTTTTCTTAAATGAGCCAAATATTGCATTTAAGCAGATATTTTTCTGGCATTTGTTGAGAGCCATACATTTGGTATGCACAATACCACCTCTGATCAGTGTTGAATGCATCTTCAGTGAATTAATGGATTGGAACAGAGAAGAAACAATACTAGCGTCCAATTACTATTGAATAACACCAGAGGTGTTCGTAGGCACAAGTGCAAATACGTCTATGTATAGAGAGAGGGAAGGGGTTTTTTGCTGCTTACTAAAACTTATGTCTCTCTCCTTGAAAAGAAGTAGCTAAACTTGCATTTTGCTCAGGTAGTTTTAAAATTGTGATTATTTTCAAAAGAAAACATAAATTAACAACTTCATCATATACTCGGCACTGGTGAGACCGCACCTTGAATACTGTGTTCAGTTCTGGGCCCCTCACCACAAGAAGGATGTTGAGGCTCTACAGTGAGTTCAGAGAAAAGCAACAAAGCTGTTGAAGGGGCTCCAGAACAGACCCTATGAGGAACGGCTGAGAGAGCTGGGGTTGTTTAGCCTGGAGAAGAGGAGGCTGAGAGGAGACCTCATTACTCTCTACAACTACCTGAAAGAAGGTGTAGAGAGGAGGGAGCTGGGCTCTTCTCCTAAGTGACAGGGGACAGGACAAGAGGGAATTGCCTCAAGCTCCACCAGGGGAGATTTAGGCTAGACATTAGGAGGAAGTTTTTCCCAGAAAGGGTCATTGGGCACTGGAACAAGCTGCCCAGGGAGGTGGTTTGTTCACCTTCCCTGGAGGTGTTTGAGGCATGGGTGGTTGAGGTGTTGAGGGACATGGTTTAGTGCTTGATGGGAATGGTTGTACTCGATGATCTCGTGGGTCTCTTCCAACCTGGCGATTCTTTGATTCTGTGTTTTCATTCTCTTCCTGGGCTGAAAAAAAAAAAGGATTGCATCTCTTAAGATACTTCATTCTTTATTGAGCTTTTAGATTGCATTCAGTTGCACATATGATTTAATGACATTATTTCTGTGGCCTTCATACAGGTATTTTGGAAGTGTTGCACTGCATCTTAATTGAAAGCCCAGAAGCTTTAAACTTAATAGCTGAGGAGCACATCAAATCTATTATTTCATTATTGGATAAACACGGGCGCAATTACAAGGTATGTTTGGAAAAGCTAAGAATTTATTCATAATTTTACAATATTTTCTGTAAAAAATGTCTGTAAAAAAAAAACGTGATTCTGTTAATTGTAGTACCTTTAAAAGAATAAAATAACCTTGAGGTACATCTGAAAAATTGCTTTGTTGGAATTAAAAGAACGTGTAATATATATTTATGCTCTTCAGTTTTATATTTAGCAAATATGTGTGACAAGCAGACAGCTATGATACATTGATATCCAGTGAGAACTCTGTATTTGCTGAGAAAATGAAACATTCTGATGGGCAAAGTAGTTTGCTTTGTGATGCAGGACTCTGCAGAAGCAGCAAACTACCATTGTTGTATCTGCACAAAGACAGATGTAAATCCTGCAAAGCCATTCCTAACTTAAGCAAAAGTAGTAGTAACAGAAAAGAGCAAAAATGAAATCAGAAAAATCATAGAATCACTAGGTTGGAAAAGGCCTTTGAGACCAGCAAGCCCAACCATAACAACCAGTTTTTACCCAGCAGAGGGTATGCCTGTCCAGGTCAGTAGTAGCCAGTTTCTTAAACAGAAATAATCCAAATATCTGAAAACACAGGTACTCAGAAGAAGGAAAAAACCCCTTGAGTTATACTAGAAGACATAATGATAGAAACTAATTTAGACATTGACTTGCAATTCATTATGACAAAAGAAGGTGAACACAGTTTCTGACTGGGATCATCATTACATCACTACACAAAAAATATAGTTTTATATGTGATTTTTTGATCTTTCCTTCTTCAATTAAAATTTTATTTGAACGACTGATAATCTTCAGGAAGAACAGTGTAAGTTTTATAATACAGAAATTACTCATTTATGGGGGAACGTAATATGGAGAACCTAACTGACTACTGATATGGAAAAAAAGCATTTTAAGCACAGTCAATGAGTATGAACTGATGTAAGTAGTCATAACAAAAAATGCTACAATTACAGCAGTAAGTTTAGCTTATGTTTTAGCTGTTAGCAAGGTGATTGTTCTGTGCCAGTCACCTACAAAGAGAATATATCAACTGGAACGTCTTAATGTAGACCTTGTAGTGTGAACTTAAAGCAGAAAAAGGAAATGTTGCATACAGGAGACGAGTTGGACAGGTTAATGGATTTGTGCATTTCCATTTGTAAAGTCTCTGTCTAAAGATCGCTTAGGAACGAAGTAATAGATTTATTTTTTACTCAGAAATAATATATCTTCTTGTCCTACTAGATTAGACATTTGAAGGATTTTTTTAATGAAAAATCTTGTGTCATAATTATGGTCAGGAAGTGCATAGAGATTATTTAAAGGATTTTTATGTAAATAGTGTACTTAAGACACTTTGCAGCTGACCACTGGCCAGAGTTTCTGTGGTTATTTAAGTTACTACCTCTGTCCTTTTGCTAGAGGTTGCTGCTCAATAACAGAGCTGGTAGAAAGGAAAATGCATGGGCTTGTACATAACAAAATTCACAATATATTAGCTTAAACTGCTATTGAGAGTGGTTTTATGCTAATCTACTGGGCAGAGAACAGGAGTGGCTAAACTAAGTGTTCTGTTCTGCTGCTGCTTGTGTTACATGAATTTCCAAAATAATAATCAACAGTGTGAAGTTGGTGCTTTGTCTTGGAGATGGTCAGTTGATGATATGGGCTCACTGTTCAGTGATTTCTTGTCAGAGCTCAAGTACATCTTTAAGCTTCTCATTTTTTTTGCAAAAGTGTAAGCTTTGAACAACACTAATTACTGTGTTCTGTCTTCCAAAACCTTTTCCTTCAGTAATCTGTGGGAGAATTATTTGAATCCCTTTCACTCTTCAAACTACGACCAAAAAAATAAAGCTGAAATTTTAGAATAAGATATTTCTGAAACTCTATTTATATTTTGTTTTTCTTTCTTTTTTTAAAATGAACAAATCACTTGTATTGGAAACATGCTTTCAGAACAGATTCATAAGCAATTTGACAATTGCAGTTGAGAACTGTCCACTAATTCTGCTCAGAATGTTTCTTTGACTGCAGTAAATTTCTAAAAGACTTTAGTTTTACTCTTCAAACTTTTAAAGAGATTTAATTTTAAAAATTGTAAAGAGTTGATGTACAGCTGTTCTACTTTTGCTTTTTTTGTGACAGAAATAAGAATACAGAAACTCAAAAGGAAGGTTTTGTGAGGCATTTTGCAAACCCTGTGTTCTGAATTTGTGTTCCATGGAGGTTTGACATCCTCTATCAGTAGTACAGACTACACCCAGCACATATATGTGAAAAATAATTGAAAAAATAATAAAGATAATGATAATTATATTCCTTTCGGTCTATTCTGAATGTAAATTAAAATAACATCTGAATAATAGTATGTGCAGCTGCCTTTACCTGTCTTTCTTCTATTTTTTTCTTTTAAGGTTCTTGATGTGCTTTGCTCTCTCTGTGTCTGTAATGGTGTTGCAGTTCGTGCCAATCAAAATTTGATCTGTGACAATCTACTGCCTAGAAGAGACTTACTCTTGCAAACACGTTTGATTAATGATGTGACAAGGTATAGTAACACATTTTATTGTTACATTAGAAAAAAAAGGAACTTAGATGTCTTCAATAATTAATTGAAGAAAATATTGTAAGATTTAAAGATCAAGATGCACACTTCAAGAAGTGTTTATGTATTAACTTCTGAAAACCCCATTTTTATTATCAATAAGGCAGTCATAACTGAAACTGTGCCTAAAAAGAATTTTCTTATGAATTATCTGTTCTGAAATGGATGGATGAAAGTTGTTTGTTCCTTTTTTTAGATTTTAGGAAATGATCTCGTTAATTCTCTTTTGACTATGCATTTTTCAAAGCACGGAATCTGTACCTTAGAGGATGATTCTACAGCATCTTTATAAAGTCATAAAATGGGTCACTATTTTAAATATCGTAAGCAAAATGTGGATATCTACCTTCTTATTGTATTTGCAACGTGGATTTTACTATTATACAGCAATACAATTTGATGTCACATTCACACTAACTGGTTTACATTTTCTTTCTTAGCATAAGGCCAAACATATTTTTGGGTGTTGCTGAGGGCTCTGCACAATACAAGAAGTGGTACTTTGAGTTAATAATTGATCAGGTTGATCCATTCCTGACGGCAGAGCCTACCCATTTACGAGTTGGATGGGCCTCTACTTCAGGTTATGCCCCCTATCCTGGAGGTGGAGAAGGATGGGGAGGTAATGGAGTTGGTGATGACCTGTATTCTTATGGTTTTGATGGCCTTCACCTGTGGTCTGGTAAGTACTTTGTTCACTTCCATTTATTCATTCATTTAGGATTTACCTACCTTTAGCTTCAGTACCTCTGTGAATACAGCATGATATTTTATACTGTTGCACTTAGGACTCCAGTTTATCATGAAGTTATTTAGAATTTCAGATCAGACTTCTAGCCTGAGATTTTAGTCAAAATTGGATTATACCAGTTAAGCTTTTTAGAAGGTTACTTCTACTTTCAGGAGTTTGATAAAAAAAATGGCTTTTTCCAGATTTAGATCAACTGATTTAAGTCTATCTCTTCAGATTTGATGGATGTACTCATCTCAGACAAATTCATTGTATATGAATCTACATTTCCAGTGTTCCTTCTCTTTGTGTATACAGTGGAAATAAAACAATGTTATTATCCTTACACCTGTTGATAGCTTTAATAAATTGAATTTAAATTTAGTTACTTTCATAAAAGATAATTTGAGCAATGAGAAATAAGAATTGCTGGATCATTGCCAACTTCAGGGCTTTGTTAGAAGATAAATTTGTGTGGTGTAATATCAAACTGAAAGCCTGTAGTTGCTATGCTGTTTGCAAAATATATTCTTCATATTATTATGTAAAATAGACTTAGAAAAAATAGTTTATCTAGGAACGGTTCTTAATATGTGTAGTAATCTAGGAGACTTGATTAGTACTGCAGTGAAGTAGATGCACTTTCAGTTTATAAAGAAGAGATTTAATAGATGGCAGCAAATGCATATGTTGTGTCTGCTTAAGGATCAGTGATTGTGGTATTATTAGTTATTCTTTGTTGAAGCAGCATGAAAATGTTAGTGGGCTTAATTAAAGAAAACATGGAAGTCACTTTAAGAATTTAGCTTTCTATGTTTCCTGTAAAAAACTTTTAAAATTTGTTCAAAAGATTTAGAAAAAAAAATCAGTATGAACACATTCTATAGGTCTATCTTAATTTAATGATTTTGTTTCTTGAGTGTGTAGCCATGCATAATACTTTCAGAAGTTTGGGGGGAAACGTAGACATTATTTCAGTCCTCGTGTATACCTTATTTGATTGTTAAGTAGCATGTTATTTTTCCTTCCAAGTCTCTTTTGCATACAGTAAATTATGGGGTTTTTTTAGCTAGTTCAATTTGTGGCATACATAAATACAGTGAATTTGATCTTATGGCCTGAATTCTAACATTTCCTAATTTGGGTGTGTCTGACTTTTCAATTATATTAGCTTTGTTCTAGCATAGGATTTTGTATATAATATACCTGTGCATGTGTACACATACATAATTCAATATTTTTTTCAGCACTACTGAACTATTCTCAAATGACAGAAATAATGATTTTGGGGAGTAGAGTAGGAGAAATCTGTAATATATTCCATTAGAAAAAGGATGAATAAGTCAATAATATGAAGTTAAACTGTAACTGAACCTCTGAAATACAGTGCTGTATAGTCTTTTAAATCTTATCTCCAGTGTTGAGGTAAAATTCAGAAAACGTAAACTCTCCTGAACAGTTAACTGGACTTGCTTTACAACTAAAATAAAATGTTTTCAGGGGAATTGTTTTGAAAGGAATTCCGAAGAGATAGTCCTTGGCTAAAAATATACTCAGATAGTCAAGTGCAATTGAAAAACTGCAGTTATCTGTAAATATGTATAGTTAGATTACTTCAGTTATATTCTCTCCAGTTAATTTTTATTATTATCTCTAGTTAATTATAATTATAATTGCCGATTCCTGTGCATAACCGTAAAGTTCTACTTTCCCAGGTGGGAAAATGAAGTTTCCTCTCTTTAGTCTATGGCTGTAGGTGATAAAGAAAACCTGGCCCATTAAATTTTTGATCATTTTTTGATAACTCAGTAAACCATCCTCCTTTTGATATTGCAAACCTGGGTTATTGGTCAAAATCACAGCTCCAGTGGAATTCTAGAATGGTTTGGGTTGGAAGACCTTTAAAAGTCATCTAGTCCAACCCCCCTGCCGTGTACAGGGACACCTTTCACTAGACTAGAATGCTCAAAGTCCCATCCAACCTGACCATGAACACTTCTACTGATGAGTTGTCCAGAACTCTGGGAACCTGTTTCAGTGTCTCACCAGTGGGTATTCACAGATACATGAATCTGTTATTTCGTGAATAAATAAAGAAAACGAAGATACATCAATGTTAGCTTTACAAAGAGGGCAAATCTTCCTGTGTCTCAGTACTCTTGCATCAGACTGCAGTGTGAATTTGTGTGATTTCAACTGAGCAGGTTCTGTCTTGTTAACATTGTCAGAGGTCTCAAATGGTTCATTTAGTTCATATACTTTTCTGCCACATATTATTTTGAAGGAGGTTGACTAGCTGTCTCTGTAACAAGAACCCTTCATAAAACAGATGAATGCAAAATCTTGTTCTCATAATTATAAACAAGAAAGTAGATTTTTTTTTTTTTTAGGAAATAATTCCATTAAACCTGTAAGAATCTAAATCTTCTGATTGCTGAACACTTTTATCCTAGGCCGAGTACCCAGAGCTGTAGCATCTGTCAATCAGCATTTATTAGCATCTGATGATGTGGTTAGCTGCTGCTTGGATTTAGGTGTACCCAGCATTTCATTCCGCATTAATGGACAGCCAGTACAAGGAATGTTTGAGAACTTCAGTACAGAAGGGTTTTTCTTCCCTGTTGTAAGCTTATCAGCAGGTGTGAAGTAAGTACTACTTAACTGTTTTGTTTGCTGTCTTGTCACATAAAATATTGTCCAAATTAATATATGATTTGTTCTATTTTGTTGTTTCCATTCTGCCCAGCCACCAGCTGAGAGGGAGGCAGGCAGAAAAGTACCAATATGTTCAGTGATGATATCACTTAAGGGTGAAATGTGAATCTGTTATCAGTTTGGCCAAGTCACAGTGTCTGAAATTTTTTTTTATGATTATTTTGTGACTTTGAGGAAATTAGTTTTGTTCATTCCAAGTTACCAACAAAAATAAAAGCACATTAGAAACACAGCACCACATTTAGCACTAATGAAAATTCTCACTGGCTTTCTCAGCAGGGAGTGAAAAACCGAAATTATCATGAAAACTCATGCTATATACATGGTAGGAAACACAAAGAGCTGATGAGAAACAGTTTTGACAATTTTGGAATATTTTTACTAATATTGCCTACTTCTTGCCTATTTTGTACCTAAAATACTGAGATTCAAACTTAACATTTTCAGGCTTCTATTGTTATCTTACCTTTGTATGATGCAGAAAACATTCTGCAAATATCAGTCTACTTATGTGGCTAAAATACTTGTATTGACATTACCAAGCCAACACAACAACAAAAGACTAGCTCTTGTACTTTTATTATGTATTGTATTTATTTTTAATATATACTACTGCATTGATTAATTAATTTTGCTCTGACCAAAACAATTTTTTAAAAAGTAGAGGGTAGATGATGATGTTGCTGATAATATTTGATAGTATGAGTTCTTAGCAATTCCTTGGTATTTATCAAAGCATTAAATACACCTGCATTTTTGTAAACACTATTCAAATAAATTTTTTTAAGTTATTTATTTGTAATCTTAGTATATATTGACTTTAAGAGCGTAATTTCTTCACTGAAAATTGCACAGAGTTCGTTTCTTATTGGGTGGAAGACATGGAGAGTTTAAGTTTCTGCCTCCTGCTGGCTATGCTCCCTGTTATGAAGCATTACTTCCAAAGGAGAAGATGAAACTGGAACCAGTGAAAGAATATAAGAGAGATTCTGATGGAGTGAGGGATTTTCTGGGTACAACACAATTCCTTTCCCAAGCTTCCTTTATTCCTTGTCCAATAGACACCAATCAGGTATGCTAAGAGTGCAGTAATGGAATGATAAAATATAAATTCCCAATATAATAACTAAACTAGCTTGCAAACTTTCTTAGTAATTCATCATTTGTGTGTTGTGATGTACCTAACTGAACTAGATGATCTTGGATATACAAGACAGGGTAAATGGAACCTTTTCTTATTTGTGGAATTGTTATACTCTTTTCTTAGATTGCTCTTCCTTTTCATCTTGAAAAGATCAGGGACAAACTAGCTGAAAATATCCATGAACTGTGGGGCATGAATAAAATAGAACTGGGCTGGACATATGGCAAGGTATGTCTTGAATGATCTGTCTGGGTAGTCATCTGTATTAGGTAAAGTCTCCTACTAGAAAACCTGTATGTGGAAGTTGAGGAGAGTATTTAATGGTGGTCTATATATTACTGACAATAAATGAATGTGTAAACTAGCAGGAGAAAGTGATATTAATTAGTGATTAGAAGGTGAATTTGGGATACAAATAAGCTACATATTTAGTACTGTAAGTAATTAACCATTTGAAAAAAATCTTAGTTGAGAAATGCAGTAGTAATATCAAGATGGAATTTTGCTGATAGGTAACTCCTCGTTTAACTATTGAGTTACACTAATATTTGAGATCAAAGAGATGGCAAGCAAAAAGTCCATTGTGGAAACTTGCTTCTGTTGACAACAGAGGTTTTGGTGATGTTTTGAACATTCAAATTCACCAAATCTCAGTTTTTTAAATTCAATTCTTTACAGTTAAAACATCATTATAATGACCCCTTTTAATGTGGTATAACAACTTGAAGAGAGTAAGGCCATCTGATCAACATTGCTTAAATGCATATGACACAGCGTTTCCTGCCCAATGGATGTCAGCAAATAAAAACACAGTTATAGGGGTAGGCCAAGAGTATTATATTCAGAGTATTGTATTAAATTCAAGAACTATATTAGAAGTATGTTCTGCTTTATTTTTGCAGTAGACTTTTGAATAATTACCAAATGATTCTTTAATGTTTTTGATTTATGATGCATTCAACAGATCAATTGAGCATACATTCCTCAGGATTTCAGCATGAATGCTTATCAAGTTTACAGACTAGTTTTTTTGTGTTCTGTTTATATATACAGAACACATAGAGTAGCTATCTATATATTTTATGATTTTGTTAGTTATGGGGAGTACTTACAGTGTCAGTAATTGCCTTCAAGCAAAAATAAATAGTATTGATTACATTGTCTTCATTATTGCAAAGAATTAACTGACTTTTTACTGTGATTCTGGCTTGAGCCTATAATCAGAAAAGTACTCTTTTCTGTTGCTTTATTGCAGATACGGGATGATAATAAAAGGCATCATCCTTGTCTTGTGGAATTCTCAAAATTACCTGAGACAGAGAAGAATTATAATCTACAAATGTCAACTGAAACCCTCAAGTAAGCTTTAAATTTAACAGATAAATAAAGGCTGGGGGGGGGGGGGGTTTAAAATTTTTTTTAAGTAGTTTATATTGTTGTAATATATAAAAATGTCAGAATATCTCATTCCAAGTATGTTCTGTTAATTTTGCTAGAAGTTCCAGGAACACATTCAGAGTGATTTAGAAAAATCATGTATCTACAGACATGCAAAGAAAACTACATGAAATCCTCTTGGTTTTAATAAAATAGCATAACTTGCAAGGACAGAATAGGAGCTTTTGAGACTTTGAAGATTTTATTACTTTCAATAATTTTAAATAAAGTCCATTATTTTGAATGACTTCTCTGTTTTTAAATATCATTTTATACTGAAACCAAAAGAAATTTATCAAATGGGTGTGCATTATAATGTTGTTTTTCACTACTACATTGTTTTTATTGTTGGCAGAACCCTTTTGGCCCTTGGATGTCACATTGTTCATGCTCATCCAGCAGCAGAGGAAGACCTTAAAAGAGTTAAGCTTCCTAAAAAGTATGTACCTTATGATAATTATCATATATTATTTGTCACTATAGAGTATTAATTAAACAAAGATAAAGTTGTTTAAAAATTACTCATGATGACCCCCATACCTGCTATGGATTTACAAAGCATATTATTGATCCACCTTTGTATGTGATATTGGTTTACTGTAAATGCTGCTGCATTATATTACCTTGTGAAGTAATTAACAGAGACAAAGTCACGTACTTAAAACCACAAGCAATTATATGTTCAATGATCTTAGGATAGATACTTCAGAGCTAAAAGCAACATTTCACTGCTTTTCTATCACATGGTAAAGGAAAGTATGCACACATATGTATATAATGGTAAATTTATCTACTTGAAAAGGGTATACCATTGGCTGGCTTGCCTGATGGGGCATGCTTGTTTTCTAAGGGGACTAAAGTCCTTACTAAAAATCTAGCTAGGCTCATAAACACAGCTTTAAACTAGATGTGAAGGGGCAGGGGGATGAGACCAGGCTAGTTGGGAGTGAGCCTGGAAGCGGAACTCCAGGGACTAAAAAATGGTGTGCTGGCAAGGACCACCAGTATGTCACCACAGAGCAAGTACATCTGGTGACGGTATGCTTGAAACTGACACTGATGTGTCAGTTATTCCTAGGACCACTCAATTGGGAATAAACACTATTCCCTCTATGAGGGCTGAAGGTTCACCAGCCCTGTTGAAGAGCATTTACACCAATGCACGCAGCATAGGTAATAAGAAGGAGAGACTGGAAGCTGTTGTAGGGAAAGGACACTTCAATGTCATTGCCATCACAGAAACATGGTGGGATGACTCATATAATTGGAGTGCAGGTATGGTGGGGTATGAACTCTTCAGGTGGGTCTGGAAGGGTAGGAGAGGAGGCGGAGTAGCCCTCTGTGTTAGAGTATGCTTTGATACCCTTAAGCTTGATTACGGTGAGGATGGGACTGAGTACCTGTGGGTTAAAATCAGAAGAGCCCACAAGAAGATGGATATTTTGATGGGAGTCTGTTACAGACCACCCAGGCAGGAAGAAGCAGCTGATGAGCTCTTCTATAAACAGCTGGAGATAGTCTCAAGATGACTACCTCCTGTCCTCATGGGAGATTTCAATCTTCCGGATATCTGCTGGAAGTACAATAGAGCAGAAATGAAGCTGTCTAGGAGGTTCCTGGAGTGTGTGGAAGACAACTTCCTTGCACAGCTGGTGAATGAGCCAACAAGGGAAGGTGCCCCCCTGGACCTGCTGTTTGTAAACCGAGAAGGTCTTGGGGGATGTGACTATTGGAGGATGCCCAGGACAAAGTGATGCTGAGATGATAGGTTTTTACATTCTAGGTGAGGTGAAGAGGAGGATTATCAGAACAGTCACATTAAACTTCCAGAGGACAGACTTCAGACTGTTCAGAAGGCTGGTTGGCAAAGTCCCATTGGAGACAGTCCTTAAGGGCAAGGGACCCCATAAGGGCTGGGCTCTCTTCAAAAGGAAATACTTGCAGCTTAGAAGCAGACCATCCACATGTTCTGGAAAAGGAGGCAGCGGGGAAAAAACCAGCTTGGTTGAGTAGGGAGATCTTGAGAGCCATCACAAAGAAAAGGAGTGTCTATGAGCTTTCGAAGAAGGGACAGGCGTCTTGGGTGGACTACAGAGAGGGAGATTCCCAAGGTT
The DNA here is from genome assembly GCA_033558105.1 of Coccyzus lansbergi. Lineage (NCBI taxonomy): Eukaryota > Metazoa > Chordata > Aves > Cuculiformes > Coccyzidae > Coccyzus > Coccyzus lansbergi. The sequence goes on from JAUMJK010000118.1 coordinate 1,064,440, forward strand.
CATACTACAGGCAGTCTACCATAGTACTGATCTGATACTATTGTCTTCAGTAATAGAACAAATAAATCTTAGTTTCTGGCTCTTGTTAAAGTATCTACGGCCTACATGACTTATCCTAACAGACAGAAATAATCTGATTTGAGAAAGAGTCTGCATATGTCTTAAATAGTAGAGTAGTATTTATATAAGTCTATATATAAGGGCGGAGAGGGTAATACCTATTACTAAAAAGCTACTAAACTTATTCTTCAGTGAACAAGTGGAAAGAACAATGGTTAAAATATGTTTTCTTCTTTTGAAAAAATAGTAACACAATCTTTGCAGAATAATGTTTTAAAAAATACCATACTTAGTAATGCATACAAATAATTTCATAAGAAGTCATCATGCAGATCTTTAAAACAGAAATTACCTGAAAGGTTTAAATGACAGATATAAAAATATAAAGATTCATTTAATGAAAATTTGTTTTTCTCACAGCAAATCTTTAGGGGGATGTATGTGCAGATCTAGGTCACATTTAATTAGGGTGCAAGCAAGTAGGTGGAAAATGAGACTCTCATAAAATACAGTTTATATCCTAGTCAATGACCAGATGCAATGCAGCAGTTTTGCAAAGAAATGTGAGAATATAGATTGAAATTGAAGCCCACTCTTTGAATGCAACATAGGTATCTTTAAACACCATCCGTATGGTATCTTGACTCTGTTTTCCTTTGTCCACTTGAAGTTACATGATGTCAAATGGATATAAACCTGCCCCTCTTGATCTTTCTGAAGTGAAATTGTTACCTTCACAAGAATTTCTAGTTGATAAACTAGCAGAAAATGCACATAATGTCTGGGCAAAAGACAGAATAAAGCAAGGATGGACCTATGGCATTCAGCAGGTAAGGACTTTTTTAGATGCATTTGGAATAAGTAAATAATGTGAGATTTGTTTTCTAGAACATCAGTTCATTGGAGTCTTAAATAAGAGGATAGATGCTAAATGTCATGACTGGAAAAGTTGCAGAGGAAGCAGGAAAGAAACCTTTCCCATAGTAGTCTAAGTAGATTGTCGGACCTTCAGCATACACTCTGTCTTATTACATAAAATCTTTGTGAATTTGAAACAATTTTCTTCTTGTTCTTTTTTATAACCCTTTTTAGGATCTTAAGAACAAACGTAATCCTCGGCTAGTGCCATATGCATTACTAGATGAACGTACTAAAAAATCAAACAGAGATAGTCTCCGTGAAGCTATTAGAACATTTGCGGGCTATGGTTATAGTATTGAGCCACCTGACCAAGAGCTAGGTATGTACTTTCAGTAAGAATCATGGCCTTTTTTCCCCCACAGTGCTGGAATAAAAAGAATAAGACACTGAAATAGATAGGGAAAACGTAAGATATGAATTAACAGTAGTGGGGTTCTGCAGTGGACTTTAATGAACAGTGCAAATGTACTTTGTAAATGTGTATGTGTGTGTGTGTATATATATACACATACACATGCGCACACACACACATATATAAAAAACAGATATATTTAAAAAGATTGTTTGCAGTTAATGATATTATAATTCTAATTTTCATTATTTTAAGATCAAATCTGGAGTGCGAATAGACATATCGATTTTCATTTGGGAATAATGAAATCAATAAAATTACATGGGATAAACTTAAAAGATCTTTTCACATGTCATACAGATTAGTTTTGACTACTTCAAGCCAATTCAGTTTTTAATAAGTAGTCAAAGAGGTGTACAAAGTTCAATGATTTTTTAAAAAATGAAATTGTGAGTATAAATTTACTCAGAAGTTTTTTTCTATATACACTTGTTATACCACTGTAATTCTTTGATAGAAGTCCAAACCAAAATAAAAGTTTTTTGCTGTTTTCTTAAAAATATTCTAAATGCATTGACTTGTGTAGGATAATGTTCTGTTGTATTGTAATACTGCATTACTGTATTGTATTGCATACAGTAATCACACATTTCTGGAGATTCTTCTAATCAGTTTTGTGTTAAGGGCTCTGCATTACATGCTACTTTGACATATTCTGTTTCTAAATAGATAATAATTATGCAACATGTATAGAAATGGAATGTGCTATCCTCTACATGCTGACTCCTGTTCCCCTTTTTTAACTTTTACTATTAAGGTACTTAAATGTGCAGTGGTAGGTAATGGCTCTTTTCAGAGACAGGATTACTGTGGACAAGTGAAAATCTGAACAGTGACATTTATAGTTTAATTTCATTATAAAAGGTACAGTGTTTTTCTGGTTACTTTTTATAGCTGACCAAACAGTGGAAAAAGTCAGCGTCGACAAGATACGATTTTTCAGGGCTGAACAGTCTTATGCGGTGAAGTCTGGAAAATGGTACTTTGAATTTGAGGCTGTGACTGGTGGAGATATGCGTGTTGGCTGGGCCAGGCCAGGCTGTCGACCTGACATAGAGTTGGGAGCTGATGACCAAGCATTTGTGTTTGAAGGGAGCAAAGTAAGTACATCTTTATCTTTTCTGACCTATGAACAAGCTAGGTAGAGAACTACAGTATATGTTTCCTCTGCATATTCCAGATCAACTAGAATATTTTTAACTCATATAAAGATACCTATGAGGTCTGTTTCATGCTGCATAGTACCTACATTTCAGTTGTGGTCATTGAAATTATGCTAACAAAAGTGTGTTGATTTGTTGCTGTCTTCCTAGGATATACTCAACTGAGTAAACCAGTCTATCATAAGCATAAGCAGAATAATTAATTCATTTCTGTTTTTTTTTTATAAATGGTGTATTACAGATGTAGAATAAAGTTTCTTTGATGACTCAAAGAAAGAACCACAGTTCTGATTTCCCTTTTCTAGTGTTTTTTGCTTTCTGCACATTGTTTCTTCCCAAACTGGAATATAATGACACTGCATGTGAGAAGCAGAATCCAGTGAAGACTTGATGTTATCCAAGTTCTAAATTGCTTTCTGTGTATTACTGAAGTTAGAATGTCTTAGTTTCTGTATGTAAAATAACTAAGATAATGGTCAATCTAATTACCTGAAAGCCATGATTTGTACTGTTTGCAAATTGCTTTGAGATCCTGAAAGGTGAAATCCTTGTTTGTTACACTTTATTTATTTTTTGGTTTACTTTTTTAATTTTAACATGGAGTTTATTTACTTGGGGTTTTTTTTATTTGTATTTTCTTTTTGTTTTTTTTGTTTGTTTGTTTGTTTGTTTAGGGACAGCGTTGGCATCAAGGCAGTGGATTCTTTGGACGAAGCTGGCAACCAGGAGATGTAGTTGGTTGTATGATAAACTTGGATGACAAATCAATGATCTTTACTCTGAATGGAGAGTTGCTTATAACCAGTAAAGGTTCTGAACTTGCGTTTGCTGACTTTGGAATAGAAAGTGGTAATTTTCTTTTTATAGTTACATGTTTATAAGAAGACAAAACCAATTTAAAATCAGGAAAAAAAATGTTTCATAGTGGTTTAGTGAGCTGAGAAATTGTACTTCCTTCATGTGAGCCTTCAGATTTTGCTACGTGTTAACTAAATAAAAAATTATTTTAAGAGTGTTTATCTGACACAAATTGATTTTGGCTTTGTTTTTCCTTTAATCATAAGTAGATATTAGTGGGATTTCAGCAATCAAAATATGTAAATTTTCTTCAAGCCTTGTGAGATTTATTCACAGGATTGAACTTCAGCTTTAAGACAAATTGGTAACAATACCCAGCTTGAAAAATTCCCAAAAGCTGAAAGTGTAGTTTCTGATTATCTTACTGTAGCGTGCATGTACTATGCTCTTGTCTGTGAAGGAGAAAATGTGTGCGATGCGGTGAGAGGCTGCACCAAAAGAACAAATCTTTGCAACTTAAAATGAGTTTAATTTGTAATATTTTTTTCTCCATCTTACTCATAGCTTATCCGCTTTTCTCCTTTTTCTGTGCTGTTTTTCCTGTTCGTTTTTTTCCTCTGACCAGTAGTAGCTTAATGCTCATTAGTAATTGCCCAAAGGCTTTACAATTGCTCACTATCCCATTTTCATCTGACACAATTTTTCTAGTGGTAGAGAATGATAGACTGCCTTAGGACAACTTTTCTGAAGGCTCACTGTTGAAGTTTAGGAGAAAAAACTTCTCTCATAGTGCTTGAATTGTTTTGTTTTCCTAGAAGTTTCTCCAATTTCTGGTTTTTGTGAGAGGGAGAAATAATTCAATAACCTTTTATTCCTGACTGTTCGCTACTATAAGTACATGGAGATCAAAGTTCAGCTATAAAAAATGCCAGTATTAGACAAGTCTGTATTTTTATCTATCATGAATGATGGAGGGATGTAGGTTGGCAACAAATTTATATCTGTTGATGATAAACTAAATTTTAAACAAATGTACTGAGATATCTGAAACTCATCTCACAGTCCTCTTGAAACTCCACTGCCCTCAGAGAGCATACATTAAAAACTTTGATCAAGGTTGTCTTCCAGTGTCCAAATCATTGTAATAAAACCATGTTTATTAGTCTAGAAATGGCAGAGATAACTGCTTCCTCTAATAAATTAAAAACTGACTTGAGCAAATCATGTTTTTTTTCAAATCTGAATGTTCACAAAACTTATTCTTAACTTGATATTTTTCCACATAAATCTATCATTATTTATTAATAATAATTTGTAAACTGGTTTAATGTTGAAACAAATTGAACAGTGTGTGTAATGTCCATTTCACTCACAAATACTCATGGGTTTTGGTAGCAATTGTATTGAACTCAGATATTATTATTTAAGGTGGCTTTAAATCCTTGGTACTGCCATCAATTCTGTGCATTACTTATAGGAACTAAAGTTTAGTTCACGTTAGGTGGATCCAAAATAGAACACTTGTGTTCTCTAAACAAATTACTGTTGATTGTTGTTGTTGTTGTTGTATTTTTTCTTAGGTTTTGTTCCAATATGTGCACTGGGTCTATCTCAGATTGGTCGTATGAACCTTGGAATGGATGCCAGTACATTCAAATATTACACAATGTGTGGCCTTCAAGAAGGTTTTGAACCATTTGCTGTCAACATGAACCGAGATGTTGCTATGTGGTTTAGTAAACGCTTACCAACATTTGTCAATGTGCCAAAAAATCATCCTCACATTGAGGTAACATTACATGTTATGGAAACACCTGTTTATCAACTGTTTGTTTAGGAAGCTGAGATGTTAAACCCATACTAATACTTACTGTCATCAGATAGTTTGTCATATAAATATGTTAAGTCACTCTTAGGTAATTCCAGATCATCTTGTCTATCTTGAACTTCATTTATGGTAGTATTAGCACTCATATGGATATACTTGTCTGTTCTATTTTATGTCTTCCTAATTTATGTTATTGTACTTAACTACTTGAAAGAAATCAGTTGTGATTTCTTAGAACCATTTCTTAAGTCTGTTTTACATACACTTTCATTTTTTTTAAACCTTCTCTATAGTTCTTAAATATCTAAAACTCATTCAGCAATACTTAAGGTAATGGAAGTATGAGCTAAATAGAGGCTGATTTAGTCCACTTTGCTATTCTGTGGGACATTTAAGGGTACTTGTGGTACTGCTGAATGATGTCCATTTCATTCATTCTTATGATACACCAGTAATAATTCCACAGCTCTCCAACCAATTTATTCTGGAGTAGAATAATATATCCTGTATTTTGTATAAAACATTCCACGTTAATATACTCTCCAATGATATGTTTGAATTCCTCATTTTTTTTTAACTTTAGGCCATGTACTTGAATTTACATATTTAACCAATTATTCCCTCATATTATTCCCTAATACATTTCTTTGAACATTTGCTTTTCAAACAAAATACACTTCAGTGAATTCCAGTTAAATGATCTCGCTTTTTTTTTCAGTTTATTGGGATCATTCCTAACTGTGTTCCTGTCTTTAAAAGCTTTTGAATTCTTACTATCAATGACTTTAAAAGCATACTCATTTTTTCAGCACAAGGGAAACTAATAATGTCAGGTTTAAACTTCATAATGATCACCTGAGGGTTTCTAGTTCATATTTCTTCTTGTTGTGATAGAAAACTACTGATTCTTGTGAAGCAATTCTTCAATGACTTGTGCACTCAAAGGGAATTAATTTGATCAAATCTATACTCTGGTTTTTGAAAATGCTGTATAGAACTTGAAAATATTAACCATAGTCAGGCTACACTGAAGCTGTGGCTTCTTCCACTCTTCAGGTTAAACTCCATGTCAGAGAATAAAGTTGCATAGCTTTGAAAAGAATTAATTTTGAAAAAAATCTGTTGGCTGTTGCAGCTGTCTCATCCTCTAGTTGCTTAATGAACATTTTCAACATTTTTCTTGGCATAGTAGTATTTTGAAATAATTTCTATTATTTTTAGATCTGTAGGATTGATGGAACCATTGAGAGTCCACCTCGGTTAAAAGTTACTCACAAAACATTTGGGACACAGAACAGCAATTCAGACATGATATATTGTCGTTTGAGTATGCCCATTGAGTTCCGCTCATCATTCAACTTTGGCACGAGTGTGGAAAACGCTTCATCTGATGTTTTCCAAAAACGGTTAGGCTTGGTTTTGTTATCCTATTTTATGTCCTCAATGTCAATGTAACATGTCCTGTTATTCTTTTTTGTTCTCGATGGTTGTAACAAATTTATAACATAACTTTGCTGCAGAGCACTATATCCAGGAAAGAGAGAACCATTTATGAAAAGGTGAATCCCAAAGTTTATTGTTAGTCATTCCTAAGCAACTGTCATCCTTTCAAGATCACTGAGATTTGCTAAGGTCTTCAGCCAGGCTTGAAAACCAGCTGAGAATCTTTCGTCATCTGCATTATGCATCAGTACTCATCTGCATTATTGTTCTATAACTCATTGCTATTGGAAAAATGACTAATTCATGCAAACAATAAAAGATTGTGGGACAGATTTTTAAAGATAGCAGCTACTACGGAGTTCAGCACTTTCCAACATTGACTTCCTTTTTAGTTAATTATTCTAGAGCTAGATTTACCCCATTCACTGCCATTACTGCAATCAACTATTTTAGGTGTATATTTGTTTGCTTTTCCATTATTGCATACTTAATTTATCATGTATACTCAACACCCAGTGAACCTGAATTATCTTCTAAGTACACTTAGTTTAGTAATAGGTATGCTTTTACAAATTTTTTAAACTAATTTACTGATGTTCCTTTACCTTTAGAAAGCAAGTCCAAGAAATTACTGCTTCTACTACAGTAAGTAAATACATTGAGATACATAGTTCTTTTTCCTTTTTGAAATAGATTTAGTCATGGCAGAACATTTATTAGAAACTGGCCCGTTGAAAGAAACCTTTTTGTAATGTGCCATGATATAACAGAGTATATAAACAGTAATGCCCACAGTTTTATGACTGGAGGCATGAACCTCACTACCTTAAATCATTAGTCTAGGTTTGTTTTGTTATTTTTAATTCGTGGGAATTTAAAGGACTTATTAAGAGAATATGAATTACTATTGTTAAAATGCAATATATAGGAGAGTTTTTTAATCACTATGTGAATACTTATTGATAAAATAATTTAGATTTCTATTAATAATATATTCTTTTCCTCTTTTCAGTATTTTTATTCACTACGGATATTTGCTGGCCAAGACCCATCCTCTGTCTGGGTTGGCTGGGTAACACCAGATTATCATTTTTACAGTGAAAATTTTGACCTGAATAAAAATTGTACAGTGACAGTTACTTTAGGTGATGAGAGAGGCAGGGTTCACGAAAGGTATGGATTTATTTATTATTTATTAAAGACTGTATTTTAATACTGTTGTTCAGAAGTGAATTATTCACAAGATTCATGATATTTTAAATGTTAATTTAAACTAATCAGAAAATTGACTATAGAGTAGGAGCATTCTGTTCTCATTTATGTATGAATGTGCTTTGCATAACTTGTTAAAGTAAGTATATTTATCATTAATGATCTGTTTGCAAGGATGTTTTATGGTGCTTCTTTCTTTTTAACATCCATATTTGGTTAGTCTGGATGAACCTGTTATTAGTTTTAATATACCTTATGTAAGCCTACAGAAGCATGTGAAATTGTTTAATAATTATTAAAAAAGAAAAAGAATTAAGGTACACAGAGTCTGTTCCTTTACCTGCATTGAGTACGATTATACTATAAAGAAAGCTGGGGGAGGGGTTTGATGAGAAAACAAAACTAATAGCAGCACAAGCACCATTGAGCATCTCTAGCCATTAGTTCATTGAAAAGTACATCTACACTGATTACTTAGTCAAGTTCACTGTGACCTATGATTTGTTTTCTTTTTCTCTATTCTTTCAGTGTGAAGCGCAGCAATTGCTATATGGTTTGGGGAGGAGATGTAATTGCTAGTTCCCAGAGATCAGGTCGCAGTAATGTTGATTTAGAAATCGGATGCTTTGTTGATCTGGCTACTGGAATGTTGTCATTCACAGCCAATGGAAAAGAGCTTGGCACTTGTTATCAGGTATTATCAGATTTTCAGGGAGCTATCTAGTAAGCTTGTCATTTTGATGCTGTTCTAAAATTGTTTTTTCTTTTTCAGAAACCTAACTGAATATTATTTATGTAGCAATAACATATTTTCCTATATTATTCTAGTTTATCCCTTTCCCTGTCTCTTCTGTAAGACTCCATTTTTGCAATTTCTTACAGCTGTTTCAAATGTTGAGGAAGAACTATTGATAGATATGTTCAGAAAAATATTTTTTACCTCAGTTCTTGTGGTTCAGATTATAGATTTCTAATGTTAATTATTCTTTAATTTTTTTTAACTGAAACTGTTATATGATACAGGACAAATTATTTAAATTAGCATAAGATCAAAAATAGGATTTAGATATACTAAGTTTTGGTACACCTTTAGAAAAATAAATCTAGTCTTACCAGGGTTTGTGTCTTCTTCTAGTAGCTATAATTTGTGGTCTGATAATTTTCAAAACCCAAAAGTCACATATGCAACAATGTACAAAGCCAAAATAAATGCTACAATATTCTCAAAACATTTATTATGCAAATGGATCAGTAGTTGATAGAAATTTTCTCACCAGATTGATGAGATTTGATGGTAGTAGCAAATATGATTCAACTAGATTTAATGGAACTTTGCATGCTAACACCATTGAAGGTGAACGTGGCAGTGTTGTATATAGCCTGTAAATGGCGATGGGAGGTGATCTAGCAGCTGTAATGTTTGTATACTTTATAAGATCGGTCAGAAACTTCAGCTATATGCTGAATGCCAACATAGTGGAAAAAGAAATTAGGAGATGAAAGTACTGAAACCTCATACTTTACTGTTTTCTTTAACTAGATAGATATAACAGTTTCTTAAAAAAGTGTTTGTTTCAGTTTGGTTTTGTTGGTTTTTTTTTTTTTTTTTGTAAAACAGTCTTAAAATATTTTTCTAGTTTGGCAAAGAAATCTAGAAAAATATAGATGTAGAAGATGCCTGTTGCTGCTTTTATAGGCAAAAACACTGTCAGGCTTTTATTCTTGTGACTTCTAGTTAATGTAACCACATTCTTTGTACAAAATCAAAAATAATCTCAGAAAATATAATTATTCCTCTAATGTTTCTTATCTTTTCCATGGAAAAAATACCTGGAATTACTTTTGGAAATGTTTTTCAATGTACCTGTTGGCACTAGATCTGTTGAAAAATGGGAACAATTACCATTTCCTGTGAAGATAAAATGGTGTAGTCAACAGGAGTGTTACCTCTGAGGATTAAATATTTCTCAAATTCTACTTATTTTGAGTAATTTAAATCTTTTCGCTATTCTTGAAAGTAATCAAAATAGTCTTATGTACTTTTAGGTTTTATTTCTTGAATATTTTTTACTATAAAATTAAACCTTTAAAATACTTCAGTAAATCTAATCTCTCTCTCTCAGATTAAAGGAAATGATTGGTATTTGTCTAGTTCGGAGGCTGCAGGGTACTATTTCTAACCTTGTAACCATCTGCACTTTTCAGTCCTCTTAACTGAAGACGAGACAATATTTATATACTACTTTCATTCTAAAAGGCTTACAGGTCAACATATTGAAGAAAAGAAATGAATTTTGCTGTAGTTCTTGATCTAACAATTGAATGCTATATTGATATTCAGAAAAATACTGTCTATAGCAAAGAAGTAAATGAAAGGTAGTGTATACATATATACTTGAGATTTTGTCAATAACTGTCAAGCCAATGCGAAGGTATTTGTTTAAGATATGTGTCTGTTAAATTCTTTTTTTCATGGAAGTAGGGGTGAGTTGAGAGAATTCTTCAGAATAAGCTGGTATTACTACTCTGATATGCCTTTGCATCCAGATGTAATGGGAGAAATTATGATAATGTAGCTGCCAAAAACATCCAGACACTTTGAAACTGCAATGCTGTGATTCAGAGTGATTCACTGTGACTTTATAAGATTGGCAACAAATGCTAAGCATGAAAATAAATAGAGCTTTGAAAAACTATATTCTTCTACTTTTGGAGTATGGATCAGAAATTTCACTAATCTTAGGAAATAAAGATTTGCACTGCCCTGATCAAATGCTGTGCTCTTACCCTCTTCTTACACCCCTCTGGTTCCTTCTCTCTTAGAAATTTGGGTTTGAGTTTTTTGGTAGTGAATTATTTTGACCAGCATAAAATGTTATAGAACCCTAAAAGATGTGTGGAGGTCAAAAAAATTGTGTTCTACTCTCAGTCTGTGTTGAGGGTGCTTTGCCTAGAGGAAGGGCCAAGGTATGTAGCTGGTAGATAGCTTCATTTTCAAGGAGCTACTCTACAATGAGATGCTAGATTTGGATACGTTTGAGAAGAATCAGCATACAGAATTACCAAAGTTCTCATTATAGATGTTGAGAGTATATAAAGCAGCAGATAAACCTGCCTGAAAGTTAGGTGGGCCTGTAAAGATAATTGAGCAAGTGGTTAGCGATATTGCAGGTAAACTACAGGTGGACACTAAGCAATGCTTCAAAACAATGTCTGAAGTTCTTTAATACTGAAATGTAAATTATATAGTACTTAACTTTATATTTTATCACATTCTGGGAGGAGATTCTTGTTGCTTTTTAATTTTTTTAAACTTTTAAATTTCATTTTACTTCTAGGTTGAACCAAACACAAAGCTTTTTCCAGCAACCTTTGTACGGCCTACTAGCACTAACTTGATACAATTTGAACTTGGTAAATTAAAGGTACAGAACATTTTCTATAAATTTTTTCTATTTTCTTTTAAATCTCTTTATTTCTATGGAAATTCCTGATCAGTTGAATTTGTTTAGGCAGATTCAATCAACGGAGTGACTTTTTGTTTGACTTTTTCATCTGCTTCTATAAATGTAATTATTATATGAAATTAATTGTCCAATAAATCTAAACAGCATTTGTCAAAATTAACTAAAGTTATTGTGGAGAACATCCCTAATGTTGTGGGGTTTTAGTGGATTTTGTTTATTGCAGTAACTTTTATATTCCTATGAGTTCTTTGCTATCAATAAATTATACTTCCTTTTGGTATTGTAGGTGTAGTCATAATTAAATGTTACAGAAATAATTTTAAATACACTTACATGTTTCAGAATACCATGCCCTTATCAGCAGCAATTTTTAAAAGTGAAGAAAGAAATCCTGTTCCTCAGTGTCCCCCTCGCCTTGATGTGCAAACAATTACACCTGTTTTATGGAGCAGGATGCCAAACAGTTTTCTAAAAGTAGAAACTGAGCGTGTCAGTGAACGTCATGGCTGGGTTGTACAGTGTTTGGAACCTCTGCAGATGATGGCACTTCATATCCCAGAAGAAAACAGGTACATTTGGAAAGAACTACAGTGACTTTATGTGGACAAAATGTATTGAACGCTGGTATTTGGGTATTGGTTAAAACTGCCTTGGAGGATATTTACAGTACAGTTGCTTAGAATTTCTGATCTCACCTGCTATAATATCACATTCGTGAAATTAAATAGATACAAGATTCTGAATACTTTTAATGCCATATGATGACCTTTGCATACATAAGAGAAAAAAAAAGACTATTTGGTTTTATTTAAATTATAAAATAGTATTATGTTACTATTAACAAAACTGAATTAAAGAAAGGAGTAAAAAATACTGTGTTTAGTGGAAAAAAATTGAATAGTAATCCTCAGTGAACCATAAGCGCACTGCTTAGTGACAATGTTACTGCAGAGTGTCCGTATTCCAAGTAAATTTCTTTCAAAAACAAGCTTGAATTTACCATAGCTTCCAAAGAAATTTTCCATCTTATATCATTCCTTTTTTTTTTTTCCTATGGAGTACTAACTAAATAATCTCATGAAATTGTTGCCACTATTTATTTTTGTTTATTTAAGCATATATTAAGATTAGTTCGAACCATTAATACTAAGTGGAACTGACCACAATATGCAGAGATTTTAAAAAATTTCTTTTACAAAATTACTATTCCTTAAATTGACTGGTGTTCTGTTTCTTTATTTCATAACAGATGCGTTGATATTTTGGAACTATGTGAACAAGAAGATTTGATGAAGTTCCACTACCACACTTTAAAACTCTATAGCTCAGTTAGTGCTCTAGGTAACACTAGAGTTGCTTATGCACTTTGTAGCCATGTGGACATATCTCAGCTGTTCTATACAATAGATAATCAATATTTACCTGGACTCCTGCGTTCTGGATTCTATGATTTGCTCATCAGTATTCATTTGGAGCACACCAAGCAAGCCAAACTCATGATGAACAATGAATTTATCATTCCTGTTACAGATGAAACTCGAACTATTAAGTTATATCCCGATGAAACAAAGAAGCATGGTTTACCTGGAGTAGGGCTCAGCACTTGTCTGAAGCCGGGCTTTAATTTTGCTACTCCATGCTTTATTGTGACCAGTGAAGAACGTCAGACATCCAGCCCAGAGATACCCCTTGATATACTTAAATCCAAAGCCATAAGTATGCTAACAGATGCAGTACAATGTAGTGGTGCTCATATACGAGACCCTGTTGGAGGACAGGTTGCATTCCAATTTGTTCCTGTTCTGAAACTGATAGCAACATTGCTCATAATGGGGGTTTTTGATGATGATGATGTGAAGCAGGTCTTACTCCTCATTGATCCCACTGTGTTTGGAGATCACAAGCAAGAAACAGAGGAGAAGACAGAGAAGGAAGAAGTTACGCAAGTTGAAGAAAAAGCTGTAGAAGCTGGGGAGAAAGCAATAAAAGAAACGAAAGCTCCTGCAAAGGGTTTATTGCACACAAGATTACCAGAGTCTGTTAAGCTTCAGGTGACCATTTATTATTACATATGTTCTGCTATTGATGAAAGGAAGGGAGTTCTTTTTTGACTATTCTCTAGTTCATAAGGTTTGAAATCCTGAAAATCTTTCTTCCATTTTGCCTTATAACCTTGCATTAATAACCACATTTTATGGTGATACAACTCCTTCTACCTGCATCTGCAGATATGCAAATACTTGTGTATTTCATAAGTGTATTTTAAAAGAAGGAGAGTTGGACAGGGTGATCCCTAAAGGGCCCTTTCAACTCAAGCTATTCTATGATTTCTGCGTGTTTTGAGTGCTTGAAGTGAAAGATTGTGAATGCAATACAGTATGATAAATCAGATAATAAAACTATAAATTTGTCATCTTTATAGTGCTAAAAAAATATGGAAAAATGAAGCGTCTCATTTTTACAATCTATTGCAGTGTATAGTATCTACTGGTGTTCTTCCTCAGTTGATAAACTGTTGAACTTGTCTATTTTTTCTTTCCTAGATGTGTCATTTACTCAATTATTTCTGTGACTGTGAACTAAAACATAGAGTGGAAGCAATAGTGTCATTTGCAGACCGTTATGTATCAAAACTGCAGTATAACCAGAAATACAGATACAATGAACTCATGCAAGCCTTGAATATGTCTGCTGCTTTGACTGCCAAGAAGACTAAAGAGTTTCGATCTCCTCCTCAAGAACAGGTTAAACTAGTAATTAATTTAAATTAAACTAGTGGTTAAATTTAAAGATTTTTAAAAAAATCTTTGTAATGGTAAAATAAAGTTTTGCTTCCAAAGTACCTTTGGAACTGCTAGAGAGCAATATCTGATTTTGAAACAAAATTTATAAAGATGCCACAAAATACTGAATGTCAGAATGCTTCTACCTACATGCCAGAATTCAGGCTCTAAACTAAAGTTGACTTAGGATTTCTCAACAGTATAGGAAAATTGAACAATACTGCCCAATTCTGAGGAGCTGAGATTCACCCAGTTCTACAAGATGATGATAATTTGATAATTTTAGTTGCTAAATATTAGCATGAAGTTAGTGTTGTGCTGATATATGTGTGTAGAAAATAGTCTTTTCTTCCTTCATGAAATAGCATTATTATCATGTAACTGCATTTTTATGTTAATCATAATCATGGCTTACCAAGTGCCATTTCTTTAGTGTTTCCTATAAGCTGTACTAGAAATTTGTGTTTTAGGTTAGTTTCATTATAAATCTGATGATAAACAGGTAAAATATTACTACATATAGGAATATGTCTTAGGCTTTCTCAGTGTTTTAACTATGTTTTAATTTCCTTAAAGATTAACATGTTACTGAATTTTCATCTGGGAGAGGATTGTCCCTGTCCAGAGGAGATTCGGGATGAGTTATATGAATTTCATGATGATCTTCTAATTCACTGTGGTGAGTGGCAGCATTTAGTTACGAGTTTTCTTTGTCTTTTTGACACTATACAAGAAAAAATGGAATAGAACAGATTAAAAAAACTATTAGTATAAGGGATTTTAGTTAGATGTATTACTGTCTACATGGTGATTTTCCTGATAAACTTTGGTGCATATTATAAAACATATGGAAAACTTGTGCATGGATTTAAGTTTCATTGTCATTTATGTATTAAATATTAGCCTATATTATTCTGTCTACCTATCAATTTTAGACTTAATTTAAAAAGTTATCCAAGAATCCAAGAAAAGATTCATATAGACATGTGTATGTGTACAAACAGATAAAAGGTATTGAAAAAACATTATACTATGAAGGGTAGGACTATAAAATTTAATAAAACCACTGGATCAGGAGTGATGCTGCTATAAAATTTAATAAAACCACTGGATCAGGAGTGCTGCTGGTGCTTTAGCTTAGTTTCGTGTCAAATATACAAGTATGATGGTCAATTCTAAAACACTATTGCACTGTAGATTACAGATTGAGTTGCCCCAGTCATTGGATTTGAATTCTTTAGTGTATCCTCAAGGGTGAGCTATAAATATGCTCTGTAAAATTTAGTTAGGTAAAGGAATCACATTTTATACATGATGCCACAAACATTTTTTAGTCTGTTGAGATCTTAGTTTGATTATGATGGTGATGGAATTATTAGTCCTTTTTCAATAATGCTAACAGTCTGAGTCATCCAGTTTTATTGCTCATTCCCAATAATTATGCATTTAAAACTGACCTACACAAGCTTTCTCATATCTGCCTACTTAGTCTATATGCTGGTAGTCACTCTTCCAGTGCATTTCTTGTTCCTATGTTTGATGGCATCCACCTTGTTCGCAAGAAGAGAACAGGGTCATTATAAGAGAATTGGCAGCAGCAAGTTCTTCCCCAAGAAGAGCAAAATGATATTTACTTCCTCCACCACCTCTTTCCTTTTGCTTGATGTCACTGTTAAGTGTTTACTAATATAGTATGCTAATTCTTTGCCCCTAAAACCAGTTTTACGCAGTTCATGGAACTACATTCTTTCAGTGACCAGTATTTAATAATTTCTATTTTCTGTTTGTAGCCATGGGACCTCCCATACAATTCAGTGTTTATATTGCTAAGGCTTCTGCCACCATCTTTCCATAGAATAATAGAATGGTTTGGGTTTGACGGGGCCTTAAGGATCAACTAGTTCCAACACTACTGCTGTAGGCAGGGACACCCTTCACTAGACTGGATAGCAAAAAGCCTCATCCAGCCTGGTTTGAGCATCTGCAGGTGTGGCACACCCGTGGTTTCTCTGGACAACCTGTTCCAGTGCTTCATGACCCTTACAGTAAAAAAATTTATTCCTAGTATCTAATCCAAATCTACCCTCTTTCCTCTTAGAAGTATTGCCCCTCATCCTATCACTGCACTCCCTGATAAAGTCCCTGGAAGTACTGCTATAAAGTCTCCCCAGAGCCTTCTTTTCTCAAGGCTAAACAATACCAGCTCTCTCAGACTGTCCTCATAGGAAAGGTGCTCCAACCTGTTGATCATCTTTGTGGCCTTCCTCTGGACTTGCTCTAACAGGTCTATGCCCTTCCTGTGCTGAGGACTCCTGAACTGAACACAGACTCTGTGTTAGATCTCACAAGAGCAGAGTAGAGGAGGAGAATCACCTCTCTTGATCTGCTGGTCACACTTATTTTGATGCAGCTCAGGATACAGTTGGCTTTCTGGGCTGTAAGTGCACATTGCAGGCTCATGTTGAGTTTCTCATCCATCAGTACCTCCAAGTCCTTCTCTTCAGGGCTGCTCTCAATCCATTCTTTTGCTTGGGATTGCCCTGATCCAGGTGTATGACCTTGCATTTGGCCTTGTTTAGCTTCACAAGGTTTTCACAGGCTCACCTCTCAAGTCTGTCAAGGTCTCTCTGGAAGAGTATACTTTCACTCCAGCATGTCAACTGCACCACACAGCTTGGTGTCATTGGCAAACTTGCTGAGGATGCATGCAATCCCACTGTCCACGTCTCCAACAAAGACATTAAACAACAGTGATCCCACCAGTTTTGTGCTGCTATTTCTGAATACCCTATTAGAATCTCCATCGACCATCATGCTATGTTTTGTGATGTCAGTTACCTTTTTTCAACTACCTTAGCCTCAGCCAAAGACGAGTAGGTCAGTAGGTATCTAGGTTGTGCTTCATCAAACTTATTTCTGAGAATATTATATGCAAGACTGTACTATATATCCTTAAAAATCAAGATTTGCATTTGTAAAGTGAGCTATATTATATGTAGACATGCAGTTGGTTTAACATCATTTGGTTTTGACAATCCTATGTTGATTGTTATTCATCCCTGCTTCTAAATGCTTACCAAAAACTTTCAATCATTTCAGCATTTTCCTCCAAACTTTAAAGTGAATAGTTAGTATCTGTGTACGTGCTCTTCTTTCTCTACATTTTTATTAAGACAGATATCATCATCACCGCTGTTGAGTCAATTAGCACTTGACCTGACCTCTGTATTTCAAGGATAATACCTATTTGGCATCAGGGAGTTTTCTGAGACTCCAAGATGAAATTATGAAAACTCCTCAAATTACTTGGAAATACCTATACTCTGCAATATATTTATTTCATCTTGGAATCTTGTTGCTGGTATCAAGTTAGCTTAGCTTCTGAGCACGCTTCATATTTTCATGAGGTGAAAGACTACAGACTGTATGTTATTTTCTTTTTTGGGAGTGTACTTTTGTTATTGTTTACTACACTATAAAAGTTTATGTTGAATGAGAGAGAGAATTGAAGACAGAGAAAGTACATTCTCGTGTTTAAATTGTTTAATGATCCTTTAGATTCTAAAAATACCTACATTTATTACTTTGTACGGATTTGTCACGGGTGGTCACTATAGGTAAATGCTTGTAATTTTCTATGTCTTTTCTTAGTCCTGAAAAGCAGCACTAAGCAATCACAGCTGCAGATAAAATGAATAGGAGCTGTGTTTAGAATATTTAATCAGCTTTTAGTTCTAAGTGTACTTTGCTGTCTAAGTGGAAAAATATGTATGCAATCAAGTAATTAAAGGTTGCTTCATAACGAATATACACAAATAGTCTGAATTAAAGTTACTCAGGCAGTCTTAATCCTAACATGTCCTAACTGTGAGTGATTAATTTTGCCAGCAAAATAATAGTCCTCTATCATAATTTCTGTGTGTAATTTCTTAGCTATAAACAAACCAAACAAATTTATGACAGATTTTATTGCAAAATATCAAATTAGGACTTACGTGGTTTGGAACCATGCGTTCCAGTGCACCGGCCTCTGCCACTTGAATTGAGTGATTAGTCAGCAGCAACATGAGATGGTTAGCTTCTGAATGGATTGCAGCTCTGAAGAAGATGAAGAATGAGTAATGGATCATATAAAGCAGTGAATGAGACCCTATCTGGAACCACCACAGACCCCGTCTCCTCCATGATAACACTGTCCTAACTCATCATCCCAGTGCATTTTTTCTTGTCTATCCATTTCAGCTTCACTAGAGTTCTCCCAGCGTCTCTCTAGCACTGGAGGTTCAGATTTTTTTCCAGTGCCAGATAGTTTCTTACTTTTTTAAAGTCCTTGTCTGCTTTCTGTTTCCTCTCCGTATTGACTACATTTCCTGTTCTGATTTTTCCTCAGACTCTGACTGTAGCCTTACTTCTTTCTTAGTTTTTTATTTTGCTCTGCTGGTCTCACTTTTCCTCTTCCTTAAATCCCATATGCTGTCTCCAAATCCAGTGCTTCTCTCATTCTCTCCCTCTGCTTTTGAATGTTCTTATTCCTAGTCTCTTAGTTGCTCCTAGCCATAACTTTAACTCCTTCCCCTTGGCACCTGCCAGCAGCAAAGTTTCTCCAACCTGATACCACATTTTATTTCTTTTCCTCCTGTTTTAATTTCTTTTTTTTT
This sequence comes from Coccyzus lansbergi, assembly GCA_033558105.1. NCBI lineage: Eukaryota > Metazoa > Chordata > Aves > Cuculiformes > Coccyzidae > Coccyzus > Coccyzus lansbergi. The sequence goes on from JAUMJK010000118.1 coordinate 1,083,185, forward strand.
TTTTGAATAATAGTTTTAGCCTTTGCAGTTTATTCTTCTCCTTCTGCTCCAGATTATACCTCTTTAGTATTTTGACTGGAAATATTTTAGTTTTCTCAATTTCACTTTGATGAGCAGCTAAACAGCAGAAGTTTATATTTGAGCAGGGCACAATTAGCACTGGTCTGAAAGGGGCCTGCTTAGGTGTTCTGTGCTTCTGCACATAACACATTTGACATCTGATCATCAGTAAGTGGTGTGAAAGATCTGAAAAATGCTTTGAATTGTGAAGCAATGTAGTGAATTGAACTGTATTAAACTACCTTGTAAAATGACATCCCATCCCATTCTATACATTTTCATGAAAAATGTGCATCACTGGTATAATCTCTGAATATCTGCCATCTTATAGTTTTAAATTCAGTTAATATGTTTATTTGTGACTGCTAAATATCTTGACTTAAAAAATGTGCTATATTGTGAGATACAGACATACTTTTTTTTTAGCTGATATTCTGAAACATGAAACAAAGAATTACGTAGTTAATAAAATGTGACTCTGTGTAGTCAAAATTGATTACAATAGTAGAATCTTCAAAAAATATCACCTCTTTGGTCATAATAATGAAAAAATAATGGATATAAGAAGTATGTGCACTGAGTTAAATGTAATTTCAGAGGGTGCTGATAATGATACATTAAAGCTGAAAATAAAGCTGCTGATCTTACCTCTGTTTTTTTCCTGTATAAAATTTGCTGCTTACAAAAAAAAATCCTGTAAATATTTTGGTTTTGTTTAAATAATGACAGAGTTAATCTTCAAAGATTAATTTTTGTTTCTAACCAGTTTTATTATCTGCTAAGGTATTCCACTAGAAGAGGAGGAAGAGGAAGAGGAAGATTCCTCCTTTACTGGCAAACTCCGTTCATTAGTGTACAAAATCAAAGGTCCACCCAAAGCAGAAAAAGTAGAACCTAAGGAGGAGGAAGAGAAATCTCCTAGTAAGTTTTCTTTCCACATAAATACCTCTGTGATGCAAATGTTAAAGGTATGTGCAATCAGCAAGAGTGTGTTTTCTAATAAAACTTCATAGTTGACTGAAGGAGACATGTTTAAGTTAATTCTGCTTCTTGGAACAACTATTTAACATACTGAACACATTAGATGCATTGTTACACAAGAAATTTAAGTGGGTGGAAGATATTGGATCCAGACAATTAAATCTGGGGCTGGAAAGTTGAATATTCTTTGCACAACAATGTAAAAAGTTAATTATGGCAGAATAATATAGACTAAAGCTTTCCAAACATGAGAAGTTCCCACTTATATGTTTTTGCATCTTAACTCTATTTCCTTTTCCTTTGCTGCATGAGAAGTTAATATGTGTCAGTACCAAGTTATCTGTAAAAAATTGCTTTTACAGTTCTTGGATTTTGTATAAAAAAGGATGACTTTTATTTATTCATTTTATGATGGGGAATATATATATTAATTAAAAACTACTAACTTGTTCCGATCTATCTCAAGCATTGCATACCTGCACAAATATATACATAGAATCATCGAATAACCAAGTTGGAAGAGACCCACCAGATCATCGAGTCAAACCATTCCTATCAAACAATAAACCATGCGCCTTAGCACCTTGTTCACCCATGCCTTGAACACCTCCAGGGAAGGTGAATCAACCACCTACCTAGGCAGCCTGTTCCAGTGCCCAATGACACTTTCTGGGAAAATTTTTTCCTAATGTCTAGCCTAAATCTCCCCTGGTGGATCTTGAGGCCATTCTCTCTTGTCCTGTCCCCTGTCACTTGGGAGAAGAGACCGTCACCCTCCTCTCTACAACCTTCTTTCAGGTAGTTACAGAAAGCAATGAGGTCTCCTCTCAGCCTCCTCTTCTCCGGGCTCTTCTCTACACCATACCCTTTTTGAATTTAAATAAATATTGAATCTGTTGGATAATTAAATGGGAAGATGATCTTTATTTTCAAAAGTACAAATTCTGTATTCATAAACAGTGGAGTTAATTAGTTTTCTAGAATTTGTTATTGTTAGTTTTTTTATCCTACTCTTTGCTTCTATAGATCTTTAAAATGTTTCTCTAAAATCAGAGGGCAGAGAGAAGTTCTCTCTAGAGATTGGCTTGCCTGAAAATCTTTCTGTATAGTTTATAAATCTCATTGCCCTTTACAGTGAGATTTTACCTTGCTTAAATACGCATAAGAACAGACGCTGTTTAGTAGGCTTTTTTTTTTTAATGTACCTTTCTGCAACAGAATATTATAAAGGAGATATTCTTTTGAGTTTGCTGAGTAAAATTAAGCTATTAGCATTTCTTAAAAATAGAAATAACTCAACGCACTTAAAAAGTCTGGGTACATGCAACTAATTATATAAGAGAAAAATTAATCCACAGACCTAGGAACAATGTATATGGGAGAATGTGTATGATATCAGTGAAAATAATCCTTCCACCTAGCACAGCTAAATAAGTACAACAGAGAACTAAGAGTCACTGTTGAAGCACTATAAGAATTTATTTAATTATTTTAATAGTTTTTAACAGTAAGCCAATAGATAGTCTTTATTCCTGTGTTTTCAGACCTGTAATGTCCTGTGACAATGATTCATAGAACCACAAAACGGCTGAGGTTGCAAGGGACCTCTGGAGGTCATGTAGTCCAATCTCCCTGCTGAAGTAGGGCCACCTAGAACAGGTTGACCAAGAAGGTGTCCAGATGGCTTTTGAATATCCATGGATGAAGACTCCACAACTTCTCTGGGCAACATGTATATAGATGGGTATATAATATGGGGGGGTTATATAGCTTTATACAGAGGAAATAAAAGATTTTTTTTTTTTTACTACATTAAATAAATTTTAACTTGTAAATGCTGCCCGAGTTTATTATAAGTGCTATCATGCATGTGAACCATTTTTGTTTCTCTGAAATGCTGGATTTTCAGAGAAACCAGGCATGTCCATAACTGCAGAGGGATGGCATCTGTAGCAACTGGTCATTTATTTCTAACACTTAAAGAATATTATTTAATTCGCTAACCAATTTAAGAAATAATGCATATGTGTTAAGTAGTTGATAACTGCATACAGTCATTTTAGCAATGGAAAGCTGCAAATAGACTATTTCACATATTGCTGGTGTTCAAAGATGCACAACTTTTAATTAGAAGAGGCACTGAAATAAAAAATGTTGCAGATACATTCCTGTTATGTTTGTTACAGAGGTTCAACCTCTTTGCTACCTGAAAGCAGAACAGAGGTTGTTTTTAAACGGGAGACGGGTAAGTCCTGTATCCTGGAGTTATCTCAACTACTGTCTGCTTCAGTTGAGCAGCAATCTGTCATTATTTCATCTCTGCAAGATTTCATGTTGCACTTTGAAGATATATTGTTCTACTGGCTTCATTTCCTCTAATAAATTAATTATTGTAGCTGGTTCTGTTACTGGCAGGGAAGAACTGTGTTCATCCTTATATTCTTACCACATATACATTGCTCTACTACTACCTTGTGTTGCCACACCTCTACATGCAAACATACATACATGCACATAAACATCCTGAAACATTTGAAATCATAGACTTGTTGTCTATGATTGAGCAGAATACCCTCCTGTACATGCTCTTTCTCATACCCTATTCCTTGACACTGGAGAAATGTTCATGGTCTAAATAGGTGAGATAGGTTCTGTGCTTCCAATTCCTCTACCACCTGCATGGGCATTTTGTTGAGGCTCTCCCTGTGGAGGCTGTGTTCCACTGGATCAGATAATAGCCCAAATAAGGGAGATACGGTGTTTTTCCTGTGCATCAAAAAGGTTGTGCAAAGCAACAGAGAGTGGTCTGTATGGTTGGCAGGATGGGAAGAAATCCCTCCACACAATAACTAAGGACACCTCTTCTATTATAAAGCACTATAGAGGGTTTATCCTGCCCTGAAAGCACATTTTTGTCTGTTAAACTTGATAATAGATTGCAAATACAATAAATCTTATAATAATATCATATGCTACCTGAAAAAAGAGTATTATTCTTCAGTGACTCATCTGTTGGCCTCTACTTTCTCCTTCATAGTAGTAGGAACTACTCTGTATCTGAGAAGTATCATTTCTTCTTTGGGCTTCAGGCAGATACTGTTGTCATGAATCAGGAAGCATTCACTCCTAAAGCCTCAGGGTAAATGGTGTTTGATCCGTGGAACAGGGTAGTTTATATATTTCATGTACTGGAGCTTTAGGTTGCAAGAAGTACGTGTGATTCTGCAGCAGCTCTTTTTCTAGAAATTTCAGATAATGTTTTTCAGGCTGGAGTTTTTTGGACATTGCCTGCAGCTTGTGTTACAGGCTAATCTGCTGTCCCACCCATCTTCTTCAACAAGCTGGAGTCTTGTGAGTAGCAAAGAGCATGTCACCCTTTACACACAAGAATTGGCCAAAAAAATCTTATTTAAGATAGTGAATGATGTATCTGCTCTTTATTTTTTTCAACAGGTAGAAATGAAAGGAGATCAATTATAAATTTTCCAAGAAATCTTATGCATATTCTATTACTTTCTAAGAACTAATTTAATGTTATTGAGAACTTCACAACAGCCTAATGTCTACTAACTGGTGTCAGTACTCTGTCTGACCTTGCATTTTTAGGCAGAGAAGGACTGCAAACAGAGGTGATTACAGAAGAAGACACATCTGTTCAGCATATATCATACTTAACACATCACGTTACTATTTCTCAAAAGAACAGTGTCTGGAAAACACTGAAAAAACATGCCATGAAAACCTATTCTCTACCAGGAGGACATTTTTTCTAACTTTTGTAAAAATACTGTTACTTAAATGAAACTTGACTGAAGTTAGAAAACCCATTCTATAGAAAACACATTCTGCTTTAGCTTAAATCAGAATGCTTCACTTTTTGCAGTAGTAGTTATTTCTTGTATCAGTTTATTGAACAAAAATCTGAAAATTAATGAAAGTTTTCTATGCATACATCATTAACTGTAAGGTAGAAGAGTTAACAAATTAAAGGATAGTGTAGACACAAAAATAAAGTTATATACACTAGCTATAAACACATTTTGATGGAAATTAGGAGGCAGAAGTTTTTACCATTGGAAGAATTTTGGGTAACTCAAGAGGTAACTTTGCTGGAAAGTCAATGTGTAATGTGTACAACAGAACTGTTTCAGGCATTATGGATTGCATAGTTCAAACAATACAATATTTATAAAAATTTATTCCAAGCTGACAGTGACTTTCCCCAAACAGATGGGAAATACAGATTAAATTCTCCTCTTCTAAGACAGTTTGCATCTCCTACTCCTCAGTGTGTTTGCCACCACACAATTCTGAGATGTTTCCAGTTAGATCATCTTTCTGAAGACAATATAGATTGTTTTCTGAACAACAAAATATCTGAATATTCATCAACTGAATGAGCCACTAAAGCTGCTCAAGCCACCCTGACTAGGCCCTGAATTGGATATTTGATTTTAAAAGGTGGTTATCTTCATCCATCCTCCTGGCAGTTTTGTAAGTTTAGAATTAATTTATTTCCTTCTTCCCCATGGCAAAATTCATTGGCAAGCTGAGCTGACATTCATGAATATTTCTGCTGTAGTTTAAGTCAAACTCTTCAGCTGATAAACTGTTGACTGGAAAAATGATTACCAATTTCTGTATTCCAAAACTAGGTTGATGATCATCAAAAATATGTTTCTTTGGCATGATAAAAGTAGATTTCTGTCATTCCTTAAGAAAATGTGTTTACCCTGCACTTTCAATGCTAGTTTATAAATCTTGATATAGAAATGAAGGATCAATTAAAAGTTTAAATATAGCATTTAGCTTACAAGGATGATTCTTAGAGTTATGATCAACTAAGTATTTTTCATTGCCAACAGTGCTGGTACTGACTTGAACGCTAAGTAGATGTTTCTTGGTTTCCATCTCTCAAGAGCTTCACACTTGAAAGATCTAAAAATTATTTTTGCAGTTGAAACATCTTGCTGTCTGTTTATGCTCTCTTGCTCTCTTATAACTGTGTTGTTTCCTGCTGTTACGTGATATTTTACTATAATACACATTTTTTTGTTGTTGTTGTTGTAATAGTCAGTAACATTTTATATGCTTTATTCTTTCAGCTACACTGAAAGAACTCATATCCCACACTATGGTGCGCTGGTCCCAGGAAGATGAGATCCAAGACCCAGAATTAGTTCGCATTATGTACACCCTCCTTCGTAGGCAGTATGACAGCATTGGTGAGCTACTGCAAGCTCTGAGGAAAGCATACACTATTAGTGCTGCTTCTGTGAAGGATACCATTAATCTGCTTGCAGCACTGGGACAGATTCGCTCACTTCTCAGTGTCAGGATGGGAAAAGAGGAGGAATTGCTAATGATTAATGGATTAGGGTATGTTATTAACTTAATTTTATTTTTAAATTTGTGTAAAGTTTTGTTTCTGTTGTTGTATTTGTACATATTTTCATTTAATGTCCAAGATGAAAATGAAAACAGTAGTAAAATGCAGATATGAGCCAGAAATTTTCATTTTCACAGATATTTCCAAGATGGCTGTAATTAATCTTTCTAGCAGTAGCAATTGTGTTAAAGTTTCTTTCAACTAAAGTATTCTTTCATCTAAAGAAAACGGACTCCATTTGCTGTAGTTAAACCAAAATGCTTAAAGTGCATCAACGTATATGTTTCAGTAGTTCTGGAGAAAAGAGAGAACTTATATCACTATTAGTTCTTCATCTTTACCAGACTTAAAGTTCACGTTATATTTCATGCATGTGTGAATAAAATTGCAGGTGTTTTTTTAGGTGAAAAGTTGTGTAAGCAGTTAAGTAGAACCGACAAAGTGTTGTTATGATATGAAATGTTTCAAATCAATTAATATTTATTATGTCACCATCAGTTGCAACCTGAAGTATTTAAACATGAGATATTGCATATTTTATCCTTTATATCATCAGAATTATGAGAAATTACCTATAAGTAATGCCTGCCAGATGTGAAAATACTTTTTGTGCATCTTTGCTAGGAAGTTACCTCTGTTAAGCAGTGGTATTATGGTGCACACCTGTATGTCTGTTACTCATCTAATATGAACAATTGCTGATCTAGGCCATTTAATGTTGTAGGTAAAAAATAAATCACAGAAAATCACTTCAATTAGAATAGTTTATTTTAAAGAGAGAAAATTATATTTTTCTTTCATCAAGGCCATTACATTTTTTTTCTCTTTTACAACAGTTGCAATGAACTTCTGTGATTCATACAACTTCACTCTTTTTTTTTTGTGAAAATTGTGAAGACTAATCTCTTAAGTTGTTTTTCGCAAGTCGTGGTAACAACTCATTAATTAGTATGTGACAATTTTACCTTATTTATCCCTCATGCTGAGTTTGTGAAGTTGCTGAGAATTCTAGGAGAGATAAAGGGCAAGTTTTGTCTAAACTCATCATATGTCTGGCCCCCTTCCCAGAAGTGCTGTGCTGAGTTATCTTCCTTTCCCAGCTTTCTGTATTTCTTTAAGCAGGTAGGGTGTCTGTTATTTGCCATTTGTTTTTAACAGGTTGACCTAGAATTTTTGAAATCCTTTGATTCCATAACAAAATCCATAAATTGTGTTTTGAATTATGAAATCAATATGATAGATTCTAGAACATGTTGAGAAGATGGTGGGCAGAGCTAATATGTTGACATATTCCTGTTTAAGGGGGCTGTATGCCATTTTGTGTCTTCTGACAGATGGTCTTAATTTTGGAAATATTGATGAAACACATCTAACAGATAACCTTGAATATTAAGTCTATTCATTGTCTTCTGTTTTGTGAACTTAGAAAAATAATTAAGAGGTGTTACTGCAGAAGTAAAATTAGATTTAGTTTTCTTGACCATCGTTCTCTATTTAAAATGTAACAGAATATATTCTTTCCCACTTAGATCATCACAGAATATATTTTTTTCTTTAAACAGAACAGATGGCAAGAGCAATTTAAAGATGAAGAAATGCCATTTTGAAATAATTTAAACGTTTAGATTCTTATTATATAGAAATTCATGAAAATTAGAGAAATGACAGCATATGGAAATGTGAAACATTTAGCTGTCAGGTGGTTTTGTATTATACCAAAATCTAAGAATATAAAATGATATTACTACAGTGAATGCATATCTGAAATCTCTGATAATGCATCATTTATTTAAAAACTTTTTGCTCCCTGTTATTCCATTTTAGGGATATAATGAACAACAAAGTGTTTTATCAGCATCCAAACTTAATGAGAGTTTTGGGTATGCATGAGACAGTTATGGATGTCATGGTGAATGTACTTGGAGGAGATAAATCTCAGGTAATTTCACCGTAATTGTATTGTTTATTTTGCATTTGAAACATTTCCAAAAGTGTACTAGGATGTCTATAACAAAGATTTTGAAGAAAAATAATCTCCCTAACATAAAATAGATTTTGCCTGTCCAAACTGAAATATTATATAATGTTTAAAGTAAAAAAAAACCTATAGAACTAGAGGGAGAGGGCTTTTCTGTGACTTGGATTTTTATTGTTATTAGCAATAAATCATAATAAGAGACTAACAACAACTTGATTTTGAATGCTCGAATTGAAATACCTGCATTGAACAATCCTTTTCTTGCAGCATTATATTTTCCCATTTCTTAGCATTATGCTTGAATATATATGTGTTACTTTAAAGGCAGGGTGGCATAGATTTTGACAAGCCTAACTGGACATTTAGGTTACTGAAGAAAGTCAGATGTGAAATGGGCATATCTTCTTTCTTCTCTTTGCTTATGCCTGGATTTTTATCCTATTGCCTCCCTCCCAAAAAGCTAGGTCTCTGCTGATCCCATTACTGCTTATCTTGTTTTCTTTTGCCTGCTAGCTCATTTTTATTACATACTCGCAAAGAGTTTCAGCCTGTTTTACTATCTCATCCTTATCTTGCCTCTGTCTGGCAACTTGCACTACCTGAATGCCTTCTATGTGCAGCTACATCCCTCTTTAGTCGCCTCTTTGGTCATATAGCTCATATACTCCGTAAAATATTCACGCAATGTGTCTGGTTATACCATTACAGCGTTACAAAGTATTCACATGATGGTTTTAGTTGTTCTGGTTTAATATGCTCAAATTTTAGCTCAAGGCAAGCTACAGTTAATTATAAGATGAGTAATCCTTTCCTAATTTATAGGTGTCACGACCCCCTGGTTTTACTGTAGCATTTTCCCAAGTGACAGGGGACAGGACGAGAGGGAATGGCCTCAAGCTCCACCAGGGGAGATTTAGGCTGGAGATTAGGAGGAGTTTTTTCACACAGAGGGTCATTGGGCATTGGAATAGGCTGCCCATGGAGGTGGTTGACTCACCTTCCCTGGAGGTGTTTAAGGCACGGGTGGATGAGGTATTGAGGGACTTGGTTTAGTGTTAGATAGGAATGGTTGGACTAGAAGATCCGATGGGTCCCTTCCAACCTGGTTGTTCTGTGATTCTATGATTCTGTGATTTATTCATAGTCAAAGGTGACATAAAAAAAATGAAACAACCCTACTGAGGCTTCTACTAAAAAAATTTTCATAGAAAATCCTAGTAACACAGATCTACAAAAACACCATAGCAGCCTTTAAAGTGGATGTAGACCTAGAAAATTACTTGGTAACCTGGTATTGCAGCATTTGATGTCTCTGCCCACACAAAATATGTTATTTTATGTCTTTGTCTTTACAAAATGTCTGGGGAGAGTTAGGTACCTCAGAAGCAATCTTACTCAAAACCTCACCTACTTATCTGGAACTGGCACAGGAGGAGAAATCTTATGAAGAAGTATGGACAAGAAGCAGCATGTGTTTGGAGTTCAGTCTATTACAGAATCTGGTGCTTCATTTCTCCTGGAGTGTGGAAACATTCAGATACTCGTGATTCAAATTCCATGATTTTTTTCACAGAGTCATGGAACTACAGTTGTGTTATGAAATAACACAGCAAGGCTTATTAACAGACAGTTTTGCACACATTAGCAAAGATTTTAGATATTGCAGTGGGGATATTTCACAGAAGAAACCATTGAGCAGGGGACTATCCAAGCACAGAATTGTTGCTTTTGAATTTCAGGCCTGAAGTTTCCTTCATGGGAACTGCAACCCTGCAGGGAGAGAAAGTACTGCCTTTAGAATGATTGTCATCTGCTATCTGTTAGTCTTTTGACTGAATGTTTAACGTAATCTGGCAAAGAAATCTCACTCAAAAGATTGTTGACCCTAGGTAAAACCACTAGGTTGTAATCTGGAAAAGAATGTATTTGTGCCCACTGCAGATTTTTAACTCTGCAAGATAAGGTATACTTCTGATTAAAAAAAGCGTAGAATCAGAAACTGTGAGCATGCCTTGCTCAGCTACGGTTTTATATACTCATTTGAAATTCTTTGTCCATTTGTCGAATGTGTACAATTCAAGTATAGTAGTGATATCAGACACTAGAATACTCTTCCTTCTTTCAAGCAAAGTTCCTCATGGCCAGATTGTTAGTATGTTCCCTGTTTTCTCTTTCCAGCTTCATGGACATTTCTTTTTGTTTAGTGTTATAGCTTCAAGAGATGGGATGAGCAGCCATTCAATGTAGCCTCTGGGTTAGGGACCAGGCATTTCCCTAGGTTGTGGCTGCAGATGACTTAAACTAGACCTCCAGCTTCCTGGATTAAGTGATTTTATCATGTGACTGTTTAAGACAAGTAGTGAAAGCGTTGTCTGAAGAAAATATGAGAGGATAAAAGCTTGTCAGTTCAAACTGAATAAAATTTATGCCAGGCGTCTTTTCAGCTCTACTATTAATAACTGAGTAATAAACAGATGTGAGGAGATCTGTGGAACATGGTGTAGCTTAAGATATCTCAGTATCTTAGAAGTATTTTGCTAGCACTGGCTAACAAAACCCAGGAAAGGTAATTTATTGGTGAAATGTATATCCCAGAAAATAATTGAGCAAGGTTTCAGCATTTCCATCATAGCTGAGTTTTAGTGTACACCTTAATGCCTACAGTAGTTATTTGGAAGACTGTGTCTTTAGAGATCATAATTTTGGAATCTCAATGTCATAGAATCATGGAATAACCAGGTTGGAAGAGACCCACTGGATCATCAAGTCCAACCATTCCTACCAGTCTCTAAACCATGCCCCTCAGTACCTCATCTACCCCCACCTTAAACACCTCCAGGGAAGGCGAGTCAACCACCTCCCTGGGCAACCTGTTCCAGTGCCCAATGACCCTTTCTGGGAAAAACTTCCTCCTAATCTCCAGCCTAAATCTCCCCTGGTGGAGCTTGAGGCCATTCTCTCTTGTCCTGTCCCCTGTCACTTGGGAGAAGAGGCCAGCACCCTCCTCTCTACAACCTTCTTTCAGGTAGTTGTGGAGAGCAATGAGGTCTCCTCTCAGCCTCCTCTTCTCCAGGATAAACAACCCCAGCTCTCTCAGCCATTCCTCATAAGGCCTGTTCTCCAGCCCCTTCACCAGCTTTGTCACTCTTCTGTGGACTCGCTCCAGAGCCCCAACATCCTTCTTGTGGTGAGGGGCCCAGAAGTGAACACAGCATTCGAGGGGCGGTCTCACCAGTGCTGAGTACAGAGGGAGAATAACCTCCCTGGACCTGCTGGTCACACCATTTCTGATACAGGCCAAGATGCCATTGGCTGATAGTTTCCAGAGCAGAGTCCAAGAAGTCCAAGAAGACTACATCCACAGCCTTTCCCTCATCCAAGAGTCTAGTCACTTTGTCATAGAAGGTGGTCAAATTAGTTTGGCAAGACCTGCCTCTCATAAACCCATGTTGACTAGGTGTGATTACCCGGTTCTGTTGCAAGTGCTTCGTGATAGCACTCAAGATCACCTGCTCCATTACTTTCCCTGGTATTGAGGTCACACTGACAGGTCTGTAGTTCCCTGGATCCGCCTTGTGTCCTTTCTTATGGATGGGCACATCAACCAGCCTTCAGTCCAGTGGTACCTCCCCAGTCTTCCAGGACTGTTGGAAGATGATGGAAAGGGGTTTGACCAGCACATCCCCCAGTCCCCTCAAAACTCCATCCAGCCCCATGGACTTGAGGACATCTAGCAAGGCAAGCAAGTCTCTAACCACCTTCTCTTGGATCATGCAAACCTCGTTCTGCTTCTCCAACCCCTGGGGTTGTACGCAGAGGGAACAACTTTCCTTAGAAATAAAGACTAAAGCAAAGGATCATTGGGCATTGGAATAGGTTGCCTAGGGAGGTGGTTGAGTCACCTTCCCTGGAGGTGTTTAAGGCACGGGTGGATGAGGTATTGAGGGACTTGGTTTAGTGTTTGATAGGAATGGTTGGACTAGAAGATCCAATGGGTCCCTTCCAACCTGGTTGTTCTATGATTCTATAATTCTATGATTCTAGGCATTGAGTACTTCAGCCTTGTCTTCATCCCCTGTTAATGTTGTTCCCTCTTTATCTAGTAAGGACTGGAGATTCTCCCTAGTCCTCCTTTTACTGTTGATATATTTGTAAAAGGATTTTTTATCGTCTTTCATAGACTTGGCCAGTCTGATTTCTAGTTGGGCCTTAGCCCTCCTGATTTTTTGCCTGCACATTCTCTCTTCCTTCCTGTAGTCCTCCCAGGATGCCTGCCCCTTCCTCCAAAGCTCATAGACCTTCCTCTTCTTCTGGATGTCTCTCAGGACCTCCCTACTCAACCATGCTGGTTTCTTACCCAGCCGGCTACTTTTCCGGAACACCGGGACGGCCTTCTCCTAGGCTGCTAGGAGTTCCATTTTGAAGAGTGCCCAGCCCTTGTGGACTCCCTTGCCCCTAAGGAGCACCTTCCAAGGGACTTTTCCAACCAGCCTTCTGAACAGTCCAAAGCCTACTCTCTGAAAGTTGAATGTGACTGTTCTGCTAATCTCCTTCTTCATCTCCCCCTGCACTGAGAACTCTATCATCTCATGATAGCATTGCCTGAGGCGTCCTCCAGCCCTCACATCCTGTTGCTTTCTGGTGTTGGTTGTTCATTAATTTTCAGAGAAACCTGAGCAACATTCATTTTGCTGTCAAAATTTAATTGTTTTACTTCGGAACTGTTTCTTACTGATTGAAAGTCTTAGTGTTCCATATTTTTATGTAATCTATTCATACACATTCCTGTCAATAATGACAAATTTCTAAAATGCCGATTTTTAACATTATGGTTGTTAATGTAATTTTAAAAATAAAGTTATGTCACACATTCTATTTAAATCTCTCTAAATCTGGGGAGTGGAAGCTTTCATGATGTTTTTTCATGCACAAATGAATGTTTTTAATTCATTTTCATCTACCCTGCCTTTAAGAACAGAAATAATAAATAATGCTTCTTCATAACAGCTCTTTCATGATTGAAGTAGGCAAATGAGCCACATATATTAGCAAAAAAATCCTCTGCTGAAGTAAAACTACAGTTAAGCAACTCTCTGGAAGTTAGGAAGTGCACCTGATATCTTGAAAAGATAATACATATCATATAGCTTTTAATTACATACTCACTTTTTTGTAAGATTGTTGTCTCATTAAATGAAAAGGTTGCACTTCACAGAATGAATTAGAGTTGTGTTTTAAAAAGGCAACATTTATTAGACTGTGTTATGATAAATTATAAGCAGTGTTATGTATAGTTGAAAAGTATGAAGTGAAGGAAATAGGATGACATAGAAAGAAAGAAAAACCCATCATGTTATGATTAAAATGTTTGATTGTGTGCTATAGGATATGTATAATATAAAGACTATTTTCCTGCTTGTGCTTAAAAGACACTAGACAGATTATTTTTAAAAAGAATTTTCCTTGATGGTCTTGAATTTTCTCATTAACTTTGTATCCTTTGGACATATAACTGCAACTGAACTTGACACTTTAAAATGGTGCTTGATAGTGGTAAATTTAATAAATCATATATTAAATCCTTTAAACAAGTATCAAAACCCTGTCCCATGATTCTTGGTCTTGTTCTCTTAGTTCTTTTCTGTAAAATGTAAGAATGGCATAACTTGTTCATGTCAGAAGATACCATGACTAATTGCAACTTGTGAAACATTCTCTCATGAATGCTACAGAAAAAGTTATTTTCAGATGAGAAATCCTTGCACATAACGTGCAGCAAGTAAAGTGGTTTTTGCTTAGTTTTGGTTTTAAAATCATTGGATAGTTAATGCAATTTCATTTTTGTTTCATCTTGTCAGGCCTATGCATTGAACAACATATGAGTCTTCTAAAAATGTTTTATATGAAGACTGTATATATTTGTTGTAATATAGGAGGATAAAATAAACTTACTGAGTTTTATTTATTCTGCTGTGACCTAATAGTTAGGTTGAGCTTGTAATCATAATGCCATTAAGACAGAGTTTTTATATAACTGCATTTGCTAGTCTGCAAATTTCTCTGATGAGAATTTCCATCTTTCCATTTTTTTCCACTTACATGTTCCTCTGCAAAATGTTTTTAAACATTTAAAATGGTATGGCCTAATGAATACAAAAGTTAAAAGAAACTGTGAGTCCTTTCTTAAGTTAGAAGCAAAGCATCTGTCAGCTGCTTAGCACCTTGGTAACTTTATTATACTTTCCTTATTAAGAGTACAGGAAGAATTGGAACAGATTGGTAATTAACACATTTCACTACTTTATCAATTTTCTTTTACAGCACATTGCTTTTCCTAAGATGGTGGCAAGCTGTTGTCGTTTCCTGTGCTACTTCTGTCGAATTAGTCGTCAAAACCAAAAGGCCATGTTTGAGCATCTTAGTTACTTATTGGAAAACAGCAGCGTTGGACTGGGTATGTCATGTAGCTGTAACCTCGAAAAGCAAGGAACTTTGATATCACAACACTAATATCTAATTTGTTTAAGTTGAAGGAATAGGAAGTTGAAGCATGTGATGCTTCATGGAGCTTAAATCACTTTGTGGTTTGACTTCTAACTCATTTTTTCCTTTCTTCTGTTTTCCTCTCATCTTTACGTTTCTGTGAATAGTAGTAGAAACACAATAATCTAAATCTGTGTTTGTAAATACTTAAAAAAATAGGATTAAATCCATGCAGTTTGAGATTTTGTCCACTCAAAATGGTTGTGATTGGAAATACAAGATTGAATTAACCCTCTGTGGTGCTTGCCTGTTTTATCTGGTCTTATTTTCCTTTTGTCTAAAGTTTAGGCCACTGATGTGAATTTCATAATTTTCCTTCAGAACACTGATATGTATGTTTTTTTAAATGTGCATTAGATTTTGTAACACAAAGAAAATTTTCTTGGCTAGGTAGATGCTATATTAATAAGGTAAAGCGAGGCAAGACAATACATAATCTCACAGTGCTTTAGCTGTTCATGGTGTTGATGCCTGTATTTGCCCATATTAAACAATTAAAATGGTATAAGACTAAAAGAAAGAAAACAGGTAACACTGAAGTTTGAAAGTGTGTCTTTTAGCTGAATATAGGTATATTTTAAAATCTTGAATGGATAAGATTGTGCAGAATTACATTGTTAACATGTATAGTATAATATTCCTCTGATTTGCTATGTTGTTAATAATGACTGCTTCATCTGCATTTAAAACCAGTGTTGTTTAGTATGTTAATAGATATGGATGTCAAGTTAGAAAAAATGTTCACCATTTATTTTAACGTTATTCAAAACAGGTCACTATGTTCTTGATTGAAGAATAGCCATATAATCGACTATTTATTTATGTTCTAGAGTCCAGTGTGATTCCTGCCCTCTGCTGTCTAACTGTGATTACTACAAACGGAATTTAATTACTAACTTTTTTCTACAGCATTTCCTTCAATGAGAGGTTCAACACCACTAGATGTTGCAGCAGCCTCTGTAATGGACAACAATGAGCTTGCATTAGCATTGGAGGAGCCAGATCTTGATAAAGTAAGTGATTGCTCTGATCTATTTATTAAATAGTTTACTTGTGCTTGAAGGGAAAAGAGCAAGTTTAATCATAGTGATTTTTTTGTATGATCGCCTCTGAAACAGTTGCTCTAGGTATTTGCCATCTCAAGGTAAGATTCATTGAGCAATATCATCCCTGATTTTGTTTTATGCTTAGTAGGAATCACAGAATAAGAGGATTTTTTCCTATCTTCTGCATCTTTTCTCTATTATTATTAGGTAGAAAGCATGACAACTAAAAAAGGCACAAAACAGGAGAAAGGCATATCAAGAAACATTGTTTGGGGAGAAGGAAACCTGAGAATTAAGAGGAGAATGAGAAGAAAGGAAGCAGGTCTTTTGACTTAAATAAATCACTAATTGCTGGGGGTGGAACTAAGAGCTAAGGAAATGGAAAGGCAGGTATTTGAAGGGAAGCTGTAAGAGGATTTAAAGGGTAGTTGCAGTAGGAGGCTGAATCTTGGACTCAGGTCATTGGCAATAGTTAGGAATAAAGGGAAATATGAGGAGAAGCAGGATAAACTAGAAATGGTGGGTTAAATTGTAGGAAAAAATGGCATGAAAGTTATTTGTATATCCAGGAAGGAAAACAAATTAAGATATGGAAAACACAGTCAGAAGAGGAGGAAAGCAGGGAAGGGCTGTAATATGTGCTAGCACAACACTGGAGAACAGAAGGTGGGTTATAATGTAAATGGAGGAGAACACTCAAGCAACTAAATGATAGATTAGCACAAGGAAAACCTTTGTGCAGTACAGGTGAGTCCTGTGATGAGAACAACCAGTTGTAAGACTGTGTATGGTCAGCATATTTGTCAGAGAAGAAATAAAGAATACTTGACTTTTTTTTTATCATTATCAAAAGCAAGAGCTAGAATCTAAGACTGATGCAATAATGAACTATGTTTGTCATTTCTTAGGTGAAACAACTAGTATGTATGGCTATGTTTGTTTTGTTTCATGCTTATTTTTAGAAATTTATTTCTGAACATATGTATAAATTCTTCTCTATTGTAGGTTGTTACCTACCTGGCAGGTTGTGGCCTGCAGAGTTGTCCAGTATTGCTGGCTAAAGGATATCCAGACATTGGATGGAATCCAATAGAGGGTGAACGTTACCTATCATTTTTAAGATTTGCAGTTTTTGTTAACAGTAAGTAAAAGTTCTTGGCATCCAAATTCCATCAAAAGGTTTTCTAAAATTACTTTTCTTCTATTAGATAAAGAGAGGTTAGTGCATACTGCTCTTTTTACAAATACAGGATTATTAGTATATGTAGCTTATTGTAATTCTTTTAATCTTCATAATTGGTTGGATTTTTTTCCTGGCTCTTTTTGAAACTCATATAATTTAACAGAATAACCTGTTAGGGTAGCAAATAGTTCTAGGAATTCTTTCAGTGAATAAACTGCAATTTTTACATATACCACATACGCTGGTTATAAACATAACCATTAAACACTGATTTTAGACCTTTCTTGGCCACTGTACCACTGGGAGACTTAGTAATTAAGCCATTTTGCATTACAAAAAGCACATTTTCAATAGGTCATGTGTCTAGATAGTTCTGAGGGATCAATGTTTGTAAAGCACCCTAACAGTGTACCTTAAAGTGGGTTTTCTAAAGAAAGAAAAAATATTATCCTTTGGTAACTATCTTATACTTGCTTCTGTGGGCAGTTTCCTTTTGAAATTTATGAAAAAAGAAATGCTAAAATAAAATTTAGCTTAACATTTAGACAAGAATTAATTGCATTTTATAGTTCTATTTTTATTTGGTATTTGATTCTGCAACAATGATTCAAACAGCCCCTTATAATATTTAAGGGGTGGATGTTTATTTGTCTCCACAAAAGATACCTGAAACGTACAAGGATTGTGGAACATCTGACAACCATAGCTGAATGGTGTACGTGTTTTGATGATCGATTGTGTATCTATAGAGAGGCATGTAGCGAGTTTCTTTTGATATTAGATTTTACTTATTTAATTATTTTTAAAGTCTTCGCTTAAAAGGTTTTAACCAAATGAAACTAAAAGTCTTGAATTTAAGATTTAAAATCCTGTTTCTTCTGTGCGGTATGAAAATTAGTAGATGGAAAGGAGAAAGAAAGGAAGCAACAGAATCTGCACAAAGCTAGTAGTTAGGGTGTAGAATCATAGGGTGTAAGGACCGTTAAGATCCTTGAGTCAACTGTAAATCTAACCTTGTCATGTTCACCACTAAACCATGTCCCTAAGCACCACATCTATTTAAACACGACTTTTAAATACCTTCAGGGATGGTGACTTCACCACTTCCCTGAAAAGCCTGTTCCAGTGCTTGACCACCCTTTCAGTGAAGAAATATTTCCTAATATACTGTCTAAATCTCCCCTGCTGCAACTTGAGGCGGTTTCTTTTGTCTTAAGTTGCTACTTACGTTTCTGTACTGGTTTAGTGTTGTAGCATGTGAAATGCATAGACTGACGATCCGAGCTACTGATACCACAAGTTCTGTGACTGTGTACTGGTTTGGGTTTTGTAATTTGTTTTCTTCCTAAATGTCCCATTAATTTGTCAGTATTCTTATAAGGCAACCACTGTGAATTTCTAAAGTGTTATATTTAACCATAAACTGAGATTCTGACCCAATTATTATTCCTGTCATGCTTTTACATACCACTGACTGCAGTACAAAGTAGTTACCTACATACAAAAGAGTTCATTTAAATAAAGATTCCTTTTCCTAATGACTTTTATTCAGCAAACATCTAGATCACAACCTATTGTAATAGGTCACATGTTTACATAGTTTTGAGGTACCAGGGTTTGTAAAGCACCCTAACTGTGTTCCTTTAAAGCTGACTTAAAAAAAAATCTTTTCCTTTTACTTGTTTCTGTGGGTAGCTTCTTTTTGAAATTTGTGAAACGAATATGCTAAAATAAAATTTAGATTATCTGAATTCTATTAAACATCCAGTCCATATGGATTTTTTTCTGAAAACTAGCATGTTAACCTTCTAAAGTGAACTTTTCTAGACTGAGTGTTAAAACTTTTGCAAGGCATGTCTACACTGTCACTTTTACACCTCAGTATATTTTTGATAAAGCACTTCCAATGCTACCAAGTTGATACATTTTTGTTTTCAAAAGCAAGGATGAGGATTTGTTTTGTTTTCTAAAACTTAGGGGAAAATGTAGTTGTCTTCTGACTTAAGGATACATTTCAGGAGAAAGAATACATATTGCTTTTTGATCCTCAGGCGAAAGTGTCGAGGAAAATGCAAGTGTA
This sequence comes from Coccyzus lansbergi, assembly GCA_033558105.1. Classification (NCBI taxonomy): domain Eukaryota; kingdom Metazoa; phylum Chordata; class Aves; order Cuculiformes; family Coccyzidae; genus Coccyzus; species Coccyzus lansbergi. Next base: position 1,102,445 of record JAUMJK010000118.1, read on the forward strand.
GTTGTCAAGCTTCTTATTCGAAGGCCAGAGTGCTTTGGACCAGACCTTAGGGGAGAAGGAGGAAATGGTTTGCTAGCAGCTATGCAGGAAGCTATCAGGATCTCAGAGAATCCTGCTCGTGACCTTCCCTCCCAGGCATATAAAAGAGAAAGGTAAGTAAATGTGAATGCTTGTTTGGCAAATGATGATTTAGTAGCTGCTTTAATCATGTTTGCATTATGTGAATAATAGTCCCTGTTGTGTAAGGCATTGTACAAACAGAGCATTAGAGATTTGCACCCATAAGCAGTTGTCATATGGAATTCATAAAGCGTGAGCTAGATAAAAATAGAATACGAGTTACAGAGGAAAAGAAGCTTGAAGGACAAAGCAAAGGAGAAGGCTGTTGTGGAATGAAGACAAAAGGCAGGTGCGAAGTCAGTTATTACTGTGCAATTGCATGCTTACAGTAGGGATAGAACCCCTCTAAACCACAGCTTGGGAAAATTCGTATATCAGATTCATAGTCTCTGGATCATGGATCTAGCTCCAGAGAGGAGTTACAAACTTACATGAGCAAAGATGTCCACTTGTATTCTTTATCTTTTAGTGGTGAAGATGAGGAGGAGGAAGAGGAGGAGATTGTGCACATGGGCAATGCAATCATGTCATTTTACTCAGCTCTCATAGATTTACTTGGACGCTGTGCACCAGAAATGCATGTAAGTTCATTTATTCACTCACTCAAAAAATGTAGATTTGTAAACAGAACTGTACATATGTGAGTAAAATATTCTCTATTCAAAGGTTTCCTCCCTTTAGAAGGTAGATTTTATTACATCTATTGCTGTATCTAGGCAGAAATGTTCCCTGCAAGGTATTTATAAAGAGTCATGGTCTTTTGATTCCTTATATTTTTATTTATCAAAAATTTTGAGAATTTTTCTTTGAGTATAGAATCAAAGCAAGGATGAACTACTAGTGTAACTAGCTGGTAACAAATTACCAATGAAATTTCTGAAACTGACCCTTTACTGTTCTCTAGTGAGCGATAAAAATAATTTTCTCAAGAATGTGATACAGAGCAACTTTTGTATCCACTCATAAAATATAGTATCTACACCACATGAACACGTGGGAAAATATGTAAAATAACTCGTTTGACTGAAATGCCTGTAAGAGCCACACACAATACTTGGGTTTAGTTAAACTGAATTTTGCTTGCTAGTATATAAAATTCTTTAGTAGCATAAATCTGGCTGAAAATGCAGTATGTATCTCAGTACAACAAGAAGCAAAATATTCGGATCTTAACTCCCCTACTTGCTCTAACAAATCTATGAACTTTTTTAGCTGTAAAGCTGTATGTAACTGCCTGTTGCCAGAAATAGTGGGTTTACATTAAAAAAATTACTGGAAGAGATTTTCAAAGACACAGGTTGTGGATACCTAAGTTCTGATAGAAGTTAAAAGGATTTTAACCTCGTTACTGTTTATGCCCTTTACAATTTTTACTGCTTAGAAATAGTAGGAAAAATGCATAGGTACATCAGATAGGTTTTCATCTGCTTGTAGTAATAGAGGCAAACTCAAAACCTGGCAGTATAGGCTCTGTAAGTAACATGAGTCTTTCAGAAATTTGCAATTTGATCAGTTTTTCCGATTGCTTTAAAGACCTTACTGGTGGGTGTGGTGGGTGTAATTGGGAATTTATATCAATGTGAAATTATTGATAATACATCAAAATTAGGACAGTTTCAAAAGTCATATCAACTGAAAATTGGCAATTCATAGGAGTTACGTGATAAATTTAATTTCTGAGCCCATATTAGTATCAGTACTTTGAGGAAATTTTTCTTATGTCCTCGAGTGCTAAATTTCTTAATTTATAAACTTTTTCTAACAGCTTATTCAAAGTGGAAAAGGGGAAGCTATTCGAATCAGGTCAATCCTTCGATCTCTAGTGCCAACTGAAGATTTAGTTGGAATTATAAGTATACCACTAAAGCTGTCAACAGTTAACAAAGGTAACTTTAATACTTTTATTATCTTATGGCACATAAACCTTCAGGTGTTTATTAGAGCATTTTTATTGGAGACCTGTTCATCAACTTTTAATTAAACATGTCAATTAAAGCTGCTCCAGTAGAACTGATCCTTACTCCTGTGAAGCAGAGAATGTAAGAACAAAGGAAATACTTTACTGATTCACACTAATGGCATGTCCAACTAAGTACTTTGTCTGCAGCAGTGGATGTAGAGATGCTGTGTAAGCTTGGACTCTGTAATTCCATATCATTGAGTCATTAATACTTTCCTCTGGATGTGGTGGCCAAAAATGTTTTTAATCACTTTGGAATAATATCTGTGCCTAGAAACTCCTGTGGCCCTATGTTCCAGAACTTCACTATGAGCAACACAGAATAAGTATTTTAAGCATCTGTCTTTTTTAAACTTATACTCTACTGATTTTACTTAACACCCTTGAATTGTAATATTTTGGAATTTGATTTATAGCAATTCTTCATTCACCTTGTCAGCTACATTAATAATTTTCTAAGGTTTAGTTACATCCTTTCTCAGTCCCTCATTTTGCCAGATTGAAGAATCTCATTTTTTCTTAGTCTCTCATTTTAAAATAACGTTTTAGTTGTTCTTCTGAGTACCTACAATATCTCTATTTTACAGTCTTAGACATGGAAAGCAGCTGTGGGATGGACACAAGACATGAACAGGTTGTACTGAGAATGTGATAACACAATAGATTGGTTTATATACTCTTTTTCTATTTTATGTGGCAGCAAAACGATGCCCTCTCTCAGATTCTGAATATCCCTTTTGATGGTGCACAGTGTCTTGTCAACTTATTTAGCCACTGCTACACATTTTGCTGATGGTTTCATAGAATTTAAGTGATGGCCTCAGGATCACTTTGTAGTCTCTATTCCAAACTCATCATTATGTAGACATGCTTTATTTTCCTGCGCATATATTAGCTTAGAGTTGTCTGCATTGAAGTGCAGCTTTCTCTACCTTGCCTAATCAGTTTTGTTAATGATTTAACCATTCCAAAGAATTTAGTGTTGTATACAGAATTTTAGGCTCTTATATTTGCTTCCTTGTCCACATTGCTGACGACTGAGTATAGAGACCTGTTTGTCCTTGCTTGATTAAAATGTTGCACATGCATATTTCATTTTAATTGCCTTTTTTGTTTCTTGGAGTTCTGCTGTTTATTTCTTCTCTGAAGTTTTCATAGGAAGTGAAAACCAGTCATACTTGCTTTGTGATTGTCCCAATATGCTCCTTTACACCTTTTGTATTTTCCCCAAAATCTAGGTATAATGTTCCACTTTGATCTCTAAAGTTCAATAATAGAAGACTGATTCCCTTTTTATTAACTTGCAGACTATAATCTGTATTTGTTCATCTTATCCCAAAGGAATTCCTACTTTTCTAATCAACCTAACTAATTCTCTATACCACTATCTCACAAATTCCTTGAGACCTAAGATATCTGGATGCCTTCCACAAGGTCATAGAATCATTGAATCATAGAATAACCAGGTTGGAAGAGACCCACCAGATTGAGTCCAACCATTCCTATCAAACACTAAACCATGCCCCTTAGCACCTCATCCACCTGTCCCTTAAACACCTCCAGGGAAGGCGAGTCAACCACCTTCCTGGGCAGCCTATTCCAATGCCCAATGACCCTTTCTGGGAAAATTTTTTTCCTAATGTCCAGCCTAAATCTTCCCTGACAGAGCTTGAGGCCATTTCCTCTTGTCCCGTCCCCTGTCACCTGGGAGAAGAGGCCAGCTCCCTCCTCAAAACAACCTCCTTTCAGGTAGTTATAGGGAGCAATGAGGTCTCCTCTCAGCCTCCTCTTCTCCAGGATAAACAACCCCAGCTCTCTCAGCCATTCTTCATAAGGCCTGTTCTCCAACCCCTTCACCAGCTTAGTTGCTCTTCTGTGGACTCACTCCAGAGCCTCAACATCCTTCTTGTGGTGAGGGGCCCAGAACTGATCACAGGATTCAAGAAACCATCTCACCAGTGCCAAGTACAGGGGGAGAATAACCTCCCTGGACCTACTGGTCACACCGTTTGTGATGCAAGCCAAGACACCATTGACCTTCTTGGCCACCTGATCATGGAACCCACTTAAACATCATGAAGCCATCCAGCTTAGTGCTAGTACAGCAATTTCCCACTTTCACTGCCTTCTTCTTCATATTTTTGGAGACCCTGTCTACCAAAGGAGAATGATACGTACAATGGTACATACTAACATAGGAGGAGTGACTCTTCTCTTAAAAGATAACATCCTTCCTTCCCAGGTAGATTACACTCCTTCCTCAAGGCTTACGTTGTCCTCAGTACCTCAAGGGCTGCCACTGTGGAGTTGAGGCTATGCTGCTGTTTTGCTGTAGGACCTGTCTGTTTCTCTTACTAGACTAGTTAATTCATTCTCACTTCTGAGTAATGAGACTACTCTCCAAAGATCCAAGCATTGAGTACTGTGTGTACACATAGAAAACCTGAACCCAAAGCACAGCATGGATCTGCATCAAACTGCAGAGTTCCCAGTCTGTACCTGGATCCCGACTTGTCATTGAGATTTAAACTGAGGATTTTTTGTCAGTGGAATTAACAGCCTTCTTGGTGATACCGTTTAAAGGGAAGTCAGTGAAGACTCTGGAGTTTTCACCCTCTTCACCCTGGAGTTAAAAATAATTCAAAATCAGAGGTGTATTAATGATAGTGTTCTTGCTTATTATGCAACTCTTCATTCTTTCCTAGAAGTGGTCAATGTGGTTATCCCAGGTGGATTTATTTAAAAAAACAACTTCCAAGATGGAAAATTTTCTGTGAAGCATAAATTCAACAGAGGATGAGTTTTATGGCATATGATCTCTGTGTTTCTTCATGTTCTTTAGGCCATAAAATACAAGTCTGTTGCTTTCTTCTAGGGCAAAATAACTAATAATAATATCCTACTTCCTCCTGCCTCTGTTGTCTTTTCCCAAGAATCGTGTGTTCTCTTTACAATCAGAGATGATTTATCTGATACACAGCAACTGTCCATGTTGATGTTATTTCTAATCTAGTTTACATGAAACACAATTTAAAATTCTTTAAAATTCTTAACATCTTTGATTTCACAGTTACTATAGATTTTTAATATTGGCAGTAATATTTATTTTCAATTTTGCCATATAAAAATTCTCTGTGAAAGCAATGAAACAAGTAGAACACCATTCATTATCTTCTCAATTAAGAGTGAAAGATTAATAAATAGCAAAATAATGGATGTTTTGAAATAATAAAAACCTAATATTCTTTTTCAGCATACAAGAAAACTGAACAAGCATATAAGTTGCACTGAACATGTTATTTTACACATTAAATGTATCGATAGTGTCTTTCATTGTCTTGATATTTCTTGTTAGTTATCTACTATTAAAAATTGCATTATATCTTTGTGTAGATGGCACAGTAAATGAGCCAGACATGTCTGCAAATTTCTGTCCTGATCATAAAGCACCCATGGTACTCTTCTTGGACCGTGTCTATGGTATTAAGGACCAAAGCTTCCTTCTTCACCTATTGGAAGTTGGATTTTTACCAGATTTAAGAGCCTCTGCCTCTTTGGATACAGTAAGTATGTTGCTATGGAGTTTAGGTGCAGTAGCTGTAAATAGTGGCTCTGTTAAGTGTAATAAATGGAATTTCAAGTCAAAACAGCTATAAAATAAAATAAAAAAGGTAGTATAGACTCACTATAAACAAAAACATTAATAACTTAGCCTTTATTAATAGTACTTAAGTCTGATCATAAGCATTTGTTGCCATCTTAAGAAGCAACAATGTAATGAAGTTTAAAAACTTATAATAGAGGCTTACGCAAACTATACAATAAATACACTGGATATTCTGTAATAGGCCTAATGATTAATTTTATTTGATGTGTGCTTCTATGAGTTACACTGAAAATTCATATGTCTGGGTATGAAAGAATTAAATGAGATGAAAAGTGTTTTTTTAATGCCTCATGGGTTTTGCTAATCTTTTTGAAGAGATAAGCTGCATATTCCTTTTTGTTCCTATTGGTTCAGAGTGCAGTGGGACAAAAGGTAGGAGATAAGTGGATGACTTGGATTTTCTCAAGTTCCAAAAAAATAGCTTTTGTCCTTATGTGCATACTGGGAATATTGTGTTAGTACCCAGCTGCTAAAGGAACTTAAGGGTTATTTGATTGTTATATTTCATAGGCTTCATATTTAGTAACTTTTATTCTATATAATACTAACAATAATTTACTACTTCATACAGGTTTCTCTAAGTACCACAGAGGCAGCTCTCGCGCTAAATAGATATATTTGCTCAGCTGTGTTTCCATTACTCAAAAGATGTGCTCCCCTCTTTTCTGGAACAGAGCATCATGCCTCTCTGGTTGACTCCATGCTTCACACAATATATAGGTTATCCAAGGGACGTTCCCTTACAAAAGCACAAAGGGACACTATTGAAGAATGCCTGCTTGCTATTTGCCAGTATGTATGATATCTGTGTACAAATTTATTTCTTTTATGCAGTTCTTTTATGCATTGTAATATTCTATTTCTTTGTGTATAATGTAGAACTAAGATGACTTTATTTTTACATGAAATAAAGATTCATAATAAAGAGAAAGGAAAAAAAGGAAAGATTCATAATAAAGAAAAAAAAAGAAAGATTCATAATAAAGAGAAAGCAGATTTGGCGTTTCCATTATGGGCATTACATTACACAAGCTGTCATGTTGATGTGAGCTTTATGGTGATACAGGATAAATTCTGATTATTTGTAAAAACAAATACCCAGTTATTGCAAAAAATCTTGTCATGTCTGACAGTGAGAGGGTGTTGAGAATTTAGGGCATCAAAGTTTTTGAAAAAAGCTACAACCCTCCCTTCCCCCAAGACCTAAAAAACTGATCCTAAAACTGAACTGAGCACTGGAGTTATGTCAGGAATTGAAATAAAGATTTACCAACTCATTCATAATCTAACTCTGTAGTGCTACTTGTCTGTGCAGTGGACTGTGAAATTATTACTGCACTGTGCATAGCAATTCCCCCTGCCAAAAAAGTGAATAGAGTAGAAATTGAAAATATTAAAAAAATTTCAACAAGAGGGATCAACATGAGAAGTAATTTTGCTCCTTTGGAACAACTGAGTATACCAGGAATCTTGGCCTCAAAAAGTGAAGACTGAAGGGGAGATAGGAAAGAAGTACTTTTACATTGATTTTGAGCCTATAGATCCCTGAAATTAATTAGCTAGAAAAGAAATGCTGGGTATTCCAGTTGAGATCTATTTCTTATAAGAATAATCATAATATATGTTCCAGATCAGTTTCAGTTACGAGTGTTTTGTTGCTTTTTAATGTCATATCAGAAACAGTTCTTTTAAGATAAAATTTGGTTTCTTTTGCTTAGATTGTCCTCTCAGTATGCTCTGAAAAAAAATCCAACGTCTTCCCTCTGCTGTAGTAAAGCACAATCATAGCTATTGTATGATGACTTAAAAGAATCCAGTAGTAGCACATCTTTCTGTGCTATATCCTTCTACGTGTACGTGAGGCATAGTGAGATCCCTTAAGAAACTACCACTGTTTTGTCAAAATGCTTTTAATGATGATTTGACTTCCAATATGCAAATTGGTTTCAATTTTTATTTCATTTTCACTGGACTGCATGAATTTTACTAAGAACTTATCTTTTTTTAAATTTCAGCCATTTGCGTCCCTCTATGCTACAGCAATTGTTGAGAAGACTAGTTTTTGATGTGCCCCTACTCAATGAATACTGTAAAATGCCTCTCAAGGTAAATGCTTTACTTCCTGTGCATGCATTTGGTGTAAAACCTACTTCACAATAATCTATCACCATCATAGGAATAGAATCCAGGGAACAGAATTCACCTTTTCTTTTGAGCAATCTTTAACTAAAGTCTTACCCATCTTCTTGTTCTGTAAACAGAGAATTGCAATTGTGAGATGATAAATAACTTTTATTAAGAATTATTTTCTATCCATTTTACTTCCTGTGCCTTTTCAGATAAAAGGGTCTGATCTTAGGTCTGTTGGTCTCTTGGTATCAGAAGTGAAATTCTATCATACTCTAAATCACAGCTGCCAGATTCACAGATGTATTCTGGAGCATCAGTAATTTTGGACATAAAGTGCAGCAAAGAGTTAGGTTTTTTAAAATTATTATTATTTTCCCTTTCTAAGAAAAATTGCAGGAAAAGAAAAGATGTCAGATTTCTAGAATGATGTGCAAAGAAATTTTAGAATTTCACATGGGATAGGAATTTTTAGTTCGAAGTAAGAAATCAGTAGAAATTTGAAATTTTTTGAAAATTGCACCAATATCACACACAATAGCTCTTTAACTGATATGTTACAGATTGTCTGTACAATAGTTATTTCCATAGGTTTTCCAGAGGTGAGCAGGCATAGCTAAAATTGTGTACTGCAGATGTCTTTTGGAGTGTTTTGAATAATACTGATGCCATCAACTACAAATATCATGAGTAAAATCAGTTTCAATTTGTAAAACTTTTTAACAGAATCTAGTACATCCTGGGTTATACCCATTTCATTGTTTCTCTTTATATCCTGTGAGCTAATCTGTATTCAATCAGTCACAATATTGAAATTTTGTAATTTTGCTACTCACTGTTGTCACTGAGAATTCCACAGCAGCAGTTGATACATTATACTTTCACAGTGTCGGTTCTACAGCTCTCCCAAAAAGAAAGCGAATAAAAAATGACCATTTTTATAAACCATTAGAAATGAAGAGACAGAGATAAATAAATAAGTAACTCATGTAACTGTTTCACAGATTTGGGCAATTCATATTTCATTAACCAGTATGTTATGTTGTTAAATACCAATGTTTTATGTGAATTTTTATTCTTTTGAAAATCTAGCTTCTGACAAATCACTATGAGCAGTGCTGGAAATATTATTGTCTGCCTTCAGGAATGGGAAGCTATGGAATTGCAGCAGAAGAAGAATTACATTTAACTGAAAAACTTTTCTGGGGCATATTTGATTCCTTGTCTCATAAGGTAATGACTGTCATTCACATTACAGTATGGGATGACTATAAAAGCATTACAATGATAATTTGCTATGCCAAGTTCAGAAAGTTCATATTTTAACAATTCTTTCACCTGATATTGGGGATATAACAATGAATGCTTTTAATGAAATAACTTTTAATGAAAAGTTGACTGCTGAATCTTGAAGGATTGTTTCTCAAACTAATGAAATGTCAAGCCTTCGAGTTAATATATCCATATAGCCTTACACCAGTAATAAGGCAGATTGCTTGCTACACTAACAAGTCAGTGTTGTTTCCTTTCCTATCTTAGCTCTATTATTTTTTTAAATGCTTTTTCTTACATAGAATTAACTTTAAGAAACGCATGAATATGCTTGTCAAATTGTTGGTGTATGCACAGTAAATTTACATGGTCTGTTTTCAATCATACGTTTACATTTTATTAGCTTTCTGGTTATTGCCCAGATTAAGAAATATGATGCAACATTATTAGAAATAAATGTTTTTCCATTTTCCTGTTCCAAAGTGTGGTCTTGCAATTTGCTTCACTTACTCATCTTTTCTTGGAATAAAAAAAGTTACATTTTTGATAGGATAGTGAATACTGTTTGTATTGATAGGGCATTCTGATTTATAGTATGGAAGTGAACATGGTCTCTACATTATTCTAAACTGGTTTTTAAAGCCTTGCTTGTGTTTGATTTTAATAACATTTACCTTTCTCTTACTGCTGTCGCAAGTCCAGAGAGTGTCAAGAGGGAATGACATAATGAAATGTTTCCAATTAATGTGTCTTAGCTTTTCACAGCTAAATGAAGAGTTTATTTCTCTGACAATATTGATCAGTGTCTATAATAGCACTTCCATTTTTCTATAAATGATTGTTAAACCAATGAAAAGAGAGTTGTGGAAATCTACTGAGCCACAGTATTCTTCATTGTTCTTTTTAGTACTGAGATAGTTACAGTTTGATATTTCATGGCTTCCACCTGTTTGTTTGTTTGTGCCATACACACAACAATAAGTTTTGGTTTTGCAATGAAACTAAAGGGAATCAAAGCCTCAAAATTTTAGGCATTCTGCTTGTGGTGCTATAAACATATGATTTTATCAGCAAGTATTTTCAATAAACCTTTAAATTGTTCTTCACAATTTTCTGGGCACAAAGTGGTTGTTCATATTTATAAAAGGATATAGCCTTTCTATTTCTAATAATGAAGCAGAAGAAATATTCTCGCAGTGAATCAACCACCTCCCTGGGTAGCCTGTTCCAGTGCCCAATGACCCTTTCTGGGAAAAAATTTTTCCTAATGTCCAGCCTAAATCTCCCCTGGCAGAGCTTGAGGCCATTCCCTCTTGTCCTGTCCCCTGTCACCTGGGAGAAGAGGCCAGCTCCCTCCTCTCTATAACCTCCTTTCAGGTAGTTATAGAGAGCAATGAGGTCTCCTCTCAGCCCCTCTTCTCCAGGCTAAACCACCCCAGCTCTCTCAGTCACTCCTCATAATGCCTGTTCCCCACCCCCTTCACCAGCTTTGTTGCTATTCTGTGGACTCGCTCCAGAGCCTCAACATCCTTCTTGTGGTGAGGGGCCCACAACTGAACACAGGATTCAAGGAGTGGCCTCACCAGTGCTGAGTACAGAGGGAGAATAACCTCCCTGGACCTGCTGGTCACATCATTTCTGATACAAACTAGGATGCCATTGGCCTTCTTGGCCACCTGGGTACACAGCTGGCTCATGTTCAGTCAGCTGTCAAACAACACCCCAGGTCCCTCTCCTCCAGGCAGCTTTCTGGACAGACTTCTCCTAGTCTGTGGCTCTGCATAGGGTTGTTGTTCCCCAAGTGCAGGACCTGGCATTTGATCTTGTTAAACCTCATGCCATTGGACTCAACCCAGTGGTCCAGCCTGTTCAGATCCCTTTGCAGAGCCTCCCTACCCTCCAGCAGATCGACACTTCCACCCAGCTTAGCGTCGTCTGCAGTCTTGCTAAGGATGCACTCCATGCCTTCATCCAGGTCATTGATGAAGACCTTGAACAGGGCTGGACCCAACACTGAGCCCTGGGAACCCCACTTGTCACTGGCCTCCAGATGGAGTTAACACCATTTACTGCAACTCTCTGGGCCTGGCCATCCAACCAGTTTTCCACCCAGGAGAGTGTGTGCCTGTCCAGGCCAGAGGCTGACAGTTTCCGTAGCAGAATGCTGTGAAAAACTGTGTCAAAGGCTTTGCTGAAGTCCAGGAAGACCACATCCACAGCCTTAGCCTCATCCGGCAGTAGAGTCACTTTGTCATAAAAAGCGATCAGGTTAGTTTGGCAAGACCTGCCTTTTGTAAACCCGTGTTGACTGGGCCTGATCACCCGGTTCTCTTGTATGTGCTTCATGTTAGCACTCAAGATAACCTGTTCCGTGACTTTCCTTGGCACTGAGGTCAGACTGACAGGCCTGTAGTTCCCTGGATCCTCCCTGCGTCCCTTCTTGTAGATGGGCACAACATCAGCCAGCCTCCAGTCCAGTGGAACTTCCCCAGTCTTGCAGGACTGTTGGAAGATGATGGAAAGGGGTTTGGCGAGCACATCTGCCAGCTCCCTCAATACCCTAGGGTGAAACCCTCCAGCCCCATAGACTTGTGGGAGTCTAGTCGGGGAAGCAAGGCTCTGACCACCTCCTCTTGGACCATGGGAGCCTCATTTTGCTCCTCCAGTTCTGGGGTTTGTACACAGAGGGAACAACTTTCTTTACAATTAAAGACTGAGGCAAAGAAAGCATTGAGTACCTCAGCCTTTTCCTCATCCCCTGTCACTGTTGTTCCTTCTGCATCCAATAGGGACTGTATGGTCTCCCTAGTTCTCCTTTTATTATTTATTTATTTATAGAAAGGATTTTTGTTATCTTTCACAGACTTTGCCAACCTGATTTCTAGTTGAGCCTTAGCTCTTCTGATTTCTTTCTCTACACAACCTCATTTCCCTCCTGTAGTCCACCCAAGAGGCCTGTCCCCTCTTCCAGAGCCCATAAACATTCCTCTTCTTCTTGATATCACTCAAGATCTCTCTGTTCAACTAAGCTGTTTTTTTCCCCTGCCGGCTTTTTTTCTGGAACGTGAGGATGGCTTTCTCCTGAGCTGCTAGGATCTCCTTTTTGAAGAGCTCCCAGCTCTCATGGGCTACTTTGCGCTTAAGTACTGTCTCCCAGGAGACTTTGCCAACCAGCCTTCTGAAGAGTTCGAAGTCTGCCCTCTGGAAATTTAGTTTAATTAATTTTTAATTTAAATTATTTTTTAACCATCCTCTTCACTTCATCTAGAACAGAAAACCCTATCATCTCATGATCACTTAGTGTCCTCCTACTGCCACATCCCCCACAAGGCCTTCTCTGTTCACAAACAACAGGTCCAGGAGGGTATCTTCCCATGTTGGCTCATTCACCAGCTGTGCAAGGAAGTTGTCTTCGACGCGCTCCAGGAACCTCCTAGACTGCTTCCTTTCTGCTCTATTGTACTTCCAGCAGATATCAGGAAGATTGAAGTCTCCCACAAGAACAAGAGGCATCAACCTAGATATTAACCCCAGTTGTTTATAGAAGAGCTCTTCATCTTCTTCTCCTTGGCTGGGTAGCCTGTAACAGACTCACATTACAAAATCTACCTTCTTATGGGCTCCTCTGATTTTAACCCACAGGCACTCAATCGCCTCATCACTACAATCCATCTCAACAGTGTCCATGTCCTCCCTCACAAAGAAGGCTACCCTGCCTCCTCTCCTACCCTTCCTATCCCGCCTCAAGAGTTTGTACCCCACCATATCTGTACTCCAGTTATATGAGTCATCTCACCACATTTCTGTGATGGCAACATCATAGGCTCCTTGCCCTACGACAGCTTCCAGCTCTTCCTTGTTATTCTCCATGCTGCATGCATTGGTGTAAATGCATTTCAGCTGAGCTGCCGAGCCTTCAGCCCTCTGAGAGGCAACAGTGTTTATTCCCAATTGCCTGGTAACTGGAGTAACTTGTACCAGAGTGCCCATATCTCTGTAACCACTCCGAGGTGCATTCTCCCCCACTTTCTGTGTGGTGATGTGCTGGTGGTCCTCACAGGATAATAGTCTGTCCCGTGGACCAGGGAAGGAAGTTTTCTAGCTACCTCCTTCACTGATGCCCCTGATAAGCAACAGACCTCTCTGTGGAGCGGGTCAGGTCTGCAAATGGGTCCCTCTGTTCCTTTTAGGAAGGAGTCAGCTACAACAATCACCCTCCTCTTCTTCTTAATGGAGAATGTTATTATCTTCTTCTGAGGATGGTGTGGCCTAGGGAAAGATTCTAGGCTATGGGAGCCATCATCCTCAGGATTAGATTATACCTGTAGCACCTGGTACTTATTCACCAGGGGATCTCGGGTTTTGCTGTCTGGTTGAGGGGAGAATGCTTCCTTCATCTGGAAGGAACTTGCTGCCGTATGATTTAAACTGAAATAGATTGGGGGTAAAAAGGAAGAAATGACAATTGCTTCTGCAGTTAAGATAGCAATTAGTCTTGTAAGAACTAATACAATATTCCATAAATGATTGTACTTCTATAACTGGGCAAACAATCCTTGACCCTTCCTATGTAGGCTCTAATGACCTAAAGGAAAATTGAGGGTGATATTTGTATTGTACGTCCTTATACAATTGTCAGCATACTTTTATGCTGAGTAATCTTAAAAACTTATCAAGTAGATATCAAGAAAAATAGATGTCACGCACTAATTTTGCTCTATGCTTAGTTTTTAAGTGTGATTTACTGTTTGTTTGCATCTTCTAATATTTGTATGTATGGCTGCTTGGTTTTCACTAACATTTTGCATGTTTTTCTATTGGATTTTCCAACCAGTTCCTATCTCTTCTGCAGAAGTATGATCCAGAACTCTTTCGAATGGCTTTACCTTGTCTAAGTGCTATAGCTGGTGCCTTGCCTCCTGATTATTTAGATACCAGAATTAGATCAACTTTGGAAAAGCAGACTTCATTGGATCCAGAAGGAAATTTTGACCCCAAACCTGTCAGCACAGCACAGTGAGTCATATAAATCACGGTGATTTCCTTTCGTCAAATATTTTTATACTCTTTCTTATTAATATATTTTTCTTCTCTGCAGGGAGTCTTGGCTGGTGAGTGACTTTTCAATGATACTGCTACCTTTCACATGTAGAGTAGGGATTTTTACTTCCCACTGCCAAAGACTTAACTGCAACATGTTCTGTTTAGTAGATAAAAAACCCATTCAACATCCATACAATGCTGGGAGTACTTCCACATTATTATCTGCAGAGTACACAGTAAATTCTATACTATTACATACCCTATTACCTAGGCCTGTAATACATTCAATTCTGTCATTTGAGTATGCTTATGACAAATTTTACAAGATCATTCAAACCTGGTGATTCAATTGGCATGTTTCCTGATTTTTATAAAATTTTACTTAGTTTTGAGAATTGATCTCTAGTCAAATGAGACAGCAAAATAAGTAGATTATGTGTGATAATTTAAAAGAGATGTGGTTTTCCTAGTGATCTGGTGCTCTTAAAATACAGATTTCTAATACTTTTATATTGAAGAACTTAGGATCACTACTTCATTCTTGCTATTAAATTCTTACCTTTCCATCATTATGTGATATGAAACATCCATACTAACATTATTCTACAGAATTTAGGAATTACAAAAACAATTACCTGTAGGTTATGGTGAAGCACGTCGTTTTTGTCTTGTGATTTCAGCTGCTTGGAAGTGCAACTGTGTGTTTTTAAAGAGTTCGTGTAAATACCACTGTAGCTCTACTTTGGTTTGTGGCATTACTTCTAAAGAAAATGGAATTGCAAAGCCAAATGTCTTGCCTTTATCTGGAGGTGAAGCTTTTTGATTAGTGATCTATTACAGTGACTTCTCTTTCATAAATCAAACTGCAGTAACTTGCTATTGAATGACCATACTTCCCTTTGTTTACAGCCTTGTATTTCCTGAAAAGTTGGAGTACATTGTCACTAAATATGCTGAACATTCCCATGATAAGTGGGCCATTGATAAGGTAAGAATTATTTTAAGACTGGCAATTGTCAGAAACACCTAGTAAATAATACACATGGTGAATACTGAAAGAGAAACTGAACAGTTTAACTGATAGGTGCTTGTTCAGAGTGCATTAATGTCTGCCTGTTTCTTTAGGGATATGTGGAAGAAATCTTTTGCTCAAGAAAATGCATTGCAGTTTGTCTTTCCTTCAGTTGCCAGTATTTATTATTACAAAGATTTGAGGGGAATGAAAAAGGAGCACTTGATTTGGATTTGGCATAATTTTGCCTGGTAGTGGTGTTTTTTTTACTGGGAGTTAGAGATTCAAAGAGATTAAATTCTACTCCAGCAGCTCTGTGACAGTACCTGGGAAGTCTAATGTCCTTTTTTTTTTTTCCTTCAGAAAAGGATAATTACAGCTTTTCTTTCTTTTTAGCTTTAAGAAGGCTTTCACGTATTGTTTTCCTTTATAATTTTCCAACTGCCTTGTCATTGTCTTGTATTTATGTTTCTGTTTCACTACTTCTAAACAACACTAAGGCAAGACAATATACTAAAAATATTTTTTATTTCTTTTTAATGTCATAGTGAAACATTTAATAAAAGCCTTTTTAGTATTACATTGACAAATCAATATTAATGTTAATAAATAACTTATACAGTAAAATTTGAGCAAAATGAAATTTATCGGAGTTGTTGCAGTTTTGACTGAAAAGTGATTGCCTGAGACCTGCTACTCATAGATGGCATCTAATCTGTGTGGGCTGTGTTTTGTTCCAGTGTACACAGAAATGGATGCATGAGCTTGCAGCAGAAATTTCTGTAGCACTGAGTAGCTATTGGAGTAGATTAGCAGTTCAATATGACAAACTAAACTGACCAATTTGCTGTTACTTATCTGTGGTGTTCTTATTTTATTTTGGTATATCTTTTTTCAGACTAATAATGGGTGGAAATATGGTGTTTCATTGGATGAAAATATGAAGACTCACCCTTTAATAAGACCTTTCAAAACTTTAACTGAAAAGGTAATAGAAGATATTTCACCAGCATTAATAAAAAGTAGATTGATCTGAGTACTTTTAAAATCCATTTGAAATATATTTATAACAGGAAGAGAGGCCAAAGAGAATTCCTGCAGTTAAAAATAGCAACATCCTTATGCTAAAATCATGATTTAGTTAATTTTACAGAGTCTTGTAAAATTTCTTCTGTTATTAAAATTTCTTCTTCATTAATGACCTGGATGAGGGCATTGAGGGTACCCTTAGCAAGTCTGCAGATGACACAAAGCTGTGTGCAAGTGTCGATCTGCTGGAGGGTAGGGAGGCTCTGCAAAGGGACCTAAACAGGCTGGACCACTGGGCAGTGTCCAACGGCATGAGGTTTAACACGGCCAAATGCCGGGTCCTGCACTTGGGGTACAACAACCCTATGCAGAACTACAGACTGGGAGAAGCCTGGCTGGAAAACTACCAGGAGGAGAGGGACCTGGGGGTGTTGGTCGACAGCCGACTGACCATGAGCCAGCAGTGTGCCCAGGAGGCCAAGAAGGCCAATGGCATCCTGGCTTGTATCAGAAATGATGTGACCAGCAGGTCCAGGGAGGTGATTCTCCCTCTGTACTCAGCACTGGTGAGGTTGCTCCTTGAATCCTGTGTGCAGTTCTGGGCCCCTCACCACAAGAAAGATGTTGAGGTTCTGGAGCAAATCCAGAGAAGAGCGACGAGGCTGGTGAAGGGGCTGGAGAACAGACACTACGAGGAGCGTCTGAGAGAGCTGGGGTTGTTTAGCCTGGAGAAGAGGAGGCTGAGAGGAGACCTCATTACTCTCTACAAGTACCTGAAAGGAGGTTGAAGAGAGGAGGGAGCTGGTCTCTTCTCCCAAGTGACAGGGGACAGGACAAGAGGGAATGGCCTCAAGCTCCACCAGGGGAGATTTAGGCTGGAGATTAGGAGGAGGTTTTTCACGCAGAGGGTCATTGGGCATTGGAATAGGCTGCCCAGGGAGGTGGTTGATTCACCTTCCCTGGAGGTGTTTAAGGCACGGGTGGATGAGGTATTGAGGGACTTGGTTTAGTGTGTAGATAGGAATGGTTGGACTTGATGATCCGATGGGTCCCTTCCAACCTGGTTGTTCTGTGATTCTGTTCTGTGATTCTATGTGGTCTTACAGGACTGGACTGGGACAATTTGTATTCAAAGTATCAATAGCACAGGGGTTTCAGGCTTTAATTGATGAGGAACAACTGGCAGCAGCTCATGGAAATTAGATGAAAGTGTATTTTAACATATCTGAAGGCAATTTTATCTTCAAGAAAGATATTTGAAAAAAGTAAGGAAAGTGTAGGTGATGTTTCTGTTGAATATGGGGCAAAACATGTAAACTACTTTGAATGCATTTTTTATTTTAATTTCTTGACTAGACAGGCATGTCTTCTAGTTGTCAGAACAGTGAAATGAATTTGAATTCAATTACATATTTTCCTAATGATTCATTGGTTGACTCAAATAAGTTAATTACATTTGTCCATCGTTACCACAATTTTCCTGTTTGGAAAATGGCGATGACAAAAATCAAGAAGGTTTCATAAGGTTTAATTCCTTGGGGTTTGTAAATTGCTTTGAAATATTTGAGCAGGAGATGAACTGTTGGTTTAGTTGTTACTAAAGCAGCTCAAAGTGAATTTTCTGAATGGTCTCAGATTAGAAGTTTTGGACATAAAAATTGGGTCTTTCTATAAAAGCTGTCATAAAAAAATAGTTTTTATGGTGAGAACTAAAATACTTTTATTAGGTTGATTTGAGAAGTCTTAATATGACATACTCAGAATTTTCCTTGCCATAACTTTTCAGATTTTCTGTAACATCTGTACCTTTCAAAAGTGTATCAGAATATGAGCTTTTTCTTAATTTTTTATTGATGGTTGTATTGATATATAAAGGGGTATAGACTAGTAATGTTCTAGTAATGGGTAAACATTTAAGAAGACTAAAAGAAGGCCTCGTGTGCTGATGTGTTCAAATGTACGTACTTGCCTAAGTAATTTCAGAGAATTTGTAGTGCCATGAATATTTTGTTATTTTGGGCTACAGGAATCAATGAATACGTTTCCAGGTAAAAACTATGATATTTCTCAAGACACCACTTGAGTGCTGTTAGTTATTAACACACAATCCAACAATAAATGCCACTAAGAATAACTTAAAAAACCTGCAATTATTTTAAGTCTTCTTTCTTATGTAAAAAGAACTATGTAGTTTCTTCAGATATAGTACACAAATTTTACTTTAGTGCCGTAGGATAATTTATAAAGGAAAGAATATTTTTAGTTTTAGTTTTTGCTACTTCCTAAATACAGAGACATTTTAATTTATTTTTCTCAAAGGAAAAGGAAATTTATCGTTGGCCTGTCAGGGAATCACTAAAGACCATGTTGGCTATGGGATGGAGTTTAGAAAGGACGAAGGAAGGAGGAGAAGCAACAATATATCAGCGTGAAAATGACAAACTCCGCAGCATATCTCAGTCTAGCCAGGTAAGGTGAAATTGCTTAAATTTAGAAGGCAAACAGCTTGTTTGTTAATGTACTAAGAAATTATGCAAAATTATGTTAATTTTTTTTCACTGAAAAATAATTTTAGCGTGAGAGTTCTGAAGTGGAAGTCATGTCACTGTAATAAAAACTGCAGTAACACTTGGAAAAAGACAAGAATCTTTAAGACAATAAGGCTGTCGGAGACTGTATCTGTTCATTTTCTCAAAAGACCTGAGGAGACATTTCACATAGTCATTCAAAAATTACGTGACAAACTAAATCTTTTTATTTTATAGTAAGTGGATCTAGTAATTTCCTTCTTTGGTCAAACAGAAAAGCCTAAAATGGGTTTTGGTCAAGACTGCAATTATGGCTGACAAATAATTGCATGTTTTGTGCTTTTTGTTAAATCTACAGGCAAAATTTACAGATGTTTATATAACAACTAGCATTCTGATGTGATATGGACTATTTCTTTTGTCTGTGTTTTTTTGTAACATCATGTTGGAACTGCTGCTCAATACATCTGTGTCTTGGAAGGAGGAAAGCTGTTTAAAAATATGAGAAATGTTGGGGAATTTTTTTAGTACCCCTTGAGGTGAATTAAACACACTATTTTGTTTCAACATAGTGAGATTTAATAAGTAATGCATTGGGCAGAGTCCTACCATTTTGGGCAGACCTGGAAGGAGTGTGCAAAGATGTGTCATGAGCTGATTCCTTGTATACACTTGCACCAGCACTGTTCCAGTGAGCATCATCATCAGGCACTTTATGCCTGTGTTGGGTTCATTCCTCAACACAAGTTTTGCTTACCAAAACTGCCCATTGATCACTCTTTTACAAGACAGTACTTCAGCATTTCTTGATCTCTTCAGCAAACTTCATTAGCTTATAGAGAGTACATCTGTCCCTGATATTTCTGCTTCCAATCAATTGTACCTGTTGTGCAGTTAGACCTACTTGCCCAAGAAGATGCACAATAAAGACATGAATGAGTAGAGGATTTCAGTATGTGTTTAGCTTCAGTACACCATTGAAATCAATGCTTTGTATGTCACCAGTCACATTTAACTTGTGCCTAGTAGCTCTGTTGCACTGGATCTTTCACATTTTAAACATTTTAAAACTGCCTAAATATATCACATTCCTCCTTTTTCTTAGTCTCTAAATTCCATGAGACAATAACCTATTTTAACCCTTTGTTGTGATGTACTCTCTTCAGTATATGTTCAGTCAAGCTCAGTGTTCTGTCATGTTTCAAAGGCACATCTTGTATACCTCATGATAGGTCTCACCTCTTAGGTGGAAAACAGTTCTGTTGAGAGTAGAGATTTAAGTATCTGAAGCAAATTTCCACATCAGCAGATGCATTCTGTTAATCATCTGTGTGTCTTCAGCATATTGCAGAACAAAAGGTGAATGTAATTTCTACAAGAAAGTTTAAAAATATTACTCTAATCAGATCAACAACAGATGTTGTAGTTGAAAGTTTGATTCTTTTATCTGATTCCTTTATCAGAGAATAATTATATTTTTTTCCCCCACAGGGAAATGGGTATACCCCAGCACCACTTGATCTTTCCAATGTGATGCTTTCTAGGGAGCTTCAGGTTTGCATTTATGTTCTGCATATATTATGCTGATAAGAATGAATACATTTTGGGTTTTGTTATTAATTAGTTGATTTTTGTCAGATTTTATGAGTGTATTTGTGACTGTGGTTGTGATAGGTGCATACCATACCATTCACATATTTAAAAAAAGAGATTTCTACTGTTTGTCCCATTAGTGTTTCCTGAGTTCCTTGAAAATGTTATCATGAAGCTAGGAAAGTACCATAAACAGCATGTGATACATAGTGTTTGATAGGAATGGTTGGACTCGATGATCCGATGGGTCTCTTCCAACCTGGTTGTTCTATGATTCTATGATTCTATGTTTCCTGAAATAACACCTAACTCTGATATTACTTTACCACAAATGTGTAAGCTTTACTGAAGACTGAAAAAAAAACGTAGAATTACAGATTTTTTAATTGTCACCTCTTAATTTTGCATCTTGTTCTTTTCTGATGGTTATGTAGGGAATGGTTGAGGTAATGGCTGAAAACTACCATAATATATGGGCCAAAAAGAAGAAAATGGAGTTGGAAAGCAAAGGTAAGACAGAACCCTGTGAATCACAAAAAAAAAAAAAAAAAACCAAAAAAACAGTCTGAAAGAAAACAGTGTAAAATGAAATTGAATAGTTCCTTTTTGTACTTGAAGTAAAATAAATCTTACAGTAGAAAAACTCACAGTTCTTTCTGATTACTAAAGGTGGAGGTAGTCATCCTTTATTGGTACCTTATGACACACTCACAGCCAAAGAGAAATCACGGGACCGTGAAAAGGCACAAGAACTGTTTAAATTCCTTCAAGTCAGTGGTATAATC
Organism: Coccyzus lansbergi; assembly: GCA_033558105.1. Lineage (NCBI taxonomy): Eukaryota > Metazoa > Chordata > Aves > Cuculiformes > Coccyzidae > Coccyzus > Coccyzus lansbergi. Next base: position 1,123,581 of record JAUMJK010000118.1, read on the forward strand.
ATATCTCGGTAAGTTGCACCATTTTTTGAGATACTTATTCAAGTGCACAAACTGTGATGTATTTCGTTATCTCACTGGAGTCTGATAATTACTGACATAATTACCTTTTTGGATATATTCTGTAAATCAGAGTCCTTGTTATTTATATGTTCAGAAAGACTCTTCTGAAATAGCAAGGGCAGGTAATATTTTTAATAAATTTGTCATTGTTGTTAATACAAAAATGCATCAGTAATATAATTAAACAGGTAGATGATTTGTAGCTCTGAAATTAGCAGCCAGTAGTGACTGTAAGAATAATGGGAAAATAAATCTAAGGTCAGATATTGAAATACATCGATGTTGAAGTGCTCTTTAACCCAGTTTTTAAGTAAAATATTGGTTTGAGTTTATGAAGCAGTAAGACAAAGTTGCTATTTTGTGGGCACTTCATCCTTAACTTCTGCTCAAGAGACGGAGGCTTTATTATGTGTACACTCACTTGCACTGTTCTGTATGTAAGTAAGCTGGCCTGTAGGGTCTTACACTATTAAAGGAAGTAACTTATTATAATGTAGTTTTGGCTTTATATGATGAAATGTCAGTTAATATACTGGATAGAACAGAACAGAACAGAATTACTAGGTTGGAAAGCTCTCCAGACAGGCTTCTCCTAGTCTGTAGCTCTGCATAGGATTGTTGTGCCCTAAGTGCAGGACCCGGCATTTGGCCATGTTAAACCTCATGCTATTGGTCTCAGCCCAGCGGTCCAGCCTGTTCAGATCCCTTTGCAGAGCCTCCCTACCCTCCAGCAAATTGACGCTTCCACACAGTTTAGTGTTATCCTCAAACTTGCTAACTCAATACCTTCATCCATTGATAAAGGTCAGTGATAAAGACATTGAATAGGGCTGAACCCAGCACTGAGCCCTGGGGAACATCACTTGTAACTGACCAGCAGCTGGTGTTAACTCCATTTACCACCACTCTCTGGGCCCGACCATCCAACCAGTTTCCCATGCAGGAGAGTGTTCCTGTCCAGTCCAGACACTGACAGTTTCTGAAGCAGAATGCTATGACAAACTCTGTCAAAGGTTTTAATGAAGTCCAGGAAGACTACATTTTGAACTAAACTGCTCATGAACAATTTTATCTGTACCTGCATAGAATCAGATCTTAGTTGTTTCCATTTATTTCAAGTAGTTACTGTATACACTCAGAAATTTACACAAATATATTTTTAGGATCTGGAAAAGGTAACTGTCAGCTTCAACAATTAATAACATTTTAAAAATACTAGAAGACAGTTCTAAATATGCTTTTCTGCATTGCTACAGATAAAAATTCTCTCCTGCCAAATATGTAGGCTGTCAGCCTGAACCCAAAATGTAGGTATACCATCAAACATTTCTGTATCCTCCATACCTGCTTTAGAGACATTGAATAAGAAAAGTAGATTTAGTTCCTGCAAATGAATGGTTCTTTGAAACACCAATGGAATTGCTCAAGCATTAATTTTAATATCTCTTTTCAGCTGCATCCGTTTGGGTTAGTGTTAACTAAGGGGACAAGTCATCTTGAAAGAAACTGTTCAAACTCTTTATGGAGCGTGGGCAAAGAATTTGCAGTAATTGTCTGTATCAGAGTGATTCAATATTATCCTATTCTTTGTGCATTTTTCAGATTAATAAGTGCATATTTTAAGTGTATATAAAAACTTTTGAAGTATCTATTGCAATCATCACATTTCCAGAATGTTATTCTTAAAAATGTTGAGCTAGTCATTAAATATGGAAATTCTTTATAATTGGAAACATACAGGCGGCACAGAATGTGTACTTTACATATACCATCTGCCTCTGTTTTGATTCTTGCTCCTCTTTCTTAACTGAGAGCACTTTTGTGCGTTTGTGATGTACAGATAACACTTTCAGCCTTACTCAAGTATACGTTAGAAACAGCATGATATTTGTTAAGAACCTTTAAACCTCTACAAGTTCTTTTAATGTTAACTTTGTTTTTTAAGAGAAGTACTGATGTCTTTCAATATTTAGGAAAGTGCATGTAATTTCTTAGCAACCATGACTTACTATAAACACAAAAAGATAATATTTACGGTGTTCTCAAGTTGTTCTTCAGTGCTATGAAGATAAATGTCTTTTAGTTGCATTGTCCTTTGTGATAGTAAGGCGGCAGGAGATGCCTGTCAGCCATACAGAGAATTAATACATACCCAATAATTTCATCACACATGATATATCAATTAATAGAACATTATAAAAGTATATAACCTATGATTCTTCAAAAGAAATTTTATTATTTTCAAATGAAACTGTAACGTGCGAGATTAGAGTCCTCCTAAGTTTATGTATAAAACAGGATTGGAAGGTATTCTGTCATTCCATGATTCTGTTTCTCAGACTATACGTGGGTTTTTTTCTTCTTACTCATGTTCTGACTTGGTGAATAGTATACATTTTAGTATTAGAGATCTCTCTGTTGTTAAAAGTCCTGATGCATCAGCATTCTCCCTCAGAATTGGGTTTTTCTTTCCCCCTGGATTAATCCCATTGATATTTTTTCAACTGTTAGTCTAATCTTCTATTTATTCCCCCTAATTTACTCCTATACCAGTGCTAAGGAATGTCAGGACAAATTGTTATTAGGTCCGTAGAAGAACAGTAAGTCCAGCAGCTACCATGCTTTCTTGTTCCTTTTTTGCATTTGCCTCAGTACCACAAACTACCAGTCCCTCACATCTTCTCTACTTCTGACACAATGTGCAACTCTCTGCAATCTCTGCATCTTCTTTATCCAGGTCATTATCTCTCACTGATAAAGAGAGAGGCTTCCTATCTATTACCTAAAGAGTTTGTACAGATGAAAATGAAGCATCCATTATGGGTATCCAGATGTTTCTTTTAATGTTACTCAGTTACTTCCTCACTTCTCAAGCCAGTTAGATGCCCTGGGTGGAGGCCTACATTGATCAACTGAAAATCTCAAGTGTGGTTCAATCCTCTTAATGTTGGAATAAATAGAGTATGACAAAAAATGCAAATTAAACAAAAGTACAAGAAAACCTCAAGGAAACACAGAGAAAATTAATGACTTGTAAAAACAATTATGTTTAGACAGAATAAACGAAAAACCTATAACTGACGTGACTTCAAAAATAAAAAGAAAAAAAAACCCAGTTCACATCCTGGACAACGAGACAAAATGCATCCTTGGCAATTTTGTGGAATGAAACCCTAGCAGTAAATTGGAGAGTTTGGTTACCTTTCAGAGGAACTTTGACAAGCTGTAGAAATGGCCCGACAGAACTCTCGTGATGTTTAGCAAAAGTAAATACAAAGTCTTGTACCTGGGATGGATTAACCCCAGGAGTAAGGAAATTGAGCCTGACAGAATCTGTTAAGAAAAGCACTTTGAGTTCTGAGAGATGAACATACATCAGGACTGCATCCTTATGATAATGAAGACTGACTGCATACTAGGCTGTATTACTAAGAGTATTCTGCAGGTTGATGGAGGTAACATTTTTCCCTTTCCATTTTGCAGTAATGAGACTGTATACAGAATACATTGTCCAGGTTCACCAGTGCCAAGGAAAATGTTGATAAAAGAGTAGATCAGGTGGAGGGCTAACAGGACCCTTGGGGCTGTCGTGCATGTCATGCCCAGAGAGGCTCTGAGAAGAGAATGGACAATGGACATTTTTCAGTATTAAACCAGAAGGCAATGGGTTTTTACCACTGTCTTCAACTACTTAGTGCAAGGTTATAGAGACAGCGAGGTCAAATGCTATCTCTTCAAAAGTAACAAGTTGTTACTAGGGAAGTTCCAGTTAGATGTATAAAAATATTTCACCCTTATTTTTTCACAGTGAGTGTGGTCAGATATTATAGTAGGCTGTCTTGAGTGATCATGAGATTTTGATCCTTGAAGATACTCAGCACATTATTGGACAGGCTTCTGAGCAATCTGATCTAACTTTGCTTTGGGGTGAGACTTGGATAAGAATACTTTCAGAGTTTTCTTCCAACCTAACTTTTAATGTGATCCTAAAAATACTAGACTTTTGGTGAGGTAGGTTTCATTTGTAGCCAAAATAAAATGTAGTATAAATCTAGCCACAGCCAACCACACATGTGTTTATTCCTCTTTAATATCTTACATGTATCAGTCATGATTTGTGTCATAAATTTATCTCAAAGAATAATAAGTGCATGCCTCTTTAGAAGTACTGTTGACATTTTTAAAACACTTTGTCACTTGCATTTATATTTTCATTTAGTAACTTAAGTAAATTTGTTTTCAGTCCTTAATAAAATTCATGGACGGAAATGAAGTTTAATAGTGAATAGTGAAATGAAAGAAGGTGATTAGACTGGTTTTGTAAGGCTGTAATTGCTGACTTCCTAAATATTGGCATTTTAAATTGCCAGCACTGGAAACTGTGTGGCCAATGCATTGCTTTGTTAGATTCAAATGTACCATAGCTTCATTTGTTCAACAAGATAACTCTCTGAAGTTGATATCCTAAAATACGTATCTTTTGGATACTTTAAACCAGAGCTATTATACCTCCTAGAGAAACACGAAGCAATTTTAGCATTTCTTCTTATGTAATTATTAACTACAAGTTGCTATAAAAGGTCAATTTCTCCTTCCTCTCAAAACTGACCATAATTAAAAGTAATAAGGAATGGAATGTTTCATATTACTGTAATCTTTTGAACCACTGTCATCATCAAAGCTATTTATCTTAATGCTTTCTAAAACAGGGGTCTGAATGATACGGAGTTGGATGCTTCATCCATGGAAAAGAGATTTGCCTTTAAGTTTCTGAAGAAAATTTTAAAATATGTTGATTCTGCTCAAGAGTTTATTGCACATTTGGGTAAGCTGCAGATTTTATTTTGAAAATAATTCAAATTGTTGACATTTAGATAGTAATAGTTGTATTGGTATGTTTAAATTTGTAGTAACCACTAGTTTTATTGGATTTAACAAACTTAAATTCTGTGTCTTACTTTGCAAATTTAATTCTTGGACATCTGTAATTAGTTAAACTGTTTCTGCTGTTTTATTTGTGTTTCAGCAAAGCTAAGTTTACAAGAGCTATTTTATTATTTATTATTAGAAAACTTATGCCTGCCTGCCTTTATTGTGTTCTTGCAGAAGCCATTGTAACCAGTGGAAAAACTGAAAAGTCTCCACATGACCAAGAAATAAAATTCTTTGCCAAAGTGAGTGATTTAGTATTTCAAGGAATATATGCATATACATTCCATCATACAGAACATGGAAATTTGTAATGTTGGACTGCTTTTCAGGTTGTAGAAATATATATATTTCCCATTTTTTTCATAGTAAGAAACCAGTTAAGTATTTTTAAGAAATATTTCAAAATATCTTCAAAAATATGTCAATATGTTTGCTGGATTCAAATATTTCTTAAAAATTCAATGTATATGCTTCTGTGTGAGAAGGAACATAGAAGTTAAAAGGCAACTTATTTATTATATGAAATTAAATACTCTCATTGAGCATGTTGATTATTTGTGAAAATTTTGCCTCAGTACATCACTGAAGTGAATAGTGTCATTTCATTAACAGCAAGTATTCCTATGCATAATAATGTCATAGACATTTACGTACCTCATAAGAAAAACATTGTCAACAGCCAGATTTGAAGTAAGGAACATTTAGGATTTAATTTGGGATCTTAAAAAAAAAATAAATATAAGTCCTCTCCCTTTATATCTGTACTGGACAATTATGTAGATAACGGAGAGGAAGAGTCCTGCAAGTTCAGTGACATTTATCACTATTGAAAGCGAGAAGAGTAAGTCTGCACTATTAGATCCAAAATAGATAGACATGGATAACTCTGTATGTTATTTACATAACTTGTAAGTAAAATTGTGAGACTTAAGGTTTTAATTGATATGACTTTATGTCTGAAATGAGAAAAAAGAACTATCGTAGAACTTCTAAAATTAATTTCATTAACTTTAACCAATAAGAGTATTGTTGCTACATTTACCATTGTGCTCTATGAAAAACACATTTTATATCTCTATTTCTTAGGTTCTTTTACCGTTAGTTGATCAATACTTTACAAATCACTGCCTGTACTTCCTGTCTTCTCCAACAAAAACACTCAGTAGCAGTGGCTATGCATCAAATAAGGAGAAGGAAATGGTAGCAAGGTAAGTAGAAAATTAAGATATACACAGGAGTGTGCTGTACAGGTAATTAAAGGTCTCTTCTTAGGTTAAAGAGAAACTTCAAAAGCTAGGTTTCCTCAGACAGAAGGTGAATAGCTTATTCTGTGTCACAATGGCAGTGAGCTAATAGAATTCCTTATTTTACTGTTCTTTAATATATAATTAAAAACGAAGTATATGTACTAATTCCATATATTACAATATATAATTGTGAATGAAAACATCCAACACATTAATAAATGATTCTGTGTACAATGGAACTAATAAAACTAATAAAACTTAGTTTCTGATGGGTTAGTTTCATTGTTGAATCATAGAATCATAGAATCGCTAAGTTGGAAAAGACTTTTGAGATCAAGTCCAGCCATGTCTGTCTACTACTAAACCATATCCCTAAGCACCTCATCTACCATTTATCATTTAAATACCTCCAGGGATGGTGACTCAACTACTACCCTGGAAAGGCTGTTCCAGTGCCTGATAATCCTTTCAGAGAAGAAATTTTATCTCATGTCTATTCAGAACCTCCCCCGGCGCAGCCTGGAACCATTTCACTTCATCCTGTGGCCTCTTCTCTCAAGTGACAGGGGACAGGACAAGAGGAAATGATCTCAAGCTTCGCCAGGGAAGGTTTAGGCTGAACATTAGGAAAAAAACTTCACAGAAAGGGTCATTGGACACTGGAACAGGCTGCCCAGGGAGGTGGTTGATTCACCTTCCCTGGAGGTGTTTAAGGTACAGGTGGACAAGGTGCTAAGGGGCATGGTTTAGTGTTTGATAGGAATAGTTGGACTTGATGATCTGGTGGGTGTCTTCCAACCTGGTTGTTCTATGATTTTAATTGTGCACAGTCATAAGGTGTCCCCTCAGCCTCCTTTTCTCCAGGCTAACCAATCTCACTTCCCTCAGCTGTCTATCATAAGGTTTGTGCTCCAGCCACTTCACCAGCTTTGTTGCCCTTCTCTGGACATGCTCCAGCACTTCAATGTCTTTCTTGTAGCAAGGGACCCAAAACTAAACATGGCATTAACAAGGTGAGTACAGGGGCACAATCACTTCCCAGGTCCTGCTGGCAGCACTGTTTCTGATATAGGCCAAAATATCATTGGCCTTCTTGGCCACCTGGGCATGCTGCTGACTCGTATTCACTTGGCTGTCAACCCCCAGGTCTTTCTCTGCTAGGTGGCTTTCTAGCCACTATTCCCCAAGCGTGTAGTAGTAGTGCTGTATGGGCTTGGCAATTAGCCTTGTTGAAGCTCATGCCTTTGGTCTCAGCCCATCGATCCAGCCTGTTCAGGTCCCTTTGTAGAGCCTCCCTACCCTCAAGCAGATCACTTCCACTCAGCTTGATGACATCTGTGAACTTACTAAGGGTACACTCAATCTCCTCATCCATATAATCGATAAAGGTATTGAGCAGAACTGGACCCAGCACTTTAGCCCTGGGAAAACACTCCATTTGCTTGCTCAGGCATCCAACCAGTGGGTGCACCTGTCCAGGCCAACAACAGCCAGTTTTTCAAGCAAAATACTATAAGAAATGCTGTCAAAGGCTTTACTAACATCTACACTCTATGCACAGCCTTTCCCTCATACATCAAGTGGGTAACCTTGTCATAGAAGGAGATGAGGTTAATTTGGCAGGACCTGCCTTTCATAAATCCATGTTGACTGGGACTGATCACCTGGTTGTCTTGTGTATGTTGGCCTCACATTTAAATTTTCAGACATGAAAAAATGTGATAATACCATAATCCAACTTTTTAGCAATAATTTTGGATTCTCCCTTCTCTACAAATTACTTCTGCTGCCACACAATAATTGTTGAAATTTAAAAATTTTTCGATATCTCTGTTGTTTCAGATTTGTTTGGAATTAGCCATTTGACTCAAGAAAATTGAATTAAAAGGAGATAGTTGCCTTTTAGTTTATAATGTTCCACCTTTACAAAAATAGTAATTTAATTTTTCTGCAACTGGTATATAAAATTAATATTTAATTTGTTTTTAACTATGACTGTCATCTAGTATTTTTGTTGCAATTTTTTTTTCTCCCCCTTAAATGCATGCTGCCAGTTATTTTCTTTGGAATATATTGTATCATAATCTTTAAAAATGTATTTTATTTTCATGCTTTTCTGTCAGTTTATCTGATTGCTTTTGCTTTCTTTCACTATGTTGACCAGAGTTGACTACTTTTTCCAACAGTGTAGTAGATATAAAATTCGAAAGTAAACATTGCTTACTCGTTCCTTCATAAGATCAAGCCTAACACTGAACTTGCTAGTTTCCATCCTTCAGTTTATATTCCAATTTATTTTTGTATTTCTCTAAATTATTTTTACTCTTTTGTTTCCATTTTCTAAGTGAGTGGTGGTCCTTATATAGCATTTGTCAGTAAGACTGAGGGTTAAGTACCTAAGATTCTGCTTTACTGATCTCTTGGATATACTGTACACAAATGTGCATAATAGCCCTCCTTCCTGACTGGGTAAGCCAGCTCAGGCTCAGGAGGATGAAAGTTTTGTTTCATTTCTTTTCACTTCACTTCAATCTCATGCGTCCTCTCTGAATATTCCTGTTACTTCCCTTAAACCAGTCAAGGCATCTTAATACAGCTAGAAAGGTGCTTGCTCCAGTTGTACAAAACACCTTTAAAAATGGACATGGAGGAAGTTAGGTGCCTGGCCTACATATCTGCTGTTATTAATTCAGAAATATGATTCTTTGTCTACTCTTCATTGAGAAAAGTGACTATCAGTTACTTTCATCTTATAGGAAATACAGTAATTCCTTAATGTAGTGAAGATAAAATGACAACCTTTTGTTAGTAAGACGCCATACCAATTGCTAAGGTATTTTTGCTTCATTTTCTTGAGTCTTAATTCCAATTATAAAGTGCAGCACAGAGAATAAACAAGTGTGCCTAGATGTCTTTGGTTTTAGAAGTTAAAGTAATTCCTTTAATCTTTAGATTGTTGATGATTTTTCCTTTCTCTTGATTATTCTATTATCTTGACAGCTATGTTAGATATGCGAGTTTCTGACATACTTGCTAGAAGCTCTTCTAGCCTCTCTATATATTTCAGTGTTCATATTATAAGCAGCAGTAACTAAACATTTATTTATAAAGGATATCTTTGTTAGTTTTTTTAAATAATATGGAGATTAGTAATGTTTTCTTCCTGCAGAATGCCAAGTCACTCATTTTTTCTTAATCTATAAAAAAAAAATCAGAAATAATGGCCATAAAGAATGACTGAACCATATAATATGTAACTGTTGGAAACCACCGTAATAAAAAAAGTTTCAATTATCTCTGAATTAGTGAGGCTTAGAAAATGAGAAAATTTAGAAGCTTCAAAGTCATTTTGCTTAGAGAAATTTTTCGACTGACTGCTATAATGTATGATTCAAAATATGCTTTCCAGGAATTATGTTGTGTTCTCTGCTTTCTCTTTCATATTACTACTACTCTTTACCTCCAATTCTAATTAAATCTTTAATCTTTGCCTTGTCTTGTCTTACTTTTTCTGTTCTTTTCTGCTTTAGCCTGTTCTGCAAACTAGCTGCTCTTGTTAGACATAGGATCTCACTTTTTGGTAAGTTGTTAAGAAAGATCTTGAGAAAGTTAAAAATATAAACAATGTATAACCATTGTTTTTATCTTGCCTGAAGCTTTTCAGAAGCTATAGGCAAAATTTGATAAAATTATGCATAAACTTCCAGTAGAATTAGTGAGCACACTGAGCTTGGTTCTGAAGCTAACAGTTGTTAGAATATGTAAAGTTTTGAAGCAGGAAGAAATAGCAGCTTCTAGGATTTTCAAACTCCTTTTAAACAACCCTCATGCCTTTGCAGATACTTTTAGCTTTTCAAAAGTCATCTTACACTAATTGTTTTGATTTCTGGCATCCAATCTCAATAGAAATAGATGTCTCAATAAGAGAGAGGGTGTAGGAAAAAATTATGTACCTTTTTTTCAAAGATATTGCTAAGAAAACTGCAAAAGAAACATAGGTACTACAAGATACAAAGTTCAGAATGCTACAGGATCAAGTGATTAAATGTAGACCCTAGTTATTCTTCTTAGTTCTTCTGTGGAAAGGGACTTAAGAAATTGAAAGTTAGTTCTAGAAGCAGATTTAATTCTCTATCCATTGGCCTAAGGTGGAAGATTTATGTCATGTCTTATTTAACACATGTATCTTCAATAATGGCATTTTTGATCATTAGAATTACCCTACATTTCCCTTACTACTGTTCTCTCATATTATCTCTTTCTAACTAGGTAGCGATTCAGCTACAATGGTGAATTGCCTGCACATCTTAGCTCAGTCTCTTGACACACGGTAAGTTTGAGAAATTTGTACCAACTACAGACTATGTAGGTATCACAAAGCTTTACAAGAGCAGTTGGATTTTTTCAGTATTTTTTATTCCTTTTGGGTTTTTTGTAATTACTGATACTAGCAGTAGCAATAAATCAGGTATTCATCTCTGTATTAGAAGATTTTTGTCTTGAGGGTTTCGTCTACATTTTTCAGTTCAATATCTGTCATTAAAACATTGAAATTGTTTGTCTCCATTTCCAAAGGCATTTGAAGACTTTTTTTTTGGGAGACAGAAGTGACATAAACTTTGGAACTACAAGTATTGATACCTAAGGATATTTAGACAGTTTAGTGAATAGTGTAAAATTTTGCATTAGAAGTAAGCAGAATGTATTAATATCTCAGCATAGTTACACTTGCTAATTTTTAATATTTACCATGTAGACAAAAACATATGCTAAGATGGTTTTCTCATTTGAGCTGTTTTCAGGCCTGATTGTGTTATACAGCAGCCTGACAATGGACCCATTGGGAATTACAATGCTAGAAGTTTCTTTAGGGCTTGGAGAAAAGGGCAAAAAATTAAGGAATGGAACTGTGATACTGGTATTGCAGTTGTATTTTTTATATTTAGATTGCTTTGAAGATAGGTAATCATGTATCCCGAGTTGCATACCTAGTTACTTTCACTCCCATAAAAAATATAGAGAGTTGTTACTTTTCTTGAGCATATTGTATAGAGGGGCTTTCTTACAACTTATGACTTCTGCCAAGAAGATATTTTTCTTATTTGAAAGCAGATTAAAAAAAACCCGAAAGACCAGACTGAGGATGGAAATTCTTCTCTGATATTATGTGTATGAAATACTCCAAGCTAATCGTTGCTTATATTGCTTTATAGAAGTAACTGTCTATTTCAGTTCATAATGTAAACTTCACTAATACATCTGTGCTATCTTCAAAGACTGGTAGAATGTAACTACCATGTACCTGTATATCTATAAAATTACTAAGGAGCAATGCAAAGTTAATTTTTTCCCCTTATTTTTCAGAACTGTTATGAAATCAGGATCTGAGCTTGTTAAAGCTGGATTGCGTGCCTTTTTTGAAAATGCAGCTGAAGACCTGGAAAAAACTTCAGAAAATCTTAAACTTGGAAAATTTACCCATTCGCGAACACAAATTAAGGGAGTTTCACAGAATATCAATTATACTTCAGTAGCATTGCTACCAATCTTGACATCAATTTTTGAACATATTTCACAATATCACTTTGGAATTGATTTACTTTGTAAGTATTTTATTTTATTTTTGAAGTTTATTGGATGAGACTACTAATCTATAGAATATTTTATTATACTTATTTTTGTTACATATTTTTTACTACATTAGATTAAAGAAGAGAAGTCACTATTAATCTCTTTTGTTTTTTTCTTTTTCCTTGCATTTGAAAACCAGTTTAGTTATTTTCATTTAAATTTTCCTTGCTGTTCCAAAATTTTCTATATATTTGTGTGATAACAGTTCCAAAGCAGAAGATATTTAAAAGATCAGTGTCCATCAAAAGACTTTACTTAAAAAGGCAGGGAGCCTTTAGATCATGGTTCTAAAGGTGTGATAACCCACAATATCTTAATAAGTATGTCCAGGTCTCGTGAAATGCCTTATATTTTGCTAGGTTTTGGAATGAATTCAGATGTCTGACCAAGTATTAGGGAAACTGAGTATAAATATAAATAACAACTATAAATAACAAATATAAACAACAGATGTAAACTATTGAAACTCTAGAATGTTCAATGATACATATGCTAAAATTATTAGACATCTTTTACCATATTACATAAAATGCATATTTAATATTTGAAAATTAGACTTTAGTTGAATAAATACTGACAATCTATTTCTTATTTTCCTCTAGTGGGTGATGTACAAGTTTCATGTTACAGAATTCTTTCTAGCCTCTATTCCCTTGGAACTGGGAAAAACATCTATGTTGAAAGGTATTAAGTAAAAACCTCAGCATTTAAAATGTTCTTTTCTTTAGGAATGTGTTGCTTAGGTAATAAAGAAGTTTGAATGCAAGATGACTCTGAAACAGTGTGAGCATAATTATAATACACTTTAGCTGGAATGTAGTTGCCTATATTTTTGAGTTCAATTCCACACAAAAAAACTCCACCCCAACCAAACCTACAAGTCCAAACTACATAAAAGCAAACACCTCATCCTGCATGTGACAGTGTGTCTGGAGGGTGTTTATTTTTCCCATACGGAAAGCTAAGGTTTTCTATGGATTACCACGAAGTTTGCCAAAGTTTGCCTACTGCATGTTGCTGTGCTAAGTAGGCTGCATCTGTCTCACACTTAAGTCTATACAGAGTTCTCAAAAAAGGAAACCACTGCACCTGTTAATTGCATTTTAAAAATAGTAGGGTCTACAGTTCCTTTAAGCATCGAGTTGCTATGGAGTTCCAAGCCCTGGATTTTAGATCTTCCACTTAAAAAGGCTCAAATCCCTATCTGCTGCTTCAGAAAAGAGAATCCTAATTGTTCATCTAACACAAGACAGGAACTGAGGTAATCATAACCCTTCTTTATGTTTCTGAAAGAGTTAGGTTAGGTACTTTTCACAAAGTTCTTTTTAATGTGAAGTTTAAGATCTACAGGACCTGAGAGACTAAATTGTAGGAAATACAATTCTGTAGTCTGGTTAGGAGAGGCTTTCACTAGTATGAGAAATGCTGGTCTCTACTTCCTTCCAGAATTTTTTCAGTAATTCTTTCATGTAAGAGCAGTCCGTTGGACAGTATCTTTCCTTCTGCTCTACATGTACATACATATGTGCACAAGCTCATTCTAGTATAAGTTGGCACTTACATGTCAATCAATAAATTACAAAGCTATAATTTCTTCTCTTAAAAATCTTAAATACTTTTTGACACAACTCTAATAGACAAAATAGGAAGTACCTTACCACCACTCTAACTACCAATAAGGGTCTTCTCACAGAAATTAAATGATGATTGTATTTGAGTTGCCTGTTGATGAGAATCGCTCACAGTGCAGGTTTCCACCTGACTGGGAGGAGCTCTAAGCTCTGTAAGTTACATTAGAAGTTGATGTTAGCAGCTTCACCTTTTCCTACTGCAGTTGCCTTCTTAGAAGGGAAGAGTGATCAAATCACATGTATTCAAGGAAATTAATTAGTCTCCTAAGGCTGTGCAAGAGGTTTATAACTGTGGATTTCATTTAGTTTCATTTTCACTAGATTCACTCAGGTTCTTAAATTAAGATTGTAGGCAGGCATCAGTGTCTATGTGGGAGGTAAGGTTTCAAATATACTGCTCAGTATTTCAGCAAAACATAGAAATAAGTATTTGAGATGACTAGAACAGTTATTCAAGTTAAAGAATGCTCAGATTTAGGATCAAAATGTGGTTTTTCTCCTAGTGAATTTTGGCAGGGACCTGAACAGATGTTACCTGCCATTGCAAAGTCAGTTATAGTTCCCTTTTTACATGTAAATATAATTTTTCATGGCTAAAAAATTTCAACTACCAGGGCTCAGGATTAATACTAAGTTGGATTGCTGCTGCTGCTTTGTTGTGACAAATTTTCATTGTGAGGGGATTTTTAATTTATACGAAGTGTGTTTGGGTTATTTGGAATGTTGTAGATATTTCAGATTTCTCTGTGGAGCTTTCTTCTTTAAAAGTCTCTGTGGTTCATAAATGCATAGCACTGGATGCCAAATGCAGCAGTCCTTGACTACTCGGAGACCTAATGCTCTACTGGCAAGTGTAGTATTATTGCTGTGGGCATTCTGGCTATGAATTCTGTACCTAGGTAACCATTTCTTTTAGAACTCCGCATGAAAAATTTAGGTCCTAATTTGGGGGTTGAAAACTCTCTTTTCATCCCCAGTACCCAACAGTTGCATATCCCTTTGTGGTGTCTTGGTATCTTCCAAATAATATTATAGAAATACATTTCCAAAGGATTTTTTTAGCACAAATGAGGAAATAGCTGTATTATTAACATGGAATACAAACTTCAGAGTAAGTTAAGAATTTATGGCACATTTTTTAATGTATGTAGTTAAATATGACAAAATCAATTGCTGTATTCAGTCATACATATAAGTACATATCCAGATTGTTCAGTTTAAGACTTCCATTTGACCTGTTTGAGGCTTTTCAAGATAAAGACTGCTGAAAATGTAAGAAAGTCTGTTATAACAATGGCATAATGGAAACGCTTCTTTGTGATTACCATCACTTGGTGATCTTTTCTATTCATTTGACTACGTAAATGTTATAATATGTGAAGCGAGCAAAATATAGAGATAGAGAGAAAAGAAGTGAAATCTTGAAAAAAAGGTGTGACTACCAAAGCACGTTCCCACCAAATGTATGCATTTGCTCATTTGAGCAAATTGAAGGTTTAATAAAAATATGCAGATACTAATCTAATTTTTGTGCATATTGTGGACATGTTTTCTATAGTTAGCACTGTGGAGCTGTTTACCTTTAATATACAGTATTGGTGGAGGATATTTTCTTTAAAAAAAGTGTTTGTTATATCATTGCAATTTCAAGTAATTTTGTTCATGTCAGAAATACAATATTTCAAAATTGTAATGCATGTAAAGTCTAGCAAAAGACTTTTTCATTCAGGTAACTTTTAGTGTCTCTCATATACAGGCAGCGGCCTGCACTTGGTGAGTGCTTAGCATCTCTTGCAGCAGCCATTCCAGTAGCATTCCTTGAACCTTCTCTCAACCATTACAACCCATTGTCTGTCTTCAACACAAAAAGTGCAAGAGAAAGAGCAAGTAAGTACTGGTCCTCCTTAAAAAAAAAACCCAAAAGTGGTTTCTTCTTTGCAACTAGTAGTAACAGAAAGAAATTGTAATAATGAGAAAAACACCAAATGTATAACTCAGTAGAGAATTCGTACTGTTGCTCTTTCTTTGCTTGTTATTTAACCTTGCTCTGCTTTGTTTAAACTTTGTTCACTTTTATTCCTTTCTCTGAGTACATTTGCATCTCCTTTCAAACATGATTTTTGAATTCTTTTCTGAAGCTCTACACTGTAATATTTAAAGCTTTGCCAAAGTTCCTATCTGTATTACAAAAATTTTTAGCAAATTTTACAACCGTGTCCTTATTATCAATGCGAAAGATGTGTAAGCTCTTATTTATGTGAACAGGAAAATTATCTGTATTTTT
The DNA here is from genome assembly GCA_033558105.1 of Coccyzus lansbergi. NCBI lineage: Eukaryota > Metazoa > Chordata > Aves > Cuculiformes > Coccyzidae > Coccyzus > Coccyzus lansbergi. The sequence continues at coordinate 1,139,366 of JAUMJK010000118.1, forward strand.
TTTGTCTTACTAGTACTCCAATATGGTTTGGTATAGGGAACTCCTGACAGAATGTAAATTTCATTTCATGAAATATTAATCAAAGGAGCATGAATCCTTCTACATAGATCTTTTTCACTTGCTTCTCTCCAGCTTTACTCTTGATGGACTCTCATATCTTAAAGTATTTGTCTTCTCCTCACTGATTTATGCAAGAGTCATTACCTGCCAAAGTCGCTGTCCATTTAAACAACAACAAAAATAATTGTAGGTCAATAAATTCCATATGCTTCACAAGTATTTCCATATAAAAGCAGTTATAGAAAAGCTTGTGCTAGGTCATCTTTCCTGTCAGCTCTGCTTTATAAAAGTAGCACTGGTGGAAGAATAGTTTTGGTAGAATGACTATCATTAGATTATGGTGGGTTGTTAATTGCTGAATAAGTACCCTTCAGTTCTAACACAGGCATCTGACAACTGGAAGTCTTTCCTGACATTTTTGTTAGGAGATAGATGTGCAGAGTTCATGAGCTAGGCACAGTTTATTTTTAGTGTCACCCATAATTTTAAGATTTTTGTTTCCTTTTCCCTGAGGTATATTTAATTTCTTGAAAATTGATGTGAAAGTTGTGAATGATTATGGAAAAAATGGCCAGAGTTTATCCAATATTGATATAAGCTGTCACAGACCATCCCAATAAACAGAAGGGAGATGCAGTTCATTAAAATGCAGTTTTGGGAGTAAAAGAAAGTGAAAACAACACTGTATGAATAATTTGAACTAATTTATTAATTCTAAGGAAATTTGTTATTATTAATTTTCTGTTAGATTAAAATAACTCTGTTTGTGGTGAAGGCAAAGATATATAAATCATATAAAGCAATAACATGCCTCTCCAGAAATGGAAAGAGAGAAAGAGATCAGAGGAAGAAAGAAAAGAGGCAGATTTAAAAGAGGAAGCAGATAATTAGTGGGGAAAAAATTAATTTCACTTTTCCAAGGGAGCCTGCAATGAAATATGATATCCAAAATCCTGGAAAAGATGGATCTCTTAGAATGAGTCCAGAGGAGAGCCTCAAAGATTTTCAGAGGGCTGGAGTGCCTCCTCTGTGAGGAAAGGCTGAGAGATTTGGGATTGTTTAGCCTTGAGAAAAGGCTCTAGGGAGACCTTATATAAGCCTTACAGTACTTAAAGGGGGCCTGCAAGAAAGCTGGGGAGGGGCTGTTCATCAGGGAGTGCAGTCATAGGACAAGAGGTAACAGTTTTAAGCTGAAAGAGGGGAGATTTCGGTTAGATATGAGGAAGAAATGTTTTACTGTAAGGGTGGTGAGACACTGGACGTCCCACCTCTGGAGGTGTTCAAGGCCAGGCTGGATGAGGCTTTGAGCTACCCAGCCTGGTGGAAGATGTCCCTCTCCTTGGTGGGGAGGGGGTGGAAGTAGATGATCCTTAAGGTCCCTTCCAAACCAAACTATTCCATGATTCTACGATTCAAAATAGTGAGACTTCTCCCTTGATGCAGCTCATGCCAGCTGATCGTGCCCATTTTCACCCACTGGGTATTCCTTTAAGAGGAGAACTGTGTTACACAAGCTGTCATGTGGTTGTTCCAGGTGGACATGTGCAGATGACACTGAACACCTCTTGAGGCCCTCCTAAACTGCAGTAAAGGGTCATTGGGCACTGGAACAGACTGTCCAGGTTGGTGGTTGAGTCACCATCCCTGGAGGTGTCTAAAAGACAGGTAGATGAGGTGCTCAGGGACATGGTTTAGTGGCAGGTAGGAGTGGTTGGACTCAATGATCCAAGAGGTCTTTTCCAGCCTGGGGATTCTATGATTCTATGACCAATGCTTAACCTCTTTTCACAGACTTGTGCAAAGAACATTTTATTGGGTGTGAAAACCAGTGACCTTGTTTTGGTCCTTTTGAACTAGTTTCAACCACCTCATCTCACAACATGGCTTGGAAACAGTGTTTAAGACAAAATAAAAGGAACAGAATGCCTGCTGCAGTTTGAAACATAGTCCTCAATATAAGCTCTGAGTTCTGCACATTTACATAGCTGAGCAGATAACTGCAGGACACTTCATGGTAAAGTTTTATGGCAGATACTGTCTACATCTGTGATATATGCATATTATCAGAAAGACATAATTTATGACATGAGAGGCTCAAAACCCAACTAAAGTTATGTCTGCCCAAGAAAGTGACAGAAAATAACCTGAGTGACAATGTTATTTGCATTTAGGGTTTAATCATGCAAATTTAAAGGTAGGTGCCCTTTTTTTATTTTACTCTTTTTATTTTCTATTCTTACTTGCAGTTTTAGGCATGCCTGATACAGTAGAAGAGATGTGTCCAGAGATCCCTCAGTTGGATGGACTAATAAAGGAAATTAATGATTTAGCAGAGTCTGGAGCAAGGTATACTGAAATGCCTCATGTAATTGAGGTTATCTTACCCATGCTGTGCAACTATTTATCCTACTGGTGGGAAAGAGGATCTGAAAGCATTCCTCAAAGTGCCGGTCCTTGTTGTACGATGGTGACATCTGAGCATTTGAGCATCATTCTTGGAAACATTCTAAAAATAATTAACAACAATCTGGGAATAGATGAAGCATCGTGGATGAAAAGAATTGCAGGTACTAGAAATATTTGTAAAGAGTAATTGTACCTAATAATATTTAATTACTTTTCTACACTTTACCTTGTTATTCACTGATAAAATAATAATAAATTTTAATCAAAAACTGCAGTAAGAAAGATGAAGAGTATAGAAGTAACAGTAAGAAAAAGATTTTTTTTAAAAAAACATGTTCTTATTTTTAAGTGTGTGTTGTAGCATCACTGTAAGCAGAGCGTTTTCCATACAACTTAACAAATTTTGAAAATCTTACTTCCTATATGCACTGTATAAGACCCTAAGCATTTAATTTGGAGTTGTGAATTCCATTGATTTTTCGAGACACTTAACAACTGAGTATTGCAGTTGAGGGTGTAAGTCCTGTGAATTTTGTACATGAAATATCAGGACAAAAGGGAAGGAAAGTGTGCATGGGGAACTAATCCCTGGAGTACAAATTCAGAATTAGTTGCTTTGCCTGAGTAACTGTCCCAGATATTAAATGAGCATAAAGATTTCTCAGAATGTCATGTAACACTTAGTAGCAATCTAAAGAAATTTGCTGCTTCCAAATTTTATCATTAAATAGTACCAGAGTTTAATATGCAATAAGGTGGTTAAAGAAATCTATGTAAAGGTAATAATTTCCTGCTAAATTTTAATGCCTCATTGGCACTGGATTATCAGTATAATTTCAAATACTGGAAGGTCTTACAAAATAATAACGATTTCATTAAAATTTAGTAAGAAGTTTGCTGTTTAATTGTAGAGACGACTGCTTACACTTTTCTGGTGACTGCTTATCTAGATAACGATGTATATAATCATGTAGTCATAATAATAATACACTAGTGTGGTTCTTGCAACAATTTTTTACTCAGATGGTCTGCATTTTATTACTAATTCTTGCATAAAATAGAACTGTGTTTTTGAATTAGTTATTCATTCTCAGCATTTTATCTCACCCAAGGCAAGGTAAAAAAATTCTTCCAGAACATCATCTTCTGACTGTTTTCTGACATTGTTATACAAAACCCACACACATGCACAGACACAAGAAAACCCAACAGTGTTTTTGTGAGGACTTTGTGTCTCAATCCCTGCTTTGTTTAGGTTCTATATTAGAGACATGTCATTTACCAGAAAGAGGGTAATTTAATTGACATAAGACTGAAACACTTATAATCTGAATTTCCAGTAGCTAGCTGTTAATCTCTCAATACACAGTCCCTACAAAGCCACATACAGAGTTTTATGTTTCTGAAGTATGTGAAGCACTATGATCTTTGTGTTTTCTAGAACTGCATTGTTCAGTATCCTGAAAAACATCAGTTGTGCATTAGTCATGAGATTGTCTTTATTTTTATTTACAGTTTATGCTCAACCTATCATCAGCAAAGCCAGGTCTGATCTGCTCAAAAGTCACTTTATTCCAACATTGGAGAAACTGAAGAAGAAAGCCATAAAGATCGTGATGGAAGAGGAGCAACTGAGAGCAGATAGTAAAAGTGACACCCAAGAAGCTGAGCTACTCATTCTCGATGAGTTTGCAGTTCTTTGTAGAGACCTTTATGCCTTCTATCCAATGTTGATACGTTATGTAGACAACAATAGGTAAATAAAAATAATAATTAATCTCATGTTTATTTGTTAATATACTGGAGTCCATGTTCAGATAATCAGAAAGAACACAATGCATTTAACATTATGCTGGGAATCAGATACAGGGTATTTTGAGATTCTTAACTTATAGAAAAATGTACCTTGAATTCACACCTTTTCCTCAAATGCATTTGTCTTATTAGGTTGCACTGTTATAGCTGAGAACACATGTTCTGGCCATACCTATTATATATGAGTATGCTACTGCAACCCAATGACATTACAAATAAATATGCCTTTCAAAAATTAAAAAATGACTAAACTCCTTAGATGATAATGAAGGGGTGAAAAACTGTTTTGCCTCAATTAAATCATTCTATTTGTAGATAGTACTACAAAGATATTAACCTTTTGTCTTGTTGGGTTTTATATTAAGATAGAAATAAAAGGTGTTTGGACAGCATTGTATTGCCTTTCAAATTACTTGATGTTTTTCTCCTCAAACATTTACTGAAAGATTATTCTTGAGCCTTCTCTTTCCCTTTCCATTATTCCAGAACATGACCCCAAGGTGCTCTTCAGAAGAGTATCTGAAGTGTCTGAAGTATTTCAATATCTACAGTATCTTACTCCTATACTTTATAATATCGGTCATCTTTATACAACTGTTGTCCATTTCTATTTTTTAGTTATTAGTAGATATTGGACTAGTTTGGAGCATTTTCACTGTGTGCATGATCATTTATGCTGTGAACCAATTTACACCAAGAATTATCTACTTTTTCTAGTTGAACTCAAGTCTGTACTATGTGAAACTTTGTTGGCAAGGAAGTATTTCAAATTTTTTAAAAAGCACAGGTTTAACTCAGGGTGGAAAAATTCAGCTAGGAAAATGGAGTTAATGAGCATAAGTTATAACATCATAATTACTTCCATGTCTGCTGTCAGATACCCACTTTATGTATGGCCATATCAATTCCTGTTAATTTAGAGACAAATAAGAGGGCTGCTTCTGCTGGTTCTGGGCATCCATGTGCAGACAGACCAAGACTGAAGTTGTATTAGTTCCTGGATCACAAAACCAAACCACTTAAAGCAGTTAGTCCTTACAGCTCTAGCCATACATTCATTTCCCTGTGTTTTTCTTCCTCTCCCCATTATAGCATTCTCTTCCAGATCAATACAAAGTTTTGATAACAAACTGTTAGGGGGAGGTGGGAGGGGGAGTGGAGGCGGTGGAAGAAATAGAGAAGTACTTACAAAAGACATCTGCTTTTCAACCAGATCTCTTTTGTGGCAGAAATAAGTAGCCAAAATTTAGGTGTTTTGTTGGAGTTGAATTAAACTGCCAGGAAAAATTGTCTTTCTAAACATGGTTATGGAAGAGTGAAGTGTTTTTCATTTAATTCCAAGATTAACTATATATAACCTGATCTGTTAAATAGAGAATGTTATATCCATTTTTTAAAGAAAGTCTTATTTTAAATTTCTCTTGTTTTTGCAACTAGAGCAAATTGGCTAAAGAAACCAGATGCAGATTCTGATGAACTGTTTCGAATGGTAGCTGAAGTTTTTATCCTGTGGTGTAAATCACACGTAAGAAAAGATGTGTACTTTTTCTTCCATTACATTCTGTCTTTAAATATAAATGTGGTACATGTGGATGAATTAAACTCCTGGTGATTCTTTTTTCATCTTTAGAATTTCAAAAGAGAAGAACAAAATTTTGTGATTCAGAATGAAATCAACAATTTGGCATTTTTAACGGGAGACACCAAGAGCAAGATGTCTAAAGTAAGTTAATAAAAATCTGTGGATTATTTAATATGTAAGAAGGCTCTGAAAATCTACTCAGATTGCAGCTGCTGTTCTGTAAGAAGTAACAAATAATAGTTTTGATTCTTGATGACAGACATGTCAACTACTATGCAAAATATAGGCTATGTACCTTAGAGTTACTTACTAAATGTCTACTAATTAATCAAAGACACAATTTAGAATAAAGGTCTTGATTTGAAAACGTTACATGTATAAAAGCATCTGAGCTGTAATATATGATATGGGTTCTCAATCTTTCAGAAAAAGAAAGAAAAAGTAGACTATTTTATAAAAGCAACTGAAGAAATATTGGTTGTCTGATCTTTTCCTTGTGAAAACTAATCAGCAGTTTCCTTGTCAACACTGATCAGAGGAATGCAGTCTTTGATTATATCTCTTTATTCATGTGTTCTGTTTTTCTTGTTTCTTGTTATTGTCTACATCGATTTCTTTGTGGCTCATTTTCATTATGACAAGACGACAATATTATGGCCTGAAAGTACATTTGTTACCTGTGTAATAGAAAATATACACATTGTCAAGGTACAAAATACCATTTTGATATTAGTTGAGGAAGATTGCCTTACTCACCTAAAGCCAGCTGAAGTGTAATTCTAAATTAGTAATGCTAAATGTAGCAAAGAACCCTTTTTAAATTCATATTTGTAGTATTATTTTGAACAAGTTCCAAAGAAGTAATGGGGTTTGTTGTTTTGTATTTCACTGTGTTTTGATTGTCTGTAACCTAGCTACTCTAAGTCCAGCTTTAGACAACAGAGAATCAGGTAAAATGAGCCATCACCTTTATTAATTCTCTTAAAAAACTTCTTCTGCTTTTCTGTTTGTTTGTTTGTTTGGGGTTTTTTAAGTTGTGAAACTCAATTAAAACAAACACTGATGTTGGAAAGTTTACAAGCAAAAATAACATTTTCTGCTCATTATTAGATCACAACTGGCACTGAACAGCAATTCAAACTATATAAAAAATTCCATACTGGGAGAAAAGGAATTTCTTTAATGTGTTTTCCTGTTTTCAAGATGCATCTCATTGAAATTGTGGGATGAGATTGAAACATTTGTATTATCCTCATTAACAAGATGAGTAGAGAGCACAGTCCAGGCTATTTGCACAGTAACGGAGTCTAACAAGTCGATATAGCAATCACTACAGATGCATTTCATAACTAAACTTCAGTAGTTATATGTTAGAATTGGCCTGAGGAGCCAAGAATTAGGTGTACTTTTGGTTTTTAGATTAGAATCTGGTGATTCATATTTAATCTAAATTGTGTCTCACCGCAGTATTGATAAGAGGATAATACGATGTAAACTATTATTGTCGTATTTTAGTCAGTCAGGGATGGCAGGAATAACAAAGTCTTTACAAAAGAAAAAGTACTTATCCTTCATACTGCTCCATCTTGGATAAAATCATGGAAACTTAAGATCAGAAATCTACATGACCCAAATTTGAAAAAGCATTAGCTTTTAACTGTTGGCCCATGACAGAACAATTTGGGGTCTCTTAGAGGGGTAAGGGTCCATGCTGATCTCAGCCTGATTTAGACAACTTTTTTATAGCAGACTTAGCATTTTTCCTAAGATACAAGATACTGTGATAGTACTAATATGAAAGGTGTGATGTATTGTGTATGAAAGGTTCTATATCTTTTATGTGCAAGATGCAGAAAAAGAATATGCAGAAGATAAAGTATTAGTATAACTTTATATATTGGTAGCTAATAACAGTGGTAACAATTCGTCATTACAATCAATAAAATTGTTTTAATTAATTAATTACCCATTTAATTACCCAATTAATTACCCATTGCATTTTGATTATACAATATTAACTTTGTTAGTATTTTCTCAAATAAATGTACTAACAGCTGAGCAAGTTTTTTAATTTTTCTTTTCTAAAAAAATGGCAGCAGATTGCTCGGAGGGGAATGGTAAGTTAGAGAACTTACAGTCTGAGAGAGACTGGTAATTTAGACTGCACTGAAAATAACAGATTTGCGATAGAAGTGTTGAAATGGAGAATTTAAACACATTCAATCCCACTAATCTGTTATTTTTAAACCCTTTGTAGGTTTGTTGATAAAATAGCATTTTGATTAAGATGCTATGATCTCCTATTGTGTTTTACAGTTAATTGCTATAAAAGAATAAATGTATACATACACATGTATGTAATAAATTCATAATATGTATGTGGGCAATTTTTCTGTGTAAATTTTGTAATCTACATGAATGTGTGCCTGGATAGATAACCTTAGTTTCTGAACACTTACATATCCTACTGAAGTTTTGTTTGACTGGCCCTTAATATTAATTTTTTGCATCTGTTTTAAAGAAGCATTTGGACAGACCTGTAAAAGAAGTGAGACAGTCATAAAGTCCAAGGTTGTGTTATGAAACAACATTGTTGTTTGTGCTCATTTGTAATATGTAGTACATATACTTGGAAATCTAGGATAACAGAGGATTTCATGTTGGTATTTTCTGCAAGATTTTTATTTCTCTCTTTTAAAAACTATTTCAGTTGCATAGAATCTCTTTCCTTTAGATATGGTTGGGTAAATAATGGGAGGGTTACAATTATGCTCATCTCTAATAAATGAAACATTATTAAGGTCTTGCATTTACTTACCTTCAGTGTATGTCTGCTAAGCCATGTCTGTACAGCACGTACATGTTTCAAGCAATTCAAATTTTCAATTAAAATCTGTTTGTCTGAGTAATACATTGAAGAGTCTAAGGTGCTTAACACTTAATTTGATGACTAATCTTTCAGATTTTCTTGACTTGTAGCTGACTTTTTTTCGCTATGTGGTATAAATACTGTAGAATATAAGAAGAGATTTTAATAATAGCTTAGTTTCGACATTTTCAGGCTAATTGAAGTATAGCAAGAAATCAAAGTTACTATTGGAAAAAGAGAACTTGTTTGTGTTTTACTGTTTGTCTTTGACCAAGTAGTATTGTATACTACTTTCTCCATGCCTGGTCAAGGATTCTTTTGAGTAACTGTTGAATTTTTTTTTTGCCATTTAACCAAAACTATATGGTCTTGTTGTTATCTTCTTAAGATTGCCTGACAAAATGATAATACAGTGTTGATTATGGAATACATATTTATTTAAGTGTATGGTAAGAAACAGGGAAAAAAACTGTGTATGTGTGAAAGTTACAGTTGAATTCATAATATTGTTCTTGGATTGGGTATTGTTGAGAGATATGAACTTAAGTAAAGTTTTCTCTCAGGCTTCAAAACAGTAATGAGCTATGCAATGGGAACATACATCTATAAATGAAATGCTCCATCTTCACACTGATAGTCTGATTTCTATTTCTAAACATATTTGTTCTCAATCCTATTTCATTGGGGGAAAGAGGTAGACCTGTTTTTTCTGAAAAAGTAAATATTTTTCATTATTGGACTACCCAGAGTTCCAGACACCTTCATCATTTAACAGTATTGGGAAAGATGCAGTATTGTTGTGCGGACTTACTAGATGTAGTTCTTTATGTGCTGAAGCAACAAACAGTAGTGCTGAAAAGCAACAGATAAATTGAGAAGTCCAGTCATTCAATAAGGATTAAGCTGAATAAAAATTATTTCACTAAGGTCTCATTTGGTTATACACTTACGGTCTAATTTTTTTAGCTATAAACTTTTTTTTATTATCCTGATAAAGCTGAGTAACTTTATTACTAATTTGTGAAATTTTCATCTCTTTTACTTATGTTTTTTCCCTTTATTTTCCTTTCATACAGGCCATGCAAGTAAAGGTACAGGTCAAAGTGCATGATATGTCTTTGTTTTAGTTCTGGAGATGATCAGGCTCCAAGCATTCTTTCCATTCATCATAGCAGTGGCGTCACAAAATGAAAGCCCAAGTTCCACCTGCTATAAATTTTTTGATTTAAAGTGGTAGTATTTGACCAGAGCAGCTGAAATTCCCTCTGGTGCTTCCACATGTTGCTAATAGGAAAGTGTAGTAAACATTTTTGTTACTACTTTAGATGTACATTCTGCCTTTGCTGTCTTTCTGCATTCTGTTTTTTGGTTTTTGTTGGTTTTTTTGTTGGGTTTTTTTGCTGATATATTGAAGCAGACATTGTAGAAGCTGTGCTTAAGCGGAGTCATCAGAAATATGTATTTGGCTCATGATATTCAAGAAGAACACATGGAAGAAACATGCTATAAATTATACCCTGTCTGTAGATAAATAGAAGAATGTTTTAGAATCAGTAAGTTTAAATAAGATATAGAGTTCAAATCCTACCCTTTTCCAAAGGTAAAATGATCTGTACTGAGGATATCAGAATGACAAACCTTTGGAATACTCTTTGTTTCTTTAATGTATTTAATATATTCGAAACTTTCTTTTTGTCCAGTGAACCATGGTTCACCTTCCTTTACATCTTACATGTCATAATTTTTAATATGAGTTTCTAATACAAATGATTACTTTTTGATCTATGGTGTGTTCTGCACTACTGAATCAGAATCAACAGTAAAATGATGCATAAAAGTCTCATTTTTCTCTTTACCCTGTGTGCTGAGAAACACGTGATGCTGTGAAGAGTTTTTAATCAATTAAATTCAAGGCATGACTTAAAATGTTGGCTAATCTCACACTTTGCTATTGTCAAACTTCCCAGGTATACAGAGTAGTATTTAATGTTTTCATTATAATATCTGAGAATTAATGGTTTAACGAGGATTAGAAATACTAAAAATATTAATTCCATAATCTAAAACAGTTTTAGTTGATTTTTTATTTTTTTTTAGGAAAAGTGAAATTTATTTTTGATTGTAACTCTGGAGAATCTATATCTTTTTCTGTATATGTTTCTTGAGGAACTGGAAATTCCTGTGTTTAAATCCTCAGATAAGTAAGATTATTATGTTCTGTTAAGGCAACTAGGTTATATCATTCTCCTTGATGAGGTACTTTTAACATAGTTAATTTTTTAACCTAAATATATCCAATGTAATGCCTAAATATATCCAATGTAATGCTCTTTACATATGAAATTAAGGTATTATGTTTACTCATATAGGTTCCTATTAGAATTGAAAGAGATAATTTTATTGTCATTTAGGTTTCTGTCTGTGACTCTACTTATACATTTATCAGCAGTAGTTGTGAATTCACAGACAGCAGAATTTGATGGCAAAGGCAGAATGGATCTTCTTTTCATGTTTTAAAAAAGTTCAAGTTTTAAGATTCACCTATCTTGTTCATATTAAGTAAATAAAAGTAAATGAAAATAAAGAACTTATCTTCAAAGGAAAATAAAGAAAATTTATGTGTAAAATGTCCTCGAGCATAAAGATGCAGAAAAGTAAACCAATATCTCTCTTTCTTTTATTTTATTTTTTTAATTTATATATTTATTATATATTTTGTAATTTCTTATTTAAGATGCATAGTGACGCCACTGGAATACAGAGATACATTGTAGGATTTGTTTGTCTGGTGTCAATGTAGAGTACAAATAATGTCACTATTATAGCCATTACATCACTGCTATTTCTAAGGCACTTCCAAAAGCAAAGCTTTAAGGCAAAGTACGCTCTTGCAATTGTTAGTTCCTTAAGAAAAGAAGCCACATCCATTGTGTGTTCCCTCTGACTTGTAAAATGCTCAATACAAAGGTTCACCACCTAGAAGACAGAATTTGTCAAAATTTACCACTGAGTAGAATATGTATAGCTGCTTTTTTTCCCTTCCAGAGATTACTGTGATAATAATTGGTAAATAATGAATTGCAATGGATTATGTTAATATGGAACTACACAATGTGTTATAGAAACAGTAGTCAGTAAAACTTTGACAGAGGGAGAAGGATGTGGAGTGTTAAATGCAAACATTTGCTATTTTGTAGTGTTGTGTAAGACTGGAGGCCTAGTCCTGAAGTCTTATCTTAGGCAAAACTCCCCTTGAGTGTATTAGGAGTTTAATCTAGGTACAGAATTCAGAACTGGGCTAATTTTATGTTGTTGTTGTTTACTACATGTTTATTAAATATATGGATCTGTTCTAAAGATTTGGGTTTGTTGTCTCATAAATGATAAGTTTTGTGTGAAAAATTGTTGTACTGTTTGTTACAAGAAGAAAAGGCAGATGTTATTCTGTTGTGCAGTTTACTTCTCTGTCTCTTTTGTTTTCCTTTTCCTATTACAATGATTTTCAAAGATGTAAAAGACTTAATTTTTTCATCACAGAGTTACTTTTATTAGCCAAAGACAAAGGACAGTTCTTTTCCCTGAGACACTGGTTCATTGGCTTTTTATTGCATTGAATCAAAGACTTTTAGATACTGGTATTTTTCAGTTGAGACAAATCAGACAGTATTAATTCGTTCAGACACTGGATAGCTATATTCATGTGAGTTTCTAACAAAAACGTAAACATTCTGAATTTATCTCTGTAACTTCAGGAACTGATAGTGTCCACTGAGACTGTCTCAACCTTTAACTTTAGGCTTGTTTCTGATTTGAGAGTTAAGATCCAGGAAATATAGTTCATTTCATATGTATGAATGTACACAAAGTTGGTCACTGCTATTAAAGTATTAATGTTATTTCAGTTTCTAATAGGCACACACCAAAAGTATTCCTTTATATTTCCCACTCAAGACTGTAGACCCTTCTAATGAAGCAGTTTTAATTAATTATATTACATCAGGAATATAGTTTCCTTGGACCATTAGGGGAAGAGCGTGTTGGATAATTGTGTGATCAGAGAACTACAGTAACTGAATTTTCTGGGTTTTTTTATTGTAGTCCGGAGGACAAGATCAAGAGCGAAAAAAATCAAAGCGTAGAGGGGATTTGTACTCCATACAAACATCCTTGATTGTAGCTGCACTTAAAAAGATGCTTCCTATTGGTCTGAATATGTGTACTCCTGGAGATCAAGAGCTCATCTCTTTGGCTAAGACTAGATACAGCCATGTAAGTGCGTACTTTGTAATTGTTTTCAATACAAAATAAGGAGAACCTCATAAACTGAACTTCAAGGAGCAGATATGTAAGTAGTCAATATAATTAAATTTATCAATGTATCATAAGCAACTATAGTTGCTAATTGTGCTTTCACAAGAAACAAGTGGCCTGTATAGGCAACTGCCATTATTTCTATGTCTTTTTGTAGTTGTATACAATATGGTATTTTAGATATGCAGATTCATTTGAACCAAATATGGAAATACTATAAGATAGCTTTAATTCTCTTCAGAACTTAATCCTTGTTTCATCATCAGAAGAAAAGAAAACCTTTGATGACTTTCCAGTAACTTATATACATTTAAAACAAAAGAGGTTAAGTTTCAATATTAAAATAGTAGCTGCTCTATGTTGTACATGTTCTTATGAAATGAATCATAATCTGAAGTGGACAATACTCTGCCTTTCTACAGAAGGACACCGATGATGAAGTCAAAGAACATTTACGCAACAACTTACATTTGCAGGAAAAGGTAATGTGAAAAAATCTGTCATAGAGATGTTGTGCACTTTTAAAACATAGAAGGCATAGTTGTTTTTTTTATTGGGGAAAAATAGAATTTGAAAAGCTATTAGAAAAATCACTGTTTTATTAGTTTTGTTTATAACTTCTTCATGGAAATAATTAGTTTGTACATTTGGCTTGTATTTTCAGGTTTCAGGAAGTGCTATTGAATGGGACAAATGTAAAGAGTAACACATTGGTAGCTATAACAATAAAACAATTGCTTAGAATCAATTCAGTCCAAGAAGAAAATAAATTGAAAGTAGAGCATTTCAGTTTCTCTTCTTGACATTAACTTGCACTAATGATTAAATAGTATTTCTAAGAAGATATGCATTTTAAAGTAACTATTGTAAAATAAGAAAAGCTTGTGTCTTTTAACTCTTAAGAGTTATACAAGCACATTTATGTTCTGATTATTTATACATTGAATCTCTTGTCAAAGCTGAGACCAAACTGGAGTCCTAATCATTCTGTAAATAATAAATTATTTCCATAATTGCATATAGTCTTTTAATAAGAGAGAGTCATTTATCTGTCACGGGAGATGACTATCTGATTCCTACAAATTTATTCTTACATAAATTTAAATTGGAGCTACTAAGTAATCTTAATGTGGGGTTTTTTTTTATTTCTGTCCCGTGAAAAACTGAAAGCCTTCTGCTGTAACTCTTCACCTACAGAAATTCCATCTGTCTTTTAAAGATTCTGTAAAGCAACTTTCTGCTGTTGGTACTGGAAGAGCTTAAGCTCAGTCTTAGTACTAAATGTCCTTCCTTATTTTTAATGCAGGTAAATGAGATACAGAAAGAGAATGAGATCCCAGGATGCTTTTTTTAATGAAATAAAAATACAGAACCTTGCTTAAGAATTGAGTTCAGTTAATCAACAGAATGCAGGATGTTCATTTTCACTAAAAGGTGACAGATGAAGTGAGAGTATTTGTAACATTCTTTAGTATGCTATGAGACTGATATTCGAATTCAGTGTCTTTATTCAGCAGCTTATGTACAAACTATGTTGGTTTTTAGTCTGATGATCCAGCTGTGAAATGGCAGTTAAATCTGTACAAAGATATTTTGAAGAGCGATGAACCTGCTGACCCTGAGAGAAATGTGGAACGTGTGCAGAGGATATCAGCCGCTCTGTATCATCTCGAACAGGTAGAACTTTAAATGTCTATACTGTGTTTGTTTTAAAGTAACATAAGTTTTTTTTTCGTTGTAGAGATTGTCTTGACTTCAATGAGTGTCATTACTAAAGTTTCCAGATAAAAATTATTTTTGTGCATGCATACATACACATACAGTAGTTCATGATGTAATCTGTTGCACCTTCAGAGAAAACTCAGGATGTATTTGCCTCTGCAAAACTTTGTAAACACTTGCAAAAGTACGGTATACAAATCATTACCTTTCAGTATCTGAAAACTAAGGAAGATGTTGGCACACGCAGTTATTTTTAACATACCAGTTTTATCCTATCTCGTATTTCAGCACCAGAGGATGCTGTAGTAACTTTTGAATCAATTACCTGCTCATTCAAATTATACAATATGAATACAAAAAGCATTTGTACGCTTTCTACATAAAGTTAATCCATTTCATTCACAAGTGGTATAGCACAGAAATTCATTCACATAAACAATTAAATATTCATAGTTAGAAAGAGATAAGATAGCCATTTTGGAATTTAATAAGGAGACTCACACATGAAATTCTCTGACATCTTGATCTTTTCTGTAGTAAATGAGAGGTATTATATATAAGACCCTCAGTATTTTTTTCTTACTAATTTGAAAACAAAACAAAACAAAAATAAAACCCCCAAAGAACATTTTTTGCAGATGATGGGGAACATTTGTAACATTTTCTAATTTGCTAACTACATTAAGCCCTAACTAAAAAGAAAATTTTGAATTCAAGAGTTTCCACTGTATGTAATTGAAGGTATTTTCCCATAGGTTGAACAACCACTGAGATCAAAGAAAGCTGTGTGGCACAAACTCCTATCAAAACAACGCAAAAGGGCTGTTGTTGCATGTTTCAGAATGGCACCATTATACAACCTGCCAAGGTAAACGGCTTAAAGATTTTTTTTTTAACTTTTGTTTACATTTATGAGTACAAGTATATATTTTCAAATTTCATGATTGTCAGACCTATGTAATCTTGTTTATGAGAAAAAAAAGTTGTATAGTTATCACCTAATTCCTCACAGTAGTAAAATACTTGTCTCATAACAAATAACTAGAGGAGGAAAAGACCATAGTGCTTAAAACCAAAAATACCTAACTTTTGTCAGCTGTTACTCTTTATAGTTCCTCAAGTTATCTGTGAAAATTGTTAAGGTGTTGCTGTTTCTGTCCCTTTTTGCCTCTGATTGGTTGCTTTTTTTACTCTTTATTCTCCTGTGGTTTTATATTGGCATGAATGCTTCACACACTGTAACTTCTATGAGCCAATCTTTAGCTACTACAACAGAATGTTATGTGCATTACAGCAGCTATTGGAGCAGAGCAGTGCAGAATGACATTTTAGACCTCTGTGTTGCTCTGTTTTTTACTCCAGTTGAATGTACATGCCACAAGGTCTGAGATAGGTCCAGGCACAGGATGCACTTTATCTACTGCTTTAAAGAGAATATTAAGGTCATGCAGAATTGGGGTAATTTCCTCTACCCTCTTTCTTTTCAACAAATCTGCTTTTTATTCAGATACAGCCAAAACACATTTTAAATTATGTTTGCTTCTCACCTTCTTCTGTTCCTTTTCACCTTTTATGTTTAATATTTTTGTTCAAAGATTGTTTGCAAAGCATTTAATGGAGAAGTCACATTCCATTTTTAAATGCTTTTATTAAAGCACACGCACACGCTTGATATTGGCTAAAGGTCTGTAGCTGTGCCACTAACATATTGGAAGAATATTAGATTTGCACAAGACAAATAAAAAGTTATACTGTAAAAAGCACACAATCTTCCATTACAAAGAGTAGCAGTTCTAGACCATCATAACTTCTCAAAGTTGCCACACTACTACTAGGCAATCCTTAAAGAACCAGAGACATGAAAAGGTTTAAGTACAATAGGAAAACAAACTAGCCAGTATCAACCATTTCATCTTGAAGAGGTATATTTCGAAAAACAAGAAGGGATATGTAGAGCATCTTTTTCAGTATATTTTTGTAAGCATTTTTTTAACAGCTATATTATGGATTATGTTCTTTTAAAGCTTGGAATATATATGAGCACCCAGATGTTTAAAATGGTTTGTCTAATTTTTCCTTTTAAAAAAAACACTTTTATATTATTATTTTTGAACCTGAGGGAATTAGCCAAGGGCAAAAATGGGGTTATAAGTCTGTATTTTTATTTTAAGTTTCAATAAAATATGGAGTAATACTTATTGAAGGACAACATTTACATTATTAGTAATTTTCATTATATTTTTTCTCTGTAAAAAAGACTGAAGTTTATTCTTTTCAAACTTCATGTTAGATTTTGTAGTGGAGTTGACTCCTGTTTTAAATATGAATGTGAGGCAGATCTGTCCAGTTATGTCATCTTAGAGATTCTAAAAATGAACTCTCATACAAATTAATTGGCTATAATAGTTTTATACACTTCAAAACAGGCAAGACTGAAAAGCCTTCGGACTTATAGAATCATAGAATGGATTGAGTTGGAAGAGACCTTTAAAGTCATCTAATCCAACAATAATAATCCCTATTCTTCCCATTGCAATCAACAGGGACTTATAGGTATTTTACTCAATTCATAGGTGCAGAACAAAGTTTTAAAATTCATTAGTTGATGGCCACATTTTTTTTCTGGATAAATCATAGGATTCTGGCAGGAAAATAAGGTTATGAGACAGCTATGCATCTATAACTAACTCCATCAATTAAATTGATTGTGTTGTTAAAACATCTCTGAACCCTTGGGAGATTATTTCAAGTGGAATGTGATTAATTCTAGGAGGTATATAAATACTTTTGAACCAGAGCTTCAAATACAGCTCTCCTTTTCCTTACTTTAGTTGTAGATTTATCTTGGTAGTGTTAGTTCTACATTTCATACCAGAATCAATTAATGTAAAGGGCAGTAAGCAAATATTATGGTGGTATTCTTTAATTTATCCTTGAAAATAATATCTTCAGTGAAATATGAGTTCTTTCTTATGATTTTTTTCAGGAGATTTAGATGGCCTTCAATATAATTTAATGTTAGTGTCATACTTAATGTAGTGTTCTTCAATATACATTTTTAAGTGTATCAGTTTTCAGGAATTCCAGTAAGATATTTCAGATATTGAAATGGCTATTGATGTGCAATTGCTTGTTAACTTTAACTTCTATGGGACATATTGCAAGTACTCCCTTTTCTGAGAAGAGCCTAGAGATACAAGAGAAATAGTTTTATTTTAAAATGTTTTTCTTTTTCAAGGAAAAAACTTCAATTATGTTAGGAAATACTAATTCTTCATGTCTAAATGTTCTGTGATAAAGTCTCTTATGTGACATGTGTTTTCTCTGAGATATATGTATTTATGTTTGATGTTTTAAGAAAATTAATTCGTAAAAAAAAATTGTCTTATTGTTTGTCATCTGTATTCTCACATGAATACAGCGAAGTTGTACATGGCAATTTTTCATACACAGTTTACAATACATTCTTTCTGACTACTTTATTGAATTTAACTTGTGCCTTTCTTCAATGAAAACCTGTATGCTTTTCTTCAGACACAAAATTAGCAATTTCTTCCTGGGCACCTTTCAACGTGTTTGGCTGGAAAAAGTACATGAAAAAACTCAGTATGACAGGCTTATACTCAAGTTAACGGTAATGTAACTTGTGGAGAGCCTATCCCTTATGTGCAATCTTATTCCTTCCCAGCCATAATTTGATGTTATCATAAAACATGAATTTGTACAATTTTCAGAGGGGATTCTGATTGGTCAGTTTTTGAAATTTGATAGTGAAATGGCACCTGTGCCAGCAGGAGAACATAGAAGGATGGCTCAAGAGCTATTCCATTATAAAATAATAATTCATGTGCCCGGTGTATTTAAACAACACATAGTATATACAGCCAATTTGAATAACTTTTGTTTGTCATGCAGGATAAAAATAAATGAAAAATTTGTGTAGAACAATTTTTGTAACCTCATGTACTGCACCTCAAAACAAAATTTCCCTCAAAAATAATGTTTTACCTGTTGTTATATTGCCATGAGCTGTATTTTCTGCAGAAAGTTATTAATTAACACCGTATGGCAGTAATTAATATGGCTCAGAGCTTTCTGAAATCAGTCATTTTCTAGAGCAGATTTTGTGTATTACTAGTCCAGCTTTTTTGAGGACCCATTAATACTGCCTTGATTTGGAGCGGAAAGAAAGCAAGCGGAGGTTAACCTTCTGTATGTGAAGAAGGCAATGATAGTCTGTATATAATATGCTGGAAAGCACTTGATAATTATTTTGATGGCCAACTTCTGCTGTCTCAATGTCCTAAACCTAGTGAACTAGATTTACATCTCATAGGTGTAAATCCTACACACTCATTCTCAGTCTGTTCAAGTCTGTGTTTTTCCCATGCTTGCATTTAGATTCCAGTCCCGTAGTTTCACACGTAACGTATATTAGCACTCCCAAAGCCTTCTAAATAAAAATTAATGTGTATTTGTATTAAAAAAATAGTAAGAATGTTCAAAAGTACATGCAGATTTGTCACTGTTAGTTATGTTTTGCATTTTGTTTCACTGACCAATCAGAGGATCAGAATTGTACAAATATGTATCCTTACTAATCATTAACCACCTGAGCTGTTTTAATATGTTCCTTTACCCCTCTTGATCTCACTTTCACAACCCCCCCAGGCACCGTTCTATTAACCTCTTCCTCCATGGCTATCAGAACTATTGGATAGAAACAGAGGAATATTCATTTGAGGAGAAACTAGTTCAGGATTTGGCTGTAAGTACTGACATAATTGGGCATATGTTTCAGTGCCCACTTCAGTTTGTATTTTATGTAGCTATTATAATCTATATTTAATTTCTGTAATGTATGCATATGCATAAACTTATAAAATATTAATCCTTATGCTTTGGGGCATAAGGTAATTTTCTGCTGTGGTCAAAAAGGCATTCATCCTGTGGTGCACGCTAAGGTGCACTAAGATTATTCATGCCTTCAGACAAACTATATGATACTCATTCTTGGGAAGAGAAGTGGATAAGATGAACTGTCAGACTGTTTTTGTCATTATGGTAATTCCTATGTTCCTATATTTTACTTACTGATTTTTTGAAGCTTGACACAATTGATCCCTTTCCCTTTTTTCAAATTTTTGTTGGTGCATAATATTTAATTTTAACATTTTCAGCTTTGATACAAATTAATTTTGCTGTTTTCTTGTTGCTACATCATAAGGAGTAGTAAATATATGCAGCCATATACAGCAAAAATTTGGTTTACTTGTGTACTTGATAAAAGTGATCGGTAAATATTTTGTTACTGAATGTAGATCCGGAAAGCCTCCTGCTTTTTCTCTTCCCTCTCTGTATTTTGTTTGACTAAAATACTTCTAAGGGGCTTTCATGGACACACGAAGCTAAATCAGATGATGCTTCAGTGTCAGCAAAAGCAGCCAGAAGGTTGTATGATTTTTTAACAGCTAATATAGTCGTCTTATACTCTGGGAAATGATACAGTCTCAGTCTTTTTTTGACTTTGTTGCTTTTTTTCTAAATAAAAGAATGAGACCATTAATCAGAATAGTGATTACAATTTGTACAGAATTGCTGGAGAAGTAAATTGAACTTCTGTAATTAAAATTGTTACTATACTTATGATACTTCTACAATAATTACAAACCCTATGAAGGGATAATAACACAAAGTAAAGGCAATACACCGTTCTTTTGCAAGTTCGGACTATGGTATCTTTCAAACTAACCAGAAGTGTTTGAAGTTGACCGTAACAGCAGTCCTTACATTTGTTGAATCAAGTTTACCTAGAAAATATGTAAGACAGAATTGTCGCAAATAGTAGTCTGAAAGGGATGTATCTGAGGGTAGTATTAAAAATACTTCCATTTGCCAATGATTCTCCTTATAAATAAGTGAGATAGAGTTTTCTTTCAATGCTTGTCCAATGGAAACACACAATTTCTGCTGAATAAGGCTTTCCTAGGGTTTTCAGTCTCATTGTCAGTACCTTCAAATGAGGAAGTTCTAATATTACTATCAAATATGAATAACAATCAGATATTCTAATGCTTGAGTGATACAGGCTCGTAACATTGCAGGTTATGCTGTAACATGTTGAGAAAGATGAATTCTGGAAATTAATACAGCAGAATACAATTTCTGAAATCCTGTACTAAGCTTAATTACTCAGTTTTTTCTTACTTTTGAAGCTTAATTTGTATATTCTGATATAAATCTTGAGACAGACACCTCCAAAAAAAGACGAAGAGGAAGAGGAAGAAACTGAGAAAAAACAGCCTGATCCACTTCATCAGATTATTCTCTATTTTAGTCACAGTGCTCTCACAGAGAAAAGGTAAAGAGATCTATGTTTAAAAGCACATTGAGTAAAAACATGCAGTAATTGACTTTCTGACAACATTACACTGATTTAGCACAATTGCAGTTTGTTGTGTAAACTATTGTGTATAGTGAATACTTTTTTGCCTCTCCTTTTACATTAGAGATTCCATGCATTTAAACTCAGTACAAACTTTGTGTATTGAGACAATATTGACTATTTTTGCCATCTTAAAAGCTTGGTAAATACCCAATACAGAAATAACCCAGCATGAATTCTTGTAGAAACATAAAGTCTACAGGGACTGCTGGTCCATTCAGAGTACCCTTCCATGGTCTCTGCTGGTAAGAGATGTGTGTTCTTCTTGTTAGCATTTGTTACATTTTATTCAGTATGTCAGAAAAGGTTGCACTGGTGATTAGCATGAACCTGTTTCAGTGCCAGCGTCTGTTTTGAAATCAGACTGTATTTTGTATAAGTAGATTACTCCAATGTTTCATGCACTTTTTTCTGTATGACTAAAATAATCTTACCATCTGACAGTTACAATTATTCTGCATATCTCCATAATGCTTTCCTACACCTAAAACAACTAGTGATCCTTACTTATCCAACACGACTAAGTTGAACGTCTAAATAAACTTCTAAATTTAAACTTCTTTTTTAATTAAAAACTTATAGAGATGTGTTTGGAGATAAGAAAATACATTTGTAGTATGATTTTCAAGTGCAGTAGCATTTCAAGCAGACATATGTATCCACTTCAATAAAATGCCCTTTAAGAAAAATTATATTTACATATTAGTAGAAATATGACATCTTTTTATTACCACATCATGAAATAATATTAAATATTTTTTACTCTTTGTAGCAAACTAGAAGATGATCCTTTATATATTGCCTATTCTGCCATGATGGCAAAGGTAAATATATCATTTCAAGCTACATGTCTCACTCCACTCAGGTACTTGCCGTTAATTTTAGGCAGTTTTTAAACATTTTTCTTCAGTTTCTTACATAACCTGCTTGATAGTAGTGATTTCTACATTTTTAATAAAGCACATGCTGATCAGAGTTCTATATATAATGAGAAATTTCCTATGTTGAAATAATACAATATAACTCTGGTAGGTTCAATCCTGCTGATATCAGTTGACCCTTTGTTTTGTTCAGGATTAACTCATGAGCTGTCCTAACAGTGTTAGTTATCTTTATTCTTTGGGTAATTGTTTTGGAGTTAATATTTGAAGTCTGTCAAAAATAAGTTGACAATTAGTTTTTACAACATATTAATTACAGATGACATGTATGAGGAGAATTTGACTATGAAGATAAATGTCATGAATCTAAATAGAAACGTGACACAAGATCATGGCCCGCAGTTACAGGGTGTATCTTTAGCTGGATGAATATCCTGAAGTACCCATAAATTAGGCAATATCAGCTCCTTAGTGTAGATGAGCACAAATATTTATGATTACAGGGGTTTAAAATTTTCTTAATGCCTTTTGCATGAAAAAACCTGCAATTTCTTGAAATAAATTCTTTGGTCATTTTTGCAGAAATTCTATATTAAAAATAACATTAGATTTCATAATAAACACAATCTTGTGTTTTTCTCTTTCTAACATAAAAAGAGCTGCCAGGAAGAAGAAGAGGAAGAAGAAGAAAAAGAAAAGACATTTGAGGTGAGAGTTTAATAAAGTATCTTTCTCATCACCTAATGCATAAGTATTTTAAATATTTCTGGTAGAATGAATAACAGAGTGTGTATTGAGTTGATTTATTAGGTTATTCATATGAAAGAAAGGCGGTGTGTTCTGAAGATTTTTAATACATCAGTCTATGGATTATGAAGGCAGGTGGCCTTCAGTGACTTCAGATTTCTCATCTTCCCATTTTCCTGAATCAGTTCCAGTTCTGTTTTCACTTTTGTTCTCAAACCCAGGAGAAAGAAATGGAAAAACAGAGAACTCTGTATCAGCAAGCTCGCTTACATGATCGCGGAGCTGCTGAGATGGTCCTTCAGATGATTAGTGCAAGCAAAGGTAATGCCCTGTAATATACTAAAAGTATACATGATATATATGCTAGGCATATATATAGTGCATTATATTGTTATACCTATGATGTGTACATCTTATACAATGTGTATACACTATATAATGAAGTAAAATAAATGTCAATTACAACTATGCTAAGTAAAATTTTCAGATTGCTTTTCTAATTGGATAGCTCATAATTGGAAGTATTAATGACTATAGCCTTGTTTTGACAGGTCATCCGGGCCCCATGGTTGTTGAAACACTAAAACTTGGTATTGCTATTTTAAATGGTGGGAATACCATAGTTCAACAGGTAATGCTTTTCTAACTACTGTGAGTCTGGCTTGTATAAAGGAGGCAAGTATTTTTGACAATATTTGTGCTTTGTCATGTTTTTATTTTAGTGTATTTGATTGTAAGCTAAATAGTAAAGAAATATCAGGGTATTTTTGGTACAATAATGATATTATAGCTTGACATTGATTTTCATTTCCAATGGTAATTCAGGAAGCTGTAAAATCATATAGTTTTAATACAGATTTTTTCTTTCCCCAAAACATATACCCTATAGAAAATGCTAGACTACCTGAAGGAGAAAAAGGATGCTGGATTTTTTCAAAGCCTCTCTGGCTTGATGCAGTCCTGCAGGTAAGAGCATAAATCACACTATGGCAGTTTTATTTACTTATTGGTGCTTTATTGCTCGGTGCACGTGGATTTGTTAGATTTGAATTACAGGAGTCACAGATTGTAGAAATCTTGTGTGAATTCTGTGTGGGTTGTCAATCAGAACAATAGTATGTATATCTTTCACACTATTCTTTCAAAGGAGAAAAAAACCCAAAGACTGTGTATGCCTTTGAAGGCTTAGTTTGGAGATGCAGAAAAGTAAAATGTAATGGTTCATTTACTTGTGAAATTTGCTGTCTGGGTGGACAATATAAAGAGTAATGTGTCATGTTCCTTTCTAACTTTTCATTTATACATAGTACCATGAATGATGTTACTGGTAGTGAAATTAGCTGAGTCATGAAACATGACCTAAGACTCATTTCATTTTGAGAAATGGACACTGGACCCTTACTTTCATCCCATGTTCTTTTATTTAATAGTCATATAAAATTAAATATGAGGCAGTGCATGTCATAATGGATCAAGAGTAGTTGTCGAACACCTCTAGAGATTTTCTAGAAGAGAATAATTTTCCTTTATGCGTTACAGTAATACCTCCTGGTTTCTGTTTGTTTGTTTGTTTGTTTGTTGCAATATAAGTGTTCTTGACTTGAACGCATTTGAGAGACAAAATAAAGCCGAAGGCCTGGGTATGGTTACTGAAGAAGGAACTCGTAAGTAGAATGCAATTAATTCCAGTCATGCATAAAAGTTTATTTGCATTTCCTTCTTTAACTAGACTTATTTACAGTGGATTGAGATTTATGTTGATAAACTTAATATAAGTAGTTCTAGACTTTGAGTTCTGAATATGCTTTATAGTTACAAAATCTTTAGTAATGATTTTTAAGGAAACATTATGATTTCCAGTATTCTTATCTTGTATTCTGTTATTTTTCTTTGATCCACAGTCATCGTTCGTGAGCGTGGTATGTTTGGGTTTACAGTTTTTGATACTATTGTTGCAAAAATGTGTTGCAAATACAGATAAACCTTGAATTGCATCTTGCCAAATACCTTCAGGTTTAGATTTATGGTCTGCATCAGGTTGTGTGTTCAGCTTAAATAAACAGTTTGAAGCTTATTAAAGAATTGCCCTTCATATTTAAGGCATGATTTTAGTTATGACTAACCATTTACTTATTTGATATATTTCCTCTTGCTTTCTTTGTATTTTTTTAACTATGGATGCATTGGAGTGCTAAATATTTCAGCTTTGCTTTTTCTGTCTCAGTGTTTCTTTTCATTATTATAAGTTTGTTTCTTAAATTGCTTTAATGCTTTTATAATACTGTTTTTTTATTTAGAATCCCAGTCATAAAGGCTGTTGTAAGATTATGTGTTCTGCGTATTTAATCATAACTGTTGTCACATAATCATTGTATTTATGTATTTTAAAGGTGAAAAAGTGTTGCAGCATGATGAATTTACTCGCGATCTCTTTAGATTTTTACAGCTGCTCTGTGAAGGGCATAACAATGGTAGGTGAATTCATTTGGGAGAAGATGTGTGATGAGTCTGTTCTTAAACAAAGCTAAATAGAACTGAGTCTAATGTTGCTTTTCCCTAATTAATTTAGTTCTCTGAGAAAAATCAGCACAACAACAATTTGAATCATAACATTCAATTTGAATTTTTAAGTAATTTCAGTTTTTATGCCAATTGTTAACAGTAAAGCCTACTGCAAGTCATGTAGATAACAATACTTCATTTGTGTTTACATTGTGATCTACAATAGTTCAGTTTCCACCACATAAGCATCTGTACCCAACAAGGTATTTTAAAAGTATGTATTCTCCATATCTCCATGAAAATATCCCTGTATTTTTTTATTCCTATGTATAATAACCAAGCACGACTCACTTCTTATTTCAGATTTTCAAAACTACCTACGGACTCAGATGGGCAACACCACAACAGTGAATATTATCATTAGTACAGTTGACTATCTTTTGCGTCTTCAGGTGAGGAAAAAAGAAAATAAAATTGAGTACAATTGAGTTCCTTCATTTTTATAAATCCACATTGTGGAGTAATCAAATCTGAAAATCCTCTCTTCTGGGATATCTAAAATAAATACTTCTGATTCAATTTATTTAATCTCTTCTTTTTCTTTCAAAATAGGATGGCAAACCTTTCAGAATTCTGTTTGAAACCAAATGTTTGCTCTTTTATTTCATTGTTCACTTCTGCAGGGAGCATAGATAAAAAAGGGGAAAGTTATTGTCACCAGAAACAGATTAACAGAGGAAAAACTAAATCTCATCTGCTCCTCATTCAGTCTTTGATGATACAAATGCAGGCACTACATACCGCATACAGAATCCAAAAGTAGAAAATATAACACTGTTTTTCTTTCCTTAGGAATCAATCAGTGACTTCTATTGGTACTATTCAGGAAAGGATGTCATTGATGAATCAGGACAACGTAACTTCTCTAAAGCTTTAGCTGTCACCAAACAAATATTCAATTCCCTTACAGAGTATATCCAGGTAAATAAAATATTTTTCTCAAGGTACTAACAGTGAAATTCTATTATTACATGGCCTGTTCGTGTCCTATCATAAACTCATATATAATTTGACTTTATTTTTAAACAGTATAGGGAATCACTGACCCAGTGTAAAGTTAATACTAAAACAAGCGAATGGTTATATATTTGACATGATACTACCTCGTATTCTAGTATGTATGCTCTAGCTACCAAAGAAACCTTCAGTAGCTTTCTCATGTAACTGCACAGAAGCCTGATGTTTCTTTTTTGTTTTTTTCACAGAAAAATCTTAGGAAAGCAAATTGGTTTTCTTTGTTTAATTTAATTTTATCATATATAAATTAAAAAGATGTTTTTCTCAATTTTTTTTAAGGGCCCTTGCATAGGTAATCAACAGAGTCTGGCTCACAGTAGGCTGTGGGATGCAGTTGTTGGTTTTCTTCATGTCTTTGCCAATATGCAGATGAAACTTTCACAGGTATTTTCACTAGTTAAGTAATCCTTCTTTGCATATGTTCATAAATATGTTTATAAATTAAAGTCAAGTAAATATTGAAAAATTTAAAGCAATTAATGTGCTGGTACTCATTGCTTGTGCATGGCCCTATGTAGAGGTTTGATCCCTTTCTCCCTCTTGCCAAAAGCTGATGATCTGTCAGAGCAGAAGCACCACGCTACAGCTAAGTAATTAAGAGAGAAGCTGTGAAAGCTTCAAAGAGGGAAGGAACGTGTTGTCCAGTTAATTCACCATAGGCACTGAGCAGAAGGACAAGAAGCAATGTTAATTTAATTGTGGAGTCACACCCCTCTTCCGCATTTGAGACTTCTGCTTAACGTACCCATACACTCAAGTCACTAGACACTGAATGCACCAGTATGACTTATGAGTAAGACTTCTTTCCACCCTATAGAACTATTATATATCAGAATTTTGAAGATACCTAACAGTTTTTAGGTCCTGTAGCAAAACCATGTTAGACTTATCATGACCTATAGTTAAACAAAACAGTTCTAGTTCTGTTGTGTGGTAATGTATTATGCCATTAACCATTTCTTATGAAGTGAGAAAGGATGGGTTATTTCTGAGATGAATACTCCAGATCAGTGAAGTAACCAATTTTATGATTTTCTGCTGTGCCTTATCTGCCCTTCGATACTTCTTAATAATGTATTAAAGCTTATCTTTATGGTATTAATGCCTTTGCATTAATACTATACGAGTAATACCCTCGTATTATATAAGGCTTATGATAGTAATAATAATAAAATGACAATGAAATGTTTCTAAAGAATGTGAATATTTAGATGACTATCCTGCATGCTGCTTTTTTTCCAAACGTACTTAGCTTTCCAGATAAATACAACAAAATCCCCTTATAACATTTTTTTTTAACAGGACTCTGCTCAGATTGAGTTGCTTAAAGAACTGCTAGATCTGCTAAAGGATATGGTAGTGATGCTCTTATCGCTGCTTGAAGGTTGGACCTGTTTTTCTTTATGGCCAAATATGATAATATCAGCTTCATAATGTAAAGTGCAGTAATTATGTTAGTATTTCTAAAATGTTTTTTTAATTGCCTTATGTAGTGCCAGGGGGAAAAAAACTATTTTGTATTTATTTAAAAATTATTCTGGAATGTAAATAGTCATGAAAAGAGGACTGCTACAGAAGGGCATGTCGACAGAAAAATTATGAAGATCCGAGAACTTTGTTTCTGTTCTCAGCACAAATATGAAATTTATTTGTTTAAAATGCAGTGGTGCCAAATAACTTCCTATTTTAACACACTACTTAGGTAACGTCGTAAATGGAACTATTGGAAAACAAATGGTAGACACACTTGTGGAGTCATCTAGCAATGTAGAAATGATTTTGAAGTTCTTTGACATGTTCCTCAAGTTAAAGGATCTGACTAACTCGGATGCTTTCAAAGAGCATGACCCAGATGGTAAAGGCATCATTTCAAAGAAGGAATTCCAGAAGTCAATGGAGGCTCAAAAACAATACACACAGTCAGAGATTGAATTCCTGCTGTCCTGTGCAGAAGCTGATGAAAATGATATGTTTAACTACGTTGATTTTGTGGAAAGATTCCATGAACCAGCAAAAGACATTGGATTTAATGTAGCAGTATTGCTAACAAACCTTTCAGAACACATGCCTAATGATTCACGCCTTCAGAGCTTACTTGAACCAGCAGAAAGTGTTCTTAATTACTTTGAACCATACCTTGGCCGTATTGAAATAATGGGTGGAGCCAAGAAAATAGAAAGAGTTTATTTTGAAATCAGTGAATCCAGTAGAATGCAGTGGGAGAAGCCACAGGTGAAGGAATCCAAAAGACAATTCATATTTGATGTAGTAAATGAAGGTGGAGAGCAAGAAAAAATGGAACTTTTTGTGAATTTCTGTGAAGACACAATCTTTGAAATGCAGTTGGCATCTCAGATCTCTGAAACAGATTCATCTGATAGGCCTGAAGAAGAGGAAGAGGCAGAGCCATGTCATGTAGTGGATATTGGAGGTGATGAGGAAGAAGGAAAGTCCCTGGAATCTGCTTCAGCATTTGCTATGGCCTGTTCTGCCGTGAAGAAGAATGTCGCCAACCTTGTTAAAATGGTCACTGTGAAGAGTCTGAGGAAACAATACAGGAAAGTTAGAAAGATGACAGTAAAAGAGATGGTGAAAGTGTTTTTCTCCTTTTTCTGGATTCTATTTGTAGGGGTGTTCCAACTGTTCTTTACTATAGTGTGGGGAATTTTCCAGCTACTTTGGAGTACTGTATTTGGGGGTGGCCTGGTTGAAGGAGCCAAAAACATTAAAGTTACTAAAATATTAGGGGACATGCCTGACCCAACACAGTTTGGAATACACGATGATGTTATGGAAGCAGAAAAAGCTGAAAGTGCCGAGCACAGCATAAGAGCTGAACTCGTGCAGTTTGTGAAGAGTGAAAGGGGAGAAGCTGATATCATTGCAGACATTTTTGGTATTCAAACAAAGAAAGAAGGTGGCTCAAAACATGGTCATGATGCTGGACTTGGAGATATTGCAGAAATCCTTGGTCCAGATATCCAGTCATCTTTGGAAAACACAGGTCGTAAAAAGAAAGGATTACAGGTATGTTAAAGAGATTTTTATTATTATTTCTATGAATAAAAATATTACCTTTTTTCAGATATTTTTTCCTGAATTTATTCTTACTTTAATGTTTATCATATAAAAATTGTTTGCTTTTATTCTGTTTTACTAACAACACATTTTGTTCCACTCAGCTGAGCTGAATATTATTTATCGTTCTCTTTAAAAATGGCTTGAACTAAATGTCAAATGTATTCTTCTTATTTGGAAGGTATTAAATTTCACTCTACAGTTTAGATCTGTTTCTACTTGTCATTCAAATACACCTTTCCCCTCATCATTAAGCCACCTCTTTATGGCATGCTTTCCAGATATTTTTTGAAAATAAACCTCTATTGTACAACTTCTTAGTTCATTATTTCCTCTTCATTTGTATATATTTCCTCCAAGATTTGCTTATTCCCTAGATCAAAATATATTTTTCTATTTATTTTTCTTATTTATTTAGTAACACATTTTTATTGTTATACTTAAAAATGACAGTCTTTTAAAATCCTACTTCATTTAGCATAACTGTAATGTAAATTTAGCATAAATTTAAATGCTATTTTAACTCAGGATCTGAGGCAAGTATATATATTAGAATTTTCTTCAACAATAATTGAGGTAAATATTTTACTTCAGCTTTGAGTAATTATTTTAGAATTTTCTTTGATTTATGCATTTCTCTCAGATTTGTTTTTAACTTTCAATAAAAAATAGTAATTTATGCAGATTCTTCGAGTCATTAATGTGAAGTCAATTATTGAGTTTATCCATTTTTTACCTTTAATATGTTATCTAGTGAAGCTTAGCAAAATAATGTTTACAATAATTATATTGTACAGAAATTGCTGTTCATATTTGTGTATATGAATGACTCAACTAATCCAGTTAGAGCACTGGAGGTGTAACATAACTTTTAAGCATTGCAGGAAGAAGAAATAACAATGAAAGTATCAAAAATTCCCCTTAGGAATTCACTGTGTCTTTCATAACTATTTACAATAACAAAGCAAAAATAGATAGAAACAGAAATTCGCCTCTATATAACTGGAAAAGTAATTGTTGTGGTGGTGTCAATGATGTATAGCCAGAGGAAATGAAAAACGGCCTATGGAGTTGTATGATAAAGATTGTTAGGATTTGGATTTGTCAATAAACTCTGTTAGCTCACTCCTCGCTTCTTATTTCATTTGCATAGTTCTCAGCACAGAAGTGCAGAACTTCACAGTACAAACTAAATTTTTTGTAGCAGAAAAATCAAAATATAGCTAGAAAGTTGCAGAAGAGCCTGAAAATAGATGAAAATCAATGAGGTGATGTTAATGGGAGGAAAATTTATAATTTTGCATGTAAAATGTTGTATTTGGAGTTCATTTTTACTGTTTGGTTATGAAATCTTAGAAATAATAGAGTTGTACAGAATTAAGAGTTGTAAAAAAAATCAGTTCAATGAAAATGTCAATCAACACAGATCAAAAAGCAATCTGAAATCTTGAATTGTTGAGAAAGGAATAGAGAGAGGAAAACTCCAGAACATTAGTATGCTCCATAAACCCAAAGTGTATCTGTGTCCTGAAGATCAGGTTCCCCCATTACAGAAATAATGTGAAAAAAACTGAAAAAAAGTTCAGCAAAGGTCAAAAAGTTATCAAAACCTGATATGGAACAAATCTTTTATATGGAGTTAGGCAAGTTAAGGTTCTTCAGCCTGGAAAGGAGACAAGTTAGAGAACACATGATAGAGGGATAGAGAGGATGGATAAGAATTTATTCATTCTTCCCCCACACTACCCCTTTGAAGTACTAAACATCATGAAATAATGTCTAAATTACTCTCCATCAGCTTCAGATCTTAGAGGAAACTCCGTGGAATTGTTATGCTTCTTCAATCAGGGATACTAGATGAGGTTCCTTCCATCACATGTACTAGATTAAGTTCCACGGCTAAGAGGTGAAATAAGCAAGACAAGATCTATTTAGTAAATAGTTTCATAAATTCTTTCACTATTTGTGGGAGATGGACTTCCAGGTGAATAGTGGGGGAAAAAATATATATAACGGTATTTATGCATCAACTAGAAATGTAGAAGAATATACCGATAGCCTATTGGTGCCTAAGCACTTTGAGAGAATGCAGAAGATGGTAAAGAACTAAAGTGGGTTGTTGGAAACATGAATGGTAACAAATGTAGGCCCTTTAAATTCATTTGTGAATCTACGACTTTGGAGCCTGCATCTCTCTTATTTCCAGTGAAGCTTAGATACTCAAACTGTATTTGAAATAAGTTTACTTTGGTCTTGCAACACTGAGCTTAAAGGTGTTTGAAATACAGGCCCCAGCTTCTTTACTGTAGTTAGCCACCTGGAAAATTGTATATTGCTTTTTTTCTTATCTCAAGGGAATGTTATAAACACATACTTAGACAGTCGTGAGGTATGGCAGTAAAGGTTTAATGAACCATAGACCTCTGTAAGAAAATTAATTCAAAGAAAACATTGCATAAGTAAAAGTTGTTTAAATATTTGTCTGGTTTTAATCCCATCAATTGATTTTGAAAAATTAATTTGGTTTAATAATATCTGATAATTACACAGATCTTTTTCATATTTTTGATGCTATCGTTGATAAATTATTCCTTTTTTGATATTTGGAATGAGGCAAACTGATATTCACTTCCTACATAATCAGTAACTGCACTGAGATTTTGTAAGTGACTTTTATATTATTGTATGATCTGCATGTAGTTATCTTCATCTTCAGTTGGTTCTATAGTCTGTCTGATAACCATACATAATTACTTTAAGTTGTTCAGTAAACTGGACTAGTCACAATATTGATAAGAATTTCTGCAGTTTTCACTCTTAAGATCTAGTCTGAGCTGTCCATTTTAAAAAATCTAACTTGTTAAATGCACAAAGTGATAAAAAAAATTAGTGTGGTAATTATTTTATTTGGTTTTTTAAAAAAACAGCAACTAAAATTGCCAATATTTTATTTTATTGGATGCATTTTGACAGTTAAAATACTTTTTGCAGATATGTGAAATTGCAAAAGAAGCTGAAACAGAAAGAAAAGCAGAAGCTGAGAAGGCTGAGTATGTCATTTTTATACAATTCCTGTTTAATTTCTTGTAGCTATCCAATGCTAGATAATTTGGCCAGAAAGAATACAGGCAATGTTTAGTATTCAAAGCACTTTATGTACACTTTGTCTCAGTATTTTTGAGAGCAACACAATCCCTAAGAGGTACCAGATCATCTCAGTGGTCAACGAGATGGCAATCTGATTTTTGTGGCCCTTGATAATTCTGCATAAATAAATCTGTGCGCGTTGTCTTTCAAAAATTCCCTTAGTTACCTTTAAAAGAGAGAATCAGCATTGAAAAAAAAAGCCCTCTGTGATTTGTCATTACTACTATTTATATTTTTATATTTTCTGCTACCTACTATAATTTTCAGGCAACAATAGTTGAAACATAAGATTTGTCTAATGCATCAGTTTTTATTATTGCTTTTTATCTGTTCTCAAGTTGTGAACCTGACATCAGATACATACCCTTGTCCAATCTTGTACATATGACTGCCTTATAAACAACTTTTAAAATGTTTACCTTGCTTTAGTAGCATCCTACTTTTAAAAAATATGCCAACTTTTTGAATCTGCAGCCACATCATAGGCTTGCAGTCTGAATGCCCTTAAAATATTTGTAGACACTGGCAATAGTCCTCCTGGAGACTGTTACAAATTCTTACATCATTTTTATCTTTGTTTTCTATTTTGCTTCATCCATAAAATATTTACTGTAGCCTCATTTATCTTTATTCTCTTATCTGTCAGAGTTAATTTTTTAAGCATGCCTTTTGGATGGATATTTTAGGACAGGATACACTCTTTATAGCTTTTCTGATAATTATAATTTTTTTCCTCTGTCTGTATATGTTTATGCATGGGTATGTGTGTATACATGTGTATACATACTTATGTATAACTCAAATGGACAAGAATAGGTACACATATAACTACGCTCACAGATGTGTGCATTTAAATGGAGTTTGGGTTTTTTTAATGTTAACCTCATTAATGTATGACATTAAGACTATCTGTGATAGTTCAGTATATTTTCATTTCCTACCTTCAATTAAAAAGTCAACTTCTTACATTTTATTGTCACAGAATTGTTCTGATATTATTTGTCTCTCTCTTCAGTCCCTTCAGGGATGTTAAGCGTATTATTTTCATTATTTAGAGCACTTCTGGTAATTAAAAAGTGCTTATAAGCTCATCTAGTTTTTTGGTACCATGTATGCAAAGAACCTGGTGATGATTAGTGTGAAGACAGTAACTTCAAAATAAGCAGTTTCAGAAACTGTTGTTTTATCTAGACTGTGTTACACTGTACTATTAATTTGGTTATTGTTTAGTTTGGCCAAGTGACCCCTAGTAAAAGTTTTGTTAAATCTTATCATTGCTGGGCTTTTTTTCTTTGCTGATTGATTTTGGTCTCCTGATTTGGACACTAGTAGCACATTCACCAGTGCTTTAGTGAAGCAGTTTATAAATATCTAAGAATTAATCCAAAATCTCCTGTGCCATTCATTTCCTTGTTTTAGGCTTTTTCACCTATTATTTTCCATAAGCATGATCTCTTTCTACTTTTCTTATTTTACTGGACTTCTTTTCCCTATTCCCTGTTTTATTCTCTTGTTTGCTAATTCTCCTCTCAAGTACTTCTGCAGTGTATTCAAATTGCCTTCAGCTTTAAAATGTCAGTGCAAATGGCTTACACTTCTGAGATTGCAACTGTGACTTTTTTGGTAGAAGATGAATTTGTACTGCAATAGTAGTGTGATAAAGTAATCTAGAAACTGCATTTCTATGTCCTTATGCCTCGACATTATTTTACATATGTGCAAATTTAGCTTTTTTCTCAGTTTAGTAACTTAGGTTCCCCTGTTATTACATACAGTCTTGATGCTTAATTTTCATCACGGCAGTTCAATGCTGCAGGAGAAATGTCATCTCCAAACACCTGGTAAAGTCTGACCCTCTGAAGCAAACTTCTTTGTTATTACTCATGTATCTCTCTAACAACAGTGATTGCCTTGAGTGAAACAAATTAATTTTATGATACCATGATTCAATTACTATACTGTGTACCAAATCCCAAAGCTTTATTTCTCTTTTTCAGACCCAGTCTCAAGAAAGTACACATGAACTCTTAAAATTTTTATGTTGCTTGTATTAAGTATATATGTACATCACTGGTTTTGCCAAACATTATCTATTTTGGCACAGTAACTTCTACTTGATTTTCATTTTCTAAACCTCTGAACTCCCCTCAACAACTCTGGTCTTGTATATAATTTGAAACTAAGATTGCATTTCATTACTGCCTACCTCATGGCTTTTACTTACAATATTTTGTCTCCCGGCATCAAAACTAACCTTCAAAGGCAAACCTTCTGAATTCGAATTCCTTTTAAATGAATGCATTTATAGTAGATAAGTTTGGCTATTTTTTTTTTTTTGTTTATATAACCTTTCTTTTAGCATGGAAGATGGTGAGAAACAAGATAAAGCAAAGGAAGTGCAATATGAGCAGCTAGAAGAGGGAAAAATTAAGAAAAAGAAGCGAAGGCATGGACAAAAAATTGAGAAACCAGAGGCAGTTATGGCTAACTTCTTCAAAGCTTTGGAAATTTACCAAACAAAAATGCTTGTAAGTTCTACTTAAATACTTTTAGTATTTTTTTCTAATCTAGAAAAAGCGTTTGATATTGAGGGCAGAAATCATGAAAGGAACAGTGGCGTAAGTTTTCAAATGACTGGCTGTATTGAGTCCTTTGTGATTTTTGTACCTTCATAGAGTAATATAAATAAAGTGTTTATGTGTATATTTTCCTCTGTCTTGATCTAACAGGACAGATTAATATCTTGAGCTACTTGGTAGGAACTCCTGATTTTCTATAATCTAACTTCTAGAATCTATAATTCTATTTTCTGCAAGATTGTTCTTTGTTCTCAAAAGCAACAAATTGTGAACTCTGAAACCTTCTCAAGTAGATTATTCAGATATTCTAGCATTTCTTTTCCAGATTTCCTTCTAGAAACTTTTTCTTATTTTTCTATTTCAGAATACCCTGTTGCAATTTTAAATCCAAATCTTGCTGCCTACTTTTCTCATCTTGACATTAGCTACAAGCCACCTCTAATTTTTGCATTTTTTCTCTTTCAGCACTACTTGGCAAGAAATTTTTATAACTTAAGGTTTCTTGCTCTATTTGTTGCGTTTGCCATCAACTTTATTCTTCTATTTTACAAGGTAAGGTTATACACTGTCCTTTGAATGGTTTTAGTTACTTCCAGAGGAATATTCTATGATGATTTCAAGACTTGTCTGAGGCCGTTATTACAAGCCCTTCAAACACAAACTAAAGCATATAGATATGAAGTGTAAATAATATTTTATAAATACAATTTGTAATATTTAACCTATTCTAGTTTTATTTTACTCAGGATAAATGAAAACAGATTTATTTCATTCATCCTTTTTGCTGAGCTTGTGTTTCTAGGTAGTTTTTCATTTAGTCACATAAGTCTGTTATTGTTTGGATTGTTGCTTTTGTCAAAGGAAACTGGTAATCCAGTGGTAACTCACATGTCATAACTGTTGCATTCTTTTTCTCTTATTTGTTTTAAAGATACTGAAATATTTCGGTTCACCTGAATTTCACGATGATTATATTTCTAATTTTCTAAAGAATCATACTGTCTACATTCATTTTTGACTGTACATAATTTCAGAATCAATTTAATGTCTCAGTTTAACTAGATGATCTCACGTGTTTTAGTTATGTTTAATTTTTTAATATTTTTTGTGTATGTCTTTCAGACCTGGGGTTTGGTACTTTGGGGGTGTGCTTGCTTTATTTAAGTTTTTTCATATTTTTCATTTAGTAATCACTGATGAACATCAAGCATATATTTTTTTTCCTAGTCTTTGTTTCCATGGGCTAGTATGATTCAGTTTTTATACTTACTCCATTTTCTTTCTTGTCATTGCCAATATGGTTGCTAGTGACTGTTATGATTAAAGTATTTCCTCTAATATACTGGCTTTTTGGATTTGAATTGATTAGTATGTGCAATAGAAGAGAAGCCATTTCATTGTAAGCTGCAGGGGTTTTAATATCACTGATGAAGAAAGTTATACATCCATACTTTAAAATTCATCTTAAGACTTTACTTGAATTTATTGAGTTATTTCCAGTTCTGGTGTTTAACCCAATGATACAAAGTTGAACATCTTCAGCAGCCTTCACTAATTTTATTCCTGAATCTTTAAATCCTCTATCCATGAAAAAGATTCACTAAAGAAATCTCCCATCCATGAACGACTCATTTTTCTCCCTTTCCTTGCAGGTTGGAAGTCCATAAGAAAAATCCTCATTTATATTTATCCTTTAATACAGCCCTTTTGATTTTTCTTCTTTGATGTAGGGTGTAAGTTGCAATAAGCTGTGAATATTATGTTTTCAATGTTAGATTTTTCTGGTTCTGTTGTCTACAACCAAAAATTTCAGAGATCAATAAATATATACATATACTCACGCAGAGTAGCACTGCGACTGGGAAAAATATGGGGAGATACTTTTAATAAATACTTTTCATAAAGGAAGAATATTTAGATCAGTAACAGACCACAAGTTCATCCAAATAATAAACTGGCAAAATGTTAATTTCATTTGTGTTCTTTTCATTTTTCTTTACTGGAGTTTCAATCCATGGAAGCATATATATGCTTATTTAGGTGCTAAGAGGCATGGTTTAGTGTTTGAAAGGAATGGTTGGACTCAATGATCCAGTGGGTTTCTTCCAACCTGATTATTCTATGATTTTATGACAAAAGCAGCTGGCTGAACATACAGTCTAGACGTAACTGAATATTTATCTCAAAATCTTGAAAACTAACTCCTACAACACAGTTAGAGTCTTGGAGACAGGACAGGTATAGGTGCAAAAAGGTCTTGAAAACTGCACAGAAGTTTTTTGCACCATTCCAAGAGAAAGACCATTAGGGCTATTTAAGGCTACCTTCTTGCCTCTCTCTTTCCATCCCATATGGTTAGAGAACATTTACTTCAAAGGTATATGCAAAAGGCTGCTTCTGCCTACGTCAGCCTTTTTCTCCCCACTCTTTTCTGCTTTCCGCTGGGTCTTCTGGGTCAGCCAACAACCTGTTCTGTTGCAGAGAGAGGATGAAAATTTGTGATTATTACTAGAAGTCCATCAGTCAGAGGTAGGAAAGGGTCTCTGAGAGCCAAACAGGACTGAATAGGTCTTGAGCTTTCACATAAAGCTGTCAAAAGAAGAGCACTTGGCACTTTTATTTTAAAAGCTGGGGTTTTAAATTTCTGGAAGAATTTAGGGCAGTATATCACCTTAATGACTAGAATATTTACAAAATACTGATTAAGGTTCTGTATAAATGTCAGTGCTCTAAACTAAGTCATGAAATAAAAATTCATTGACAGTGTACAAGTTGATAACATAAGAACTTTGTTTCTTTCTAGACTCTTAATAATGAACAACATAGATTACAAAACTAACTCTAAATTCAGTCATGTTAGATAACCCTGTCATTGTTTCATTGTTCCAAGAAAACATTTTTGCATAACTTTTTAATTGTTTGGTTTGGTTTTGCTGCAGCAGTGTTAAAGCAAAGATTTGTAAACTGTTATATGCCTATCCTGCTTTTCCCGGATTCTCTTTTTCAGTGACACTGGATGATGTCAAGACATCTGCTGTGAAAATGAAAGGCATTACCATTCAAAGCTAATGCTTTCTGTCCTTCCCACGAGCAGGCTTTGCAAACATAATGCGTAATTATAATAATGACAAAATCTAAGCTTTTAGATTTATTGTGTGTTTTCAATGTGCTTGAATTTCTCTCAGGTGACAGAAGAGCCACTTGATGAAACAGAGGAAGATTCTAACCTCTGGAACTCGTTTGACGAAGAGGAAGAGGATGAGGGCATGGTATTTTTTGTTTTACAAGAAAGTACAGGTTACATGGCACCTGCTCTCAGAGGACTGGCAGTTATTCATACTATCGTCTCCTTTGTCTGTGTGATTGGCTACTACTGCTTAAAGGCAAGTTTTGAAGACTTTTACTAATCTATTATTTGTTGAAGAACATCAGTTGTGTCTCAACTAATACTGGAATACTTGTTTTTACCTAATTGTTTACAAATTCTCACTATCTATATATAGGTAATTTCCTTGTATATTCAGTCCAACAGAGATGTAGTTAGCTTTCTTTATAGCAGTGTTTTGGATTTATGGTTAAAAAAGTGTTGGTAACACACCCACTTTCTTTTAATTATTGTTGAACAGTGTGAAGGCTTTCTCTTTGCTTTACCCACTCTGTGCATCCACAAACAAGTAGGTTTGGAGGGGGCAAAAAGTTGGGAGGGGACACAGCTGGGACAGCTGACTTGGGGATATTCCACACTATGTAATTTCATATTCAGCAATAAAATCATGGGAGACGGACTTTATCTTCCAAGGTGGCCATTGCTCAGAGACTGGCTAGCCTTTGATCTACTTGTGGGACATGTTAATGTGATGTTTGGTCTTACACAGTATTATAAGGAGTAATTAACACTGTAGGTAAATATCATGGTTTCTAAAAATATATAAAACTTGACAAAGATATCCTCTGTCATTTTCATAGGTCCCTCTTGTTGTTTTCAAGAGAGAAAAGGAGGTAGCTAGAAAGCTGGAATTTGATGGACTATATATAACTGAACAGCCATCTGAAGATGATATTAAAGGACAATGGGATCGTCTGGTTATAAATACTCCGTATGTAAAATTAAATGCTTAAATGTAAACCACTTATAAAATATCATAGCTCATTAAGTCACTGATCTAGAACCTTCCCTTTCCCCCTGCCATCAAGTTAATCTGAAAGAAAGGCATTTTTCACCTTATATTGGATGCTGCAGGAGTAGAATTTAATGTGGAATGCTGCATCATCTGTTTATTTAATAAATACTATCATAGCATGTATTTTCCCACTCCTTTTCATTTCTTTATGGTTTTCAAGGATTGTGCATCTTGCCTCACAAGCTCTCTCCAAGACATTTCACCTATTAGTCACTATTGAGACAGTTTTCAGATGATAACTTCTACCCTTGTCAGTGACTGAATTTCATATTCATATTGTATTCTCCTGCCTTTCTTTCCCACTTCTGGCTAACAAAATTTGTGTATCACAAGAGAAGTATATCTAGTGTTAAACAGCAATCCCAGAATTTAAGTAGTTCTGACAGGTTGTATGTATTAGCAAATACTGTAGTAGTCATGCCCTGATTCTCAGAGATTCATGTGCTGTTCTGTGAGTGAATAATACAATAGAGGCAAGAAAAAGAAAAATATCAAAAAGCTCCTGCAGTAAGTATGTGATAAAAATAAACCAAGAAAAAAAAAAATCAGCTGAAAGCATCTGAGTGAAAATATGCTGCCAATCTATCTTATCAGTCATATTCAGTTTTTCTACATTATGAATAGACCCTTCAGTACTTCCATTAAAATTAGAATGTCTAAGATATTGGAAATTCTTGAATGCTTTTTTTATTATTAAAGTTGCAATAGAAAGTAAATGGGAAACCGGAGAGCCTGTTTAACTTCCAACCTATTTTAACTATCAATAGCAAGCTATCTAGACATCCAGTAGGTTTTTTTTTCCCAGCAAGAACAAACATGAATTAATGAGATATATTGCCATTTTATCCCAAATGATATGCTGTACAGCTTGTTCTCAGCATGTTGTGCTGTCTACTGAAGTTGAATAAAAGATTAAGGATAATTTAAGTACTAATCCTTCCTTCTGATGTGAATTGACTGTCAAGGTTTAGTGCAGGTGTTGTAGCATCAGGATAAACACTGCTGGAGGGTACCCAGTGTTATATACATACTTAAATGTGCTCCTATAAGTGAAAAAAAGTAATTAAGAAGGCAAAAGAGATACCCTGATAAATGCAGCACCATTTGTCAAATGCTTGTAGGTAAAAGAGATAGATGCAGGCTGTCTGCATTAGAGACATACTTTACTTAAAATTCTGAGAAATCAAGGCAAAAAAATAATATGGAGCATTGGACCAGAATATACCATCTGAGCCACAGGAACCATTTGCCTTATCGGGAATAATTTCATTCAGGAAAATAAAAAAATGAGCACTTAACAATACTTTGAAGTTTGCCTCACATCCCAGCAGAAGTGTTCTGGAATCTTCATCTTCCATTGCTAACACTTGCTTTATTTTAGCAATATTGTCCTTTGGTTTAAGCAGTTATTTTTCTTTTCACCTTCCTGTATATTTTCTTACCTCAGTGTTACATCCAGGACATGGGGAGAGAAAAACCTTCAATTTTGCATTGTTTCCTGCTAATCGGCATTCTCCAAAACTGATATAATATACGCTGAGACCATGGTTCAAGATCAATATTTTTATGATTGAGATGAAGATCAGGGAAATTTCACTGATAAGAGAGAACACCATCTTTTCTCTTGCAGGTCAAAGCTGATGTCTTCCCTAGTAACTGTTGTAAGACCTTTCCTGAACAAAACTGGTCAATTATTAAAACACCATGGTTGTTCACTACTCTGATAAAAAAGCAGGGAATTCTCAATAAAAGATACCCTGACACCTCTTCAAATATTCTTTTGTACGCAGCAATAGATATTCTTTGAATTACTAGTGTGGGTACGGGTGTTGGGAGGCAGGTGGTGCAAAATGCTCTTTAGCAGAACTGTCTTGCAGGTCTAGAATTATAAATGTTTTTTACCTTATCTTTTTCCAGGATGTCAGATCCAATAACAACAATATGATACACCTGAGAACAATCGTACCACTAACCTTCGTTTTTGCAAACTGATGTTTACAATTTTGTGTTTTTTTAAAAAATACTTTATAATTTTATGTCGCTGAACTGTCCACTGGTTCCCAAGCATTCCTTCTTTATTTGAAATGTAATCCAGTGAATTTTAAAACTATGTGTGCTACAAGACTCTCTTATTCTTCTCTGAAAATCATTGCCTATATTGACACAATGTCTAGGAGCAATAAGGTGTTTATTTAGGCAATTAAAAATGTTACAGTGACTAAAGCATTTTCTGGGGTTTATGGTGTTCAGGTTTTTTATACTTTTCTACTAACAAATAAAATAACTTGAAATATCTTTGCCTTATTTATCTAGGTCCTTTCCTAACAATTACTGGGACAAATTTGTAAAACGGAAGGTAGGCTTTTAATATTCTTCTTATGTTAGTCATATGAATATCTGTTTGTAATGTACTTCTATACACATAAATATGCCAATAATTGAGAACTGAAATTTGCTTCATGGAAGTCATTGTTGTGGTAAATGTCTCAGTGAACAGCCAGCTGCAGCGTAGGTGGAAGGAAGACAGAAGGCTGTGGTTTCTTTCCCAGATTCAGGCATTTGAAATAACTTTGTGCTGTCAATCAGCCACAGAGGTCTAATTTACAGTCATTGCCATCTTTAACATACAAAGCCCCCTCTTTCCTCTAAAAAAAAAATCAAAAAGCCAGCTTAAATGACAGCAAATTATGCATAAGCTTTTAGATAATAGCCTTTAATGCTTCTGTTTTTCTTTTTATTCGCCCCCCCACCTGGCTTCCTGGGAGTTCTGACTGTTCTACTAGTGTTAATTGTGAAAGAAGTTTTTGTTGGTTTTTTTTTTAAAGTTTCTGAAAATAGGATGAATGTCACCAAGGTCATTTTTCTCAGCAAAAGCTTATCTTCCTCCATTTTTAGGTTATTAATAAGTATGGAGACTTATATGGAGCAGAGCGCATAGCAGAACTTTTGGGTTTGGACAAAAGTGCCCTTGATTTTAGCCCGCTGGAAGAGAGTGAACCAGAAGAGGCATCTCTTGTATCATGGTATGACTTCTGAATTTCACACACAAATCATATTTTGGCATAACTTCACTGTCAAAAATAAAAATGGATTTTTTTCTTTAAGCTGTAGTGATGTTTCCCTCAGCATTAAAAAAATCAAATGGAGAAGTCTTCCTAGTGTGGAAGTAAATTAAAAAAAAAAAAAAGCTTTTTTTTTAATTCTAAAAGATATTTGTAGTTGTGTTATAAAAGTAAAAAAACCCCACAACCACATGAGTTTCTGCTGACTGATAAAGTTGGACACTTTTATTTTAATCAAAATTCAATTCCGTATTTATTTTTTTTTTTATGTAATACAACAGAGTAAGTTTATAAACCAAAGGACAGAAAAAATATTGGTAACAAATATCCCAAATGATTTATGCTCCTACAAGGGTTTGTTTTCCCTAGTGCTTAAGGAACACAAGGATTTCCATTTGCACGTCATCTAATGGCAAACAAGCTGTTTAGAAATTTGCAGAAGATACCTTTTCTCTTGGTAATTCTGGCAACATTTTACACTAGACAGAACACTTATCTTATGAATTCTAGCAATTTGGGTTTCACTACTTTTAACATATATTTTAATTTTTTAAAGTTGGGAATATGGCACTATAACTCCTACATAAATGGTTCCACCAGTTTAGAAACTGTGTATGAGTGCTCAGAGTTAATGAATGCTCTCTGAATAATGAAGTACCCACATCACTCAAATAATAAACAGCTAATGTGTATCATCACCTTCAGCAAACAAAAGTGAAGTTCCAAACCTAGACTGTTGTTTATTTGACATTGATGAATTTCAAGATTTTTTTTATTTCCTAGGTTAAGCTCTATTGATACAAAATACCACATTTGGAAGCTTGGAGTTGTTTTCACTGATAATGTGAGTATATTAGCTTAGAAGAATATGCTTTGATTTACTCTAACCATTTGCTTTTATTTTAAACAAACATACACAGATAATACTGTATTACAGAGCCATTTTAAAATATTTTTTCAGCTTTGTGTTGTAATAAATTGCTTAAATTTACATTAGAAATTTCTTTTTGGTTCCAAAGGAAAAAATGTTCTTCATCACCATTCTTACAACGTCAGAATTTTGGAAGTTAATGGTACATTCATTTAATTTTGTAGAAATTGATCTAGCAACAAAAGATGTCTTTGAGCACATTTGACAGAAAGCTGTAGTTTTTAATTCTTGAATCATCTGTTTGACATGGTTGGTTAATTCTCCTTTGAGAGGACTAAACTTAAATTAAAATTCCTGAGTTTGTGAATCCTCTTTCCATATCCTCGTGAGCACTCACAAACAAACAAGAAAGCCAAGGTGAATCAAGTGAATGTGTATGCATTCATTGTACTGCAAAAGCATAGAGTTGTTGCTCTTTGATAAGAGCTTTCACATCAAAGAGGGGGCTCCAGTTTCACCATTTGTTAAAAGAATAAGCAGTATTATGTGCCTTATTTTTCTGGGTGTCTTGGTTGATGTGGTCTGAGACTTAGACAGACTCAAGTATCTCAAGGGTTTTTCTCCTCCAGAATCAGCATTAAAATTTTAAGTACTGTCTAACAAGCTCCCCAACCAAAAAAAATTTCAAGATATGGGAGGGATAGTGATGTTACCAACATTTATGGTGAAGTCTGCATTTATATACGTAAAGATAGAGCATAACTATACAAGAAACACTCCTTAAATGAATAGTGGTGATGCTAAGAGTAACAAAGGTAGTTTTTTTGAATATATAAAGATAGAAGTATTACATTCAGACTGTGATTCAAATCAGAAATAGCATTATTTTATTTCACATGCTGAGTGACTAAAATATAGCTATATAAAAAAAAAAAGAGTATAAGCTATATTCTGGATCCAATAATGTACATTAGCAACTGCTAACATTCTGCCACTTTTCACTTTCTCTGCAGTCATTTTTATACTTAGCTTGGTACACAACTATGTCTATCCTTGGCCACTACAACAACT
Organism: Coccyzus lansbergi; assembly: GCA_033558105.1. Taxonomy (NCBI): domain Eukaryota; kingdom Metazoa; phylum Chordata; class Aves; order Cuculiformes; family Coccyzidae; genus Coccyzus; species Coccyzus lansbergi. Next base: position 1,183,772 of record JAUMJK010000118.1, read on the forward strand.
TCTTCTTTGCTGCTCATCTGCTGGATATTGCTATGGGTTTCAAGACATTGCGAACCATTTTGTCTTCAGTCACTCACAATGGCAAACAGGTTAGTGTTACATAAAAGGGCTTGAAAAGGTATGTGAACAAAATTTAAACCACATAACACCTTGAAAATGGCATAAAATACACTTTAGCTTAACTCTGATATGTCCTTTGTGTTTGCTTAATCCTTTATTTCAGCAGCAGTTGACCAATGGAAGTTTCTTCACTCAGAAGGAAAGCAAGTTTCTGAAATAGTACATACGAGAATGTTTTCATTATCATCACACAAACAAATGAAATCGCTGGTTTTATCCCCGGTTTTTCCTCCATGACAGTCATGTTGCTTTGGATTTAATGATTGATATATTTTCTTCATGAGATTTTTCTAAATCTAATTAAAATGCAAAACTAAACATAACTAAAAAAAACTGTTGCAACTCAAGACCACAGCTTTTAGTATATATCCTTAAGAAACAAAGACTAGTTTTTCTAATCCTCTTGCTTTTCTTGATAGTAGATATGAATATAGCTTTAGGTTTTTCAGTTTGAGTGTTGATTTTGGGAACATACTTATAGATCTGCAGAAAGTGATAAATGGATGATCAGTTCATTGTTCAATACACTTAAATTTCTTTTAAAAGACTAATACCAACTCTTGTACTTTTAAAAATATGTAACTTTCAGTAACTCCTCTCCAGAGATGCATCCTGCAATGACACCTCCAATTAACAATACAATCTAGTGTCATTAACTGCTAAACTTTATGACCTAAGGATTTTATTTGCTTGAAAGTGGGACCTGGAATTCAGTGATACATTGTTTATGTGCATATAGCTTAGAAAGATAGAAACAATTTCAGTTTCTTGATGCCATTTTTCCCTTTGATTTTCACATGAGAGTAGAGCAAAGTGACTCCTACATTGATCTACAACAGGGAGACCACAAAGCTATCACAACTGATATCTTTAATTACTTTTTTCGGAAAAGGTACAATATGATACATTTCCAGTACTTAAGGCAGAACACTGACTTAGCATACCTCTTCCAACAGAATAAAATTGAAACTTGCTTTCATGTCATGTCTCCCTACACAGCTTGTGCTTACTGTAGGACTCCTTGCTGTAGTAGTGTATCTCTACACTGTTGTGGCATTCAACTTCTTCCGCAAATTCTACAACAAAAGTGAAGATGAAGATGAACCAGACATGAAATGCGATGACATGATGACGGTAAATAAACATCATTACCATGCTTCAAATCTCATACTAAATTTTCAAATGGATACTTAAGGTAAAATAAGAAGCTAAGCAATGAGTGATTTCTTTTGTTGTTAAATCCATGGGTGGTATCTTCTTGCCATATGTCATTTTAAAATGTGAATGGCCTTAAAATTCCCTCTGCATTCTCCAGTGGTCTAAACTCAACAGTAGATAGAGGACACTCACCAGTATTGGAGGTTATTCTGGACTTCTCTCCTAAATACTGTAGCTTGTGATTTGCTGCAGCTCTTTCATGTGTGAAGATGGCAAACCTTTATATATGAGCAAACTGAGCAGCCCCCACAGAAAGCAGCTGTGTTGTTGCAGCACAAATTAACCTGATTTGTTATCAATGTTTGCAAGTGTGCAAACTCTTCTTGTTCTTATTTAGGTTATATGAAGTATATGATGTTATCAGTACTAGTTATTAAACCTTGCTTAAATTGCTTACAATTAGTAATTTAGCCATGAAACAAGATGTCAAGGGTGAGAAGAGGGAAATTAGAACTCATTACTAGTGAGACTACTGATTTTCTGATTTCCACCAGTTGCACAGAATGTTATTTCTGTCACATTGAAAGATACTCTACATATACATATTATGGTATGACGAGGATTTGATTTTCTTACTGTATAAAGAAAATATCACAAATTCAGGTACTAAAAATGTAACATTCTGCATTGATGGCCAGCTCACGTCTTCCATGGAATAGTCACTCTCTGTGCTGTGTTGTATGCCAAAGACAGAATAAAGTACCTCAAACAGAGATGTATCATAGACTTCACAAAATTATCTTCCCTGTTGTTGAACTTTCTTTTAGTCACTGCATGTCAGATATACAAATGACAGGAATGTGCCCAAGAAGTATTATTTAACTGGTCCCTCTGCAAGCTGCATATACAACGGTCTGGTCATAAAACAGATGTAGTAATAGTTGGAATAATGAAACTGTATTACAATTTAGATCACTCTACCCATTGAGGTAAATCAATTTCCAGTTACATTTCAGATATGATTAAACTAGTACCAGCATCTTAGGTCAAGAGTAAAGTTGCATTATAAAAATCTGTTTAGTTCTTGCTTATGAAAGACCAGATATGTCACGTTTTATAATTATTTAACACCAGCATTGCCATCTAATGTGACTTCAGAATGCTGGTTGGGCTTAAGACATTTCCATTGTTTTTAACCAATATTTTGTTACTGCAGGTGGTTTGCAAAATTCTGTAGCTGATTCATACAGGAACATCAGTAGTATATTGCTCCAGCATAAGATTCTGTTCTGTTATTTCTACATAGCTTAAATATCCAGATTTTCTTATGAATACCTTTACTCTCATTCTATCACTTGTTACCTGGGAGAAGAGACCAACACCTACCTCACTACAACCTACTTTCAGGTAGCTTTAGAGGGTGATAAGGTCTCCTCTCAGCCTTCTCTTCTCCAGACTGAACAGCTTCAGTTCCTTCAGCCAGTCCTCGTAAGGCTAGTACTCCAGACCCTTCACCAGCTTCACTACCCTTCTTTGCACACACAACAGCAACTCAGTGTCTTTCTTCTCGTGAGGAGCCCAAAACTGAGCACATTATTTAAGGTGTGCACTCGCCAGTGCTGAGTACAGGGCTACGATTACTTCCCTACTCCTGCTGTCCACATAATTTCTGACACAATATACTAAACCAGACATCTACTTTGCACAATGAAATTACCCAGAAACCACCTGAACACAGATAGATCTTCTTGTGTATATGTTGCTATTTATCTTAAGGTAAAATTGGCCAACATTGGTAAATTCTATTCAAAACTTAAAAAAATGTCCTCTGCTTACTCAGACCAACCTAGAACCTCAGGAGTTACTATAAAGGGCAGAATATACTTGAATACAGTAATGAATAAAAGAAAAATGCCCCTCAAAATGGTATTGATTTGTATGCAAGATCTAGGGAGAAAAAGGCAACAGCTGATGCTAATTCCTCCACCTCATAAGTGTACTTGAAGATGTACTTGCATTGGTTAAGACAATAACAAATTTTTGATGCAATGTGTGTAACATAAGGAATATTTTGTGTTCTTTGCAACTATAATTTTAAAAAGAATTAGCAGAGCAGAATCATTTAAAAAATCCCACACAAAACCCTAAATAATCATTCATGGTAGATATATCTGTGGTTTTCCTCTCAATTTTAGTGTTACCTGTTCCACATGTATGTGGGAGTAAGAGCTGGTGGTGGCATTGGAGATGAAATTGAAGATCCTGCTGGAGACCCTTATGAAATGTATCGAATTGTTTTCGACATCACATTTTTCTTCTTTGTCATTGTTATCCTACTGGCCATTATTCAAGGTATCATCACTTATCTTAGAAGAGACTGTTGGTTTACTTAAGTTCTATAATGTATTGAAACCATATTTCTGTTTGAGATAAATTTTGTAGCAGCATTGCTATAAAGACTTATTTCAGAGCTGATGAAATCATTAATCCTGAAAGTAAGAAGTTCATACTCAATTCATAAATAATGCATTGTCCCAAGTACTACACAAAGTCCAAGAAGCATTATTTCACAGTATGAACACTTTTGACAACTACCTGCAATGACGCAGCTTGTGCAGGATCACTGTTCCTCCTAAAATAACCATTTAAACTTAAAGATTCTTGCTGCAGATGCTCTTCACAACTCTAGTTTGGAACCACCACAGCTCTCTGGGGAATGAAGACTTTTCCCTTGGAAGGGGAAAATGACATTGAGAAAGTCTCCATGGTGACATACCCATTTCCTCCTTTCCTTAGAGGACATTTTGCAGTTTTAATGGATTTGCAGTTGTGGTTTATAGAGAAGATCTATCTGCAATGACTGGTAGTATTCAAAACTCATTGCATAAACTAACTTTAAAAAACCCTGAAACATTTTATGACAATGTGGTGGGGAGGAAAAAAAACAAACACGCCAAAACAAAAAACCTAAACACCCCCACCCACCAATTTTTACTGAGAAAAATTTATGAATGTCACAGTCCCTAAAAATGATCCAACAAGTTTTATTCACTTCTGAAGTGGACAAAAAACCCTTCAAAAGTGAAGCAGTACCAAGAACTCTGAGAGCAGTTGTCTTTGCTGAACAAAAGTTGGAATACAAGAATACAACGAGAAAGGGAATGAAAATGAAATTCTTTCCTGGGAACAAAAGTATTTAAGAAAAATTCTTGGTGCTAGGACAGCAGTACAAACAAATATCAGATGTCTGAAAATTGAGATTGCAACTTGAAATCAAGATGCAAGAAAGCTAAACTCCGAAGTCAGTGGAGAATGTGTGATGATGTTACTTGAAATATGAATATTGCTAAGCACTGATGTGTTGCTACTTTTCTATTTGAAATAGGTCTGATTATTGATGCTTTTGGTGAATTAAGAGACCAGCAAGAACAAGTGAGAGAAGATATGGAGGTATGAATAAAATCTGAATAAGGTCATTATGTTTTCCATTGCTCTTAAGTTAAAATAGTGTCTTTGAGTTAAAATTAATTTTTAACTACAACTTTTGTTTCCAGACCAAATGTTTTATTTGTGGAATTGGCAACGACTATTTTGACACAACCCCACATGGCTTTGAAACACATACTTTGCAAGAACACAACTTGGCAAACTACTTGTAAGTATATTTTACTACTGGAATTATGATAGAGAGAACTTTTAACTGTGGAGTAATTTAGGTGCGCACACTGCTGACAATCCTGTGACAGAATTCTGTAGAACTAAGGAGTATCTCCATTCCTTGCTGGTCTTCCCTCCTCTGCTCCACACTGCTGGTCATCTTTGAAGTGCTCATCTTACATATGAGTTACCTTAGTGTAATGACAGTTGAATGCACATCAACTCTTTATTCCTCTGGAAGGAAACCCAGATAAGGGGAGTAATAGAGAACAACACAACGGTTTAATAAATTGCTGTAATCTGGAAGTTTTGATTGTGTCTTTGGGGGACATTGATGAAGTCCTTGAAAATTCGTCTCAATTAGACAAGAATAAAATCCAAACCAAAACACCAAAGTAAAAAAAAAAAAAATGGGGGAGGGAGTAGGCATTTCTGGAAAATTCCTGAAAGGTAAGCTACAAAACATTAAATACAAGTCAAGTCTGATCCTATAGTCCTTTAGTGATAGTGCAGCTTTCCAAAACATTGAAGCAATCAGTTGTATGTGTCTAGACCATCGCCCAGACTCCCAAGACAGCGATCTTCTAGTTCTGTTATTAAATACAGAGCAGATTAAAGATGATATTTAATAATAGCACAGGTAACTCTATAAGCATTGTGCCAGCAGAACCAAAGGAGCTGAAGTGGTGGTATCTTATTGAAGTCTGGTTTTGGAATACTGCATTTGAACTTTTTAAATTTAAAAAAAACCATAACCAAACAAACAAAAAAAATGTGCTCCTCCGGGAGTGGAGGCTGTATCATTCCTTGTAGAGCAACTGACTCTGCAAAATAAATGCACATTCCCTTGGGAAGGCAAATTTCCTTTAACATCCATAATTTTACCAGTCTACAATTTCCTTTCTTAGTATATTGAAATGCTTAATTTGCATATTGGAACCTGTAATTCACAGTAAATTAAAAATGGCCATTATCTCAGTACTAGGATATGTAGTGTGCAATCTTTCTAACCATGTTGCCCTTTAGTTAGACAAATGTTAAAGTCAATCTACATTTCTTGCATTAGCAATGAAAGCACATACCAAGTTTAATTCCAAATGCAGCACGCGAAAAGAGCTGTGTTACCGTCATGAGTACTCTACAGTCTGCCTAGTCGGTTCAAATCTCTGCATTGGAGTGAGCACAGGTTATCTTAGAGAGGCTCAGTTTATGAGCTGTATGGCATGAATCTTTGGAAATCTTGACGCAGCTGAATATTTGCCACACTTTCAATTTCTTGTATGTTACCCAAAGAACTTCTTCAAAGGCGAGATGTCGGAACATATGTGTAGAGGAGTTGGTAGATGCCTAATTCAGGTATTGCTCCTAGCACTGAAATGAAGAAAATACTAAACCACATTTTTTTCACTTCTACAGATCTTACATCTGTTGTTAGCAGTTCCGCAAAAGAAACGCTGGAGGATAGAATATTCTTCTTCAGCAACACCAATACTTTGCTGGTTGACATAATCTCCCTCACATGCTCTAGCCTAGGAGAAGTTAGCCAGTGATACATTTTCTGTATTAACACCAGCTTTATGTGCTTGTTTCAGGTTCTTTCTAATGTATCTCATTAACAAGGATGAAACTGAACATACTGGCCAGGTAAGTAAAAATAAAACAATTTTTTTTTGAGATTATCTTTCAATATTTTGATCTTCTTCATTCTTGTAGCTGTATACCACAAGATGGAACCGATGTACCACCACAGAGTGGAGATATCACCCTCCCTAAGAGACTCGTGCAAGCAAAAGAAAAGGAAGGGTTAAAAAAAAAAAGAGGGGTGGGGGGTGGAATGCAGCAGTGTTCTACCGAGGACTGAACTCTGTCAGAAGTCATTTATTAGCAAGATTACTGTCATCTTACCTCTGAAATGAAACCTTGAACTATAGCATTTGCAGTTTATGCCCAAGAGATTAAGTAGTTAAGAGACTATAGTTATAGTCTAAATAAATATATATGTATATAGACAGGAAAATGGATGTCTGTGTATGTTTAGTGTTGTTAGTCCCTAAAGGTAAAAAAATAAGAAAATAAATAGGATTTAGTTATATCTTAAGAAACTGTTATGCAAACACTACAGGATTACCTTCTATGTTTTCCAAGCAAACTAAAACACATTTTATATATACAGATCATGCACAGGTTTGCTCTGATAGAACTAGACTGGTTAATTTACACATACACAGCTTTTCTAAGAGAGCGTAAATTTCAGTAGTACTGAATCAAGAAAAGTGCAGAGCAATACTTTTATAAATGTTCTTGAGTACCAATCTTTGAGTTTCGATGCCTTCACAGTTCTAGTCCATGGTAATAGGCACATGGTTATTCTTAAAAGTTTATATAGAGCACAAGCTGCAAGGTGTCTGTTAAAATAAATATTTTTATCATTTTCAGGAGTCATTTGTGTGGAAGATGTACCAAGAAAGATGCTGGGATTTTTTCCCAGCAGGGGACTGCTTCCGGAAACAGTATGAGGATCAACTTGGCTAATACGACAAAAGAAATTATTTGTTCATGAACTGTTAAGATCCAGTATACAAAACCCCTTCTTTTCTTTTCATGGTGTAATTTCACAGCTTGTATTTGCTCTAAATGTCTTTAAACTTCAAGACATATATAAAAATTTACACTACTTCATAGGCTTTTTGTACCTACCACATGCAAAACAAGTATTTTGTTGGAATTTTAATTAGAAAACTATGCCACATTAACTTAAGCCTTCCAGTTCAAATGTGATATGAAATTATAACAACTTTTAAACCACATCATTAATCTAGTGTTTGGCAGTACTGTTGAAAGGGCTAAAAGGTATCTTAATTGCACATTTGACTTTTAAGAACTTGAACATCAGAGACATGCCTCAGAAAAAATATTTTAACTGCTGTCCAATTTTTCCCCCAGTATTTGCTAGTGAATGTACTAAGATACAGCTTGAAAAGCTTTAAGCAGTTAAAAACATTTTCAAACACTTTGTCAACCTTGAAACATTAAGTGCCTTAAAACCTCTGTAGACATAGCTATGCAAACTTTTTATTTATGTTAGTGTTCTAGACGAACCGATCCATTAACTGTATTGCTTTTCTGTCTTTCTGTATGAAACTTGGAAGTGTGTCTATATACCCCCTTCAATAACAGCTTATTAGATGCTGCTCTTAAAAGAGACTGTATCAAAATAAAAACAATTTGTATCTTAGGCCAAATTAAAATGATGTTATATGGTCACCTGCAAGTAGAAGCTGCTAGGATTATGCATTTTTTTCTTCTAATAAAAAGTGCCCACTGCAATAAAGTACTATAAACCAAATATTCCCTTTGCTGTCTTTTTCTCTCATTATTCTACAATATGGAGATGTGGCGTCAGGATAGTGACTAAAAACACATGTTCATTGTTCATGCATAGCTTTATTTTTAGGACTACATATAGCAAGTACAAGCTGAAACAACTGTTCTCTCTTTGTGTGCCGTAGTCTGTATCTTTAGCAAAGAAAATCCTCATTTCATCATAAATTTTAGACCTTCCTAAGAATATTAGTCTTAGTCAATTTTCAATTGCACCTAAATAAATATTGGTTGTACAGAGTTTAAGGTGCCACCAAAGAAAAACAGGTATTTGGCAGACTGAACAAAGAGAAACAGATAATAAGAAGATAAAGGAGATTCAACTTTCTACTTAATGTTTGATATATCAATTATTGACATAAGGAAATCTGAGCTTCAGGAAATCATGCTGTCCAGCCAGTCTTCAAGCTCTTCCTCAGTAACGTTTTTGGATGTATTTTGCTGTTGCTGTGATGCTGTCCTCTTCTCTTCAGGCACATCTAATTTTAAGGTGTCTAGAAAAGCAAGAACAACAGACATGAAAATCTAGAAACAATTCCATACCAGCTCTTTGTCCTGGTCCATTTTGCTTTTTAATGCGTAACTCACTCTATTAAAATCTCTTTCTTGAAGAATAGTGAGTCATATTACAAAAATAGTAGCAACAAAAAAAATGAGGCAGTTTAATAAGCTCAACCAGACCATCTGGTTCAGGGCAGGCAGGGTGTGGTCTACAGCAGACAGGCTATCAATGATTCCACTGCTGTGATCTATTTGCAATCCTGTCTGATGCAAGGTTTACTTTAAAGTAGGAGATGAGCAGGAGGCCGCAACAGGAGATCATCTGGTGCTATTATTACAGCATGACATGATTCCACATTCTGATGGCTGTTTTCTAAAGGGATTTACACTGTGCTTTGGAGTGGAAAGCCTGACCTACCACTGAAGTGAACGTGCATTTCAAGATTGTCTTCAGTTATAAGGTTTGCCGTATTGCTTGTGGTGACATCTTACATATTCATCAATCTTAGACTTAATTTTTAAGATAGTAAGAAAATCATACATATAAAATCAGAGATGCTAAATATTCTTCTGAAGCATTGAGGTCTGGGGAGGAATAGAAACTGTCTCCATCCAAACTAGCAAACAGCAGTATAACTTCTAGGAGTGCAAACAAAATAAAGGGTTTCTCAATTTTTCTAAAATGTGAAAATGTATGTTTTATTTCCATACTAATGTTAATATTGTAAAATCAATGCTAGTAATGTTTCAAAGTAGCATTTAAAGCAAGCCATCAGAAATACCTGCCAATCCTCTGTGTACTCTTCACACAGTGAACTGAAGGCTGATAATGCTACATAAAAACTTTATCTTCCTCTCACTAAAATTTTCCAGTGATACATTTTAATTTTTTTCTGAATCATAAGACCAATGCTGTTTGCAGATGGATTTCTCTTAATGCTTAGAATGAACTAAAGTTTCACCATTGTCAGTTAAGTGAGTAGTTATAAAGCTGGAAATAGACAAATGGGTCAGAATATAGCCCCAGATAAATGAAATGCAGTACAACAGAGATAATGACAGCAGCTTTGTTGACTGGCTAATCGAGAGTTCAAAAACATCACCAAAACAGAGAGCAACAGAAATTCAAGAAGGGCATTCTGGGGAGAAAAGAAATCTTACCATTTTCCTTACAATCTGTTTTCATATCTTTCTCACTTGGTTTGTTGTTAGACAATGCACATGACACAGGTCTGTTTTCTGTATCACTGGGAGTAGCCAGATTTAGGAGGAGATCTAGTTCTTCATCCAAATGGTCAGTCTCTTGCTGTGAAAGTGGACAGGTTCTCTGAAATGGTTCAGCTGCACTTGTCCTAGGACCATTTTTACTTACAAGCTCTGATGGAGCAACAGAAACACCAACAGGATGGGAGACCAACACGTTTTCACCTTGAACCAGGGACTGTTGGAACAGAAGCACTCTTCTTTTGCTGTCTTCAGCAATTTTAGATTTCACCTGTGGAAGCTCTACAGGTGTTGATGCCTAAGAATACAAGAAAGGACTTAAGTTCTTATGATGAACTCTATTTTTACTATTCTGTCTAACTTGGATTGTAATTCATGCTTCCAACTTTGACCACTTAAGAAGTTACAATGAATTTCAGCAGAATTTAATTCAGAAGTAAACTAAAATTCTACTGATACACAGAAACAATTACAAAATACAAAATTCTTTTATCCCTTATTACAGAATATTAAATTGTATGCTAAAACAGGAAGTTCCATTGTTTCACAAATACTTTCTGGAGATTTACTTTCTTTAGTTCTTCTGTAATGAAATGCCATCAATGACCTGGATTTTGGAATGACTGAAGTCAGAATTTGGCTAGAAATTTCATCTCATGTTAGGCTTTCCCTCCAAAATTCCAGTCTTGAAAGCAAAACATACTGCAGGTCACTGAATATCACTTAGCAGAATTTATAGTGTATAGTTGTACATTTTAAAAAATGAAACCAAATTACAAAAATATCAAGTAGTGAAATGAGAAATGGCAATTCATTATTCAACTGTGGAATACAGATTCTACTTATATCAGGATGCTCTGATATTAATAATACTTAACTGTATCTGATGACTCACCACCAGTCAGAATGAGAAGACAAAGATTAAATGTCAGAATACACACTTTATAACCCTGATAAGAGTTCTAGTCATAGTCTTTAACTTTTAAGAAGGAAATCGCATTTGAAAGTAACATACATTTGCAGATCCCCTCAGATACCATCTGCAGACATATTTGATCTCCCTTAAGAAAAAGCATAGTTATGTCAGTCACAGTAGGACTACATGTAACTCCAAAAGAAGTAAAATATCTTCTGTTAGAGTCACGTTTCTTTTTCTTTGCTTAAGCAGATGGATTTTTGAAAGAATTTGCTTCTATGTTTGTCTCATTGATTCTTTTGTCCATACATGAGTATTTTCTTTTTCACAGCTTGAAGAAACATTTTTTCCTAATATTATCTCGCTCCCCCCTTTTTTATTCACCAAAGGATAAATGACATTTTCTTCACCTGTCTGGTTTACAGTTCTACCTATTCTAACACAGATGTAAGTTTGATTCGTAGAATAAGCATGTATGTTGATATTAGATATACAGAAGAGTAAATCACTATTAAAATAGTTAACAAGAAAGAATGGAAATGCACTTTCAAAATTTTGTTGCAAGCTTTTCACAGCTGCTGAGAAGCAAATACAAAAGCAATGCAATCATGCAAGTCAAACACTCTGATACCCGATTTCAAATCTAATGTCCTGCACAAGGAAGCATTTTGTTTGAAGCTAACAAAACATAAAAACTGCTGATACAGGGGTATCCTGCATTGCATGCCATTTGACATGCCAGTCTTGATAAATTTATTTACTTATAAAATACACTCAAGTTATGTTTGAAAACCAAGTTTAAATTTATGTTTCTTGCATAGATTATGTCCTTAGAATATTTGCATTTTCTTGTGAAAATTCACAGCATTACCTGCACAAGTTCAGCAGCTACATTCAGCCTCAGATGCAGAGGCAGTTCCTGAAGAGCTTGGACCAAAGACTGGCAGTCAAGAGAAAGTGCAGATAACTGAAATATAGTTCAACACAATACAATTGTATTAAAATAAAATGGACTAGTAATTACTTTAATCTAAAAGATATTGTCAACAATTGCAGGAATTCATAGTTTTATGTTAGTACAAAGTATGCATGTACAAAGTAGTTTGGCTAAAATACATATAAAGGCCTACAATACAAACATTGGTTTGATGATTACAAAAGCAACAAACTATAGTTACATACACTTCTAAGAAAATACACATGAACAATGCTCTGCTGCTCCCTAGATGCTCAAAAGATGAAACTGTCACTTATTAATGCAAGAGTTACTAAAGTTTCCTCTTTTTCTTGCTCACTTTTAGTTTGGGGGGTGGGGAGGGAGAGGCAAGGAGGCTGTAAATTAATAAAACCAAATAAATACAAAATGGATCAGTAATTCACACTGCTTCCCTTTGGGAGTCAACAGGATGGCTTTTTGACATCTGCACACCCACAGCAAGAATGAACATCAAAGTAACAGTGTGTTCTCAGAGCGTATTTACAAAAATCAAAACCAATTGCTTCAACTGTTTCTTGTATCTAAATTCTTGTTCTTGTATCCAATAATGAAAGTAAAAGGACAAAACCATTTAAATACTTGGTGGCTCAATTTTTTCTTCTTTAGTAGCAACTATATTTACAATGGATTAGTGAACATCAAAGATGATTCATTGGTACAAATAACCTCAAAAAGTCTTCACAAGCTATTGTTATTGCCCAGCAATGAACTGGAACTTCAGAAAATCCTATTCTCTCGACAGATATTGAAGAACAATTATGGCTACTGCAAAGAAATTGTATTAATCTGGCAACATGAAATACTGTAAAAAATCAAGTATCAGCGAACAATATTAGGAAGAGCTAAGTACACTTGCAAAAATATTAATGTGAATGAACATTGCAAATGAAGGTGAAATTAGAGACGTGGAAGATGAGGAAAGGCTGTGGATGAAGGAAAAGAGGATTTTTGAGAAATAACATAACGGAAGAAGGAATTCAGTACCTAAGTAGCGATTTCACTAAAAGTAGTACCTGAATAAAGATAAACAAAGATACCAGGACAGTATTTAATAAATTATAAACACTTCATGGTAGATGTAGCCACTTGTTCAAGAAAATAAGCAGAGGTATACTTTTATCCTGGAACTGCCATTTTTTAATAAAAAATTCAAATGACTATTACCTCTTTGATTACCTCTGTGCTCTGAAACAGTTTTTATTGCATTTTATCAATACAAAATAAAGTGAATCCAGATCTATTTTTTATAACAATGAATTATAATATTCTTAATAACCTGAAAGTTTTTTATTATTCATGTCACATTTCCATTTCATATTTGACACTGATATTTTGCCACTGCTTTCCTTAATACAAATAATATGGAATAAGAAATACCTAGTAATTCTGCAACTATTTTTAAGTCTTTTCTCTTAATTTTGTTCCATCATTATCACTTCAATTAAGTTTACAATGACTCTTTCTACATAATGTGTATACAGGCAAAGAACTGGAAATAGATGAGGCTAAGAGGCAAAAGCATGGAATCTGGCAAAGTGGATTTGGAATGAAAATCAGACTTGGATGCAGCTTTCAGGGAAAACAAAGACGAACAAGAAAAAACATCAAGATACCTAGCTGAGGACCAGAGACAATGTGCTAGATTAGATATGCTATGAAACCATCTCAGCCAGGCTTCCTGATTTAAGTAAGAAATCAAAGGAAAATAAATGGTGACTAGTAAACTATTTGAAATTGACATAACATCAGGGAGAAAGTCACAGCAACAAATTGGGATGGGTCTGTTGGGAAGCCTAATACAATGAGCTCTGGCAGGGTGGAGCTGGGTAAAGTCACAAAGGTGCTGATGACTCTATTGTGTTATGTTAATGAAGTAACCTGAAGTTGGGGTGCAAGAATTTGCAACCTAGCAACAAAGTTATGTGGGTTGGGCAGTAGCCAAGGAAGACTTGCTACTAGGGCAGAAGTGATCAATTTACCTCATGTTTGGCCTGCTTGATCTATATAAGCAGCAAGTTAACCCATAATAAAGTACTTCATCTGAAATCATATTGATTTGTCATGAGTTTCCTCTTGCCCCTGCCACAATATGGGTCAGGGAAAATGACTACAGTTTGGTAGGGACCGAGGCAGAAGAGCATGCACACCCTAACACACTTCACAATGAGTGAGAGCATTGGACCAGCTCATAACTGTGCACTTTCATCACTGACAGTCAGAATAATATTTATGAAATCCACTGGCAAAATGCAACTTCATTCTGCTCACAATGACTTCTAGCCATTCAGAAATGAATTAATGAGTACAAACCACCTAAATGTTATAATGAAAAGCCTATGAGGAAATTATGAAAAAGTTAATATTCTGGATACTGATCTTGCACGCTAGGAATGGAAGAAACTGACAAGAAAAGCCACACAGTCTCCCTTATTCTCCCTTCACTGGATGGATTTGCTTGTTTTTTTCCTTCAACGTTACTTAAAAACCTAGCCTGCTGTTTTGATTATTTTTAATTAAGCAAAAGACCCAAAAGCCTCCAGCATCAGAGACCAAGTAATAAAGATAGACAGAATAAAGAGCACTGCCTAAGTATTCTTTGCCAGGCAAGCATTTATACAAACTCATTTGAAAGATAATTCTGTTACCTGCTTATGGCATATGCTTTCTCTATCCCACTCCTTCTCATCTGCAAATCGGAACTGTGCAAAGAAATCACCTACAGAAAAGAAAAAAAAAAGTTTTATTTTTTAAAAAACAACAAGCTCTCTCTCTGAAATTCCCAATCCCAAAGAAGTAAATTCAATCCATAAACATTATATCTTTAACAAATGTGCACTTAATGCTTCTTGTATTCACAAAGTACTGTAAAAAGATCTTTTAATATCTTATTCACAAAACAGTACTGAAAATGGCATAAAAGATTCAAAATGGAACAAGAAGGCGCTAGATGCCATGTCAACAAGCAAGATTTTCATTGAAAAGCCTGATTTCGACAACGTAATATGTACAGTATTCACAAAGTGCATTTTTTATGAGCAGCTTTGAATGTGCTGTAGACAGACCTTCTGTCTAAATGTAAATTGCTCTTAAAATGGATTATAAATGTCCTAAAAATTGGTTTGTACAGGACAAATAAAGACTTCTGGTCTGGTAGCTAAACTTCCCAGACTCTATTCCTTTAACTAGACCCTATTCCACCATGTCATTAAAAAAAAGGCACTGAATCTCAAACTCCAATTCATATTCATAAGGGACTGAATTAAAAGAAAATTTAAAGCTATTTAAGCTACATACATAACTTTTGTTATAAGATCTTCTAACCATCTACCACATTCTTCCAATACAGAAAGAACTTCCTCTTACTATCAGGCAGATGTGGATTATTATTTTGGTTTAGATTCTATTGCAGCACCATGCCAGGTTGCAAAAGAAAGTCCTGTAAGTATATTCAATGAAAAAACACAGAAAAATTCCAGGAACACAAAACAAATAGTAAGGTCCGTGACAGAGGAACTATGAAAGATTAGGTTTGCAAGATGACAGCCAAAGGTGCAGAGTAGCAGAAAGCAAAGACGTTGTTAATGCAGAGTATGAGACATACACCTCCTTAGACTACACAGTTTGAGAACAAATAGATACTTCAGGATTTTTTTAAAAAAAACACTGTTGATTTATTGTGGTAAGGAGATGAAATTTGATCCTGAGAATTAACTATTGCCTGTAAGTCACTAGAGTTTAGTGCAGCAGATAGCTGAGAAGCAACAACCCATTCTTTCCCAATGCACTCAAGGAAGTTTACAATGGCATTACCAACAACTGAACATCTAAATTCCATCTGGTTCTCAATACCCTAAACTGCCAATTATATCTTTGACAATGCCCAAGTCACGCCCTTAATTCTGCAATACAAAATCCCAACATATAATGTGCAGTCCCCAAAACTTTCTTTTCCATTGTCTGCCTGTCCCCAAGATTCAGAGAGTTCACCCTTTCAGCAGTTTTAATCATGTTACAACCAGCCAGCTTCTGTTTTGCAAACAGAATGAATAAGCAGCAAAATAGCATAGTAATTGGCATAATTCTTTGCCAAACAATTAAGGAAAGAAGTCCTAACCATCTCCCAGCTCACTTGAAAAATTTGTTTGCCATGACTTTTAAAAAAATATTTAAAGTGTGTTTCTAATGGATTTCATTTCACGTACGCTTACTGCGTAGGTGTCCTTGATGCAGCTGCATATACTAATCACACTGTTTACCTGGCAAATCCATCATCATCATCTTCAGAAGCATTCCAGCAAGAAAATTTATTTATCTAGGTATTTATGACCATTGTGTATGTACCAGTGAGTAGTTCATATAATTTACGAACATTAGTTAGGCATGCTAAGCAGTATGGAAAAATAAGATCCTGTCTTTGTGTACCTATTGGCAGATGCAAATACTTAGCTTGAGCACTCAAAATTGACCAAGTGGTGACAAATGGGCTGCTTTCTTCATTGAGCACAGCACAACAGTAAACAGATCCCTCTATTTCAAAAACATCTAGAATACTTTTAGTATGTAATAACTAAAGATGAAAATTAAAGAAATCCAAATTCATTCTTCAGTCTCACGATTTTAAAATGCGCATTAAAATGTGCAAACTTGTTTTAACAGCTTATATTTAAACACTCAATTTAGTACCATACTAGCTATCATGGAATCATATAAGTTTTATTGAAAAATAATTAAGTGATACTCAAAGTCTTCATACTATTGGAATGAAGGCATAAGTATTTTCTTCCAATATCCTCAAGTTTCCTTCAGTTACTTCTAATGCTGTGTCACAGAGGAAATTATATTTTCTTCTGCTCCTATAAGGGAGTAAAATTAAACTAAAGAATTAGTCAAAAGCTTTTTGGTATCTGAGAATGATCAGATGTAAGGCAGCTAATCAAACCTACTTTATCAGGAAAATCCACTGGAATCAAGAACTAGTTTATGATTCTCCATTCTCACAAAGTTGGTAATAACAGATGTTTCATTTGATATTGTATCGCTGAAGTAAAGGCTATGACTTAAACTGTAGTTTAACTAGGTTCTTTAAATAAGTTAACAAAGCATGCCTTTCAAATGGAAAAGCAATAACTAAAATTCACAGCAGCACATTTAATGCAAATTAGGTTAATGAGAATGTTAGTCTAACCAATTATCTTTTCACAAATTCCTTTACCCTGAAAATAACTTCCTTTTATGCCATGAATACTAATCAAAAGTTCCTTCCAACATAAAAACTATTTGTATTTTTGATGTTACTTGCAGCTATTACTTGGTCATCAAATACAGAGTAGCTAAGAATAATGCTTTCAAGTAAACTTCACACATCATCTTTCGTAACGTTCATAATAAGCCTTAATATTCTTTATTGCATAAAATGTGCAACCTTATTGTGAAAGGATAGCAAATCTAATTCACTATGCTTCCCTTGCACTTCAGTATATTTTAAACCTAAATAAATTTATTTAAATAGAGCATGTTTCACAGTCTCATTTGCCCAATTAGCTCTTATTCTTTGAACTGCAGCATCAAACAAATCCTACCTGTAATCTGTAATAAATATTTCCAATCTGTGAAATTATACGAGACTAAAAGTTGAAAAAATTGAGGGGAAAATTTTAAGTAGGAAAACCAGCATCTCAGTGGAATGATTTTATTAATTTTAACCCTCTAATTCATTAAAAATAACAGACACAAACTAGTACTGAAGACAGAGGAAAAAAGTGTTCTATAGTCTCAGAGATTTTCAAATCGGAGGGGGGGAACAAACAACAGAACAGGATCCTACTAAGACTGACATAATTGAAAGGAGCACTCTAAGGGTAAATACAGGAGTCTAAAAACATCTTTTTGACCAGAATTTACTTTCTCCTAAATAAGCACCAATGGCTTTGATAAACTTCTTTGGAGTTTCCAATCTTTGCTCATCTCCCATTTATTTTATTTTAGGAATTCAAGCTTCTGTGTGTGAGTCTTTTGCATCAGCTAAAGAATATGCAATAAATTTATGATGTCAATATCCATCTTAACCTAAAAAGCCACACAAGAAAACTGCAGCTTAGCTACATTTGGGAAATTAACAATGAGACCTA
The DNA here is from genome assembly GCA_033558105.1 of Coccyzus lansbergi. Classification (NCBI taxonomy): domain Eukaryota; kingdom Metazoa; phylum Chordata; class Aves; order Cuculiformes; family Coccyzidae; genus Coccyzus; species Coccyzus lansbergi. The sequence continues at coordinate 1,201,854 of JAUMJK010000118.1, forward strand.
AAATATCTCAAAAAAGCAGCCTCTATCTACAATACTTGCTAAAGTTCTTCCTGAGTTACTAAATTGAGACAATTCACTCCAAAGAAAGTCCATCTTCAAAATACATTTCAAACAATTTTACAAATCTAACTTATAAGAGAACCCTTTCTCTCTATATTAATCTCCAGTTCACTGTTTATGAAGGATATACTATCAAAACCAGTATGCGTATTCCACCAGTCTTCTTCACAGTTGCAACAATACAGGAGGATACATTTTTAAGGTGGAAAAAACCAACCAGTTTAACACTTTTCTGCAGAAAAAAAAAATCTGAATTGCAGAGTTTAGGCATAAATGATGCATGAAATCCTACCCAACCTCAATGGTTCACATAAGAATGACTCTCCTGAGAAGCAGGGGGAACATCAGCAACATATTCTTTCACTTATGATAATGCAATACTTCATGTAGAAGATCCAAGAGAAGACAGAGATCTATAGATCAAAGCAAATGTGAGCAACTACCAAGTCATGAATTTTGAGCTAACTCCGAAGAAAAAAGAAGAAACTAAAGCTTATCAGTCTTTTGGGATTAAGTGAGTGTGAGTGAATCTTTCTCAAACTGGAAGAAAAAGCATGAGGAAGAACATCCAACCATCCATGGCTTGCTTATGGTGATCTGGAAAACAGCATGGAAATGGCAAGAAACACAAACTTCTATGCTTTGGAACATCATCAGAATGTGCCATTAATAATATATTTTTTTATATTAGCTATCTATCTATAATTTATTTTATATAAAAATCTCTTTGGATAAATACTACTGAAGATTTCTTTTTGTAGGACATCTGATGGGTTTTTTTCTCTTACAAAAGGAGACTCACACATGTATGTGCAAATTCATAACAAAAGTTCTTCCAACACTAGGAAATGTATGTTCTACAAAGGTTTTATATGAATAATTTTAAACACATCACAAAGAAATAATGATCCAGATATGATAGTTTTCCCACAATGAAGTAGTATATAATACTGAGAAACAGATTTCTGGAAGACACAAAGCTTCTAGAGATTCTTCAAAGCAGTTCTAATAACATCACTAATTTCTATTTCTCCTTTTTTTGGTTTCTCTAGTTTGATAGAGTACACACTGTAACTAAGACTAAGGCTGTAATGTTCTACTTATGCAATTTGCCACAATCATAGACTGAGTAATAGCAATTTTCAGAATGTGAGAACACAAAACCAACAGATAAAGACCATGTAAGAACTGAAGAGATATTATTTTTCTTCAAATATTATTAACATTGATAGATTGCAAGTCACTGCAAAGGCTGTCATTTATCAAGAACATGACAGGCTTTTCTAAACAAAATGCCTTCACCACAAATATTTTAGCACAACCTATACTTTTTAACTCATTCTGCTATTCACCAGTAGGCTGCACAGCTATCTATTACAAATTCCAGAAAGTTTATGCAACAACTTAGCATGAAGTTTCTAATTAGTAGCAGAATTCACATCTCAAAATATTTTAAATAACATTTTTTGATTGATATCAGCAGAAGTTCTTGAGCTCTGTACACACTGACATCAAGGATACTTGTAGCCGTCAATGCAAACTATAAGGTAACACGGTGGGGGCAAGTGAACCTCATGACAAATCAATATGATTTCAGATAAAGTCCTTTATTATGGGTTAACTCGCTGTTTATATAGACCAAGCAGGTCAAAACATGAGGTAAACATTGATTGGTCACTTCTGCCCTAGCAACCAGCCTTCCTTGGCCATTGCCCATCTCACATAACTTTGTTGTTAGCTTGCAAACTCCTGCCTCCCCATCTGTGGTTACTTCATTAACATAATACAACAAAGTCATTTACCACTTTTGTGACTTTACCCAGCTCCACCCTGCCAGGGCACTTAAAGAAACAATTACCAACAATAAGGTGTATTTATAACTGGGTTTAAGAAGGAAAATATTCTAAATTAATTCCCTAGCACCATTATACATGTACTATTAACCACAATTCCAAAACTAAATATGTGGATATGACCAAGGAACGGGATTATCTGATCAAGGCAAAATGATGTCCTCGACATTCAAAATGCATTGCAGATAAATGAATAAGAAGGAAGGATCTTCAGCAACTAGTGCTACATCTGGAACAAGGAGTGTCTATTCAGGAAGAACAGAAGTAATCTAACACATAGCGGAACTGCAGCCTATTGAAATCAAGATCTGGTGCCAGTTTTTCAAATGAGGAGCAGGATGAAGCCAACAACTGCCAAAGATCACAATGGTTATAAGAAAGAATATAGTTGGTTTTTTTTTTTTTAAAGGTAAATGTTAACAAGAGTCAGAACAGGAAAACAGAAGAAATAAAATTATATCTGGAGAGGTTCAGAAAAACAAACAGTAGTACACATGCTTCTGCACAAACACTAGGTGACTAAGAAAAGAAACTGGAATGCCTTTAAGCCTTTAAAGGTTAAAAATATAAATGATAACACTGGGATACTGCTAGCAATGGAAAGAAGACTGAGGAGAGTGGTGTAATATCAGCTCAATATGATTGATGGAAAAAATAATAGAAACTAAAAGAAATGTAATGGATATATAGATAAACATAATACTTGGGGAAGAGAAAGCAGAGCATCTGAAAAGGAAAATTCTGCTGCATGGTCTAAGGCAATCTCCTGAAAGATGCAAAAAAATCATGCAAATAAGCAAGATGTAACACCCATCGTTTACATGTTTCCAAAAGCATTCACTGACATCCCACTCTCTTTCCCACCTAAGACTTCAGAGCAGCAAAAAGAGGAGGCTTTGTATGAATAAATAATTGCCTAAAAGTAGGAAGAAAAGGAGTAAATTTTCACATTAAAACAAACTATCAGTACAGTTCTCTGGGATCATATCTGTTTAACCTCTTCACTCAATTAAAACAGAAAAGAAAAAAAGATGAGAAAAAATGAAGTAACAAAGTTTGCTGATGATACTAAGTTTCTCATGGTAGTGAAGATGAAAGAGATCTGTGGGGAATTACACAGAAACTTCACAAGATTGAGAAAGCAGATTGTGAAATGTCAGATGAAACTCAATATTGAAAATTCAAAATGCTGCAAGTCTAACTTCACATACTAAGAAAGTTCAGAGCTGACCAACACCACCTAGAATGAGAGTCCTGCAGTGCTCAAAGAAACACATTCTTTGGAACTGTTCAAAAAGCAACAGTAAACAATACAGAGAACATCATTACATGCCCGTCAGGCAGTATTATCTCAAGCACTGTGCACACCCTTGGTTTCCCAAGCTCAATCTGAAAAAAACCGAGTAGCACTAGAAAAGGTGTTGAACAGTTTCTGTATGAGAAACAAATTAGTAACTTAAGCCAAGGGAGAGGAACCAAGTGAACGTGACAGAGATCTAAAAAACATGAAAGGCATAAAAAGGGCAGAAAAGGGCTGACTGCTCATTGTCTCTTCTCATAGAAGACCTAGAGTCATTCCAGCAGGGAACATATTCAAAACAAATAAATAGCATCAAATCTTTATAAGCTGAAGCTAGGTTGTGTGACTCCATGCCATCAGATGGTGCAGATGACCCAAGTTTCCATAGATGCAAGGAGGGATACAAGACAGATCTTCTTAAATATGGAGATTACATATCTGGCTCAGGAAGAACCTGAGACATAAACTGTTGCAGGTCTAGAAAGTTTTTACAAAAGTAGCATATCACATAGCTTGTTCAGGTGCCTGACTTTATGTATCTCCAGATGGTTTATGGGGCATTTTTGAGGTTTTTTTCTGAGGATTTGTTTTCTTGTTTGTTTGTTTGTTTGTTTGTTTGTTTTATTTGTAGAGCTCTACCTTTCACTTTAATTACCTTTCTGCAGAAAACATACATAAGAAAAGTAGTAAGTAAAGGAAGAAAAATTAATTTTAAACCTGTAGCTAACAGTTCTTTCAAGTTAATACACATTTTACATCCGCAGGGTGTACAAGGAGACAACACTACCATATGGCAAACTATACAGACAGCATCAAGCAGACTCTTTGTTTTCTAATTAACTTTTCCACATTTTGTTAAATGCATCTCCATTTTTCATATGTAATTTTTATTAAATGCCTAATGATTCTACCACTTAGAATGTAGAAAAAATGTAAAATATAAGAACAAAATGCGCTAAACGAAAAAGCATATTTAAAATTTCACTCAAATACAATAGCTTGATGTGGTTATTCGTAAGTACCCACCCTTTCTTCTCCAATATTCACTCTTTTTACTGGATAAACAATAAAATTATATTTAAATGTGAGGTTATCGATCTCCCCATAGGTTAAATTTAAAACAGTCATTAAGTATCAGCTAGTCACTTTAAATATTTACATTTTTTCTGATGCTTTATGACATTTTATAGCGCCATTTTTTCAGGTCATGAACTTATAACACACTTAGTGGTTTTTAATGTCACTGCAACCAGCTTACTAGATTAGACAAAGTATAAAAAAATCCATAGGTAATATTGATTTTTGAGCAATATCACTCAAGAAAAATGCTGAAAAAAGGCAAAAATCACCTCATAAATTAATGCATAAATACTCATGACCAAAGACTTTTTTTCACAACAACCACATGACATAGTGGGAAGTGAAATTTGTGATTTTCCCACGTCACGGGGACAGACAACTCTCCTTTGGGTAGAAGGGAAGGAACTCATGTACTTTCCCAAGACTGGACCCAACAGAGGAAAGAGTAGCGTAATAGCGGAGTTTTTGATCTCCACAGAATAATAGGTTAAAGAATCTAACGATCTGGCCCTTCATGAAAATCCACTTTTCTACAGGGCTAAATAGGTGTCTAATATCAGTACAGCCTATGCCCACAGCAGAAAGCACAGCTGTAACTCAGCACTGGAAGAAACAAAGAAATGGCAAGGTTCCCACCCACAAAGGGAGATTCATATAATGTCAAACTGCAGAACTCTAAAGAGGAATCCATATGCATATGCTGGCACAAGGTTCTTTTGAAAGATTCTGACTTGCAAGTGAGGAAAGAAGAGACAGAATGAAAAGAAGATGATCTGAAACAAGAGGAACAAGGTTCAACGAGAACAGAAACTGGTCACATCTGAAAAGAACCCTGATTTGCCTTGCCTATGGACAGGAACTGTTGAGTGGCAGCCAGTGACTGGGCATCAGAGGATGAAGGAGAGAGAGAAGGATGCATTCCTATGGATTCTATCAAACAAAAATTCTGCCTTGAGACCTCAGGGCAGATGGCACCTCTAAGCTAACAAAACCACTTTGAAGAGGAAATGAGAGCTGTGGTGACCTGCTTATCTTTAAACAGATAAGAAACAAATAATTCTGAGGTTAGAGCTGAGGTAGTTCCCTTGATTCATACCTTAGGCAATAAAACCTTTTAGCAAACCTATACTTCTGAGCTCTGATATTGTCAGGAGTTAAAACAAATATTCCATAATGGATGACAAAATGTCTGCAATTTATTCAAGAAGTTTTCATTCTTTCAGAATTATACAAGACCACCAACTTTTACAATGTTTCTAAATCCAAATATAATTAATATCCTACTGTATAAAACCTAACATGGTTTTAAATTTTGCCATATGCTAGCTAGATCACTCATTAGAAAGCTCAGTTTCAAAGCACAGTTCCTGGTCTGAACTTGGCAGAGTCATCTACCCACTAAACTACCACTTTTTTTTTTGTAGATGGCTTTTTCTCAATTCTGTTTAGGAGCAAGAATATTCTCTCCAATTAAAGTTTAAGTAAAACATATGTATTCCAAAAAGGCAATAAACCTTCTACTGTTGCTTAGATACTTCATGTCAGGGTAGCTACAAGAAGGAAGAACATCAGAAATGGCACAATAATATATTTTGATGAATCGTAGAACAGCACCCTAACTGTGGCCTACTGCGTATTTACCTGGTCCTATTTAAGCAAAGTTCCTCCCAGCTATTTTTCATTTGGATTATTGTTAACTCTGCCTCCTGAGTAAACAGTGCATGCAAATACACTGTCGTATATAGGAGCTGAGAAAGTCACGCAATTCAGTATATCACATTTTGTCTTGCACCTTTCCATCTAAAAGAACTTTATGTCTAATTGGCATGCTTAACTAAGACCAGTTACATTGCAAAAATTCACACTAGATAACCACTGTTTTCACTAAGTGGATTGTCAGAATATTTTGTCTGAAAACTTTAAAATTCCCCAAATGTCTTCCTTATCTGCAAACAGCAGGAGTATACAAAATAAGCCTCCTTTATTCCACATTTTATCTCCTTCCAAAAAAAGTTTATCTTTTTTTAAAAAGACAGTAATTTTAGATCAAACAAATGAAAAAAACTTAAAAATACTTTATTGTAAGCAGCTTGCTATTTTTAGCCCAATAACAGCCACTAATTTGATACATTTTGAGAATAAAGTCTGCTATCTTTAGTTCTTACATGCCACAAAAACACTGGAAATCTTCCCTTTTTCTCTCCTGATTCCCTCCAATTTTTACATCAGACATGAAAGTTTACAATAGTTTTGACACTTGATTATACAATCTTCCATTTTAAGGATGTAAAGGCAGTATTATTTTTTGATGTTACACACAGTATTTGACAGCTCTCACATTATTAGAATTTGATAACTCCAAAACTATATTCTATTTTTTTTTTTAGTGCTACAGTTTCATTCCTTATTCTGTACTGGATGCAGCAAAGTAATCAATTATATAATTCATAAGTATTCTATATGCTACTGTGGTGGGTATTTTCAATATCATCACATCCGAATTAGAAGCATTCTTCCCTAAAAAAGAATTAGCAATTCATGCAAGCAGTACAGTATGCCATGCCTATGACTCTATCTTTCAGAAGTATTCATAAATTATATGTAAAGGTCGAAGCCTATGAATATTCAAATGATTTGATATAGTCAGTACTAGGTTTGGTTTTCTTGCATTTATGAAGGTTTCTGCAAGATATGACAACTTATAGTACTAACACAAATTTGCAAGATTTTTTTTTTGTTTGTTGTAATGAAACAAGGGTAAAGAAGTATCTTCAGAAAACCCAAGAGGAGGCTTTCCTTCGGATGTGTTCACAAAATTAAAAGGATAACAAGTAGCAAAAAGTTAAACTAGTAAAGCTCCACTTCTTGAAGCATGCAAAAAGCTCGTGAAGTACTTCTTTGCATATGCAAGTTACTCCTAATTCTCTAAATATAGTCCAGTAATGGCTCACCAGAGAGTTCTGAACCTCAACTTAGAATTAATAGTATATTGGAAAGCGTTTGCTTCAGATCATAAATATATGCAAGCAGCATACTGGGTTTTTCTTAACAAAGGTTTAGAAAGCCACTACATTCTCTGACATAATGCAAGAAAAGCAATCCACAAGCAAACTTCATAGCAATACATCCCTTAATGTTCCTACACAAGTTCTCCTTGTACAGTAGTGACAAGAACTACAGCTCTCCAAAAAAAAAAAAAAAAAAAGGCATGAAGAGATGATATAGAATGGAGAATTACAGTTTTTTGCATGACAAACACAATCTGGGCTGTATTTTACTGCTGATACAATGTCTCACCATTCTGAATAATGCTAAAGCATTGATTTTTATTCAATTGTCTTCTGTGATCAAACAACACAGAACTGAAATGTGCAATCTAGTGTTCTTTTTAAATACTCATTTGGAGAATTTATTTTCCATCACAGTATTGGCATACTATTAAGTAGCATCATAGCAATATCAAAATTCATGTTTTAAGATACTGAAACAGTAACTTATCTGGTAATAATAATACGGCTAAAATGAAAAATTAACTTTATTGTAGCTATTTACTAGACATATTTACTTTCTGTAGTTGTTTACTTGCAGATTTTTCTAAGACCTCGTTCTATACAGGCAGAAAAAAAAAAGGCTGGCTCAACTTCAACCCCCCAAAGACATTATTTAATGATGTATTTTAATGTTGCGTTCAAGTTTTCTCTGCCAATTCATTCATCCATCACTGTGATTGTTGCAGCCCTATTTAATAGGTTTATTTTAGCTTTTTACCTTGTTTAAATCAATTCTTCCAGATTTCTGACCATGATTATGGTACTTTTAAGTCCCTCTAGCCTACTTCGAACATAATAAGCAGGTGCTAATCAATAAATCCTTTACTTTAGCAGGAAATGACCAGTGAATCACATAGAAAGTACTATGTACTCTCTCTGCTCTGCCTTTTCAAATCACATTGCTTTGTGGTAAACATTTCACTGCACATAAATATGCAAGGCACCTATCAAACATTATTCTATTTACTTTCATTTGGACTGCATTGAGAAAGATCTCAAACAAAAAATTATGACATTTGTCCTTTCAATATAGGAATTTAAAAATGTTTCTGGGTTTTCCTTGTTTGTTTTCTTTTAATTTGGCTGGGTTTGGGGGTTTTATTTCATTTTGGTTCTGGGGGATTTTTTTTTAGAAAAAGATCAGAACTGAATACATATTTCTACCATCAAGCAGGATTATTTTTATTTTATTTAACCATCTTAAGAAAATGCTTTCAGATAGCCTTGCTTTATTGGGTATATTAAAACTTTGATTCTTATTCAGCACGTCAACAATGAAGTCACTATGTAGTATATACCAAGTCAGTATAGAACTTAAGGTTCAGCATTTAAGTAATAAACTGCATTCTTCATTGGAAAAAAATAATTTTGATAGAATTTTCCTGAGATGCTCAAATTCTCTAATTCTTAATCTAATTAAAATTTATTTTAAAAAGCAGTATCAGGGACACTGAAATTTGTATAAAAGTTTTTAAATTTTTATTACTTTCTTACACACACACACAAAAAATCAACTGTCCTTCAGCTATCAATCACACAGGGTAAGAGTTCATAACACCTTGCCAACTAAATCAATATAAACCTGCAAAACAGAGTCAAGGCTCGTTCCGTAATCTGATAATAAGGATTAGCAGACAATAAAAATGTGCTTAGAACAAGTAAAATATGCTTAAGTTAATAGTTATACATCATAGCCACATATATGTAAAAAGAAAAAATGTTAGCCTTCATAGCATAAGAGAAAAAAGCTTTCACCAACATACTGCGTGTATGCATGTGTTCCCCTATAGATAAAAAATGAATCTCAGAATCATAGAATCATAGAATAACCAGGTTGGAAGTGACCCATCAGATCATTTAGTCTAAATCCTATCAAACACTAAACCATGCCCCTCAGTACCTCATCTACCCGTGCCTTAAACACCTCCAGGGACGGTGAATCAACCACCTCCCTGGACAGCCTGTGCCAGTGCCCAATGACCCTCTCTGTGAATTTTTTTTTTCTAATCTCCAGCCTAAACCTCCCATTGAGGCCATTTCCTCTTGTCCTGTCCCCTGTCACTTGGGAGAAGAGGCCAGCTCCCTCTTTTCAGGTAGTTGTAGAGAGCAATGAGGTCTCCTCTCAGCTGCCTCTTCTCCAGGCTAAAAGACCCAGCTCTTTCAACTGTTCCTCATAAGGCCTGTTCTCCAGCCCCTTCACCAGCATCGTTGCTCTTTTCTGGACTCTCTCCAGAGCCTCAACATCCTTCTTGTGGTGAGGGGCCCAGAACTAAACATATTATTCAAGGAGCACTCTCACCAGGGCTGAGTACAGAGGGAGAAGAACCTCCCTAGATCTGCCGGTCACGCCATTCCTGATACAAGCCAAGATGCCATTGGCCTTCTTGGCCACCTGGGCGCACTGCTGGCTCATGTTCAGTTGGCTGTCAACCAGCATCCCCAGGTCCCTCTCCTCCAGGCAGATTTCTAGACAGACTTCTCCTAGTCTGTAGCACTGCTTAGGGTTGTTGTGCCCCAAGTGCAGGACCCGGTATTTGGCCTTGTTAAACCATTGGTCTCAGATCCCTTTGCAGAGCCTCCCTACATTCCAGCAGATCCACACTTCCACCCAGCTTAGTGTCATCTGCAAACTTGCTAAGGGCTCACTCAATGCCTTCATTCAGATCATTGATGAAGACATGGAACAGGACTGGACCCAGCACTGAGCCCTGGGGAAACCCATTTATAACTGTCCTCCAGCTGGAGTTAACTCCATTTACCACCACTCTCTGGGCCCGACCATCCAGCCAGTTTTCTACCCAGGAGAGTGTGTGCCTGCCCAGGCCAGAGGCTGACAGTTTCTGTAGCACAATGCTGTGAGAAGCTGTGTCAAAGGCTTTACAGTAGTCCAGAAAGACCACATCCACAGCCTTTCCCTCATCCAGTAGCCGAGTCACTTTGTCATAGAAAGCGATCAGGTGATTTTGGCAAGACCTGCCTTTTGTGAATCTGTGTTGACTGGGCCTCTAAACACACATACAGAGTATTTTTAATACTTCTGGTTTTGGTTACCTCTTTCATTTTTAAAAAACTAATATTTATTAAACTATTTTTTTAATTTTTGGATGACAAGAAGATCACTCGGGATTCTGCTGATAGCCTAATATACCACCTCAGTGATATGATCTCTTTTTCTCAGCCAAAGGATTTTTTTCCACAGGCTTCAGTTAACAAACAGTTTTGTTGCAAACCTAAAAGTCAACAAAGTTTGGGAACAATATGAGGTCTAACACAAAAACAAACAAAGCAAAAAAAAAACCCAGCAAGAGTAACCCTATAGCTCAGGAACCACAGGTGAGAGGGGAGAGGCAAAGAGATGGTTATAGAACGTGTTCTAACCGCTCACAGTGAGACAAGGCTCAACTTCATTGCTTCACCCAGTATGAATGGATTGATATGTGTTCAAATACAGATGTTCTCTCACCTTCAGTCAGAAAATGTCAGTGTGCAAGACTCAAGAGTGAGTTGATATCAAGTTTCTTGTGAAACTGAAGAAATCCACGATGGAAGCTTTTCAATTATGGACTGAGACTTAGTGGGAAGAGATCTCAAATATCAAGTTGGTTCCCAAAAGAACCATTTTTTTTTTGTTCATAGAAGACGTGAAAGCAACAATGACAGAGACCCTACACAGCCTTTTGGAAAATGATCTGTGGAATTGCTTTGAACATTGGTAGCATTGTGTGCAGCTTTGCCTCAATTTAGAAGGGAACTATTTTGAAAGTGATCATACCTTATTTTCTTAGTTTGTCAAATAACAGAGTTACAGGCACCACCTCATTTTTTTTGTATTGCATCTCGTATTTCTGGTTAAATATACATTTCACACTAAACGTATCTATCCCTTTACCCTCAAAGGTGATGGTGAGGAATATATCACAGATAATGTCAGAAGGACAAAAGGTACATGGGTTATCTGTGCTATCGTACCTAGTGATCAAAACATAGATTGCTATGCTTTTAGAAATGTTTTCCATTATATAGTACAGTAGCATAACATCCACAATCAGTGCTGCACCTAAAAAAGTAAAGGTAAATAAATGCAAATATAAAAAACCCATAACAGTTAAATACTAGAAAGCCACGCATCTCTAGTTCTTCAAAAACTACTTCTTTTAGCAACAGCTGAAAATTACTCACATTTGACATACCCTTATGAAAAACATTGACAGCCTCAATTTAATCTATTAACTTCAGAAGAACAAAAAACAGTTTAGCAATTGATAATCTTAGAAACAAGCTCTCTTTCTATGACTGTCAAAATGCACACAAGGAAATTCTGGAAAATGCCATATACTAACTTAATGCGTAATCTTTCAGTTTACCATGTCTGCATTTCACTGTGAGACTTCCTAAGCAGGGTTATACAAAGGAGATAGAAGTCATTGGCCTAGTGTAACGACAGACTTACCCTCACTACTGCTTGTTCAAGCAAACGAGAGAGCAGTTGCCACATCTATCAGCCTGAGCTAGAGAGACCCCAAGGCCTTTGAAGTGAGCAGAAGGAATCTCCAGAAGCTGCTGGAGATGATGACTGCCCAGAATGCCACTTAACAAAACAAAACAAAAAAAAAAAAATCAAGGAAAATTTTTGTTCTAAATAAAGATGGCAAATTTCTTTGTAAACATCACAGAAATCACAGAAGAAAAGTAAAGCTATATTGCAATAATTTAATTTAACATAAATGTCTTTCCATGGATGAGTTCATCACGGTTGAGAAAGACTTCTTTTTCCTCATACCTATAAGGAGAGCATCCTTAATGAAAAGGTGTAGAAGTGAATTTGGCTACCAGAAAAATGAGAGAAGAGCCAGATTTGTGACTTGCATCAATTTGGCATAATGAGAAGTGCTATATCCTCTGTAAATGATACTACAAGTGAATATGAAAATGTCAAGAAATTGTCAACACATGCTAGATACAAATGAGGTAGAAGAGGTTCACTGACTACATGGAGAAAGCACAGTCCAGTATATATGATAATGTTAAGTACAAAGAGAAATATGACACTGATTACATTATCATTTAAATATTTTCATTTGCAAATGTTTCTTGTATGATTTTTTTTTCTACAAGTAGCAAAGATGATTTTAAAAGGTAAAATAAAATCTTTCTAATTCAACCATTACCATCTTGCTGGGTACAGTAAAACAAATTACTTCATCCACCTTTTGTCATCAGATGTGTCTTGGGTGTCAAGCAGATAGGTAGATAGTGCTGGGCCTACTTTGATTTATAAATAATTCCAGGTTATCTGACAGCAATAGTTTAAAAGAGAAAAGCATCTATCAGTTGATTCAAACATAAAAACATGACTATAGTAAGTCTATCTTCCAAAATTCCAGGAAGTTTGCATTCTCAAAAAACCTCTCTATACAGTTTCTCCACAATGCATTTATCTGGACTGTAAATTCGCTTTTCCCATGCCTATAAATAAATAATGAAAACACTATTGCATGAGGTGCTACATGTGTGTAAGTAGTCACATGACGGAAAAAGCAACTAAGTTCATGCTGCAAGCTTGATTTCACCACACAGTCTGGTATCCATTAACAGTGCATTTATTCATGCTTCTGTGAGTGCAGAACTGCAGCCATAAATTTTACAGGACAGACACAGTAAAAAGGTTTACTCTGCACTTTCAGGGGTACCCTTCACAAAAGGCTGCTCAAAAGACGCAAAACAAACCCTCTTCTTCGGTTATGTAGTGCTTACAGGCTTTCTTTGATACCTTTTATATTCTTGTACTAGATCAATGACTGCATTTGGTAGTCCCTGAATTTGTTCATAGGAAATGTCTTTTGTAAGCCAGACATCTTCATATATGAACAACTGCATAGCCTGTCAGCATACATAGGTCATTACCACTGCAGTGTTTTTCTACTGCTACAGTGTTCTCACTGCTACTGAAAGGTCATAGCAGCACCCCCGTATAGGTGCTTAATACAGGAATATAATGTATTCCAAGTAAAGATCTTAGAAGCTTTATACTGGCTGGCTGGATACTTCTGAAAGTAGGTACCTTTGGTATTGTTTTTAATCTGGTAACAGAAATAAAAAGGTTACCTATGTGAATACAACACAGCAGCTGAACGCATTAAATTCCCTGAACTGGATTCACCGCCTTTCTTCTTTAGAAGCAGGAGGTAATCAGGTCTCCTCCTCTGTGACAAGAAGACAGAAATCCCCATGTTTCCAGGAATTATAAGTGCTTACTCTCTCTTTGAACAGTTTTTCAGTAAGACACATTCCTGAAAGTATAAAAAGAACAGGAAATGGACAGCATGTGTATTTTGCAGATTACTTAGCTCTTTGATCTTCATCGGTGTTCTCTATGATATGAATAATTAATAGAGGCATTTTTCTTATGAGCAGAAGATTATGAAGAATAGATACAGTCAAGATCAAACATGACATCACAAAGTGCACTTACTTGGTGAACATTATGTCAACTGATCTACTATGTTCTCCCTGGGTTTTTTTGTAGGTTTTAAACCCTGACAGAGCATAGTCCCAAAAATCTGATAATGAATATCCCTATAGTAAAGCTTCATCAGATAGTTTAATACTGGCACATTTGAAATTTGCTTCTCTGGACAGTACTATTAAATTTTGGAGTTACATGAGAGCAAGAAGTAGTATTGTTTTATAGAAGTTATAATAGTTCCAATAAATTCTATGTTTTAGACTTAAAAATAGCCAATATTAATTAGCAGCCCAAATAAGACTGCTGTATGTATAGATGTTATAGTTACCCAGAAACAGAAAGAACAGTGGGCTATGTAAAAATTCCCAATGCATTTTTTGTTCTATCTGTTGCTGGTTGCAATATTAGTGGCTTCTGTTTTACTGAAAAAAAAACAGTAGTGGTTCTCCTTAACTAAAAAATATTTCTGGTTTTGAATAGATCCTGGTGGAATCAAAAGGTTTAATAGCTTCTATTTCTATTTCTGAAGCATATGACATTTAAGTGTAAACTGTAGTTTTCATCTAAAATCTAGCCAGAACAAAGAGAACTAACGTATCTGGTAAAACAGGACAGGGTACTGTGTCCTCAGAGAGGAACATGAAAAATGAATGAAGGATCAGAGCATTTAGTTCACATGCTGTTGTCACTGAAGTGTCAGCCAAAGAGAAGAGAGAAATCCGAACATCATGGTCTGAAAACATGACAACTAACCTCATGGTGACACTTGATTTCCTCTTCCTGTGGGCCAGTAGTTCTTAGTTCCTTTAGTTTGACCTTCTGAGCAGCTCTTAAGGCTTTTTTATGTACAGAAAATGTTGTATGATATTCTAGTTCTTTCTTATAAGACTTTTGAAAACAAACTAAGACATAATGCAAATACAATTTTCTTAGAGTCTGAAGAAAAATTGCTGTATTACTGCATTCTTATTTTAAATATCTTTTATATATATATACACCTTCAATAAGTATGCATTACCCTACTTGGCAATACGTTTATTTGCATTTTTCTGCTGTAATGTACAACTCTCCTCAGCAGACACATTTAAAAAACCAAAAAGTTATTCTTTAATTTATAAATAGACTAATGATGAAAGACTACATTAACTAGTAGGGAAACTTGAAGATCCTGAAACAAGCTGTTGTGCTCCCCAACCTCTACCCCTCAGCTCCACTATTTTTAGATAACATTCTTAGGCAGATAAAATGGAAGTAACTTTTTGTTTGGAAAAAATCTGAAGAAAGTAATCAAGCAATCCAAAACATTTACGCAATTATGATTTCAAGCTAGCAGCAAAAAATCAGGCTACTTCATTCAAGAAAGTACAGTTGCATCTATTATCCTATTTTAATTCTAAAAAATATTGGGAAACTTCCCATATCACAAACATTACTGCGCAATGTTTATGGTAGAGGGGTTTTATGCTCATCTGTGCTGTCACTTAGCATAAGTATATAAATTGCAACATTTTGTGGCTAACATACAAGTAGTACTTGCAAGCACCAGGCTCCTGACACAGAATCTACTGCTCAGACACATCAGAAAGAAAAGCGTCCCACTTGCCCCTGCTTCCACTCACACCCTCCCTATATAATCATATGCCTTCTCCTTTCCACTGGCTCTGGGGGCTTTTCCACTCACACCTCCTGTTGCTGAGGCCCTAGCTGTGTAGCTGCACATCCTCCCTCATGCCAATTCCTTACTGAGCTGGCTCACCTTGCTAAACCATCAGACAAGTATTGTATTTTTTTTTTGCCTGTTAATTAAGCTTTCTGCCATTTTAGCAAGTAGACTCCAGTTGGCACAGCAGAATAAAATGGATACACACCATCAGAAGCAAAGAGGAAAAATGATAAAATAAGGTAAAACAGGACTCTCTGGCTGCATTCAAGATCAGAGCATTACATGAGTCCCCACATTTGTCTGTCTGAAGAGGAAGAAATAAAATTGGAACAAGCTCAATTACTTAGAAAGGAACATCTAACAATAACATGAACCGGTAATATTAAAGAATCCATTTGCTTTGAAACTGAGCATATTATTCATATAAAACATTTTCCCAAGAAGGTATGTACAATGCTTTCAAAGCTAAAGATGTAATAAAAATAAAGTCAGAAATGGTCTTGCTTGTATCCTTCATGTGATGAAGTCAGCATAACAAACCAGCAGAACTACTGGCAATCATTTCTGTCTTACTAACACTTTTTTTCTCAGCCTTAGAGGAAAGCATTCATTGGTGAATCCTCGGTCAGAGAGACATAAATATTTCAGGACACGTTTTTCTAACAAAACTGGGGCAGAGCAGCCATGGATTGGAATTTCCACCATTAAATAAAATTTCTTGAAGTTACTTCAGAGATGGAAGGAAGAAAAAGGAAACAAAAGGAGAGCACAGCAACTGTTAGAAGGAACTTTACCAAAAATAGCTACTAAGCTTAAAGAAAATGCACCATTTTGATCAGCAAAGCATTATACAAACATTATTACATTCAAACTATAAATATTTTCTTTTTCTCCTGTAGTCAGAGCAAAATATCAGATGAGTGACCACATTATTTTTAAAGATAATAAAGACAATAAAATTTTAAAAATCTAGTCCAGTAATTTTAACAGAAACAATTGATATTGCTTTAGTTAAAGGAAAGTTAAGTGATGTCAAGTTTTCAGGTGACACACCTGTTGTTTAATGGACGTATTTTAGCACGGAAATGTAACATGTCTTTACTAACAGAACTCTCAGGAAACGTCCTCTTGTGTAAAGCTATTTAATTTCTTTGCAATCTAGGATTATATAGTCACAGTATTTAAAATTACATACATAAGTATTTGTGGCATTGGTTTGCTCCTAGAGAGGTTTATCCTGTAGAAATTAAAAAAAAAAAAAATCTCTGTCTTGGTCCCACTGATGCTAATTTTCAACTGAAAGAATAAAACATTCTAATATGCACAAACTTTGCATGTAAGTGCTGTCTGGAAAATTTTGCATAAATGCTCATAAAACACTTGTTTTTAGCACCTGCATAACTGATATGTAATTAAGTTAATTTCTGCAATGCTATGTAACCTCTTTTGCTTGTTACCTTGTAACCTCTCCATTCTGCAAAAACCGGTTTTTGCAGTAAGTGCAGTGTGATCATATAAACCCTGTCCACATAACGGAAAAGCACGTTTATCCTGTATGCTGAAACCACCGAAGCAAAACTCATAGCCAAACATTCTTTTAATGTGGTTTTGTTTACTGTTAAGTGCTTTTTATTTCTCCAATATTCCCATGCTTTAAACCTCATATGAAAATAAACAGATTCATGTTAATTAAAGTAAAAATTCGGATGAAAGAGTCAGCTTACAGAAAAGTTGACAACAAAGCAATAACAACACTCACACTAATCATGGGATCAACATATTTGATCTGTTCATACAGCATCTAGAGTGCAGTTGGCTTGCACCTGGACCCCTTGCAGCCTGTTGATAGGCAACTACATAGATGTTAACCATCTCCTACATCTGCCTTATGTTCTTGTTCCTCTAATGAGATGCCTACAGTTTACATTTTTCCTACTTTATATAAATAAGAAAGTAGACTGCATTTCTACTCCACAAGAAGTTTTGCTCATGATGGTATAAGGCATGGACTCAGGAAGCATTCACCATTATTTTTATGCATACTTTACAGTGAAAGTAATTTTCAAGGTTTATGAGTCAAATTTAAGATTTAAATTGACATCCAACAATAAGATGAAAGCTTAGATAGTTTGAGAAGTATTAGGTGAATAATTTTTCTATCAAGAAAAAACACGGCATTCTGTACAATTTATTGAAGAGCAGAGTCTTTCTAGTCCATTCAATCATGGCAGCCTTTTAGTAATTGAACATCTTTCTAAATAGCATGAAGTTGAATGATTAAAAAGAGGTCTGTCATTTCAGTAAGAAATTAATCTATTTGTTTTAATGAGGGTGAACCATGCTGCTTCTTATTTCAGCACCAAGAAGCCTCATGGGAGAAAGCAATTATTAAACAGCTCTAAGTGTCTGTGTGTAGGCTGACACACATAGTTGTTCTAAAAGGAAGACTTATTCTAAAAACACTTTACCCTGAAGTCTTCCACTTCCATAGTACAAATACTCTGCACCTGGGAAATCAAAGGCCTTATTAAAATAGTATGTTCTTTAGTAGGTAAATTAAATTTCATAACAACAGCTATGGTGTTGCACAAGTTACATGGTTATGCATGGAGAAAACTATTTCTATCTGAAAGTAGAGGGCTTGTGCTGTCACACAGTAGCCTTACTCTCATAACGCCTACCTAATAAACTCTATATTACAAGGTCTGCCAACTCTTAAAGTATCAGAAACTCTATAAAATACTTGTAAAGAATCTTTCTGTAACTGGGGCAGACTCTCTCAAAAGTAACTTTTATCCTGAACTGTTATTTTGTGGTCTCCATTCTCCACAGTCTGTAATTCCTCGCCTCAAAATACACAAGATGTGTACAAATATATGTACAGCTTTAAGACAGTCATATGGAATTGTATCCTTTCTCTAGCTTGTTCCATGTCTAAAGGTCCAGTTGCCTGAAAGGCTATAGTCAGGACTTAAAAGACATTATTTCATTAACTAAACAGATGTTCACTAGCACCAGTGTCCATACCAAAACCTCTAGAGAGATTATCTCTCTCTAGCTTCACTTCAGTGGCCAGGGAGTTGGTATAACAAGCTACACAGCATCGGATTATTTTTAAGCTCTAATCCATAAAAAACAAAGGTTGGAGGTGAGTAAACACCTCTGAAGTCAAATTTGTCAAAAAATCCAATAACAGATAGATGTCACAATCCTGTTTCATCGCTAGAAAAGAGTGAAAGATGTGCTTTCCACTTCTAAATAAATCTCTTATTTCTTTAAAATTTCTCTCTCTTTAAAAATCCTAGATAGCACATCTCACATTTGCTACAACAACATGAATTTCTTGTGCAATTCATTTACTGCTCTCTGTTCTTCTAACTGCATTCTCAAACACAAATTGTCAAGACTCTGCTCCCCCTGGAATAGCTCTTTATTTTCAAGCACAGGAATATTTTGTATTTTCCTCAGCACTGATGTAGGAATTAGCTGGGTCTCCTAAAGAAAAGAAGCTTGCAGTAGGATTACACATATGTGTGTGTCTGTTTGTAAATATATAACAACTGGATACAAAGTCCAATAACAACTGAATTTGAAAGGCAGATATCAGTCTATACTACTCTCTAATATCAATCTACTCAAAAAAAAATCAAAAATAAAACCAAAACCAACCAAAACTACCAAACCCAAACCACCTGCTAAGTAACATTCAGTATATCAATATATGTATAGATACGTCAAAATTCTAAAAGCCTGGATAGGAGAAAGGGATTAAAATTCAGTGCCTAAACCCCAACCAATCAAAATCCCTCAAACAAAACAAGCTCTTAGCATTTTTAGTATATAGCTGCAAATGTGATAGTTTTCTGTATCAGAATGGAAGAGCCCTCACCCTTGCTATTTCTTGTACTGCCAATCAGAAACTGAGCTCAACAACAATTCTATCAAAAAAAGAGAACAGAAATTAGTGAAAGTAAGTAAAGGCTTCTGTTTCTGTAAGTCATATAATGGCTGGCTGAAAAGGACAGTTGGCCTGCAAATTATAATTGAACATGACAACAAGATTGTTCTATATTGAAACAGAAATCATAATCATGATATTTAGAGATTTCATTTGCACTGTCACGCTATCCTTATTAGTTGCCAGTATTCTGATTCTCCGTACTAAGTAGTGGTGATCTAGTTCATTAAGTGCTGGCAGAGGAAAATATAAAGGAAGGCTTAAACATTCTTATGTCTTCATTTCTGTTGTACTTCACATTAGCTCCAAACTAGGGTATTAAAGATCTAGGATTAAGTGTTACAGTATTTATTAATATACAACAGTATTTTCCCATTATTTTACAGTACTACAGAATTAGACCTGGAAATAATGCTTGAACTCTTAAATAGAAATTTATTGAAATGAATGATCTATTTTTCATCTTACCTCACCAGAATATTGCGTTAATATTCAATTAAATCACAAAAAGGTGATTCTTCAGATGACATTCTAATTCTGATGGAAAAAAAATTAAATGCACATATTCTTTCAGGGCCTTTTAGAAATGTTTTGTTTCCTTCCCTTTCTGTTCCTAAGCCCCACAAGTCTTCATTGGATGAATCAAGAGTAGTCAAAAATGAAACCATCTAACTAAGCACTTGGAGGATAAAATAACTACAAAATATATTTAATAACATTCTGTTGATGTAGTTCTGCGCTTGAACAGAATAAGGCTATGTTGTGCAGCTGCCTCACATAAAATAGCCTTCTCAGCATCTAAATGACGATAGATGGGCTCTTTTCTCCTAGACTCAAAATCTTGTGTATTATTGTTAGGAAAACATTATCTAATGAGTGCAAAAGTACATACCTATAAATATGACTGATATTCTCCTAAGTTTATCTTCATATGACAGAAATAACACAAATTGGAACTTAAAACCAAACAGACTTGAAATTAACAAAGGACTGAAGTAAGATGTGAAAGAAAGGGGGTGTATTTATTGAAGTATCTTTTTCTGTAATTAACTGCATTCATGGGTGGGATAACTTCAGTTTCAATGATATTATCAGGATCATACTGTTTGTCACCTTTGGGAGAGTCTAAATAACTAAAATAAATTACACTGTTTTCAAAAAGCAATAAACAATTTATACAAAGAGCTGTTTTCAGAGGATATTGCTCTTTCTGTAATAAATCATTTTAAAGGAATATGAAAATACAATATTGTATCAGAAATAATAAACAATG
Source organism: Coccyzus lansbergi (assembly GCA_033558105.1). Classification (NCBI taxonomy): domain Eukaryota; kingdom Metazoa; phylum Chordata; class Aves; order Cuculiformes; family Coccyzidae; genus Coccyzus; species Coccyzus lansbergi. The sequence continues at coordinate 1,222,557 of JAUMJK010000118.1, forward strand.
GTCTGTTGCTGGACATGATACATATATAGACAAATGATACATATTTAGTTAAAGTATTGTACACTCCAATCTGAGTAGTGAATTAGCTTAAGCAACAATTCTTGGCCAGCTTGCAGTAAGAAAGTATGTGACTGTGCTTAACTAGGCAGATAACAGGCAGGGAATCAGATTTAAAAATAAGTAGAAAAGTGGTTGTAACTGCCTGTAATTTACACACCCTTGAAGCAGAGCCCAGGGAGCATGAGTAGTCAGGAAAAGTGTTATGATAGCAGGGCATGGTATCGAAATAGCTGTTAGCATGGGACAAATAAGATGGCACTCAGCCTCCTCATGTGCTGGCCACGCAAGGGGTGGGTAATGCTGCTAACCCTTTTGCAGAAGAGTATAAAGGGAGCTGGACTGGATGAGTGAGGGTCAAGAAGAAATACACACGTCTTTCAACTTGGAGACACTCTGGAAGTGCATTACCTATCGACTCTTGACAGTTTGGGGACCATGCTCCCTTTCCTTCTCCTGCTCAGCGATTGACACCAATTCATGAGTCAGTAAGCTGATAAGATTTTAGGCAGCCGGGTGTAATAGGTTAAGGTATAGTAGTATATTTGGACAATAAGGCATATTTGATTTAACTGTGATTTATTGGTCCTGTCTTTGTACACTGGTATCTACAGACAAACCTAACACAAATATTAAAAATGTATGTGCAACTTGTTTAACAACCACGCAAAAAAGTAACAATAAAAAACCCAACCAAATGCATAAAAGAACATACAATGAGTGAGTTCATTTGGGGACACATTTAATTACTTAAAAGAATAATTCTTAATGAAATACAGTTTACAAGATAGACCATTTGTCTACCTGCCCATAACTTTTGATCTGTTTGGGAAATTATGAAGGGCCAAGTTTTGTGACCAAGTAATGAGGAGCCCCTGCATGTTTTTATCAAAGAAATGACAATTAAAACTCATGCTCTTCATTCAAAAAAATGCATCAACCAGCAGCACAATCAGCAAATCCGTAAGTCTAAAGCAGTATTGCTGGCTTGCAATTGTCCAGACCAAAAAAAAAAAAAAAAAAAAAAAAGCCAGGAACAAATTAAAGATTATGTAGATACAAACTCTAAAGAAAAACTTATTTGTTCGCTTGCCCATGGGAAAACCTGCTTTTAAGAGTAGCTTTCAGAAAAGACCCTTTTTTTGTTATCGGGGAACTATCTAATAGCATTATTAAGGTTTCCTTGTCACTGTCAAATCTTGGGCTGACTACAATCTTCTACTTACTGTGATTCATGTTAATGACCTTCCAGAATGAAAGATATGACAGGCAGAGGTCTATAACCTTCACAAAACCTTTCATTTAATAATTGAATTTTTCTGACACCTTAATGCCCATTTACTTTCTCATTTAATTATTATGATTTGTGTTTTGGTTACTAGGTGAGTTTGGTAGGAACTTAAATGTACTACATTTCTGAATCCCTAGTTTTTAAGGTCTTGAGGGAATTTGTCTTCCAATGAATCTTACTGTGAAGCATACAGTTGTTACTAGAAAAAAAAATGCATAAAATACGTGAAGGAGGGCTAGAAAATGTGCTATTGTTGCTTTACTTGACTGATTTATGGTTCACACCTATTTAATAATCCTCTTTCAGATTCTTTTACTGCCAAGGCTTTTTAACACATATATCCCTCTAATTGTAAATGGAAAAACATATTATCTATTGGGGAAAAAGAGAGAGGACAGAAGGAAACAGAAAGGCTATGTCGAAAAAAGTCACACTACTGTTTATTTGAGAGAGAACAAAATAATACAATGATTTTCAAACTATACAACTAAGTACCAAAGGAAACAGACAGGTTCTACGTCAGTGGAATTCTGCACCTAAAGTGGTCCTATTAAAACCAAAATAATTGCTTGCAATTCATAACTTAATAGGAATGAAGGTGGCAGAATCTGTCGTTTATTCTATAATGCTATTTAAAGGATTATTTGTACTACTGCATCTAGTAAATTAGTTTGCAAAATGAATTATATAAACAAATTAGTGACATAGATTTTTCTTAAGCTTGTAAAGGGGACAGAGGAAATGGCACTGATTATTTCCGCTATTACCATCATTAACATTGAAATCAAGGGCTGCTGAAGGGAGCATTTAATTTTAAATCACTTTATATAACTCTTTGAAAGGAGCCTCTGATACACAGAAAACTAAATCTCCATCTGGGAACGTAACTGATACTCAGACAGATACAAAATTTCAAGTACAGGTAATGCAAACTAAGAGTCACCAGGAAACATTTAAAAAATAAAGTAGCATAGAAGAGGCTGGTTCCATGTGTATCTTCAGGATACAGTCATAAGCATGATCAGTCATGCAGATACGTTCAAAAATCTCAAGGTAAAGCTAGCATTAAAAATTAATACCAGACCTTCAATGTGAATTCCCTCTTTCTCCAATTTCATTAAGATCAAAATTTCAGTCAACTGTTACCCTAAACACAGATGACAACGTTGAAAGTAAACTGACGAGCTGGAGGAAAGAAGCCTTTATGCACACTTCAGCCTCTCTCCTGCCTTTAGGCTAACTGCTCCTCACTCTGCTGAGTTGGCATTTCTTAAAGCAATATTCTGCCTTCCACTGTTGCAAACCACTCTCTCTCACTTTGAGAACTCTAAGAACTACAAATTAAGGAACTCTAATTAAAGGCTTAATTAATCTCAGGCTACTATTTAAGCTACTTGGTCTCTTCCACTCCATGATTCTATGAAAATAATTAACTGCCTCACAAAGAAGTATTTTAAACTTTAACCTTTTCATTTATCTGCATTAGCTTTTTTCAAGGCCAATAACTTCAATGTTAACATTAAACCAGATACCTAAAATATGGGCGGGAGGGGAGTGAGGAAATAGAAGGAACAAGAATCAGACTTCACCTGCACTGAATACTCAAACTCACTTACTGTTACTTATTCTCTTTTTCTGAAAATATTATGAAAATCTACAAGTGTTAAAGAGGTAGCAATGCAATGAATTTTATTGTTGCCTCATAAGTAATGGGAAGAGTATTTTGTAATCAATTTAAAGTTTTAACATGATGCAGTAGGAAATTAATTAATATTTTAATTAATAATGATATTATAATTAATATTTTTCAGTTTTGCAGAGGCAAAACTTTTCTCCCCAAAGCATCCTACATTACTTTATCCTTGACAAAATCTAGAAGCGAGTTTAAGCATTATTTCATTTTATTTTAGAGAACTTGTTAACTTTCCTGGAACACTTTGAGGAGAAAAAATAACCTTTTTGGTTACATGGGAATGAAACTTCCTAATCCTAATCCACTAATGAGTTCTGCAAAGCTTTGGGTTCTTGAATGCAAAAAATTTTCCACTAAAGAAAAGTAGAAAACACAAGAAAATACATTTGTCCACAGTACAAGTACAGTTTAATACTTGTGATAAACACTCTGGAAGCCCCAGGAAAGTATTCTTCTTTGTGGTCCCAGGTTAATACATGTAATCATAAGAAAAGCAGAACAGTAACAGTATAAGGCTTAGGCTAAGAAAAGTTCGAATTGTTTCAGCTGATACAAAAAACATTTTTAATAAAAGAGAGTGAAAGAAGAATAAAAATTAAGGATAACAGAGAAAATGCACTTAATAGAAATTCTATTATATTCTGTTTCTTGTGCACAGTTAGTGCCCTTTTGTGCACATTTTTTCAAGCACTTTACAAATGCAAATTTTTTACTGTGTAGTATATATTAAGTGGCAGGTTTAGCGAGAAACACACCTTTTAAGAAGGTATTTTGAGAGCCTGAAAAGTTGTTTTTCCTACATTCACTTTTCTACTGACATTCATTCAGTATATCTAAATATATAGTGGATGAAAGATAATGGAATTTGGAAAAGAGCAGTAAGTTATCAAGTTATTTTAAAGTCTCAAGACGAGACTAATTTTTGAAAGCAGTGTCAAACGTATATGGATCAACACCTACAAAAGAAGATGACTTAAAAATAAGGGGAAAAAAATCAGAGGTCTAATAACTTGTATGTGAAGTACAGTTCAAATTTTAAATATTTTTTACATATGTACATGTACCTAATTTGACCACATAAGGCAGATAAAAGATTTACAGAACTCTCTATACTTTTATAAAATATGTACTAACACTCAAGGACTTGTCAAAAAGAGGAATATTAAGATCTACCTTTCTTTCCTTTATACCAAACTATGCTTTGGCTTGCTATTTAAAATAACTTTAAGAAATTTGTATTCTAAGTGTTAATTATGCAATTTGATCTGAATATATTTTTCATTATTAAATATCTAATTCAGAAAACACTGCTACAGTATTGCTTTTCCACATCCAGTACCCCAAGCTACACTCACCACAAAAATGACTGTAAAATGGCACATTTGTGACATGCATCAGTTGACATTCATGAAATTTTAAAATGGTTACCAACATTAAGATGTATATAAAAATATTTAAAGAAAGTACAATTCAATGCATTGAAGATTGATTTTGAAAATCTGTACTTCTCAAGTCATAATCATTCTATTAACACACCTTCAACTGACATTAAAGAATTTTTCTCAATTTGTTTATACTTTTGTTGTTTTGACTCCGATGCTCTACTAACATCTGATGTTAATCCTTGGTAGGGCAACAAGATGGGGGGATATAATCATGCTTGTGATGATCTATTCAAGGATGATCCATAAAATCAGTTCCCTTCCATGGTTACACATGGAAAACATGAGGAAAAAATTGAAACAGTTAAATAAATATAATAACATATAGATTAACCTGCATTCTTGAACTCCTTGCTCCACCTTAGTTAAAAGGTAGAAAGCTACTAGGTAACATGGTGACAAATAGGACAGAAATACCTGAAATACTACATGTCATTCTGTAGCGATCCTGACTAACAATATTCTGCGGCTAGGTTAGAGGAGAAATAGTAAAGGCTACCATTGCTGGGAAAAGTAATGGTGACAGTTTACAGTAAATCATTCGTTTCTTTCATTGCAACCAGTAAAGCTATAGGCAAAATGAAAGAAGAGTGGTGCATAGGCTGCATGAGGACATTTACAAGATACGTAGTTAAATCTTTACAAAGGACAGAACTCCCAAAAGCAGGAAATTTCAATGTTCTCAACATAGCTTTTGAAGGCTTTACTGCACACGAAATAAGTGCAACATGGAGGCATGTTTTCTAGGTATGGCCAGTCACACTTCTCCAGTTAGCCTGGAGAAGAGGAGGCTGAGAGGAGACCTCATTGCTCTCTACAACTACCTGAAAGGAGGTTGTGGAGAGGAGGGAGCTGGTCTCTTCTCCCAAGTGACAGGGGACAGGACAAGAGGGAATGGCCTCAAGCTCCACCAGGGGAGATTTAGGCTGGGAGATTAGGAGGAAGTTTTTCACTGAAAGGGTCATTGGGCACTGGCACAGGCTGCCCAGGGAGGTGGTTGATTCACCTTCCCTGGAGGTGTTTAAGGCATGGGTAGATGAAGTCCTGAGGGACATGGTTTAGTGTTTGATAGGAATGGTTGTACTCGATGATCCAATGGGTCTCTTCCAACCTGGTAATTCTATGATTCTAAGAAAAATCACTGACTAGGAAACTAATGCTATATCTAGTCATCTGTATGGATTCAATGGGATACCAAAATATCTTTTCAAACAAGTACAGAACTAAGAAACATGAATAAACCATTCATATTTTAGAAAATAGCACCAATTTCCTTCATTTATTTAATCACATACAGAACAAGGTCATATACTACATGCACACACACACACAAAAAAAAGTTGGGCTCAATATAACAGCATGGAGGGAAGAAGTTACTTGTCTGTCCTGGTTGGTATGTAGATTGAACACAAATTAACACATACATTTTAAAGTATGGACACATCAAATTGATAAAACTTAACAGTTCTAACTTTGTCAACAAAAACTCTGCAAAAATTGTAGCAACTTCATAAAATGACAAGCGAAGGTATTTTTTGTCCCTGCACCAGGAGGAATTCACAAATAGAAAAGCTACTATCCTGAAATTATAACATGTTGTGAGAAAAAAATCAGAAAGAACAGCATTTGTTTTTAACTATCCAAGTGTAGAAAAAAAATTGCTAATTTAAAGACTTTCTTCTAGTCTTACTCTTCCACCACCCCAATGTATTTTATTATTTTCATGAACCATTAGTAATAATATGCAAAAGCCCTAATCTCTAATGTTTTCTCTGACTTTTTTTTTTATTTTAAAAAACCAACAATCCCAAAAATCTCAAACTTATACAGTGGAACATTCTATCTTCTATAGTAAGTCAATAAATTATACATAATTACTTTTACATCTTCCAGAAGAACAAGCTATTTAAGCTTTAATAATTAGATGCATAGAAATAAAACCTCAAAATCTGATCATGTATCCTCTTATTAAAGCTCAAAGTGTGAAGACAGCAGAACAAGCTAATATCTTGCATGTATGCACAGCAAAGTACTGGTAACTAAGCAACCAGCATGAAACATGTCAGTGAGAAAAAACATATTTACAGTACTAACAGTCTCTCATTTATACACAGTTATAGATACTATTTGCAAGAGGAGAGGATCAGAAAGCAGCAGAAAGCAGTCATTGCGCTTTTTAAAAAATGTTGTTATACTACAGATATTCTTTCATGTTAATCAGATTAATCTCACATCATAATAAATGCTTTAATTCCACATTTTATCCTAGTAAAATAAAATGTCTAAATTCTGCATGAATAAAGGTACAAATACAGAATGCATCATGAGCTTATTTCCTACTTGTTTGGATTTATATTTATATTTATACAGGATTCTGTTCTAGTATTGAATGTGAATTATTTGTTTTTCCTATAGCATCAACAGAACACTCAGGTAAACACCTATATAATATCAAACAAACATAAATACATAGTATATTTATTCAGAAACACTATTCATGCAAAGACAGTTATTCACACACGTAGCATACTTAGAACTATACTTTAAGTTTTTAAGACTTAGGGTAAAGCACATACATTTATCAAATCCCTCAAATCAGAAATCATATTTGATTAATTATTTGTCCCTTTTAAACATAAAAATGACAAATGGAAAGGTTTCTTCATATAGTCATACTAAAGCGCTTCCAAGAACACAAGCATAGTAGAAGAAATGTCTATCAATTTTCTTCAAAGTAAAGGATTGTCAAGACCCAGGGAAAAACCTTGTCTTGATTAACTTGAATTATTAATTTGAAATGCAGGGGAAAGAAAGAGGTGTTAAATACATTTTTATTATTATATTCCCTTTTTATTATTTTGTATTGTTCTCTAGTGTTTACCTAAACACAACAATTGATGTGTATATGTTGATCAAGCACTGAAAGCAGTAGTGAGCCTCATTGTCACTACACTACACACACACTTGCCAAAAACACTAGAACACACGTGGGACAGCTGTACCTTGATCTGGATTTTGTTTGATGCTACAGAGAAGAGAAGTCTTTCCAGGGTAGATTTCTGCTTCATCAGAGACAAACACCATGCTGAAGAATCACTCCTACACTGAATACACTTTTTCTATTTCTGATACAAATATCGGTGCTAAATACTCTAAAGCCTTTCAATTAAATGGAAATAAATGACAAAAGGGATGGCTCCTAATTTCTAACAGATTTCTAATAAAGTTTATTTATTGCATCGTAATCAAAATTACAAAATACAGAATTACCATCAACTAGAAGCCTGGTATATAATTTAATTTCATTTGATTACCATGATAGTTGTACTCTTTATTATAATCACGTGTACAATTTAAATCATGCTCACTATATTACAGGTTATTAACTCAAAAAAGATTTAATAAGATAACAACAAAACCAATATGATTCTGAAATAAATCTTTAAAAGACAGACTATGAAAGGAAACAGCAAAGAAGTTCAAGTCATAATTTCTAGGACTGCCAATGGCATCAATTGCTTTTTTTTCAAGCTGTCAGTGATATGGTAATTCCTCATATACTCCAAGCATAGAACAATATAGCAATAATCATATTACTATATTATCAAATGCTATATTGCTTTTGATCTATACCATGAAGATGTGTCCAAGGCTGCAGCTGACTGGCTGCAATGGGGTCCATGCCAGGCAGCAAACTGCACAGGAGCCAAAAGTGTTCACTCTGAATCACACTTAAGAATACTGCCATCCGTCTTATGCCCCCACTAGAGACACCAGGGGCCAGAAAGATGTCTGGGGACTGGAGCACTTGCCCTGTGAGGAGAGGCTGAGGGAATCAGCCTTATTCACCCTGCAAGAGAGAGGAGCTTGAGGGGGGACCTAACAGGAGTCTGTCAGTACGTACAGGGAGGTTATCAAGATGATGGAGCCACGCCGTCCAGTGTGCATAGGGAGGGGACAAGAAGCAAAAGGGATAAATTAAAACGAGAACTTCAGACTGAATATAAGGAAAAACTTTAACATCATGAGTCAGGCAGTGGAGCAGGCTGTGCCATTACCAGCTATTGAGATTCCTACTGGAAGCCCTGAGCAACTGTGTCTGACCATAGCTGACCTTGCTTTATTCAAGAGGTTGGATGAGAGACCTCCTGGGGAATCAACCTGAATTATCCTGTAATCCCTATATTATCCATACAGGTTCTATCATAAAACACACAAAGGCTTAATACCCAATTTTATCTTGTTTTCCTTTACAACCTAAGAATGGTTGTACTTATTCAGAATGATGGTCTATCACACAGCATCACATCTCCATAAGAGGTCACAAGAAGTTGCTTAGGGCAAAGTAAAACAGAAAAAAGGATACTCACTCCTCCCTAATAAAATAAAATGAAACAAAATGGCCTTTTGAACCTGACAAGTTTTCCAGAATTCTGATAGACCTCTCTTCCAAACACTGTCAAATACGTTAGTTATCCAGTCAGAGGGGATCGAGTTTGAGTGGATTTATGCAAAAAAGACATTCAAAGCTTCTATTTTCCTGCATTCACCTGTTGACAATTTTCTTCTCTACTCAGCAGCTTATTTTCTTTGCTCATATTTGTTCAAAAACCTGCAGCACAACTAGTGGCAGAGATAGTTAGAAAAGAATGGCATCTTTAATTACTCTTACTCCTTGCATGCCTCCACTATGCTTTTTTGCCATACCAGACTCTTTTTCTGTTCCTTGATGACACATCAAGCTCACCTCCTTTCTTTTACCCTTATCAAAAGTATCAAAAATATATGCACATAGTTTAGAAACTGCTGAGTAATATCTTTTTTTTTTTAAGGCCCAATTCAGAGTTTCTGTACTTTGTTTTACTTGGTTATAAAAAGTATCCATTTCCTTTTTCTATTTTTCTCCAGTCTTCACATTCTCGTGATTTTCCTGGGTTTTCCACCAAAATGACAGTTAGGACTCAGATATGAAAAAATGGAAGATCAACACAATTATGGCAAAACCCCTATCACCTGATTTTTCATCATGATAGATAAAAATAAGTGTCTAGCTGAACAATAAGTTAATACATCTCATTTTTAAAGGCACAATCCCAGATAAAAAATAATTTACAAATTGATACATGTATTCTATAGTAGCCCCCTTTTCTGTGTTGAGTGCCAAAGTTTCTAAGTAAGAGACGTATTATTTAATCATAAATGTTGAGAAAATTCAGTGCCAAACTCACAAAAAAAATAAATACTTATTACATCTAGTTAGAGTTTGTTAGAACAGCGTGTTCCAATATGGACTTCAGTAAGCCAAAATTATACAACTTGCAGTGTCATGTGAAGCATTTTTAGTGCACTGAAGTTGCCAAGAAACCCTGAGAAGCAGATGGGCATCACTGCAACCAGTTACATTAGGAAAGAACTGGGTCTTTCATACTTGCAGAAGAAATCACAGAATCACAGAACAACCAGGTTGGAAGGGACCCATCGGATCTTCTAGTCCAACCATTCCTATCTAACACTAAACCAAGTCCCTCAAGACCTCATCCACCCGTGCCTTAAACACCTCCAGGGAAGGGGAATCAACCACCTCCCTGGGCAGCCTATTCCAATGCCCAATGACCCTCTGTGTGAAAAACCTCCTCCTAATCTCCAGTCTAAATCTACCCTGGCGGAGCTTGAGGCCATTCCCTCTTGTCCTGTCTCCTGTCACTTGGGAGAAGAGGCCAGCTCCCTCCTCTCTACAAAATGTTTAATATTGGCTACCTATTATTTAATTTCCTAGTTTTTTTAACAAAACACATAAATGAACTTTTAAAGAAATCTGATTTATTTAGAAAATTTCACTAGACACCACTATTTCTAGCTTACTTAAAAACACGATCATAAAAATAAAATTTAAAGATCACTATCCACTCAATAGTCATTCCCAGAATTCCCAGCAAAGTGCCTGAAGCTCCAACTCTATCTAAAGCTTTCCTTATTTACTGCTGTAAAATAAAGCATTTATTTACTAAAGAAGCAGTGACAAGATTACAGCTCTTATACAAGTATAAATTCAAGTATAAATATAAAATTTATTAGATGAGCCTATTTCAGACCAAAAATTATTATTTTAAAGTCACTATCAGTAACATAAAATCAAAAGTTACTTGAAACAAGCCTTCTATGTTTGATTACTCTAATGTCATTTTTCTGAATACCTTTCCACCTAAGAAAGTTCTTGTTTACTCACAAAGATCCAATAAATTACTTCCAAATGGTCACGATGTTCTGTTTCTACTCTTTAATAGAGCTTTAATTCAGCATTTTTAAATGAATATGCTATGGATTATCTCAAAATAATACACTAGATGTTGAAGTTGCCCTAGCAGTACAGTGTGCATAGAAGATTACAGTGAATGGGAACACACACAGGAAATCAAACGTCTAAATCAACACGCACAACATGAATTTTCAATGACTCTCATTCCAATTACACAACTATATTCTCTATGTCATAACAACAGAACATTCATCATTTCTTGTACTTTCAGAAGCAGATCATCTGATCAGGAGAAACCATGCTTTATAACTGAAGATATGTTTTCTATTCAGCCATCCTCATCTGGACTAGCTTCAAAGCCCGAAATATTCACCAAGGTATTTCTACAGATAGCAGTATCTCTTAGGCTGTTGGAGGTAAATGTCATCTTTATTAGGTAAACAAACAGCATTTCTTTCCTCTTAGAAAGAAAATGCTATCAGCTACAATATATTTTAGATATTTTTAAATATATTTAAGATACTTTTTGCAGGTTTTGTAACTGAGATAACAGGAAAGTGGATGATGGAGAGGGACGTCACTGAAGCATGAATAGATCCAATGTATGGTATTAAAAAAGAAAGCCACTTAAATGTCGTTTAACTGTCTCAAATAATACACAAAACAGTCTCAAAATATTCTTAGTATCTCACTGATTGAAAAAGTGCATGAAATTGTTCTTGTTGCTCTGATCTGTTCCAAAAGACATCAAAAGAGCATGCAGCTGTTTCACGGGTCTTATTTGCTTCTAAGAAAGTAGCTATTCTACATTTCCCAGACCAGCCAAAAAGGAAAAAAAAAAAAAAAAAAGCACTTCTTGCCTAACTAGCCTCCCTCTCCCCCCAAATAATTCAAATTGTAAAAAGCAGGTAACTGAAAATGCTGGTCATAGAACCTCCTAGAGAGAGACAAAGGACAGAACAATACTGTCACCTGCATACAGAGTCAATTCCATCTGAGGGTAGAGTTTCATGGAACCCTTCTTCCCAGTAGGAAGCAAAGCCTGAAAATTCCAAAGATACTCAAAAGCCTCAGGAAGTGTAGAATCACAGCTTAGCATCCTGTTTCTTCTTATCACACAATTGGTCATGTCTCTGTCACAGACATTTTAAGTGGATAGACATATTAATTTGCAAGTGTTGAATTTTAATATTTAGCTTTAAAGTGGTAATCAACAAGACAATCTTTCCCAAAAAGCAGCTTTTTGAAGCATCCACTGTAGAAGGCATATGCATTAGGCAAAATAATGGGAATGGGCAATCCAGTTCAGTGATAACGCTAGCATACAGCTGTGTCAGCTCACGTAAGACCCATGCCCTGTCCTATACATACTGCAACTGCAAGATGTGGCCTGAGGCTTCCTCTATGTTTCTGCACAGCCCTATGGCCTCTCACCTAGCTGTTGATGCTCATCACCCTTTAGTCTGCAAATCTTTCATTTCCTATCCAAGAATGCTTCACTGATAGAAGGGTACTGAGAGTCATTCACTGCCAGTATGCAGGATGCTTACAGTGTGGCAGGAGATGATGCAATGAATACAGAAGCATGAGTCTTATGCTCTCCTCTGAGACCTGACACGTGTGTAATTGAAAGAAAATACAAAGATTTGTTAAAAATAAGTTTGAGATAAGGCATAAAGCATGATAGTCATAATCCAGCTGACAAATGCATTCATACATTGAGTCACTCAAGAAAATCACACAATGAAAAAACAAAGTATAATATTTTCATAATTCCCTAGTTGAACAGAAATACAAAATAATCACAGTAAAGTACCATTTAAATAATTAGATAAGTATTAAAAGTTAATATGTCTTTTCTACTGTACAGTCCAGATGTATAATGGAGAAATGGCCACTAATTAAAAGCTAAAGGTATAAGGAATGCCATTTAACATGTAGTTTCAATGACAAACCCAGAGCTGCATGCCTAAATACATGTTTGAAGATGCAACTTTGATTATCCCAGCACTACTCACCAAGACATTACTTGTCCCTAGGATATACTTATTGACAAACTTTTTAAAATGCAATTTAAAAAACTGTAACTGAGCATAATTAAAACATCTAGTATGAAAAGAGATGAGCAATTTATTAGATATAGGTTATTTTGTCCTTCTTTTGCTTCCTTAAATGCTGGAGTGTAGATAGCTACCAGATGGACTATGTTGCAAGCCATATTACTAATCTTCTGGTTTTCCTTCCTTCCCTTAGTAGTTCCCTCAAATATAGATAGCACCTTGAAAATCAAGCTACCAAACATATGTTAGGATGCATCAAAAGAAATGTGACCAATAGGTCAAGAGAAGTGATTCTGCCCCTTTACTCCGCTCTCATGAGACTTCACCTGGAGTACTGTGTTCAGTTCTGGAGTCCTCAGCCCAATAAGGACATTTATTTGTTAGAGCAAGTCCATAGGAGGACCTCAAAGATGATCAGAGGGCTGGAGAATCTCCCATAAGAGCACAGGCTGAAAGAATTGGGGTTGCTTAGCCTAGAGAAGAGAAGGCTCCAGGGACACCTTATAGCAGCCTTCCAGTACTTAAAGGAGGCCTACAAGAGAGCTAGGGATGGGCTCTTTATCAGGGAGTGCACCACCTAATCCCCAGTACACTGAAAATCAAAATAGTACTTATCTTTGAATAAAAAATTCAAGAGCTGTTGGAACAACTTGACCCAACAACCCAGACTTTATTAGTATTATTAGTTATATTATGCTGTTTAAAAATGCAACTAACATCAAGCCTCATCTTTTACCCAATCTGCATTGTCAAAGAGAGAGATTTTTGGTACAGTGAAGTTCTAGCAAACCCTTTTAACTAATGTAAGTTTAATACTTCCATGGTGTCGCATTACATATTTCAAAATAAATGCAGACTATTATTTACTCATAGTCTGCTACATTAAATTATTCCTTTCAATATTCTCTCTCACCTGCAGTGAACTATGAAGAAAAGTACTAAGCTAATATTATGCTAGGATTCTCTTTGAAGATTTGCTCAAAGAAGTCGAAGAGATGAGATGCTATGAAATCTGCAAAGGACACAAACGTTTCTATGAATCAGAGAAAGGCCAAAATCTTCTAAAATGAAAATCAAAACAGAACACAGAACTTGGAAAGCAACCAAGGCAAATAATCCACTCATGCTAAGGTTTAAAATTAATCGTCCAGGTAAAAGAATTCTCTGAAATTTAAAGTTTCAGGAATTCAGGGGATCAGAAGGGGAAGGGGGTAAAAGTAGAAACTAACAATAGATGAAAAGACAATAAATGTAGGTTTCTGTAAAACCAAGAGAGATGCAATTTGCAACTACCTTCATGAGGCAGTTTTTCAAAAGTATATCCTTTCTTCAGGAGTTAAGTGTTTTTTCTTGCACTATTTACAGGGTTTTGGCTGTAAAATCTAACTGTCAGTTGCAAACAAAACATTTCAAAATCAATATTACGAATGACGTAAAAAAAATTGGCTAAAATTAATCAGTTTCTGGGAGGGCAGGGAAAAATACATTAAAAAGCAAAGCAATAAAAGCATGGTAAATTGTTTGGACATAGGAAATCCAGGCTATCTAGAATCAAGCAGAAAATCAGTGCAAAAGACATCAGTGAGCTTTTAAAACCTTTTTTGTATTTTTCAGATAAGAAGTACCCACAATCTTTCTAGGATATACCTAAATAAATACTTTATAAATACAATGATTAAATTAGATTTAATATATTCAAACTTAAAGCTAGATTTTTCCTTTAAAAATAAAACAAAAAAAATGCCTCTGAAATTAGTAGCTACACTTACTGTGACCTATTAGAATCAAATCAAGTGACTCTGTTTTAAAGTTACACATTATACATGTGTTTCAAATGGCAGTCAATCAAAGTGATACAAACGTATAAATACCTACAATCAGATGTTATTACAGTGAAGAAGTTACTTGGATGAACTAAAGAACAACATATGTGCTTCATATTCAAGTAATTTTATGTCAGTGAAGACTTCAATTAAAAATAAAATATAAAGAAGCGATTAAAAAGCAGAAGAAAGTTTGTCTGCTTCTAATTTATGAGCAACAATACTGCACAGCAGTTTCTAAAGTTGTGTTACGTACCGTCATAGTGTTGTGTCCTAAAGCAAAAAGGCATCATTTTGTTTTAGAGGCAAGTGTTTTCCAGTACATTTGGCAGGTTTAAATAGAAAAAAAAAAAGGGGCAAACAACCCCCGTGAATTACTCAGGGTAGCAAGTTTGTCATGTGCATTGTAAATTTGCCTGAAACTCATGTGTTTAAATAAATTTTAAAAAAAAGTAAAAAAAATCCATTTGGGTGAAAGAAAAGTCCTTGAATAATCTCTTTATCAAGCTCCTACTGGAATCACTTGCTGCAGACCACGGAGCAGATCATGTAACTTCTTAAATGGGTTTTCCAGGTCAAACAATCTCCAGATTTCAGAAAGCTGCATTAAAGCATGCATAATTCCTTGCTAAGATTCTACAAGAGGAACTGTATCTACAATCAATAACTGACTTTTTTCAAGATGAGTGTTTGCTCACAGATCCCCTTCTACTACTTGCATTTCAAAAATCATCTAACATCCAATATAGCTAGTTTTTATTTAGCATAAAATTAATTAATTCAGCATAATCTAGAAAAGTATATGTCAAATGCTTGTTTCTTAATGAGATATGAAGCTCTCTTATTAAAAATGTTATATTTTTCTTACTTCCTAGAAAAAGCAACATGCTCACACTAACCTTTTAACTAACAGGAACAGATGGGTCTTACTGGATACAGGCGTGACGGAACATTGTGGTAGAGCAAAGGAACACGTTGATTCCCATACCTCTGGCAGATGGGAACCAGTCAAAATTAGTTTTAGTCTAAAAATATTTTGCTACTTTTCAATGAAAAAGAAAAAAAACCACTTGAAACAACATGCTATTTTATACATGTCATCAGAGATCAGAAAACAGCAGCTTTCAAAAAGTTGGTACCATACTCTAACATCAATTACACTGGTTTACTGTATGTAATTTTTAATCCTGTGGATGAATTATAAATTCCTGAAAACAGTAGCTTATAATGGAAGTGCTGACACAACCTTAACTACAGCAGCAAAAGCATTGCTATTATGCAGTTGTTATGGCAACCAGAATGATCAAGTTGGGAGAGAAAGAGGAAGAGTGCATACAGGCAAAACTTGAAAATCCTTGGCATCACTTCCGACAAACTCTTCTAAAATTTGTGGTCACGGTTATCACTCCTTACCTTTACAACACCAAATTTAACTGCAAAACCTCCCTTTAAACATTAGTGAGAGGGGAGATGTTCCAGATTAGTATAAAATCCAAGACAAATTAAATCCAAGGTCATAATCCACCTGGTGCATCAACAGTCTACAAAAACATTCAATTGAAAGACATCTGGACAGCATCTCCTGAGCCTGTATTCATCAGATATCACAAACTAACAAACCACTCTTGAATCTTCGATACATTTTCATAATTTCTTACCAATCTAAAGGGTCCACTAACAGCACCCTGCCATAATTTGACTAAATCAAATAAGAGGCACATTCACAAAAAGTGATCCATTAATTAAAATATGATTAAAAATATAATTGAATCTCAAATATTTCTGGAGCAGTCATTACTTACCTTTCCTAATATTCTGATAGACAAAATTAGAAAACTTTATGTTTCTAATTTCAAAACAATGGGGATGGAGAATAACAAGGCAGCTATATTTTAATAAACAAATATGGACAAGCTATAGAGATTAACTAACACAGCATGTTTTACCTGCCTCAAAAAAAAGCATTTTATAGTTTAATTGCAAGTATTATTCTAATAAAATTTCGTTGAATAAAATTTACATGTTAGTAGCAGCCAACAGTCCCAGAAATAATGCTGAAGCAATGTTATTTACATTTTTATTAAAACATTCTGTCCAAATACATCTACTAGCAACACTTACACTAGAAAAGTAGAAAATAAATTGTCTTCTCAAAGGACTTCAGATTAAAGCCACTTTGTCTAAGATCTAAAGATGACTGCCCTAGCTAAACTCTAGGAAACACAAAAGCCCTCAGATGACGCAAGAGTTTTGTTTAGTGCTTATGCCCATTTCCCAGGTAACAAGCCCCTCTTTTCTTCAAAACTATATCAATTCGTTTCTCTTTTGAGATTGTTGTTCTGAATTGGTTTTCAGAATATAGAAAATACCCATTTATGAGGAATAGTTTCATTTTAAGAAATGTTAAAGTAGTTGATATTGCTGTTGAATTCAAAACTAAGATTCAGGCTTTCATGGTTTTAAGTTTAAATCAAAAATTAGTCGGTGTTGATTATCTGATTGACTGCATATTTTCAAAAATAAAGAAAAGACAAAAACAACTTTGAAGACTTTGCATTTGTATAGACATTTACTGATTTCTTTTAAGAACTATTCAGTGTATTGTATGCTGATGACTGAAAATTTAAATTTTGAAGATTAATTTAATTTAGCTGGAAGATAATCACATATTCCACAGACAAAACAGAATTATTTAATCTGCAATAACAAATAACTACTGATGTGAGGTCACAACAAAAGCCTCCCCTCTTCCCCCTCCCCAAAAGTAAATAAAAGAGTAAGGCTGAAGAGCAAGTAGAAAAATACCTTGGCTCACAAAAGCAAGTACTACTTGCAGGCAACAAAAGAAGTGGCAGCAATGATGATGTTTTCTTCAGAACAGTAGCTCTTCAACAATTTAAAAATTATGATAAACACATTGCTTTTCTCTGAAAAGCAACCACTACAGTTACCAAATCACTTGAAACGTATAATCATACAGATCTATAAAAGCTAAATAACAACTTCCAGGAAAAAAAAGGTAAAAACTGGATTTTAATGTGCATAGTTGTTTGTTAGATAAATGATAATTACTTGATAAAATTCTAAAAAAGGGAAATGCTTAAAAGTGTTCCCTAACAGTGTCTTGTATTTTTTTTTCAAATTTATTTGCAACGTTTGTAATATTATTGGTACTACAAACATTTAAAATTTGTAAAAACATTTCACTGAGATGTGGCTTTAGTGATCACTCAGTTTTATTAGAAAAAAGTTTTTCCTGCAATATATTTGACAAATTACTTTCATGCAGTAGGGTTATGGCCTTTTATAATTGAAGAATCCATAATTACTATTGATGATGAATGAAATAACAAAGACAGTAGTATAGGGTTTGTTACTATTCCCAAAACAATCAGCTCTAATACTGTAAATATCAAATCTCCTTGATGATGCAATGAAATTTCAATAAGCTTTCATATTAAGTGCTTATGCATGTAAAACGTAAAACATTTTTAAAGAAAGCTGACTTCTGTGCTCGCTTCATATGCAACTTTTAGAAAGCAATCTTCTTAAAACAAGTAAGTTCATTACTCACCCTAGATCTGATTGGGTTTCAATATATTGTTACCCAAAGCTACAGAGTAGATATTTTGAGGGTTTGAGTTATAATATGTACATGCATAACAACATAAAAAAAAAAAGGGGGGGAACAGAAGCCTGTCCAAGAAGTACAGGACGTTTTCCTTACTACAAATTAACTTTTCTGTTACCAGAAAGTAATGCAAGAAATAACAAGTATGTGAACCAAAAGAAACAAAGCAGAGTGATGTAGCCAGTGATTCCTCACTCCTATTTTAGAGGTATGAGAATTTCATTGTAACTATCATTATTTATGGACATGAAATCCCTCATGGAGTGTATAGATGTGTACGCTTGAGGCTTTGCTACTTCAGACATACCAGTAAAGTTCTACACTCGAGATCTTATTTATTCCCTTTACTTCTGAAACTTTTTTATATATATATATATATATATATGTTATTCCTGTTGTAGCCTGATTGAACAGAAAAGATTTTCAGAGCCCCATGCTCAAAATACAATTCCTCTTCTTTGTATTATATTCAAGGTTGAAAAATTTAACCAGCTTAACCATCAGAGTTTCAACTATTAGCACAAATCACCTCCTTATCTTAGACTCAGGTTGCACACTAACATGTCGGGATAAATTCTCTATCCTAAACTTTAATATGCAGCTTTATTCAAGTTTACTCTCATCTCCAGGCTTGAGACAGCAGAATACTTTTGATACCAACATACCTAGCTTACCTAGTTCTGAAGAGGGGAAAAAAATGTTGAGTTTAATACACATATATGCACATGTGCACTCATGCGCATGTGTGTAGATAAAAAAAAGGGTCAATTGTTTTCCAGTTTTTTTGTGCTTGTGCTGAGGTGGCCAAGAAGCCAAACAGCATCCCAACTTATATCAAAAATGCTGTGGCTAGAAGGAAAAGGAAAGTCATTTTCCCCTGTACTTGGTGTTGGTGAAGCTGCACATTGAATATTGTGTTCAGTTTTTGTCCCCTCATTACATGAAGGACATTGAGTTGCTGAAGCATGTCCAGAGGAGGGCAACAAAGCTGGTGAAGGGTCTGGAGCACAAGTCTTACAAGTAGCGGCTGAGGGAACTGGGATTGTTTAGCCTAGAGAAGAGCAGGCCCGGGGGAGACTTTATTGCTCTCTAGAACTAGGAGGTTTTAGCAAAGTGGGTGTTGGTCTTTTCTCCCAGGTAACTAGTGACAGGATGAGAGGAAATGGCCTCAAGTTGCACCAGGGGAGGCTTGGATTGGGTATTAGAAAAATTTATTTCCTGAAAGAGTAGTGAAGCATTGTGACAAGGTGCCCAGGGTAGCAGTGGAGTCGCCAAATCTGGAGTTGTTCAAAAAGCACATGGGTGTGGTATTTCAGGACATGCTTCAGAAGGAATGGTGGTTTTGGGTAGATAGATTTGATGATCTTAAAGGCCTTTTCCATCCTTTATAATTCTATGATTCTTCTTGGGATAATCATGGAGTATATTATTTGAGTGCCCTGTTTTGTGACGTGCAAGCAGAAATGAGACTAAGATCTGAGAATACAAGCTGTAGAAAGTTATCTTATTGCTACATACACATAGAAAGATTGTGCCTTGTCTGATACTAATTACTTGGAATGCTTTCATAAGAATCAGCATCTTTAAGAAATACCCAAATAAATTAAGGATCAGGTTAGGTTACTAATTCCAGACATGCATTGTATGTTTGAGGAGATTATGAGACCGAAAGCGTTAATCTTATTCCAGAAAGTATGCTTCATTCCAGTACTTTCAGCATGGACTTTACATCATGTACCCATTGTATCCTTGGCAACTCAATTCCTTATCTAAAGAGACAAGATTGACAATTTAGATTTAAAGTTACAGCCATCGTATGTGACTAGGCTTGGATTTGTTCTGGAACTAGATATGATGCAAGCTAGAGGGCAAATATATTGCAAAGGCTGTTTGATGTGATATATGGGTATAACTATGCTCATCATTATTGACTGGATAAGCAAAAAAAACATTATTCAGATTCTCTCCATCATTTCATAGCAAGGATGATGAAAATAACTTCGCTGTTTCAGTGAAACAAAACTAGGGAAAATTATGAGAGAGGTCCTTCATAATTTGAGTAGTATAAAACTGTAGAAGTAGCCCCCTCTCCAACCATCTTTTTGGTGTGGCTCATGTTTCACCCCCATTCTAAAGTAATGGTCTATTTTCTTTCTCTCACAGTTTTATCTCTTCTTCACCTTCAATGTACAGAAGGCAAATAAAGAAATAATTTCATGGTAAATATTTTTTTTGTCAGTAAATTGAAAAGAAAAGTTACAGTAAATAAGGTTCTAAAGGGAAAAAAATGAAATTATATTCTAAGAAAAAGTTCCAAATCTTGCATCATTTTCCCCCACAACCAGCATAATTTGCCCCTAACAACATTGGTACAGTGCATGAAGACTTTATCCATTATATATTAGGACAGAGTTACGAAGGGCTTATGCTACATTTAAGTGAGTTTTCAATACATACCGATTCCTATATATTCACCTCAAGATGGTAATTAATTAACACTAAATAAGAGAATTTAAATTTCTGAATTAATTAGAAATGGATCTGTGGGTCAGAAAGCCTTTGTTTGATACAAGGAGTCTAACAAGTGAACTTAGTCTTCATATATTTCCTTTGAAAATGTTTGGGTTTTTTTAAAAAACATCACGGTTTCTCTTTGCAGGGGAAAATAGGAAAAAAAAAAAAAAAAAAAAGATTAAACCCCCCAAGAATGTGTATGCTTACTCTGTACTTTAAGTTATAAATGAAAAACCACAAAACTACAGCCAGGTTCCCCAAATGAAAGGCTACATGAAGCAAAACACAAACCACAATTTTTAAAGCAAATAGATCTTAACCTGAATAGAGCTGTTAACCCTATACATGACTTCTACCATGTCAAAACAACTCTGGTCCATTTTACCTGATTATATCCCAAAACAGCAGTTTTTTTCCTGGATCCGTTTCTGGATGACAAGCTGTTCAAATAGAGACCACCTATCAAACCCAGTATTATCATCTGCTACTTTTCTCTTCTAGTAGACACTGCTGTCCATCAGAAGAAATAATTAATGGGTCTATTATGTATGAAAGCATCATCCTGTCAGTTCAGTGACTGGTCTGAATAGCTCATATCTGCTACTCGTTGATGCCATGCATGCTTACTGTCCTGAAAGATGACAAATCACTACACCCTTTAGAATTTTTTTCCCCTCTGTTCTAAAGCAGCATTTCACATCTGTGTCTGACAGAAGCATAAGTAGCTGAGAGAGGCAGATCATCACCCTTCACAGAATAATTTTGCCTGGGTTAAAAGTTAAGACCTGAGGTTTAGTGATTCTGCATATTTTACACAAAAATCTAAAACATGAAGGCTACCTGTGTAGAAAAATATTTTCAATGTTGGAATAGCTACAGAGAACAGATGAAATTTACTGGATACAAAACCTTTTTATAAATAGGTGCTGAATACTTTGAATACCTGAGTTAACTGGGGTCAGTGCAGTTGCTTTTTTTTTTTTTTTTTTTTTTTGCCTTTTTTTTTTCTGGGGGAGGGCAGAGGAGATGCAAAGTTCACAGGTTTTCTGTTACCTGATTAGGGCAGAATAAAGAAAAATGCTGAATGTGGAAGAAATCAGATATTGGAGATACCTGGAAATGAACTGGAAACAACCAATACCACAAGACAAAGCACCAGTGAACAAGACGCCGTGGAAAAAGAAATCACAAGACGAGAGTGCACAATGCATTTCAAATAGAAAAAAGCTTCCTGTCTGCTGAGTGAGTCTCAGTATATTCTGACAGAGCACAGATAAAGCTTCAATCAAGTTATCTCCTAGGTAAGTTTTTATTTCATATACTGCTTTAATTGTTTATGACATAAATATATATTTTAACATACGGATAATAACTAAAAGATTTTAGATTCCTTTTTACTGATTCTGAATTTTAAAACCATCTATGAGAAATATTTGATGTTCTTAGATTTCCTGTACTGCTCAAATAACAGTTCTCTTTTGATATTAAGGTGACTCAAAGGAAAATGATTAAATGCTTTCTCCTTTACTTATACTAGAATGAAATATTTCCTAAGATTTAAATCCTTCAAAATATTTTAATGCATATTTCTATGCATGGTTATTTAAGAAAAAAAACATTAATGTATAGCCATGCTTCTGTTAATATTACCAAAAAATATTTACTGTACTTCATTACCAATTTATTCTGGCAAAGCAAACAACATTTTGCACCACAGTAGTAAATAAAGATACTTTATTATAAGACAATGAATTTTTGTTTATATAAAAGGATATGAAATAAGGCTAGAAGTGCTGATTAGTTATTTATGAAAGGTAAACTACAGCACAGTAAGGAAACAGTACCATGTTAATACAACCCAAGATATTGTGTACAGTTTCAATAAAAGACTGGACATCAGTGCCCCAGTAAAAGTATAAAAGAAGGTGCAGGTCACCTCAGTCACTTCACACATTTGGAGCATACAAACAACATGCAAAACATTTCAGAATGAGATTCTAAGATCTAATCAGACTTGAAAAATAAACACAGTATCTGTTAATCAAAAAAAACTACACTTACATGTCACTGAGAAAGACAGCTGTGCTCACACACACACAAACCCCACACCCATTGAAAGTGAAAAAGCATCAGTAGTCCTATACTGTTTAACACACCATTTTATAGTACCACATTGGTCAATTTTGTATGCAATATTATTCTAGAAAACCTACACCTTTGCTCCTACTGTCATTTACTGGTTTCACATAATTTTACCTATTTATTAAGATGTAGCATTTCTTCTTCCAGCACTGCTTCAAATCTCTCCCCTGCTTCTCCATGTATCACTTCCTCCATCTCTATTTAATATGACTTTTGATTTAACCTATCCATCAATCCTTTTCCTGTTTATTTTTAATTTTATGTTTTGCTACCTTACTAACAAACTCTCTCTTGCCTGATGCTGGCTAAGGATATGCTAATTTGCCATTCACAAACATCTCTTTTGAACTCTTCCCTTATGTACAAAGGGTTTATGAATTCTACCAAGTGCTGAAAAATTGAACACCCCTGCCAAATACCATGAGGCTAAAACCCAGAAGCTGATATTATGCCTTGTCTTATATCAAGAGGCAACAATATACTTCTAAAATAATGGAATTCCTACCAGGAAAGATAAGTGGAAACTTCTGTAGGAAAAGTCATCTCGTGTGTATTACAGTTGAATACTTTATATATTTGAAATTCCTCCTACAAGATCCCACTCTTGACTGCCACGATGGGGGGAAGAGAGGGAAATTCATTTCATATTCTCTAAACATTCATGCTTAAGTCTTCTCCTTAATACAGGCAAAAAGGTTATACCCTTATCCACTTGCTATATTTGATGAGAACTTGATGGCAATTTTTGCTAGTGTACCTGTCACTCAGCCATTTTGTTGCCAACAAGTTCCAGCACTCTCTGCATTTCCCCAATTTCCGTCCTTTTCTTTTATAAATATTTCTAACTGCTCTCTTCACAACTGCTCTATCAAGCAGTTCCTACGCTTCACTTCACACACTGCATTGATCCAGTAAGAATTCCTCCTTGCCTCCGCGCTGCTCCTATGAAACACCCACCAACTTTGTCTCTCATATAACATACCAGAAAAAAAATCATCAATTAAGAAGTAGGTTCAGTAGGATATAAAACAAAACAATACGGCTATAAGTTTCAATCACACCACTTCAAGATTTCCATAACTTGAACCACCAAAGCCTCCTACAATTCCAAAATGCTTGTAACAAATAGTAGACCTAATCCAGCTTTTGTTAGCTGATTTCAGAAGACAACATTGTATCTGTCGAAATTGGTTGAGCTGGAAGTAAAAGAGAGTAAAATAAGAATTGTAGTTCAGTTTTGATTATCCACTTTTGATTATCACACTTGAAAAATTTTCTTACCTTGGATGCCGTGAGTTGTCTCTCCTCTTTTGTAAAAAGGTATTGTTTACTCTGGCTTAAAACATAAACAAAAAAAACCTACCCAACCCCCCAAAATAATAGGCAGTCTATATGCCTATTCAAGAAAAATCAGGTTAATATTCATTGAAGCTCTCAAAAAGCTTACTCAAAACTTAGCGTTTCAAAAAGTTATAAACTAAGAGTTTCAGTTAAGACTTCTTAAGCTTTCCATTGATAATATAATATAATATAATATAATATAATATAATATAATATAATATAATATAATATAATATAATATAATATAATATAATATAATATAATATAATATAATATAATATAATATAATATAATATAATATAATATAATATAATATAATATAATATAATATAATATGCTTGCTTACAGGAAGAAGTGGATACAATCAATTTTTTAAAAGATTGAATAATATTGTAGAATATTTTTAAAAGAAAAAGTAGATCTTTTCATTCTTTTCCAGATGCGTTCATTAATAATTTTTAATTTAAGTAATCAATACAATGTTATTCCTCTCACTGATCTTCAAAAAAAAAATCAGATGTATTAAAATATGTGAACACACCATTATCAAGTTCCAAAATCTAGACTTCTGTGCAACCAGAAATAAATCTACCACAGAATGTTTTCCAAATTGTGAATTATGTAAAATCACCTCACCTGAAAGCAGTGAGTCAATATTTGTTTTCCACCTTCATTATCAGTTGTTCAAGGATCACTAAGCATCTGACAAGGATATCTTCTCATTTCCTCTCTGCATTAAATTACTCGTCTACATGAAATGAGTAAACCACACCACAAAATAACTGCAGTCAATTGCCTGAAGAGAGTACATCTGCTCAGTAAACCAGAGTACATACAAATGGGACCCCTTCCCAACTAATTCAGCAGGTAGCAAACAAAAAAAAATGGCATAGCATAGTTTGGTGAGCCTTTTAGAAAAGATGCAAAGGAGACAGACCTGAAGTCAAAATTGCCCTTCTGGGCAGTTATCAGCTAAAAGAAATCAACAAGTAACAGCACAGGCTTGTAGGCATACATATTCCCAAACTCTCGGCCTGTCTTCTGCATTCACTTCCATGCCTACAGAAGACTACTACAGATAACACATGAGGTAATAAAAAGATGGAAGTGTAAAGGTAAGAGAGATAACTTATCTAACCTAACAGAAAGCAAGGACTGAAATTGAGAACTTCTGCTCCTGCAGTTAAGTCACTGGCCCAATATGTCCATTTCACTTTGTAATAGAGAACAAAAAATTCACCAGAGGCATTTGCATCTCTCTCAAGCCCTCTCATTAAATAACCTCCTGTCTCTGAAAGTTATTGTAATGAGAGAAAAAGCACCATAAAACACTTCAGGACTACCTATGCTGTAAATACATGTAGTTAATACTACGCAGTATTTCCAGCTACATGTAAAGCAACATCTTCCAGAAACCCAAACTGACCAATATTAGTTACATTCATATCCTTTTGTCATGGATTAAACAGGCAGAACCAGGTTAGGTAAAGCTGGTTTATACCTACAGAAAATAATGAATAGTGATAGACTATTAATGTGATCTCTGATTTAAAACAAACGCACAAGGGATCATATACATTTATGGCAGATAGAAACTACTTTGGGAAGGGATCCAATACAGTAATATACATCTAGGAAGAAAGCTTCATTACAGCAGATGTAATTGTGCGCTCCTGGTAACTGAAAATCTGCAGCCCTACTGCCTTGACTTACACGTCTTAGCTCACCTCTCTTTTGCTTGTGATGCTGCTGGTCCTTGACCAACTTTTAGGTACAGAAAGGCCTGCTTCCACACTTTCAATCTGAATTAAATAAATACTGCATCAGCTTTTATATTCTTCTTTTCCAGAACTCATGTCAAGCATATGGGTCTATATTTACCAAAATCAGTCTATTTGATAGCATTTTTTCCAATAGTCAAGGCAGACATTCATTGATATTCTTCAATATTCCTGCAATTATGAGACATTAAAGATACCCTTTTGCATAGTCTGCCCCACTAAGCGTCGTTAAAGCTTACAAGGAATTAAACTTGCTCCCACATACACAATATACTTAAATATGAAACAGTGGTGCAGTCCGCAAGCTTGCTAAAAAAATTAAAATTACAGAAAAGTGAATCCTTTAAAGGACCTCAATACCTTCCAACAGTTTTTAAATGACACCATCTCAAAGTTTAAATATTAATTTACTGATTTTGCAGATTACAAACAGGGAAGAAAGAAGTACATCACTTGGTAAAGGTCACACGAGACTGAATCAGAGGTTCCCAGTGCCCAGCAGCATAAGTCCTAGGAAGTCTGCAAACATGGCACAAACACAAGGACATTTGCTCAGAAATATTCTGCCAGCCTCTAGCTTTATGTGGTTCAGGGATTTCTTGAATCAGA
Source organism: Coccyzus lansbergi (assembly GCA_033558105.1). Taxonomy (NCBI): domain Eukaryota; kingdom Metazoa; phylum Chordata; class Aves; order Cuculiformes; family Coccyzidae; genus Coccyzus; species Coccyzus lansbergi. The sequence goes on from JAUMJK010000118.1 coordinate 1,249,197, forward strand.
GATGATATCTTATTTATAAGATAAACTTCAAAGTATTTTTCTGGTTGTTTTTCAAAGCTGCAAAAAATTCAAACTTCCATGAGATCCTCTGACCAACTTCCATATTTGAGTTACATCAAAAAATGTCTTCTTTGTTTGAATTTGCTGCCAGCCAGTTTCATTCAGTACTCCCTATTTCTTGCACTAGAAGAGACAATTTCTTATTCATCATATCCATCCAGACAGCTACACCACACCACTCTCATTCATGCATCTTTGAGGCTTGAAGACCTCTGTTCTACTCTATTCAAACCATCCTCAGCCATGCCTCATATGTAAATTCTTCCATACTGATATTCGTCCTGTTGCCCTTTGCTGTACCTTTTCAGTACTACCATTTCCTTGAGTCTCCGGGATCCGAATCGAAAAAACTTACACAGTATGCCTGTGTGATTGATTAATATAGTGACAGTGTGATGTATTTTCTGATTTCTTATTTGTTCTTTCCCTAATTTCTAGGGTTCATTTGCTTTCAACTAATGAGTAGTAAAAAAACAAATTTCAAATGTTTTTAAATGTTACAGGAGACTGTTTCCACTACACATGCCGTTTATATCACTTAATTTTCATGTGAGCTGAGTTTAATCTGTCATTTGTTTGTTTTCTTTTGCAACTTTCTGCAGTCCTCAGAATATACAGAATTAGAGGAGAATTAAGATGCACACTTTTAACAGTGAAGGTAACAGCACATCGGATCAATCTAAAAGCCCAGTGGGACAACCTTCCAAGAGCTCTGAGGGATTTCCCATCACTTAAATTGTTTAAATGAAGATTGACAATAGCTTTTGACAGTAAGATATGTGCCCCAATTCAACCAATAACTAGGTTCACAATTTACTTTGTAATGATTACTCATGTTAACCAGAAAAGTTCACCAGATCGCAGACAGTTTCTTTGGCTTTGTAATCCATGAATTTTATTGGCTATGATGATATTTAGCCTTCCACTCACCATTACTTTCCTGAGAGAGCCTGGTTCTTTCCTTTTCAAGTCAGCAGGGGATTTGAGTCAGGGAAAGAAACATTAGCGTCTCACTTCCTCAAATTTGCTCCAGGCCTTACCGAAACTGATTTTTTTTATTATATTTGCTATTGCACATTTTATGAGTCAAAAAAGGAAGGAACTGTGATTCAAAGATGTTCGTGGGTAGTATTTAACCTCTAATATCTAAAAGCAAATAATGGCAAATGTTGTGTCACCTAACTATGAAAATTATATATGTTTTTAAAAGTGTTGTAATGAGAGGAGTAAATGGAACTGTTTTTAATTCTAGTAGCACCAAGCTCAGACACAGAAAAACAGACTCTAGAAAAACCAGTTTTCTAAAACACCTATACATACTCTAATTATTAGGATGTTCAAGAATTGTTTTACCTTTTGTAATGTAAATTAGTTATTCATCCCTAATGCCATTATGTGAATGTCATTCATGTCTTCCTGACTGATACTGTAGGTGTACACTATCACTGTCATCAAAATGTATCTCATCCATGTTATATTCTCCCTGGATTGATCTACTGTGCTTTCCTTTCATGATTAAATGAACTCTAGTCACATGACATTACATTTTCAGTACAATTGTTCAATGCTTCAGTTTTCAAAAATGCATTACAGCAGCTTTTTATCATAAACTATAGCTTGTTCAGCAAGTTATTTTTGTTACAGAACAAAGTTATTTCGCTAGTCATTTTTGAGTGAAATAATACCAGTTTACAACCAGTCTAGGAGACTAACAGACTTCAAGAACATACCTCAGACGATTTTATTCTTATCATGTCTATAGCATTTGCAATTTCTGCAGTAAAAAATATTACATCTCTCTGCAACTTTTTTCAAATTAAAAAATATTTTCCAGTTGGCTTTTTTTTTCCATACTAATATTTCGACCATAAATACCCTTCCCCTCTACAAAGCAAATCTCTAGACACAAGTCTTTAATTCATATTCCAATTTTGCTTCCCAAAGGGGTTCCACTGTAGCAAAAAGGCAATGCCTCAAGAACTGTTATCAGACTCTACTATTAATAAATGAGCAGCCAAAATAAAATCATCAGAGTTCTCATGAACAGATACAGAAACTATTTTGAAGTACAGTCACTAAACACAAATAATCACTAGGGTGTTTCTTGTTGTTTTGTTGTTGGGTTTGGTTTTTTCTTTTTTTTTTTTTTTTAACACAAAGATAACATGACACTTTAGAGATTTTAAAATGCTTTGTCTCTAGTTAAATGTTACTTTACAGAAAGATATTTATAAAAGATCAATTTTCTTTGACAAGCTAAAGTGTGCTTCTAAGTTACAGGTACGAGACTGGATGCCTTCAGATTACATTTCTACAAGTTAATTTAGTCATCTCATACTTGTAGACAATTTTCCTCTAAGTGATTAAATTGTTCTTCTAGGAGATTTCCACTCCCCTTTCCTTCTCTCTCTTCTCTTTTTTTCACATTCAAGCACAACTCAGAAAAATACAGTTGTCTGTGAGATAGAAAGAGGATATATATAAAAATAATAGTAACTGAACACTTACTAAGCCATGAAATGAGCAACAGAAAAAAAGTAAATGATGGGGCAGACAGAATCACGTGGAGTTACAGAATAGAAAATTCGAAGCAAGAGAGTCAGTAGTTTCTTGTTAGCATTGGAAAACGTATCTGATGACAATATTCTAACTGCAAATGTATATTAAGGTAAATCAGAAGTAGACATCTGGATTTAATCCAATTTAATTCAATATACATGTATGCTACCACTGAAAGAGGAGCCGTGGCTTCTTCCCTTACTATCAATACCAATCCTAGTATTTCTCTCGATTCGCCAAGACCTTTCCCTTCTCATCAGCTGTTCCATTTTGTGTTCCTGCCAACTCTTTTGCACCATTCATACTATCAAATCAGGCAACTAGATTCATATCTGGGAACAGGCCAAAGCCATAATATCATATAAGTGTCTTTCATTACTTAAGAAGAGGGTAGGTGATCTTAATTTATCATCAAGAGCAGAAGGAAAATATAAAGCAACTTTAAATTCATTATCTTTTAATTGATAAGAACTCTACAGCTGCATAACAAATAGACCAACAAAACCAAACACTCCCTAAAATCAAGAGAAGCAGAGACATGCAAGTAACGAAACACAGACATCTACCAGCTTCCTCCTAAGAATGTACAAAAAGAAGAGATAATGCAAAATAAATTAGAGCCACATTCACCAAAATTCATGTAATAGTAGTGACTGACATCATGACTAAAGCAATTAATAAGTACATACACAATTATTTAGAGATAAAAAAGTCATCAAATTAAAACAATTTACAAATGCAACTGCTAACAACTACAGATTTTTTCTTCTCTGTTAATTTAATGTGTGGGAACAAGGAAAGCCAATACAGGACCAATTTTTTGCAGCTGGAACAAGCAGCGTCAAACAGCCCATTTGGGGGAAAATTAAAGTATTTTGTTTCTTGGGGTAAAAGTCAATTTCTCCACTTTAGACAGAAGTTATTTTTGCACCCACTGCCATGTGAGGTGACAGGTGACACCACAAAATGAAAGGAAGCATGCAAAAACTTTCTACTTTCTCTGCTGTGCCAGTGGCACCATGTCCCTTTCAGACACAAATTAAATAAAATCACTAGTAGCTGTGGGATAAAGTTCCCCGTCAGTCCTGTAGCGTAGTCCTAAAGAGGACACCTAAAACATGCGGCAAATACATTGGGTTTTTTTCTTAAAAGAAAAAGCACACTTTTTGAAGTAAGAACGTAAAAGGAAAGTGCACTAAAATTAACCATGTCCAAAACAGAAAAGAGAGTGAGAAACAGAGAGAGAATGAATGCTCCAAGACTTCTGGAACCAGCACCTATGATTTGCTCCTTGAGAACAACAGAAAGTGATGAGGAGCAGTGCTTGTTGATTTTCCCAGAGGCACATCAAGTCTTTTAAGTGAAGTGCAGAGACTGTGTCTGTTGGCAATGCCACAGGTCCCAGCCTATACGGACTTTCTCAAAGGATCCTATGTAAGTTTTAGATTTTTTACCAGGTTGATGGACAACTTATCCTACAAAATGAGGCACAGTATCATGTGGAGAAACATGGATAATGAAAAAAAGACAGTACTGATGTCTTTAGACTGATCTAGTATTATTGGGTTGGGTAAGCTGTCTCAATTCCCAGTCTTTTTCAAATTAATTTCTTCCCACACTCCTGGTCCCCCAGACACATCATGACAAAGCTGTATGCAGAGTAAGACAGTCAGGCGAGATTAGGTACCGACTTTCTCTACACAAAAAACATAAAACATCTTTTTTGAATGTTCTTTGCCTTTGAAGGCTGTTTGCCTCTTTAGTAATGCATAACCTCTGTCTTGCTAATGCCACTCTTATTTCTGTGTCTAAGAATGTAAGTCAAGAAGTGGGTTAGCTCAAAGTAAAACTTATGTTACAAAAGCACATCAACATTTCTCATCTGTCATGCTGAACTCTACCTTCTAACAACTTCAGAAAGATAAAGTACACCTACAGGAAAAAAATAGCAAGACTTCATCAGTAGAGAAGTTAGAGGAAAATAGCTTTTTTCCATTATAACCACTTTGGTACACTTCCTTGGGCATCAGAAAGGTGACGAAAGTACAAACTGTACAGGTTTTCTCTCTGGGACGACTACACTTACCCCCGCAGTACATCATTGACTCAGAAAAATCTAACCCAGTTTACCTCCTAGTACCATTGAACTGTCAAAATACTTAGCTTCCAATACCTCGATTCTGATAGCATTTGCCCAGTAGAAAGCTAACCAGGTGTCTCAAATGAAAATTTCTTTACTATAACTATCTGCAATTAGGGCCTTTAGCCTTTACATTACAAAAATTTTATGACACCAAAATTAGGAGACTGATATCATCCTATTAAAGCACTCCCATCTTGAATTAAGTCCTTCCACCTTACTCCCTCATATTTTGTTGCTAGCTGATACACACTTTTCAGTGACACATTTTCTGCATGTTGAAGCACATGCACATTCAAGAAGAAATTACTATATTATCACAGGCTGTTTTCAATTAAGAACTTAAAAAGAAATGTAGACAGTATGATCAGTTTCACAATCCAAATTATCCGCAGAAGATTCAGAAATACCACGCTTTATAAACCAAGATGATGAGTGTGTACTGTCAAAGAAGGTCATCTGATTCACATTCCAGTAAAGGTTGAAAATGAGTCAGAACCAAAAGAAACATAATTCTTCCTCACTCGCACCCTATCCTGTCCCTCAAACGTGATTTTATGAAGAGAGTTTCTAGTTCACAATTGTACACATGCAGAGTGTTCAGTTTGCAAGAAAGTACAACAGGAATGAAGAATTCCATTAAAGGTGGAACGGACATTTAATACAACTCTTATTTTGAAATAAAGTCTTTGGCAAGGTTTAATAGGCTTCTGACATTCTTCAGGGAAATTACCCAAATCCGGGCAAAAAAAAATAAAAAGTCCTTTAGGAAATGAAATAAAATCTTTTAAATGCTCAGAAAATCCATCCTCATACACAACAGCCAGAAATGCCATTGATGCCACTCCCAAGAGAACACACAACAGGTGAGGAGACAATATGAGATTTGGACAGGTACAAAGGAAGGATCACAAGAAAGTGTGGACTAGAATTTGGATGCAAGAACCAGGAAAAGTTAGATGTAGGAACCAGGAACTCTCAAGGAACATGATGAGATCAGGAAAAGAACAACAGCAAAATTAACAGGTGTGACTCAGAAAGTATTAAAAGGGCATCAATATCAAACATGAAGAGGAATTTCAGGACCACAAATAGGATAAGAAGAAAAAGAGAGGCTGCAACTGAGTTTAAGGAAGAAAGAGGCACTCTGTGTCCTTTAGAGCACTGCCTATTCCATAGCCTTTTTTTTGCCACATAAAAGCCAATGCTTAGAAACAGTACTGCTCCCTGGAAACAAATTTCTGAGAATCTTGCTAGGAGACTAGATCTGTCAGTCTCTTACAGTGGTTGTACACAGTCTGATCGCAACACTGCTTTGGAGCATACATCAATGAACAACGAAACCTTCTTATCATAGTTGTTTAGTTTGTAAACTGACTTTAAGAATAAATTTATGGGAAATAGAACAGTAAATGAGGCCTGGTTTCTGAAATTAAACCAATGTGCTACATCTGATATTCTTATCATTCTTATTATAAACAAAAAAATTTGGGTTTACATAATTTTATAAAGCATATTTCTGTTTTTTAATTCTTGCCTTCAAGTAGCTGCTGAGAAATGGAACAAAAGTATTACAATTAAAACAAACATAGCTCCTCCAAACCAATCAACATGTTTAAATAGTACCACAGACTTACAATAACATCATTATTAGAAAAGAGCTAGGACTTTACAGGCGAGCAAAATAAAGTCCCTCTAAAAAGCTTACAGTCTAATTCAGGTGATTTAACAGTGGTTCAAAATCAGAAATGTAAAAAGGAATTTGAAAGAAAAGATTAAAGTCAAAAGCAATATATAGCAATAAGGAAAATCACAAAGTTCACACTGTTAAAGAAAAATTCTAAGGAAGGCGGAAAGGTAGAAAATAATTAAGAGAAAGCGGAAATAAGAATGTAGCAGCAATAACATATTGAATTTTGAAAATGAAGACTAGAATACTAAATGTACTGTCAGAGTAACTAATTTTTGCTTAGGGGATTTCACTGGCAGGAAAGTCAGAGATGATGATGTGGTAGAAACCATAATGTCCAACATGAGTCCTAGTCAGACAGAACTGGTTTTAGGGGTATTATAAAAACAAAGGACATGATTAAACAGGAGAAACAGTGAACTAGGTGGGTAGATACTTTTATCTACCTTGAACCTACAAGTTCAAGTAGTGGACATGACAACAAGAGAGGAATAAGGACAAATAGTTCCACATTTAAACTTACTGATTTGTGATTTCATAACCAAAACACCCTTAAATACAATTCAGCAGAAATACTACCGATGTACAGTAGCAGCAAAAGATTAAAGCCCAAGATAAGAGAAGGATGTCAGTCAGAAAACTTCTCAAATCCAGAAATCTGGAACTTAGCAAATAAATGTCTGCAATCAAAATGTGAAAAAATAAAAGAATGGCAAAAAGCTCACCACATTGATTTTAATGGGAAAAAATATAACCCCTTTAGTCTGTGAATCTTACTCTATTCAATTCTGAATGATAAAGCATACAAAATATTGAAACCTTTCAAATTACTTACTTTTAGTTTAGCAGTGGTATCACTAACACATATATGATCACATAGTTCTGAGACATCAGAATGTTACAATGAAAGTAAGAAATATTATCCTACATTTATAAGCATTCCAGTCACAGAATCACATTACACTTCTAATATTTCAATCACAGAGTTTTGGTTATGTTCTGGAAAAAAATGAGGAGCAAAAAAAGGTACAGATACAAAAAATATATAATAAGCACAGATTACGTATTAGAGGAAAATACATTTATCAAGAAAATGTAATTAATACTTAAAATCTGGCACTTCCTGTTTTTAGTTCAGACCCCCCACAAAAACCAGGACAGCTTGTCTGAGTAGGACAAAAAGATAAATTTCTGTACTGTTAGGAACAGTTTGGGAAGAAGCATTGAGCAGATGGACAACCAGCCTCCACTGATGCCAAGTCCTGCCATTTTGCCATAAATCTTTACTGGGGGGTGGGGGAATGTTTGTTTGGGAAAATTACTTTGGCTAGAGAGGAGAGGATGCATTTTTGTGGATTTCAGATATATAAACCAGCAGTATTTTGCAGGTATATCAACACGTCCAGTGTTGCAGTCTGCCCAGGCATAACTCTCACAACTAAAACCTTTACAAGTGGAAATGAGGCCACATGGTAAAGAGCATCCAGAGATTGGAAACGGTATCCACCAAGCAATGATCAGAAAGTAAAGTTCTGATATGCTGGAATGGGGCTAGAAGGACAAACAGAGGAAGAGAGCATGTCAGGGGAGCTCAATGAACTTTTAAAAATGAGGTAGTAAAACAAAGAGAACATGAGGAAAGATGTAAGTAAATCACATGCCCCTATCTCTTTATTTCAGAAGTGCATATATTAGGAATAACCATGTGACTTATTACCAAACCTTAGATGCAACAACGTAATCATCTTTAAAGACCAGTAACCTGGTACTAATACCTTAAAACTGTTAATAAATAACCAATATCTCCACATTCTAGACAGAGCTCATGTCATCTGGTAAGCAGTAAGGACATTAAATTTTTACACCTATTTAATTTCTGATCAAATAAGAATCATAGATTAATTTACATTGGGAAGACCTTTGAGATCATTGAGTTCAACCAGCTGAAAATACATGTTTCACATGCTGTCATAAAGACATGCAAAAAAGAATAAAAAAATTACTTTTCACTGTTTTTCACACATTGCAATAATGCCTTTGGAGCTGATTAAGAACAATTTTTCATTAGTCTAGATATCTCAATGGTACAAGAAACAGATGCACAGAGTTCTATGGAGACATACGGACATAAATAATTTCCCAAAGCAGGCATACAAAACACAAAGTAGTAGAAGTTGACAATCAAATACCACTGGAAAGTGGGATTCCCCCAGTACGTGCAGTAATCCAAATCAACACTGATTTATGTAGCTCTCTAAAGAAAACTGATTTTCAGCTGTTCTCTAGAATTTCAAAACTCAAAGGATTCTTTTTCAGCATCAAAACCGTGCTCTCTCATTGCCATTCTTTTTGTTTGCGCAGGATTAGCATCAAAAATAAGAAAACTCATTTACTCGTCACAGTACATTTTTTCTTTCCAAATCTCTGTTAGGATAGAAAAGTTGAAGGAAAACCTATTTTTAACCCAAGCCTTGCTCCACAAATTTAAGTGTTCAGCTTTTCCAAGACAATCAGTGGTCTTCCATATACAGCTAGTTATCATGTATATATCGACCATGAAAATGACCAAAAATGCAACAATACATTGCAATAGACACATCAAAATTGAACAGAGGCTCAAAAGCAACAGGTTCAAATCCCAGATCAACAGGGGTTTGGGTAATGGATAACTGCTACCTTACAATTCCTATACCTCCTGTTCTTTACTATTACACTCCAGCAACCGCACTTTCAATTTTTATTCCAGATTTCATATTGTATTCTGAAGGTAACCTAGCACTTGAAATATATGTATTCATATAATATCAAAGCCTTTCTACCAGTTTTGTTTGAACTACAACAACATTTCTCTTCCTTCTCATTTATGACCAAAAGAATTATTCAGCCATGGCCAAAAAAAAAAGGGGGAAAAAAATTGGCGTCCAAAATTATATTTTTTCATCTTGATAATCATCACATCCTGCAACTCAATATGCTGTTGTAAAGGCATGGTTTGCAGCTTTTGGCTACTGTACTGGTAATACCTACCACTCTTAAAAGGAAAGCGATTAAAGGCCACTGGATACATTTCAATCAGCTCTGTAATCAGATTTCAGAAGTATATTTTCAAACCACACAGCCAAAAACCTAATGAATGAATTTTGGGATACTTAAGCTACATCAGTCAAAAAATGATGGCAGGTCTTCAAACACAGCCAGGTTCTTCTAGCAAAATAAGGTTATCCCATCATTGCAACTTCTCTTGTTCTTTCCACTTCAACAGCATTTTTACTCAATTGATTCAAGACATATTCCCTGAAGGCTTCACAATGGAGTTCTAGTTTACATCAGCTGGAGACAAAAAGCAATGCGGAAAAGTTTGCATTGGTATATTCAAGCTTAATTAAATATATGTATATATGTAAAATACTAAAAAAAAAAAAAAAAGAAAGCAATAGACTAAAAATTAAAGTTATCACCCTATTTTACATAGAAATATAATAAGCCCTAACAAAGAAGCTCTCTCAGGCTAGTGACATCAGCAGTTGCCAAAGCCATCTTGAAGTTTTTACATAATACTATTTTCAGCTGCTTTTTAAACTATTCAGTCTGAAATTTTCCACCTCAGTCGTCTGCTTCAGGTACCTTTTCCTCACCCTCCTCTCACCACCGTCTTTTAAAAGTAGTTAATGGCTGAAACATTATTCTACCACAGAAGAACATTTTAAAAAAAAGACCCTATGGTCTCTTCCTCTTAAAAACTGTAATCACTTTCCTGCCCTGAATCAGTATCTTGAAATCAGGCTGGGCAATGTTTTTGTACAAGAGGTAACCCTGCTTATTTTGTGAAAACTTTGACCTGATTTAGTCAAGCTACAAGATTCTAGACATCAGAGTTCGTATGTATTTTTTTTTCCAAGATCTGATGGAGCTTAAGAACCACTCAAATAGTTCAACATCACTGACCTTCTTTATGTCATCTCAACTTGCGAGGCAACTGAATTAAGTTTTCTCTAACCCCAGGTTATGAGTGAAGATCTAAATTTTCACTGTAAAAGAAGTCTGCATTTAATAGGCATTAGGTACAACACTGAACAAGAAGTGTCATCTTGCATATTTCTGCAACTTCACCTCTGCCAATGCCCCTACCATAGTTTAAAACAATGGTCTGGCACCTCATTTTGTTGGGTAACTGAGTAGGATTTAGGGTGTAGCAGAACATGTGGAAGAAAGGCAAAACAGCTTGCAGTGGACACTAGAACTGCATGGTTGAAAGAATAAAGTGGGATTGACTAGACAAGTAAAGAAACTAAGAAGTATGTAAGATGCAGATATGGCAGTGGAAAAGATAAATACCAAGCCAAATGAGCAATTCCAGGCAGAACAACTCAGAATCGGGGATCATTAGGACTGTACTAGAGCCAGGGAAAGAATAAATCTGACAGAGGTGGATTTTAACAAATATATGTGGAAGAGAGCTTGATCACAACAAAAGACTGAGAGAAGATCCACCACCAGTAATCAGAAACACGGAAGATGAATTACAATCAACATAAGAGAGAGAGAGTGAGAAGAATTAGCAGACAGCAGAATTAGCAGGCAACAACTGATAGCAGAGAGACAAAGTACAGTCAGAGACAGTCTGAAACCAGTCAGGCCTAAATACTTAATTGAAAAGACAGAATCAGTGTGCAGTGCAGACTGGCTTGAGGCAGAAACAAGTTGGAAGTATAGGCAAAAAACCTGAAAAAGTATGTGTCTTCGGAAGCTATTGAAAAATACTAAATAATATACCCTAAGGACTTAACATCCTCTGCAAATATCTGCAGGCCCCTTCCTTCCCCTTTCAGAAAAGATGTCCTACTTGCCTCTACTACTGATAAAGATACAGTGTAAAACCCTATAGCTCTGTTACTTTCTTATTTCAAGCAATGATAATATTCACGCACTAGATTTAAAAGCTCCAATCCTGCTAAGTATCAACATGACGCCAATATGACAGAATATTGGTCATATAATTTTGCTGGGTTTTGTTTAACTAAAAAAAATATATGCAGTAGCACATTTACAAAATATTAAACAAATACCAAGAATAGAATTTTAATTCCTTGGAAGTCAGGAATTTCTCCATTTAGATTTGTCTAATAGCATTAATCCTATCTTTATTAGCATATTATTCCAAGCTATTTTGTTCAATTGTATCTCATTCAATTAACAAGATATTTTCTGGGAACAAATCCAGATTGTATCTTGAAAGATGGTATTCTTTTTAAGATCTTGTTATCAATATTACAGGACCTAAATATTACATAAGATAACAGGGTTTTAATCTGAGCTTTTGACAAAGGGTTCTTTGGCTGCATTAATTACATTGTGTGTACTAATAGTAAATTGTGTTCATGAAATATAGCACTTTAATTCCATTCCCTCTCCAGTATTCTCCTTCTTGTTGCAATTGAAACAGATCCATTGTACATCTTCATATTGCTAAACAGAAATAGACTAACAGAAGTCAAACTTATCAAATAAAGCAGAGATGCAAGCATCACCTCAAACAACTAGAAATGCATTCTCAGTTTTCACACATAAACCAAAGAGACCATACAAAGAAACACCCCCAACACACACTACTTTTTTAAATAGGACACTAAGAAAATCGTGTATTGTTGAGAAGGTACTTTTTCCTTCCTCTGAAAGGAAGTACTTTATTTCAATAGTGTTTCTTCTCAATTCAATGTCATGAATAGTCTCAATATATTTTAAATAAAGCACCTTTTAAACGAAAGATTTAGAATTAATATCCAGTAAAATTACTAACAAAATTTTTATTTTAGGCATTAAGAGAGTCTACAGAGTAAAATAACTCTTTTGGTAATAACTGTACTAGAGTATAACTTATCAAAAATAAAAATTAGTAGAAACTTATGGTATTTCCTTATACCCTCAGTTCAAAATACTATTCATTATAGCATCTTAAAGATGTTTTGAAGGCTAAGTATAACGTTAGAGGTACTAAAGTTTGTTTTAAAAAATTTGAACCATGGCAATATGCAGCTCAGTTCTCTTGACTTAAAAAGTTTTGAGTTGTGATATCTACTTTGCTCTCCAGGCTACATTACCTATCCATCTCTGAGGTCCATACCAGGCATCTTGACTCTATGCTGCTTACCACGCAGCATACCATTCAAAGAAGTCAATACATATCTCCTGACCCTATGATGTAAAACTGGCAATTTAGGCCCAATACTACAATGTTCATGCAAAACTGAACTTCATAAATCTATTCTGTCAAACAAAGCAAGCTCTTGTCTTTGTTTCTTTAATATAGGTAATTTAACCTATTCCTCCAAGATGTGGCTGAAAAGTCAATTTTTAAATATGAGATTCCAGAGCTTCCAAGTTGTTCAAATAAACCCCATAATACATTGTTTGCAGCCTTTTACTGAACAGTATTCCAACACAATGGCACATCAAGGGTTTCTAAAATGATTGTGGTTAACTGGTTTTTGTGCAACCGTCCATATTATTCTTGCAGAGATAAAAGTAGGATCCAGTGCACCTTATCCCACCTCCTTCTATTCTCTTCTTTAAAGAGAGGAAACCAACTGATCTTTATTTTCAAGGGGAGCAACGCTTGCTACTCATGCATACATCTGTACAGTGATTATTACAAATCTTTGTCAAAATGAACAACAGCAAGCAGCTGCTTGACTACTTTGATGTGTTTAGTCATAGTAGCAATCTCCTTTGTTTTCTGAAAAGCAACCCAATGACGAGGATTGGCAAATTAATTGTCAGCAAGAACAGGCTCAAAGTTACACTCAGACCCATACATAGTGTCACAGGAAGGCTATAAATGCAGCAGCCCTCTTATACTCTATCTGCCACAGCTCAGCGCAGCCTGTGTGCTTTTAAGCTGCTCCATGGAGACTGAATACTTGTAAGTAATGGCAGACTTACTGACACCAACAAGAATACTACTCTACGGTTCTGTTTCACCATCAAGGACAACAGCCAAAAATGTACTAATGTTTCAAAACGCAACACTAAAAAACCGTATGTAGAGTAGAAAATGCTCACCTGCTGAGCTAAGCAAAACACTGAAGTCTGTTCCTCTCTGTGTTTCTCCATGTTGGCTCTGTCCCTCTTCTTCTGTATCCTCATAGCGGCTCCAGTTGGAAACAATCTTTCTTCTTGAATAGATCTTCAGCTCTTCCTTCTCTTCTTGCTCTTGTGATTCAGTATCATCTTTCTCTTCTCCCTGTGACATTTAAATGACAGTTAAGGCATTGCAACTCAATAGCATTTTGTTCTATCTTTAAACAGTGGATCATAAAAACAACTCCAACCGCATAATTAAAACACAGAAAGACAAATCAACCTGGATTCCCAGCAAAACTTTAGATCAGGTACTACCATATTCCTGAACTGTATGTAATTAATTAACAGCATAATTAAAAGCACCTAGTGAAGTTTCAGACCTTACAGGGGTCAAGTAGTGTCATTGGTAAAAGTTGGACTGTCTTCTTTTCTGGAAGCCCATAGTGAACAGCATCCTTTCTGAAATTCAGAGAAGACGTTGAGCAGGAAGCAGAACTAAGAATTTAATCACAGTATCTCTGTCCAAGTGTTGCACTAATACAAATGATAACTGATGTTTGTAGAGCAGAATATGAAAAATGTAGCATAACAGATACTGCAGAAAAACACCCAGAACAGTGATCTATCTAAGAATTTCCATTATAACCAACTGTAAGGCATTAAATCAAGTAATACGGAATAATTAATCAAATTAATTTCCTCCACAAAAGCCGTTTTGCAGAAAAATCGCATGGAACAAATAGACTGCTGTTAGTCAATCCACTAGCTGAAACTCTTAAAAAGCTCTAAGGTCAGAAGAGGAACTCGTTGCAGAGCCAGCTGAAGCTGCAAGTAAAACAGGCATTTGCAACAAGTACAGAGCTTGGGGTTCAATTGGTAGGAGTATTACTTCATAAACAAAGATTTGCTCTCTGAAGGGAGGAGCATTCAAAGGGCAAGAGGAGAAATGAGAACAAACAGAAAAGTTCCATACAAGATACTTTCTGCAGAGATCAGAAGCTCCAAAGAGTAGGGGAGTCAAGAAAGAAGAGATTCCCACTGTGTCTGTTCCCAAATGTTCCTGCTGACAGTTCCACTCTCTCTTCCCTCATTTACTCCATCTTTCCTTTCACCACAGTGTGCTGCTGTCATAAGATTAAATTTCACTGTCCCTATATTAAGTACATTTTTCATGAGCAGAGCAGTGAAATTCAAATTTATCAATGCTGCTTTAAAGCTTAAAGCCATCTCCATTCAGTATAAAATAATTTAAAAATCAAGCTACCTTTTTGGTAAGTCGTCATATATCCATAAGCCAAAACACCCTTACAACTCACTATCAGACAGTAGCTTTAAGGAGGGCCTTACCTTTGGTAGTTTAAACCAAATGGAATCCTGAAACAAATAAAGAGCAATTACTTATGTTTTTTAAAAGGCCTTGTAAGTGAAGAGCTGCAACACCTTGTGCAGAAATATTATCAAAACTCTAGCAGTTATTGTGTTTCTAAAACTTTCTCAGTTTTCTTAAGCACATACTGCGGACTTAACACACTGGTACAACATTATGCAACCTGGTAAAAAAACTGCACAAAGCCACAACCAGGAAAAAACCATCACCACTTCACTGACTTGTTTTAAAACTGATGAGTTACTTTAATAACTCAGGAAAGGACATACGGAAATACAACATGTGTTTTAGGTTGATTTCAGAAATCCAATGAGGAAAACTGTAGGAAATTCTGTAGCTACATTTTGGCTTAGTTGGACAAGGACAAACTTGAGATTTTCACATTCCTTTTGTGTCCAATTACACAACAGAAAATCCTCTATCAATGTCAAATAAATCCCTGCTGCACACTAAATACTATATTTATATGCAAGTACATTGTCATAAAGCAAAGACTGACACAGATGTAGCAGGTTGTATAGCAGTCTGTGTATCCTGAAGCATTATTATTCCTCAATGACCAAAGGTAGCAGTGAAGCTTTTACACAAACGTCCACTGAAAGACAAAGCATATTCAAACACAACTGTGAGACTTCATATTCTCCCATGTTTGAGGATTTAAAAATGACTGCCCAGTGCATGATACAAGTAGCAAAATCAGAATTAAAACTATGCCTTCCCAAGAAAAATAATCCACCAATCTTCATAAACAAGCTTTCATCACTGTTTGAGAGATTTGGTTATGAACAGCATGAAGAAATGGTAAAATCAAAGATCTTAAAAACATTTAAAGCTGTCATAATTATATAAATATAAACCCAGTTGTGAAACAGCTGTCAAGAAGGAAAATTTTCTGTGCATTCTCCCTGCTTTTGTGCAATTTGTAGGTAGATTCTTTTTTGTTTCCTTTCATTGGATAACTCTGCTGAAACAGTTATGCACAAATGGCTGTTCGCATGAAGTCTCAACTCTATATTACCAATGCACAGTTATGGTTTCCACAGAACAAAGGCCAAATTCACTTATTTCAGCTCTTCTGTTCTTCTCCTATAAACTGAAAGATTTGCTACAACCCAGCAAACCTAGTGAAATTTAGTGTCCAAAATAACTCAGAGATGATACAATTCACAAGTCAAAGTAAGAACAGTGCTACAAAGATAGAAAGGTGTTGTACTTTGCTTTTGTTTTTAAGAAAAGATCAGAATCGTCTTAGGCATTATAACATAAGAATAGTACTTACTATAGACCTATAGTAAGTCTGTACAGGAGTATCACCTTCTAATTTTAAGAAGCTTCCAATAAACTAACATAGATCCACATGTTTTCTCTTATAATGTACTAAATCCTTTTTCACATTCTGTTACTAGTTCTTATACAGCTTACTTCTAAGAAATGAAATTTCCTTGAGGTTAAATTGAACTCTAAGAAACAAACCACAAATTCTCAGGAGTGTCAACAGCAGTTGTGCAGCCTGGTTCCCCAAGTACTGTCCTGAGATTTACTTTTGAAATTATTAAACTTCAAACACAAAACCTGCTTACATTTTCCATAAATATTTAACAGAAAATTTTACATATGCACTACCATGTTACAAAATAAAACTGCAAATAATCACATTTCAATATTTAACATTCAAAAACTTTTATGTGTTTTTATCAAATACATTTTAAAAAACAATCAGTGAGGCTTCAGAAAGTAGACAGATACTATCTAACGTAACAACCTCAGAAACACTGAAACCTTCTTTACTCTCTTCTTAGGTGCCTATTCAGCTAGACTATGCCTGCCACTGTTGTCATCGTATCTTACTGAAAATGAGTCTTAATCAGAACAGGCCAAGCATTTGTCCTATGTGTAATAAAAAACTGAAATTGGTAAGGAGTAGGAAGTATGCAAAAGCCCAGTCAATCAAAACCATGAAAGGTTCAGACTGCGTTGTATATCAACAGAACAAAAAATATATGCAACGTTTACCTAAACACTAACTTTATCCATGTCATTCTACAACAGTGAGAGTCAACCTTCCCTGCAGAGGAGCTTGAACAATTTGGGGTCTTTCACCAAGGAATGTATTTTCACCCTCTACCAGAGCCTTTGACTCTGCATAGGACACATGGCCTGAATCTACCATCTCTATCACAGCAAAAGACTATTTTAGTACACTCTTTTTTATACATTAATTTTTCATACAGATTTAGGAATGGTGTGGTTTTGAGAAAAAGTAGCAAAGCAGGCTTTCTGTTCCACTTTTCTGACAGACAAGAACAAGTTGATGCACATGCTTCAGAAATGAAGCTGTCAAAATTAAGTAAATATTGTTCTGCACAGAGAATTTCCCCTGGGGTCATTCTTTTCCACTTCTCTGGAACCCAGAGTGGTTTGGATCAAACCAAGGTTCAAGAACCCAGTGGAGAAAGTGCAACAGTGACTTCTTACATCCTGTTTCAACTATTCAACCACTCTTCAGTGTGTATGCAGTCAGTCTTAGCACGTTAAGCATACACATGCAAACACTCAACAAGAATTGTTGAGCTCGCAACCCTTTAGAAAAAAACAGAACTGCATTAGAAGTCAGAGCTTCCATTAAGACTTTTGAAAACTGTGTATTTATTACCCTCAGGAAGTCACAGAAGTTAATGCTTATAACTCTCTTCCTGTTCAGTTCTATTAAATCTGTAAGAAAAGTTTAAAACATTTAATGTTAGTCAGTACTTAAATATTCCACAGTGACTGGCAGGAACACAGAAACAACATATGTTCTGCTTGCCTTTCTTTGGGCCAACTGCTTTTCTCTATTATGTAGGCATCATCAGATTTCCATTCTTATTTACTTAGTAGTATTTTTCTCAGTTCTCTTCCTGAGAATGTCACTTTACAGAACATTTGAAAACATAGTTTGAGCTTTCCGTTAAACTATTAGAAAGAGCTTAGCTATTTCCCTCCTTCGCCTTCTTCACAAATTTATACAATAACCTTTTCATTTTATCTTCAGAGATTCTTAAAAATTATATTAAGTGCTACTTTTTTCCTTTTTTACTGTAACTTCTCTATTACCGTTTTGAACGTTACACTTCTTAAAAATATACTTCCTTAATACGCTTCCTTAATCTTTTCCATTCTTATTTAGGGACACTTACCTACAATACTCCAGACTTCGTATATATCCACATAAAGTCCAAAATAAATACTTAGCCACTGCCAGACATGTTCACTTGCATGTCCATGGACAGTGATAATCACTCTCTACTCCCTGCATTTGATGCTCTCCCAACCAGCAAGAGCACACAACAATCACCTGATAAAACTTGTCTTGGTTCCCACCTCCCTTCTTGGAAACTGCTGTAAGTTTATAGACAAGTGTGATGACATTCTGTCTCGGTCTCAATTCCAACTTCTCCTCTCATTAGAGGAAAAGGTTAGCAAGGAAAAATGATAATATCCTATGTGTTGAATCTGACCTAGACTTTCAGCAGCATGATGAATGGGCATCTATCTTTTCCTCATTTGTATTTAAAACAGTAAGGTATCTGTGCACAGACAATTTCTCCTCTCCTCCTCACCCCAATTTGAGCATCTGTTATAGCCAAATTCTCACAGATGGAGCTTCTAAGTCACAGGGTCAAAAAAATATATATATATATCTATATATAAAAAATTAAGCAACAAAGTAGTTTGGAATCTCTACACTCTAACTTCTTTCATACATTAAAAGTCTGTAAACAGAGGCTTGTGTGAGTGACAATAAGTAAGACAGCTTGGCTGATATTAACTGCTGAGTGATTTCTCTAGGCAGAAATAAGTAGAAATGTGAAAGACTTAGAGTTACACTTTGGTGACTTAAATTGCTCTTGGAAAAACATATCTGCTTTTAATTGCATGGTTCAAAGTTATCACTCGCATAACCAAAGAGCAGCAATAAGATTACATCAGGAATTTCCACAGCACAATATGAATACAAGATAATTTCAAGAATATCTCATTTTTTTTTTCTAACAGTGTTTATTAAATGCACTTTTTTACCTTAAATCCAGAAAGGTACAGAATCCCCTGACTGTTTAATTTTCTCTATCACAATGACTGATAAGTTTATAGTTTATAATAGTTATATATAGCATAATAATCAACAAAAAAGTTGTTCTGATTTTCCAGATTTACCTAATTACAACCCTAGATATAGGTCCCCCTTCTCTTTTTGCATGTAATTACAGACTTGTTAAAATTAATGTTTTCCTTTGCCAGCTGTAGACTTATCTCATTTATTGCAGTGGAAAATACAAACTGTATAGTATATTAGAGAAAAATAGTGTCTATATTCAGAACTATGGCACACAAAA
The DNA here is from genome assembly GCA_033558105.1 of Coccyzus lansbergi. Classification (NCBI taxonomy): domain Eukaryota; kingdom Metazoa; phylum Chordata; class Aves; order Cuculiformes; family Coccyzidae; genus Coccyzus; species Coccyzus lansbergi. The sequence goes on from JAUMJK010000118.1 coordinate 1,268,486, forward strand.
ATACAACTGTAAATGCACTTCTCTATTTAATGCTATTACTTTACAAAAGACAGAGTACTAGTGCAATTTTATCTATACTCATGCAAGTCTGTAGGTGTTTAGAATCAAGATGTCCTTACCTACAAGAAGTAATACAGAACATTATCTTTATGAAGTAATCTAGACAAACACCTGAAAATCAATGACAGATTTTGAAATACAATTCACAATGCTATAGAAAAACAGGAATTTACTTTTAAAAATAATAATGAATTAACCACATAAACATGCCTGTCAGAGTATTATACACATACTCCACTGTCTGGGAAAATCCCATGAAGCACGTTCTGTCTACCTACTAATATTAACAATAAATGGCTGTACAGAGAGACAATCACAAGTTAGAATAACATAAAAATGTCATTATGAAGAGTGGCATACAATCCCACAAACTATTCTCATTTAATACTCTTAATTCAGAGATTGTAAAAGTAAATGGAAGATAAGATTTGTTAATTTCCTTAAAAAGTAAGATTTTCGTAATACCATAAGATACTATAGCTTCTTTCAGAGACAGAAAATAATATTTTGTAACAACACTCAGCAACATCTACCAAGAACTGTGAGTTGACAGCTTATCTATACTGAATCATTTTTGATAGACATATTCACAAGTCTAACCACAATTACAATGAAAAAGTAAATACAATACCCTTGTCCACCAAATTATTTTGCTTCAAAGTTCCTGCTTATTATATCTACAAGATACAAATAATTGCAACTGATTTAAAATTTCAAATGAAAGAGACTGTTGTCTCATTACTCTTTACGTAAAAAAAACCCACCAACCCCCTAAAATAGCCTTTGCACTCAGTAAATTGATACCATGATCAAATACCAGGTGGCTATAAGTTGTACATCTCTCTCTCAGAACATTATTAATATTACCCCAAGTCATAGCCATAATTTGTGTGAATCTTACGCCTCACTGAACTGGAACAACAGCTTCTACTATGAGCTAAGTCTGCCCCTTAGACCAAGTGATCCAGGGAAAAAGAGGCAGGGGGGGAAAAAATGCACCCCATAGGCAAACACCTTGGCTATTTTGATCAGTTACTGATCTAAATGGCAGACTACCTTCCCTTTCAAAAAAACTAGAAAAAAAAAATTCAATAAATTGTGACATTCACTTTCCACTCCTCTCTCAAAAACACCTCTGTAACCTGCTAGTACATGGCCCTTCAAATGGACAGCTCATGGGGCAAAACAAACTGACCTCCACTACCATTGAAGTTCTGTACTGCAGCTTCTAAAGACCTGGTTTGAAACTGGTGACTCCTAGATGAAATAAACTCAATAACCATGCAATGTACGTTCACAAGAAAGTCTCAAAAACTCAATTCTAGTATTAGAAGTAGACTTGGGAACTTGGTAAAGCCTATGAAGTCTGTATTCATTTCAGAATCGGCACATTTCAAGACTTTGTTCATTAGCTAAAACTAAAAATGTCACCAGCTAAAGTTTAGCTCTACTCATTTAGGTTAAAACAGTAAGCAGAAGAAGCTTTGATGGAGTACATTTTGAGAACAGCATTGTTACAAACTCAGCACTAATTCTGCACTAATTGGGAAACTCAGTAGAAAATGAACAAGCTGCATTAACTGTAAAAGCAGTCATTGGCCACCCTTCCCTATGGCTGAGCCATGCTGCGAGCCTGTAGGAAGCTTGTCCAGCTGCTGCCTATAGATAAAGAAACTTCTGATTTTCTAGACTTTCTAAGCCAATACATTTCCATCAACAGAAAATCATCTGTATTTTTACTTTAATTCAGTGGAAATGATTATATGAAAGTTCCTGGCAACTATGCAAATTCATCAAGCAATTTATACAGAATTGTCAGATGGACTCTCAGAAAACCTGGCAGCTCTATTACTTTCAAAGTGACAGTAACTTAAGAAAGCTGAATGTTTTTCTTACAAATGTTCAGTCAAAAATACAAGCGCAAACAAAGTAAGAGCCCCTTCTTGACAGAAGTAACAGGTTTCAAGAAAACCTTATATAAAGTAAGTAAATTGCCACAAAGGTTAAAGCATTTTCAGTTAGATTACTGTTTGTTCCTATGTATAGGCTTTATTTTCTACGTCAGGTTGTTTTTTTTTAAATTGCATACATATGGACTCACATATGTGAACCTGTATGCCATTCTAAAACAAAATTATACGTAGTATTCTAGATAGGTTAAGAAAAAAAATACTTCTATAGAAGTGTTTTGTTCTTCCCAGATCTGCCATTCCTAAATAGAAATATCCTGGGCTGTATTATATTGACTGTGTTCAGAAATGCCTTCAATCCTCTTTGTTAATGCCACAGACTTGTAGACTAATCCAGGCTGAAAGGGGTCAGCTTGTCCAATCACCTACTCAAAAGAAGGTCAAAACTGAAATCAGACCAAGCAGATTGCGACTTTGTCCACTGAGGGCTTGAAAACCTCTCATAGCATACCTAACTCTTAGTGCTTTGTTCTGTTGTTTTATTCTAGCACTTCTAAAATTGCAAGAGCAGTTGTGTTAACAGCTTTGACAATAACTTATAAAGAACATACATGAAGAGTTCTGTAACATCAAGAAATCAAAGTTTGGGGGTATTCATTCACCCTAGCAGTTCAAAAACACTTTTTAAAGGATGTTGCAGTAGTCTTATTGAGTCGATGAGTATGAACATATCTTTCAATCATATATCCTCTCTCAATAACTTCTATTTTACAAACTGATATCTACTGAAGAAATACAAAGCTTTTCAACCATATCAATGATGAAGTATAGCAAATAATGTAAAAAGCTCACTCAAAGCAGCATCCATCTGCAGAACAGGGAAAAAATTGAGTCTTGATCCTAACTCGCAAAGTTTCATAAACTTAAAGTCTGCAAAAAAGAGTGAAGTTTAGAGAACACTTCCGTTTAACAGACAAGTGTAATGTGTATTTAACACTGCCTACATGCACACAGTTTTAGAACAAAACCAACACACATCAAACAACTCTCTACTAAGATTAAAACCAACATATTGAAGAAAATGCAGAGTTTCTCATGCAAGGAAAACTATGTGGCAAGGTTTCTCAATAAATCAAACTTTAGGAAAGAAGCCAACCAACCAACCGTAACTTTTTGAAATATTTCAGCTGTTCTATATTACAAATAAGGAGAGTTTTCCAAAACTTCTGTTACATTTGAATCTAAAAGTAGGAAATAGATTTCTTGTGAAATTCAAAAATACTTGATAATATTTAGCAACAAGGTAAAACTTTCATTTTATTCCTAAACGCACCTATTTTGTAAAAAAAAATTAGCACATAAGTATGACACTGTTTTAATGTTTTAAAATCCATAAAAAATACCTAGTGATATTCACCCATGCTATTACACGTTTCAATTAGCACTGTGTTGAAGAAGAAAAAATTTTGAAAGACACAAAACAGAAAAGTATTTCCTGAAATTGCACGCCTAAAGTGGCAGAAAAATCAATAGTTTTCTCCTCCTTCCTACTGTTAACCTTCTGCCAGCTTAAGTGCCTTGTATCAGTTCACAGCAGAATCAGACAACTACAAATAATAGTTAGATAGGTTGGAAGCACGCCATCAAACATGGGATCTGTAAAGCACTTCCCTCCTTCATATCTGGCAGCAGTTAGCTGCTAGATTGGTTAAATGTACTGGTAAGCCATACCCTTGGCTTCAATTTCCTGCAATATTAAACTTGTTTTTCTAAGGCAAATTTTGGTTTCCATTTCCATTAAAGACATAGAATCATAGAATAGTTTGGGTTAGAAGGGGACCTTCTAGTTCCAATCCCCTGGCCATGGGCAGGGACACCTCACACTAGATCAGGCTGCCCAAGGCCCCATCCAACCTGGCACTGAACACCTCCAGGGATGGGGCAGCCACAACTTCCCTTGGTAACACATTCTAGTGCCTCACCACTCTCATGGTGAAGAAATTTTTCCTTATATAAAGCCTAAATCTGCCCCTTTCCAGTTTATACTCATTCCCCCTCATCCTATCACCACAAGCCTTTATGGATAGTCCCTCTCTAGCTTTCTTGTAGGCCCTTTCAGGTACTGGAAGGTCTTCTCCAGCCCAACTCTCTCAGCCTGTCCTCATACGGAAGGTGCTCCAGCCCTCCAATCATCTTTGTGGCAGACTCTCTATTATTATTTCTATTCTACATAATGGAATAATCTCTGTCAAATTCACATATTTTTTAAGAATAAAAAATTTAAAAAGATACTTTGCTACAAATATTTATAGTGATTGCTAAAGAATTAAACATTAAATTCAGAACATTTGTGACTGCTTTCAGTCCTCTTTTTCAGTTATTGCTTTAAGATAGACACTGAGAGATGTGTAATGCATTATTTTAGAAGTTCAAAGTATTGATGTTTGTTCTATCTTGAATTTAAATTGAAACACCCATCATCTATCACTTTGTCAGTTTAACCATCATATAATAAGAGCATACTGAAGCACAAAAATATTCACAGAATGAAAATTTAAGCTGTAAAATGGGATACACTACTAATTTTAAACGCTAAAAAGTTACTAAATAAGAAATTCAAAAGGTCAGCATTCTGTTTTCTTCCCCCTTTCACTACGTCTGCAACACTGCCAGTAGCAGAATCCTGAAGTTTTCCATATTTTATTACTAACATACTGTCACTTCCTAATTATAATTTCACATGCTGCAGAAAAACCTCACATCTTTACTACTCTTCTATCAACAAACTGGCAGATTCAGCCATCATGCATTTTTGAAATTAAGTTGCATTATCACATTCATAGCCTTGCATGATGAAGGAGTAAAACTTCAGTTACAAATAGCCTCTTTTGACAATATTTTCATAAGGGGAGCAGAGTGTTAAAAAAGGATATTTTTTAGGACCAATTCACAGCCACATAGTAAATTAATGAACACTACATTATATAAAAGATCCTAAAGATAGAAAGCAGATCCCCTAACCTGCAAACAAAATGCACAACTATAAAGCTGAATGCAAAGCCACTTGTCAAGGAAAAAGCAAGCAGGATATATACATTGAAAGACACTGATTAGAAATAGAATTGAGTCACACTAGACAAAATAACCACATATTACAGCAATGCTACATCAAAAAGACACTATCATCAGCCCCCGGGGTTTTAAACAGCTTTTTCTGACACTAATAGAAAAATTAATTTCTTTCTTTAGACTGTGAAAAAAACCAGAAGAGACACACAGAGTACTAACTGCCCTCTTGGTAAACAGGCAACAAAGCCCTTCCTCTTCCTTGTGCTTTCAATGATGTGATTATTGTATGGGACAGTTAGTGAGGAAGTCCATTTTATTCTCCTTTTCATTTTCATAGATGTCCACAAACCACACAGTCAATATAGTGATGCAAGGAAAGCAAAAAAGTAATTCACCAAGGATATGCTTCCACACTTAAAGACTCCAATCCCCATCTCATAATCAAGGTAGGATTTCCTTGACAGTATACCCAAGTAGTGCAAAACAGCAGCCACTCACACATTATTAACTTTCCTTGCGTACATCTGTAGTCCCTTTCCTAGCATTAACTCAGGAAAAAAAAAAAAAAAGAATAATAAAAGAATTCAGCTAGAGCTCCCTCAGGCACTGAACAGTGTGCTGTCCCGCAATACAGCACATCACTGCCAAACACCTGATTTTTGGTGAGTTTGCCTCCAAGAGAGATAGACTTGTGTTGAATCCACATGCACTGTAATTCAAAGTATAGCTATATTAGCTGTGCAACTTCTCCAAAACAAAAGGGAGCGACACACCACACCATCAATTTTCAAGCTCTTTTAGTAGTATAGTTTCCAGAGCTTTGCATCCTCTAGCTGCTAGTTTGAAAATTTATGATGAATATGCTTGGAAATTCTGTCGATATATCAAAACATCAGCATAATACAGATAAAAAAAAGTGTAGAGACATCATTGTCCTGACTGAGGTAAATCAAAAGCAGAATTTTATATCCCCAATGTGTGACAAGCACTTGGTCTCAAAGCACTCAACCACTGCAGGCAACAGAAATATGAGAATTAATCAAATATCTCTAACAACTAGATCACCACTGCACAACTTTGACAGAAATATAAAACTTTCTCCAGTAAAAATAGTTGCTACTCTTTAAATGGCCTGAGAATAGATGAGGACTGGGGCATAAGAGAGGGGAGCGCCAAAACAAACCATTCCAAAGAGATCATGTAAATAAATACAATCTGTGTTTATTTAGCTACTACAGAACTATAGAATTTTACCTAGGAAGTGGAAGTAAATTCATTTACCTTCTCTGAACAAGTACATTTCAAATCACATCTTCCACATCCCATGAGAACACAGTGACTCTGCAAGCTCTGAAACATGTGATCTATCCTGTTTTACCCTGTACAGCAACTGGACAATATAGGCAGGAGAACTCGAGAAGTTAGTGGCCTACGTGACATGCAGATGCCCAACCACCACTCACAAATGAAAAAAAAAAAAACCCCGAAACAAAACCAAGAAAACCATAACACTTCACATCATTCATTCTTTCATTTTTGCTCTATCTTTACAAAAATATTGTGTTTGTACATAAATTACAAAGGGACTGGGAAAAAAAAAAAGGAACTAAGTTCAAAATGTATTTAAATACCCACAAGTATCAAGTCCAACTCCAATCCCTGCACAGGACAATCCCAGCATTCACACCACGTGTCTGAGGGTATTGTCCAAATGCTTCTTGAATAGTCACGCTTGGCACCATCACTGCTTCCCTAGGGAGCAGTCCAGTGCTCCACCACCACCTGAGTGAAGAAGTTTTTCCTAATATCCAGCCTAAAGCTCCCCAGGCACATCTTCCCACCATTCCCTTGGGTCCTCTCACTGGTCACCGGAGAGAAGAAGATGAGTGTCTGCTCCTCCTCCCCTTGTGAGGAAGCTATAGACTGCAATGAGGTCTCCCCTCAGCTTCCTCCAGGCTGAACAGACCAAGCGATGTTAGCCACTCCCCATGCAGTTTCACCTCTAAACTCTTCACCAACATCGTGGGGTGGGGTGGGCCGGGCCCTCCCTCCCCTGGACACTCTCCAGTAGCCTTCTACCTTTGCTATATTGTGGCACCCAAAGCTGCACACAGTACTTGAGGTGGGGTTGCACCAGTGCACCTTTGTCAAACAGCTTGCAATGCATGCTTGATGCACTCCAGAACACAGTTGGCCCTCTTGGCTGCCAGGACACACTCTTGACTTATGTTCAACTTGGCGTCAACCAGAGGCCCCAGATCCATTTTCACAGGGCTGCTCTCCAGCCTCTCATTCCCCGGTCTATATGTACATCCAGGGTTGCTGTGTCCCAGGTACAAAATCCAGCACTTGCCTTTGTTAAGCTTCATGCGGGGTGATTGCCCAGTTCTCTATTTTTTTCCAGATCTCTTGGCAGAGAGTGTTGACGCTCCCTTAAGAGTGTCAACAACTTCCCCAATTTTGTATCATCCACAAACTTAGTTATTAAATCTTCAAGTCTGGCATCCAGGTCATTTAGGAAGACACTAAAGACTACTGGCCCTATGATGGATCCCCACAGAACCCCACTAGTGACCGATGGACAGCCTAGTCTAATCCCATTTACTATGACCTTGGAGCCTGGCCCATCAGCCAATCTCTCACTCATTGTATTATGTGCTTATCCAGCTGTATGTTGGACATTTTATTTAAGATGATACTGTGAGAGACTGTATCAAAGTGCTATAGACTAGGAGAAGTCTGGCTGGAAAGCTGCCTGGAGGAGAGGGACCTGGGGGTGTTGGTTAACAGCTGACTGAACATGAGCCAGCAGTGTGCCCAGGTGGCCAAGAAGGCCAATGGCATTCAGGCTTGGATCAGAAACAGCATGGCCAGCAGGAAGGTTATTCTCCCTCTGTACTCATCACTGGTGAGACCGCACCTCGAATCCTGTGTTCAGCTCTGGACCCCTCACCACAAGAAGGATGTTGAGGCTCTGGAGCGAGTCCAGAGAAAAGCAACAAAGCTGATGAAGGGATGGAGAACAGGCCTTATGAGGAATGGTTGAGAGAGCTGGGGTTGTTTAGCCTGGAGAAGAGGAGGCTGAGAGGAGACCTTATTGCTCTCTACCTGAAAGGAGGTTGTAGAGAGAAGGATGCTGGCCTCTTCTCCCAAGTGACAGAGGACAGGACAAGGGGAAATGGCCTCAAGCTCCACTAGGGAAGGTTTAGGTTGGACATTAAAAGAAAATTTTCACAGAAAGGGTCATTGGGCATTGGAATAGGCTGCCCAGGTTGGTAGTCAATTCACCTTCCCTGGAGGTCTTTAAGGGACAGGTGGATGAGGTGCTGAGGGAAATGGTTTAGTGTTTGATAGGAATAGTTGGACTCGATGAACCAGTGGGTCTTCTCCAACCTGGTGATCCTATGAAGGCTTCACTGATACCCAGAAAGATTTCTACCCTAAAGGTGCCCCACAGCGTCTTTGTAGTTCTGGCATGTCACCTGTCCTTGCTTCCACTGTTCATATACCTTGCTTTTATGTCTTAGTTCCAAAAGATCCCTGCTCAGTCAAGCTGGCCTTCTGCCTTCTCTGCTTGTCTTCTGGAATTTTGGAATTACCTGGTCCTGTGCTCTTAGGAGGTCACACTTAAAAAGTGACTAGTACAGATGGACCCCGCCCTCAAAAGTTTTTTTCCCAGGGGACCTTACTAAACAGTTCCCCAAGCAACCTGAAGTCTACTTTCCTCATATCCAGAGCTGACATCTCACTGCTGTGTATTCTTTCTATTACCAAAGATTTTAAACTTGTTCACAGCAACCATGCAGCTATCAAGTCAGCTGCCAATCACCACTTCACTCACAAGACCTTCTCTGTTATCTAGCAAGAAATCAAGGAATCCACCTTTTCCTAGTCAGTTCCTTCAGTACCTGTACCATGAAGTTATCATGCAGATAGTTTAGAAATCTTCTGGACCTATTTGTACCAGCTGTGTGGTACTTCCAGTAGATGTATGGCAAGCTGAAGTCCCCCATGAGGACAAAGGCAGATGACTCAGAAGCATCCCTTAGTTATCTGAGAAGAGTTAAAAAAACCCCCTTGAATGTACTTTGCATTTGAAACTGGGAAAAAAACAGACTGCAATTTGAACTTGTTTTTCTCCACATTGTCCAAATCCTTCACTTCACTACTCATTGCAGACTGAAATCTTGTACACTCCATATCTAAAACAGGCTTCTGTGTGTCTAATGACTGCCTTTTTACAAAAAAGCATTAGTGCTAATGGCTCTATAACCCCACACACAAACTGCTTCTAATGTAAACTTACAGACATATGAATGATTTTGCTACATATTTTGAGAAAGAGTGGAAAATAACACATTACTTCAATAAGAATCTTTTCTTCTGAAAAAAAACCCCACAAAACAGCATTTTCAGTGGCTAACAAAGGACACAAAATGGCAAGGAAATAAACAATTATTACTGATCTGCTTTGTGGTCTCATTGAAAATAATAAAACCTCTTCTCATTAAACTTCCCCCTTTGGGGTTTCACACAATTTACGTAAGATTTCCCTCCCCAATTATTCAGCAGAAAACAAGCATTTGTTAAAGTCGCTTAATTGCAATTCTTGGCAGACAGCTTAGAAAAGTCAGTATAGATATTTGCAAATCCTTTTGCTTTAAAGTTTTCTTTTTTAGACTACACCTAATGAAATATGAAGACAAAAAGCCCCTTGACATTTAATATTCTATGCATTGCACCTAATGGCAGCTTTTAATAACATTAAATAGTACTGCTAAATATTAGATCTATTCTATCATTATAGTGACACGTGACAGAAAAAGTTAATTTTTTTTCAAAAATATTAACAGGAATGTGGTCATATACATATGCTTGTATATTTATAGTCTTCTCAGATTGGCATATTCACCTATTGATGAACTTGTAGTAAGCCTCCTGTGATTTTTAAGCATTGCCTCTCATTAACAGAAATTTACTTTATTATCGCTCACCTAGATAAGACAGCTCTTCCAGTACAAGTTCAAGTTTTCATTATAAATAATTTATTTCAATTTGAGGGAAAAAGGAAAAAAGTTAATGCTTTCTTTTTTTCCTTTTAGACTAAGGAAGGAAGAGCTTCAAAAGAGGTTTTTTTCATGAAAAGAGAAAAAAATACTCCTGTAAAAAGTAATCCTCTTCACTAGTTTTCTCTACTGATGACCTTTAGAGAGCTCTACCAAAGCTAAAGAAAAGCTTAATTAGCAGAAAGGGCAGCTGAGAGAATAGGTAGCAGGAAGGAAAAAAGCTTTTGGTCTTTATTGTACAGGATGAGAATTTTTCAAAGAGGGATAATATCCTAAGACTGCTTCATAAATGTTGAATACTGGAACTCATCACTTTGGGTTAGCTAAAGTTAGAATTAGTCAAGAGAAATATCGTATTCTGAAACTCATTTTTTGCGTAACAGGAATGACACTCCAGTTAAAGGAAAAACCTTTCATGAAGCACACAAATGGCTTTTTCTTAGATTTTTCACATAAAATAGTTACTGCTTTAGCACTTGCAAATTATGGTTCTAGAAGCTGTTTTGCTCACTTTTAGAGCAAAAAACAAAACAAACCCTATCCCCTTAATTTTTAAAATGTCTTAGGAGTAATTCAAACAGATTAGTCACGCGACTATGGCCTGGTGTGAACTATAGTCCTCTACAATATGTAACTTTAGTATTACAGTATTACCATTTGCCTTGGTCCAGAATATAATTTTAAAAAGTAAGAGTTACTGCACAATGATGATCTGACCATGCAGTTAACACTACTGTGAAGCAATTCTAAGAAACACATAGAACTTGCTTAAAGCACAAATACATCCAAATTAACAGCAAGGTAAAAAAAGACTGGACTGTACTTTTGGTATGTGCTATGATCCAAGGATTATATGTGCACATCGCATCTTCACCTGTAGTTTGCACTGTCTGCCAGCCCTAGGTGCATACAGAATACTAACTGCAGGAGAAATCCGCATCCATTTTACAGTGGGGAGCCCTAGACAGTGCTCAACTGACCAGAAAACTGGTAGGTAACCTCAACTGTGGTTCCATTAGGAGGTAAACCTCTTTGAGTCCACCAGTGTGGACTCAAGGAAAATTTGCACCAAAGAAACCATCCTTGACAGTAATAAACTATATTCAGAGAGCTGTGCAAAAAACACTGAAGAAACCAACTTTTCTCATTAGCACAATTAATTTTAACATCTCTTAAGATCTTTGCTAGCAACTGGAGTGAAGTGCAAGGAAGAGTTATAAGGGGTATGGGATCATTAGAGCTTCTGTTGCTTCTAAAGTCACCCCACCTACCATTACAAATTACAAGGAACATAATAAAGCCAGTGAAGTAACAAAGTAGCATAACCAGAATAATACAGCCTGAAACAGAATACAGAAAAGAGGAGGGGGGAAAAAAAAGACAGAAAAAGATGAAAAAAACACCAAAACCCAAGCCTTAGTTTGCTAGGAAAGAGCTCAAGGCCTCATAACTTGCCAGTCACAGAGCAGTAGCCTAGGAAGAGCTGTGGCTCAGAATCTCTACAAGATTCTCTGTTCTTTACAAGACAGAGAGCTTGGCTGTTCACTGGTTAAAGAGTCTGTACAGTCTGTAACTGCACAGTTATCCAGTGGGAAAAGTGAAGCAAGAATAGAAACAGGACCTCGAGGCAAGGTTCTCACACACTCCAGCAGATTTACAGGTTTTACCAGGAGAATCCATTATTAAATGTATCTGCAGAAGAACTGAAGCTTTATTTTTAAAAAAAAAAAAAAAAATGCAGCAGAATTGCATGCATGAAAGAGAACAGCAGGAAATGAACCCCCTCTATGCCTTACCACAGAACGCAGAATCACATAGACTTGAAATTCTTTGAGTATGAAAAGTGTTAATATCCCTCTCTGTGCGATGTAGGGCTCTAAATCACCATTAAAACAACAATCAATCATCTTTTTATTTCTTTAAAATCCAGTGAAACATACCAATATTTACAAAAGGCCGTGTGGCACCACTATACTCATGGAAACCCATAACAGTGCTCCTAAAACCCAGTTCACCTGTGAGGAAAACAGAAGCAGTATTGCATGGAATAATTTTTAAACCAACTTCATCTCTTCTAAAATATTTTTTATTCTTCAGCATAAGCACATACTATCTCTCACTTGACATAACCATACAAACCCCTGCATTATGTTCTCTGGGACCAACTACTCATCCCACTAGCACCAGCTTTTTAGCACAGAGTTCCCACGCGTTCTTCTCCTACAACTGCCTTTCCTCCAGAGTCTGTGTTTGAAACAAACACCCAGTAGCAGATCCTAATAATTCACAGACATGTGTGAACTCCATACGTTGCGCTTTAGATTCAGCAAACACCACCCTGAGATGACTTAAAGCCACTCGCGTCCCACTGTGTGCGCGTCCCCTTCTCCCTCTCCGATTTCACTCGGGCAACCCCGCCCCGCCCCCCCCCCCCCCCCCCATCATCCTTCCCACCGGGCACTGCAGGCACTGCCTCCCCACAAAGCCCACGGCGAGACGCGGGAACGGATTCTTATATCCGTAGGTTTAGTTCTTCCCTAAATTCTAAAATGTTTAGTTAAGTATGATGGGAAACTCTTGGGAAGCTCGTGGGTTTGTGTTTTATTTTGGATTTCATTCTCTTGGCCTTGAGCTGAGCAACAGGAGAAAACCAGAACTCACTGGCTATGAAGAAAGCATCATATGTATTTTTACTTTAAGGTTTTTTCCCCTGCTACAACTCTTAATATCACATAATTTGATTGCTTGCTTGGTAATACACCAGTGGTGTTGCAGTCCTTGCACATCGGAGATGCAGCCTTCCCCGTGGTGCCAATTTGCCAACTCAAATTTCACAGGACTCTAATCAACAGCCAATTAATTAGCTGTGCTCAGTATCCCTCTGTGTTCTGAGGGTTCAGAGGCATCCGATGCTGCTGCCAGGGTGTTCCAGGTGCTGGGTTAACAGCTCGAGCTGTGGCTGACAGGCGAAATTGAAGAGGAGAAAGCCTGCTGCTCGGGGAGGAAGGGGATCAGAAAGGGCTGAACTGGATCATTTTTCTCTGTTTCTCACTTGGGGATTTAATTTGCCATGTGCCCGGTTTTCTTGTTTGTTTTCTGAAGCTGTTTGTTGCTCGCTTTTGAAACCTCGTCTTCTGAGGTGATGGAAATGCCGTTTTCTTTTAGCTTTTCTAAAAGACTGATCAGAACTCATGTCATACGCTCTTTTTACGAGGGCATGTAGTGATAGGATGAGGGGGAATGGCTTTAAATCAGAAGGGGGAAGAGTTAGATTAGGCGTTAGGAAGAAATTCCTGGCAGTGAGAGTGAGGAGGCCCTGGAACAGGTTGCCCAGAGTGGCTGCCCCATCCCTGGAGGTGTCCAGGGCTGGGTTGGATGGGGCTTGGAGCAGCCTGGTGTGGTGGAAGGTGACTGGGTGAGCATTAAAGTCCCTTCCAACCCAACCCATTCCATGATTCTCTGCTGGTGCTGTGCCAGGGAGGTTGTGGAGAGGAGGGAGCTGGGCTCTTCTCCCAAGTCACAGGGGACAGGACGAGAGGGAATGGTCTCAAGTTCTACCAGGGGAGGGTCAGCCTGGACATAAGGAAAAAATTCTTCACTGAAAGGATCATTGGGCACTGGCACAGGCTGCCCAGGGAGGTGGTTGAGTCACCTTCCCTGGAGGGGTTTAAGGCACGGGTGGATGAGGTGCTGAGGGACATGGTTTAGAGATTGGTGGGAATAATTGGACTCGATGATCCGGTGGGTCTCTTCTAACCTGGCTGTTCTATGAAAGCTTCTCCAATATTAAAGGAGTACAACTGTACATTTCCTGCTTTCCTGTTCCACCCTATTTTATAGGATAATTCAATCTAAATAAGGTAATGATTGAAAGTTGTTTCATGCAATTACCAAAATATAGAGATGATAAAGTTACTTGTTTAAACTAGCAAATTTTCATCACAAGGTGTCTGAGAGTTACCAATGCACTACCCCAAAGAGTTATGAGAACAGAAATGCACAGCCATCCAAACTAGAAAATACCCAAGGTCTTTCCAAGGAAGCTACAGAAAATATTCATGTGAGATACAAAGCTATTATGCAGCAATGATGCTGCATGTTCACCTGTGTGATGGGATGCTTTCAGCAAAAGTGTCTCAAGTTAAATCAGCAGGAAAGTTGGTAAAATACAGTGAATGAATAACAACATATATCGCTTAACCATACCACGCTAAACAACAACAGATTATTACGAATCATTGCAGTCCCCAGCGCTGTGAAAATCAAGTTTCTCTATTGTCTAGAAACTGAAAAGAATAAATTAACTTTGGCTGAGTAAAAAGCATTTATCTTTTTCAATTGCAAAGACAGCCTTGGAAAAAAATAAAAGAAAAAAACAGGGTTGTGACACAGCCCTTCTACTGAGTAGGCTCAGTAACCTTCACCATACTCTTAAAACCTCTGACAAAATTCTTCTGTGCTGACCTCCATGTACTTCGTACATTATGCATTACACTATCTACCCATTCACTCACAATGCCCAAATTAAACATCCTTTTGTTTTTCACCTTGTCCTATCTAAAATGGATGTTTGCAGCAATCTTGCTACACAATTTGCTACCCACGCTTCTCCAAAGTGTCCCCTTCACCAGACAAAAGAAATTTAAAAAAAGAGAGAGAGAGAGAAAGAAAAAGATAACTGAGTCCTTCAACATTTCTTACTAGGTCATGTCTTATAGACTTTGCATCTTTCTTCATTCCCTCACTTTGAACGTTCCCCAGCTGGTTCAAATCTTGCAGAAGTAGAACCAGTTCTTCAGAATGACTGCATGCTAATTGATACTTTCTTATGCATTAAGCTGCCAGTTTCCTTCTATAAAACTGCAGTTTAACCTGTCATACAGCTCTGCAGATTTTTCCTATGTAAATGTAATTGTATTATATTTGACCTTGAATTACACCTTACTGCAGGCTGCTTCTCACATTTGTTGAGACTGTGTTCTGTGCTCCATCTTCCCTGCCTGCCCTTCCAGTTTAGCACTATCTGCAAATTTTAGCACTGTATATTTTACTCCTTCGTCAGAATTCTCAATAAAAACACTGAGCATGAGCAGATACAAAATAAAGCCACGCAGAATCCCATTTAACAAACACCAGTCTGACATCAAACCAACCCAGAAGTCCCCAACCACTTGTTCACATTTTAAAAAGCTTAATCTCAATCAATACTCCCAAAATAAAATAATCCACACTTCATTCACAATCAGTTACTGACTCTTCACTTCTCATCTCAGTAGAAAAAGTCCTGAGATGGGAATCTCTTCACACCTCATTGGTAATTAAATAAACTAACAAGCTGACATAATTCAAATAAGCTTTTTCCTAGTTGCTTTTCAGAACATTAATAGAAAACTACAAAAGATTTATTGTGTCTGAGACCCAGAAATCCAGTCTTCTCTTGTCTGCACAAGCTCTATTGTAGTGCTCTAAAGGCAATAAAATGTATCTGCATTTGGAAAATCCAAGCTTTTGTTACCATTCCTGTGAACAGATTGCTTTTTGCAGTTGCTTAGGCTGTAACGATTTAACTCATACTAATTAGGAATAATCTATCTGATGCTGGCAGCTTTAGATGTTCTCTTAAATCCATTCGACATGTGCGTGGACCACAAGAATGAAGATATAATGAACAGTAAATAAATATGATTTCATTTTTGAAACTAACCATAAGTTAAAAAGACTGCACTAAAATCAGTCTGTTAATCTTCATTCTTTAACAACAAAATGTTTACTGCAACCTATGCCCAAAGACAGACAAGGAACACTGAAATAAACAGAACCGTCAATTGCAGCTGCACTGAAGTAACAGCAGGCATCACAGGCAGCTGAATGTACCCCTGAAAAGAAAGTTATGAGACTATTTTGTAAACTACAATGTAATAAAGATAAAGAATAATAGAAAGTCTCCTTAAAGCACCCACAGAGGGATGTCTTCAAGGACCATCAAAAGAAAACCCTGTATCACGTTCATGATCTCAGAAAGTTGTTTTTAATAAATTTATAGAGAAAAGCCATTTAAAAAAATCTCAGAGTAGATAAATAAGAATTCCAAGCAAGTTAGAGGAGTTAGAACAAAAGTAAGAGATAACATTTGGCCAACATTAATTAGACGCTTTAAGCATTATAATTCCATATTATTTTACTAAAAATGAATAAGTGCAAATGTGTTCCATTTATTTAAAACAGGTAAGTTCAAGCAGACAGAAACACTGGAAAATTATTCAAGAAGACAGATCTACAAAGAAATCTGCTATTTGGTAAACCAGCTAGTCATAATTAGACTCAAGTACATTTTTGAAAGGAGGACACAAAATCTGCAGCAATCAAGCCAGTTAAATCAGCCTGCAGACTAGTTACAAAAAGGCCTAAAAAGTACAATATCCTATTCCCCCTTGACAAGGAATGAGAACCCTTTTCTCCACAGTTTCTAAACAAATCCCATGTTTGAGAGAGGCAGCATCTTATTTCAAGAGCAGAGGTGGGGAGTTCCTTACAGAGCTGACAGAAATCATGAAAGCTTTCATCTTTAAGACTCTGATCTACACCTGGGTCTACCATGCAGGGTACGAGTAAGTCAGTTATTTATAATGTAGCACCCTGATCTCCTACATCAGCACACAGTAGACAAGGGGAAAATTGACTCAGCATGTAGTGGGTCTTGATGGGCCTTGCAAGTAGCATAAGTGATCCCTCACTACTAAAAACAAAGAATTACACTACACTTAACAGTAGTGTAAAACATGTAAAGTGGTGTCCAGCCTTTGCCGGTCCACGAACAACTGAGAACAGAATACTCCAAGGCTAAACTTCTCCTTGTTGTACAGGTCAGAAATAACATCATCCTGTAGCTTCAACACAAGGTCAAGAATCATTAGATAAAAACATCCGAAACACAAAATTTGAAGATGAATAGTGGTTTCAACTGAATGCAATTGACACAGAAATATTGCTGCCAAAATATTATGCAATTTAATGCAAATTTCTACTTCACCGTAAGAATTTTTAAGTATTTCCAAGAGTTTTTAATGAAGTTTGGTTTTATCAACACTCTTATTACACATTACTGAATCCATTCACCTATGGCTTTACTCGTATTTTACTATTCTGTCCATAGTAGGCTCAATAAATCCAGTTACTTTAATACAATTTCATGTAGATTTTTGTCATAAAGCTTTCCACAATTGAAGATACAATAAAGAAGAAACTTCTCAGGCAACCAATAAAGCTCCAGCAGTAAAGAATTACTTCAGTAATCCAACTTAGGAGCAATCACTTTATAAACAAATGTGGTGTAAATAAATAAAATCATAAATTTAGCAATGTTAAGACAGCAGAAGAACCCAGGAAATTTTTAGGAAATAATACTAGGTCATCTAAATCCTGATCATTCAATGCTAGAATGATCCCTATCTGGTAGGAAAATTCCTCCAAAATGCCAAGTTGACACCAGCAGCATAGATATGCAGAATGTAATCCTCCACAATCTTTATCCTAGAAAGTAAAATGGCTACAATTGCCCTTGACAACCCTATATATCACAAAATTACTAGGTTCTTAATTTCCCTTTTCCAGGGAATTTCAAGGCCATTTGAAGAAAAGTAAGGATATTTTCAGAGAAGACTCCAGCTTCTCAGCACACAATAAGGAAAGTGATGCGATAAGATGACTCATATTCCCCATATTCTTACTTGGCTCTCCAGGTCTGCAATTTATACATCACTAATTGAGAAGACGTGACCCCTGCTGCTGAAAGACACAGGGGCTTCCTCTTACACAAACCTCTTTCTCTGGGCCAGTCACTCTCACATTAAGCTGGTGCACTTGCATACAAGAAGTCACTTTGCTGAACAGTGATAACAGTAAAGAATCATAGAATCATAGAACAACCAGGTTGGAAGAGACCCATCGGATCATCGAGTCCAACCATTCCTATCAAAGAGAACTAGGAATAAAAGGGGGGAATTTCCTGCCAAGGGAAGGCAGATTCTTTTCAGAAAACATCATTTAGCACACATCAAAGGCAGGACGGGGGAGCTTGTCTGACCATATAGATGGAAGAAAGAAGAGGAAGAAGGAAACCTTCCCTGTTTCAGTGGTGGTAAATTATGAGACTGACTCAGAGGTAACACTAGATAGCAGCAGCTGCAGACTGGCACAGCTGCTGCTGAATTGCTGGAAGCTAGTCCTTTCCAAGCTGCTAAACACAAGATCTGTAGCAGGTGTGCTGGAAGACCATGCAGTTCTTAATATCAAAAGCCTCCAGTGAAGAAAGAGCATTATGCTTAAACACTTTTTAGGAGCATTCTGGGAAAATCTTAGCTATTCCTTCACTTTTAAACACCCCAACTCACATTAGCCAAAAATAAAGTCACTATGCTAGACTAAGACAAAGAACATATCAAATTCAATAACACTGTGAACAGGCAAAACATATTGTAAGCTGTTCCACAAAAAAAAAAAAAAAAAAAAAAAAAAAAAACTGCTTCCTAAAATATTTCCAGCAACAATCCAGACAAAATACATATATATAACACAACTCCCTTCTTGAGTGTACCTTCTAAATTATGAAATAGGTCCTAGCAGGTCAACAGTATCAGAGAGAGCACAGACATAAAGGTATTTCAACTTAGTAAGAAATGAATGACTTGAAAAAAACCAAGTCTGGGACAAAAGTTTCCTCAGCTAATACAGGAGCTGAATTTTCCTCATATGTCTCTGTGGCTTTCAAGGGAACACTTGTTTCACACCCAGAATCCAAACATGTCTGCACACATCAGTACTTATATTGCTTACAAGTGAAATTACCCACCAGCACTCTAGGTAACACTATCAACCCAGCTGTATCTTTTATCTCCCAAAACAGTAGTGCTAAAATGTATCTAAATACAATGACAAAACAGATGAATATTTTACATTTTTTAAATCCGCCAGCAACCATGGAAGTTCTCATATAGATAAAACATTGGCTGAGCCCAATTGAAGCCATGGCATCAGGAAAGTCAAAGTGCATCTAATCAATGCACTGCTGCAAAAGGGATAGCAGCTGGTTCATCTACATTAGGACTCCCAGTGCTGCCAAAACCTATCAGTATCAGGTTGTCATTGTGACCCTTTAGCCAGTCCAGGAACAACCATGATTTCCATTGCAACAATACTAACAGAAGCAAGACAATCTGAACCTAGTTCTAAGTATTTATGAATGGAATCTGGTTTTAAAGGTGCAGTGTTTATTTCATACCATGGTGGGATGCAGAAAGCACTTTAACATTTCTACAGGAAATTGAAGGCGTAGAATCATAGAATAGTTTGGGTTGCAAGGGACCTTAAAGAGCATCTAGTTCCAATCCCCTGGCCATGGGCAGGGACACCTCCCACCAGACCAGGCTGCCCAAGGCCCCATCCAACCTGGCCCTGAACACCTCCAGGGATGGGGCAGCCACAGCTTCCCTGGGCAGCTTGTTCCAGCACCTCATCACTGTCATAGTGAAGAAATTCTTCTTTATGCCTAACATAAATCTGCCCCTCTTCAGTTTATACCCACTGCCCCTCATCCTATCACTACAAACCTCTGTGATCAGTCCCTCTCTAGGTTTCTTGTAGCCCCTTTAGGTACTGGAAGGTCGCTAGGTCTCCTTGGAGCCTTCTCCAGGCTGTAGTTGTGATACACTTGCACACCTGTGTTACTTTTGATCTGGCACAACACTTTATATTTGGTCAAAGCACAACCGGTAACTTGCATTAACGGCCAGCGTGTATTCCAGTGAATCAGATATCCATTCTGTACCATGAGCTATGTTACCGTGTTACTATGTCATCACTGCTAGTACCACAGGCTAGACAAGACACACGCTCATTTCAAGCTCCCATCGACTCTACCAAAAAAAAACCCCAAACCCAGTTAGCAACCACCTCTATTTGCAAACAGAGATGCATTTTTCAGATGCATTTTTCAAACAAGACTTGCATTTTCCAGCACAAAGTATATCGCCCCGAAAACCTGCCCGTGCCAGCAGCGGCCGCTGTTGCCGAGCTGCCGAGGGAGGCGCCGCCCCGCTCCCTCCCCTCCCCGCCGCCCCCGGCTCACCCCCGGGAAGAGGCGGAGCGGGGCAGGGCTGCGCCCCCCCCATTCCCGGTCCTTACCCGCCGGCAGTGGGGGGCGGCGGGGGGCGGCGCCGCCCCGCGACCTCGAGGCTCTCGCCCGCCCCGGCCCCCGCCTCCTCGGTGCCCGCGAGCGCCGCCTCTTCCTCGGCCCCCGCCGCTCCCTTCGGCCGCCGCCTCGGCCGCCCTCTCGGCCCCGCCGGGGCGCTGCCGGCCGTGTCGCCCCCGTTCCCTGCGGGGCCGGGCGCCCCGCTCGGGCTGCATGGCCGCTCCGGTCCCGCCCCCGCCCGGAAAGAGGGGAGGGAGCGGAGCGGCGGCGCCCTCGGCAGCTCCCCCTGCCGCTTCCCCTGCCTGCGGCGCTGCCCGGCGCGGCCGGCGAGGATCCGGGAGCGTGCTTAGTGCCCAGAGGGCAGCGCTGCCGCCCGAAGCCGTGCGAGTCTTACGGGCGTTTGTGTTGGAAAAGGCCTTTAGGACCGTGGAGTCCAGCCCGTGCACTAACGCTGCCGAGTTCACCGCTGAACCGCGTCCCTCCCCGCGGCCTCTGCCGCTTTCCCGGGCAGCCCGTTCCGATGCTTAACAACCCTTTTAATGAAGATTTTTTTTTTCTTAATATCCCATCTAAACCTGCCCCGGCACGACCTGAGGCCAGATTCTTTCATCCTATCACTTGATACTCGAGAGAAAAGGTCAACATCTGCCTTCCTCTAGGGTAGCGGTAGAGAGCTACAGTCTCCCCCAGGATTAACAATCCCTGTTCTGCCGCTCCACCGACTTGGTTGCTCCTCGCTGGTCGTGGTCTGCTGCCTCAATGTCTGTCTTGCAGCGAGGGGCACAAAACTGAACACAGGGTTCGAGGTGCAGCCTCACTAATACTGAGTACAGCGGCACAATCACTTGCCTGTTGCTGCTGGCCATGGTGTTTCTGATGCAAGCCAAAGTGCATTCTTGGCCACCTGGGCACACTGCCAGCTTGCATTCATCCAGCTGTGGATGAACAGCTCCAGGGGTTTTTTTTGTGCCAGGCAGCTTTACAACCACTCTTCTGCAGGCCCTGTAGCATTGCATGGGGTTGTTGTGGCCCAAGTGCGGGGTTCTGAGTTAGCTTTCTGTAGCAAATGAGGGAAGAAGCAACCAAGCCCTAGCTGACTGGTGCTGCACCCAAACCTGCACCATGAGGTGACTCTGCAGCCTGTTGAGGAGCGTCTTGCTCAGAGGATGAAGAGCAGGAGTACTGGAACAGCTCTGTGTTGTATAGCTGTGCTGGTTTGTCCTGCTCTGCTTGAGCTAGGTAGGCATCCATGCTGTCCTCAGGAAAGTTCCCTGGTTTCCTAACGGCAGGCTTACCCAAATTACTCCTGAGCACATAGGCTGTCATTTGTCATCACACATTAAAATTCAAATCTGGTTTTGAAAGTCTTTTAAATCTGGTAGTCCTTACAGACAAATGTGTCCAAAACTCCCATACTGTGGAATCATGGACTGCACTGCTACCTGTGATAAGGGCTGCTAAGTCCTCAGGCGTAGCATGCAACAAATCAGTAAATTAATTTAGCATGACTCCAGTGCAACAGAAGTGAATAAATCAAGTAACAGGGAGCAGAACTGGCAAGCATGTTACCAAGACATCTAAGCAATTTCTTGTTCAGCCAGCATGGGTCTGTCAGACCTAGTTCTGAGCTAGAGCTAATAAAACCTGGCAAACTGAAGCTATGCCTGCATCTGTGGTGCAATTAATCTGTGACATGAACAAGCTGCCTGCAGATAACTGTAAGCTGACTATATGTACAAATTTAACAACTCAGGTTAATTAATAATTACAGCTAGATTGAAAAAATATCAGGACTTTTTGGCAACAAATAGCAAATATCATTACAACTCACAAGCATGAAGTTCATGCGTCAACAGATAGCAAAGTCATGATACTGTACATATGCATTTTGATTTTGTAATTTAATTTTGCTCTCCCTATTATTATCATCTCTTATGATAGACAATTAACGTAAATTATGTTACCATAGCACACAGAAGTCCCACTCACAGGCACAATTGCCTTGTACAAATATGTACAAATAGAGAATAAAAGGTGATACCACAAAGTAATAACAGATCTACAAGACAAAAGATGATAGAGAATGAAGAGATTACAAGAATAGTCAATATGACAAGAAAAGATCTTTGAATACTAGCAACTTTGTTACTGTAAGTTTTTAAAGGCATCACAGTAAACCAGCCTATTAGAAAGGGAAGGCTTTGCATGATGATAATGAGAGTGCTTTTTATTTAGAA
This sequence comes from Coccyzus lansbergi, assembly GCA_033558105.1. NCBI lineage: Eukaryota > Metazoa > Chordata > Aves > Cuculiformes > Coccyzidae > Coccyzus > Coccyzus lansbergi. Next base: position 1,291,014 of record JAUMJK010000118.1, read on the forward strand.
ATTAATAGTAATTAATTATAGTTTCTGTACTACATTACTAGTGTTCCTCCTACCCTGTCAGTTCAAACCAAGAAAAATTGTGTGAGGACAACAATTTCCACTTCTTGTGTTGCTCTGAAGTCTGTAAACCACACAAGGTAGTTTCAGCAGTCTTTCCTCCTAAACCCCAGTGTTAGGGAGGGTGAGTGACCAAAAAGTCGGGACACACTTGCTCTCTATGGCAAAATACAAAGCATTGCAGGCCACAGTGTCTGGGCAATTTTCGGTCTCCTCTCTTTTGAGAAAAGTGTCATCTTCTGGCAAAAAAAAAAAATAAAGGGCATAAAGTTCTAACAACCTCTTGTAATCATCTTAAATAGCTGCTTTACCCCAGGTGTTAGGCAACTGGAGAGGTTAGTAGAGGTTTACCTATGTGCCTAATATTCATAGCTGGTGATTTCTCAAGACTGTCTCTAGCCTTTGCTGAAATCTTGCAACTTGCAAAAAAAAGTCATGAGCCCCAGTGGCATCTCAGGAATGTTAACTGTCAAGACCTGGATTGCAGGCCTCTTCTAGGAGTGCTGTTGGCTATGTTACAGTTTAGTTGGTTGAGTCCGAGGGCAGCTGCCCAGTGATAAGACCTGTTGTAAAAAAGAGCTAGAAGCAAGGGCCTGCTTCTCCCTTCCCTTGGGAAATGCTTCTAAGTTGAGGCTGTACCACTGTTCCTCACCTGTGCTACATCACAACTGGGCACCAGTGACATATACACCTGGTCTCCTACTTCCTTGATTCTGTCTTTGATCCTGACTTGGACCCATTGGCTGAGCTTCCTGACTTGGACCTGCCTCATCATTATGGACTCACTCTGTGATCACTGGACTATATCTGACCCTGATAACTGTCTCTGGCCCTGATCATGAACCAAACATGCAGCGCCACATCCTGCTACTTTGTGTGGTTTCTGCTCCCACTTGCAGTGCTAACATACTCCACCCGTGGCTCACGTACACTTGCAGAACAGCCAGCCCTCACTGCCTTCTGACATATGACACTTAAATATTTAATCTTAAATATTTAATTGCATGGAGCTGTTGATGTGCAGAACAACTGTGCTGACTGTATAAAAAGAAACATAAGCCGCATGGTGTAGCAGAGATGCACAGATTCATCTTTCTCCAGCTCAGACATGTTACAGCCATGCAGCTACTATACACACCTTTGTTTCACATTAAATGAATTCCTGCACTCAAGATTATGTAAAGAATTGTAAAGATAGTGTGCGCAGCCATCGGGGCAACTCTTACTTGGAGTAAGTCTTTGCAGAATGCAGAACCATGATGAAAGCAAATGAGAGGACAATGAAAGAACACAAAGTTATTGTTTGAAAACTCAGCAAGTGGCTATAAGATACTATATATTAGGTATATATTCAGCTGATAAGAGATGGGACCTAGCTGCTTGGTACAGAAGAAAGATGATGTGAGAAAGGGATAAGGTGTGAAAGCAAACAGTGAGTAAAACAGACTTGCCAAAACTTAATAATTTATGGTTTATTTCTGACTTTAAAAACTAGCTACTATTTGACTATTCCAAAATTACAGTGTCTACCAAAATTAATCATCGAACAAGTGATTCGAATCATCTTATGTCATGGAATGATTCAAAACCCAGGAGATCTCTCTGAAAGAACCAGATTGCCTGGTTCAGGCATACATTCACTGGAAAACAGCAGTGAAGAATATAGGAAGGGATGGATATATGAGACTTGTATGCGTTAGTAAAGTGACAGTGGTGCCATTTCCACCTTTTGCAGCTTATGTGAGTTTTAAAATTTTTGTTACATTGTCACTGTGTTATTGTTGCTTCCTCTTCCATTCACTCCTTTTTGTCCTCACCCTTACCATTCACTCACCCAGACTACCCAAATTGCACTTCCATGCCCCACCCAGTCTCCTCTATCCAAAAGATCTACCAATACAGGAAAGTTATTTCTGCTTAACTTATTTTTCCAGAAACATCTTCTTGGCCTTGCCTGCTTCCTTAGCTCAAAGATTTCCCGTTAATTGTTCCAAACACTTCTACCATCTAATTGTTTCTTCTGCCACCATGCCAGCGTGGTTCCTAACTCCCCACGCATCCTCTGTTCCCTCTTACTCTTTATGTTGTTGGTGACTTCTCAAAAATTTCCAAACATAGGTTCTGAAATATTGACATGTCTTCTACATAGTATTGTAGGAAACAACAGAGTGACTCTCTGTCTTAGTGCATTGAAAAATTTTAAATGTCTGTCTCAAAAAATATGTAGTGTGTTTCCTAAGGTATTAAAAATATAAGAGTTGGTATGACTGAATGCCTTAAAAAAACAATGGTTGTTTGGACTGCATTTAGAAGTGTCTTAAGATGCCAGAGTACATTGTCCTAAAAATGTACATTTGTGCATTTGTGTGTTTTAGTTATGTTCACAGTGGTAGAAACAATAATCTAAATGTAAAATGAGAGCACAAATAATTTGATAGGCTGTTTTGCCAGTGTTTTATGGTTACCCTAAGAGAAGTCTGTGCTGTTTAATGAGCTGCTTTCTTATTTTTTTTTCCTTTGATCTTTACAGCTGTCTCCAAAAGAATATTTTCAAGTACAGAAAGCAGTATGCGGTAGTGCTGAGATACTGATGATAATACACCAAGAACAAGAATGGAAGTAAATTTATTCAGCAATTCTACTCTTGTAAACAGTTCATCCATCAACCATAAGCAGTTAGAGGGGCATAGTCTCTGGGAAGTCATTACTATTGCCACTGTGACTGCAATTGTAAGCTTAATAACCATAGTGGGAAATGTTCTTGTAATGATATCCTTTAAGGTCAACAGTCAGCTGAAAACTGTCAACAACTATTACTTGCTCAGCCTTGCCTGTGCAGACCTCATCATCGGAATATTTTCTATGAACCTTTATACATCCTACATACTTATAGGCCATTGGTCTCTTGGAAGCCTTGCCTGTGACCTGTGGCTAGCACTGGACTATGTAGCTAGCAATGCCTCAGTAATGAACCTCCTAGTCATCAGTTTTGACAGGTATTTTTCCATCACAAGGCCTTTAACTTACCGGGCCAAACGCACACCCAGAAGAGCTGGCATCATGATTGGTCTGGCTTGGCTGATTTCCTTTGTATTGTGGGCACCCATCATCTTGTGCTGGCAGTATTTTGTGGGTGAAAGAACAGTGCCACCTGAAGAGTGCCAGATACAGTTTTTATACGAGCCCATTATCACGTTTGGTACTGCAATTGCTGCTTTTTACATTCCAGTGTCAGTGATGACCATTCTGTATTGCCGCATCTATAAAGAGACGGAGAAACGTACCAAGGATCTTGCTGAACTGCAGGGTTTGGAGTCTATGGAAGAGTTTGAGATGATAAAGCCTCAGAAAGCTCTCCTAAAGTCTTGCTTCAGTTGCAAGCAGCAAAACTTAGTCAAAAGAGAGAGGTGTCAGGCTTCTTGGTCTTCATCTAGTCGAAGTACGTCAGCTACAGTGAAAGCTTCTCAGGCAATGAGTACTTGTAATGACTGGACTAAGGCTGACCAGTTAACCACCTGTAGTAGCTATGCATCTTCAGAAGAGGAAGATAAACTTGCTGCTGATTCAGTTTTCCAAGTAACTTACAAAAGTCCTTCTAAAGGTAGGGAAGAAGTGTTTAATGAGAGTATGGATATTGTTGACAAAGAACAGTCTGAAGAAAATGATTTTGAGAATCAGAAATACTTTTTGTCACCTGCCAAAGGCCACATACAAAACAGTAAAAAATGTATGGCCTATAAATTCCGCTTGGTGGTTAAGGCTGATGGCACCCAAGAAGCCAACAATGGTTGCCGTAAAGTAAAAATAACTCCTTGTTCTGCTGCTCTGCCAAAGGATCCTTCCATCAAAAGCGTGGATCCAAATATAAATAACCAAATCACCAAAAGGAAACGAATGGTTCTTATCAAGGAACGCAAAGCAGCACAGACTTTAAGTGCCATTCTTTTAGCTTTTATCATCACATGGACTCCCTACAATATCATGGTTTTGATCTCCACATTCTGCTCTGACTGTATTCCCCTGACACTGTGGCACCTTGGATATTGGTTATGCTATGTGAACAGCACTGTCAACCCCATGTGTTATGCGCTCTGTAACAAAACTTTCAGGAAAACTTTTAAGATGCTACTTTTCTGCCAGTGGAAAAAGAAAAAAGTAGAAGAGAAATTGTACTGGCAGGGCAATACCAGACTGCCGTAACTGCTCCTATATAAGGGATAAGGGAGGAAAATTGATATTGATGTAAACTAGTAAATTGACTGTAATTCTGTATTTTTAAAGCTGTTGCTTTATGTGTCATGGTGTTAAGAAAATTCCACAGCAAAGTAAAATTTTGCATGAAAGTAGTGTGCTTGGGAAAAAGAAGTCAGTGGCTGCTGTGAGCAACACAAAGTGGTTTTGGTTATACAGTACATCTACATTAAAGGTAATACATTTGAGGTCTTCTGTCCTTTCTTTCAGTCTGAGAATATGTAGAATAAATTATCATAGAGTCATAGAATGGTTTAGATTGGAAGAGACCATGAAGGTCATCTAGTACAACACCCCTGCAGTAAGAAGGGGCATCTTCAGCTAGATCAGGTTGCTCAGAGCCCCATCCAACCTGACCTTGAGTGTTTCTAGGGGTAGGGCATCTATCACCTCTCTGGGCAACCCATTCCTGTGTTTCACCACCCGTGGAAAAAAAAATTCTTTCCTAATATCTAGTCCAAACTTCTTCTCTTTAAGTTTAAAACCATTATCCCTTGTCTGTTGCTACAGGCCCTGCTAAAAAGTTTTTCCCCATCTTTCCTATAAGCCTCCTTTAAGTATATAAAGGCCGCAAAAAGGTATGCTTATAGTCTTCTCCAAGATGAACGAGCCCAACTGTTTCAGCCTTTCTTCATAGGGAAGGTGTTACAGGTCTTTTATGATTCTAGTGGTGCTCCTCTGGACCCACTTCAACAGATCCATGTCTTTCCTGCACTGAGGGCTCCAGAGCTGGATGCAGTATTTCAATTGTGGTCTCACTGGAGCAGAGCGTAGGGGCAGGATCACCTCCCTTGACATGCTGGCAATGCTTCTTTTGATGCAGCTCAGGATATGGTTGACTTTCTGGGCCTCAAGCTCACAGTGCCAGCCCATGTCCAGCTTTTCGTGCACCAGGGCCCCCCGGTCCTTCTCCACAGGGCTATTCTCAGTCTCTTCCTTCAGCCTGTATCAATATTGAGGGTTGTCCCATCCTAGGTATGGGACATTGTACTTTGTGTTGTTGAACCTCATGAGGTTTTCACAAGCCTGCTTCTCCAGCCTGCAGGGTCCTTCTGGATGGCATCCCATCCTTCAGGGTTGTCAACCTCACCACTCAGCTTAGTATCATCCTCGAACTTGCTGAAGATACACTCAATCTCACCATCTGTGTCATTGATGAAGATGATAAACAGCATCAGTCCCAGAACAGCCTCCCAAGGGACATTGCTGATCACCAATCTCCATCTGGACATTGAGTTGTTGACCAGTACACTCTGGGTGCCACCATCCAACTAATTTCTTATTCACTGAATAGTCCACCTATCGGATTCGTACCTCTCCAGTTTAGAAAGAAGGATGTTATGGGGGACCACATCAGAGGTTTTAGGGAAATCCAGATGGATGATATCCATGGCTTTTCCCTTGTCCAGTGATGTAGTCAGTAATTATAAACTATTAGAAATGAGACTGGAGTGGTCATACAGTCATCAGGTCAGGTCATCCAGTCTGTCTCCCTGTAGTGCAGAACTCTTTATTCCCGTATTTCTTTTCTATTGTATTGTCATTTAGTTTTTAATATACCAAGCAATAGAGCTTATTCTAGTTCTGTTTTGAGACTTTTCCGCCTGCTGTTGGAATGGAACAAGGACTGTTTAAAGAGTCATCCTAATACTAAATATATCCCTAATACTAAATGGTTAGGGAGGTTCAAATGAACAAATATATTATAGGAGAATGTAATATTGAGAAAACCCCTCTGATGGCTGTGGCTTCTGGGACTGGGCTGTACTGGTCTAGTTACAATGACCTGAGACTCTGGCCACTAGCTGAGGTTTGCTGGGCTTTGGGTCTGTGGTGAGGGCACTTTTGTGGAAGGGTTGAACTGCATATATCTGTTTTAGACTGGCAGGAGTCACTGACCAAGTGGCTGCATAAGCAAGGTCCTACCTTCCAGAAACCCACTGGAACAAAGCTAATGACCTGCTCCTTGTTGTGGGAACAAACATGAAGTCTCAGAAAGGGCCACCAGAAAACAAAGTTTATGGTAAAAGGAATCATAAAGAATGAAGTCCTAAAGCAAACAAGGATTTATGAGTAAATTAAAAAGACCTCCGTGTACACAAAGTTCTGATTCAGTTCTAGCTTTTCTGTCAAAACCCAGGATGAGATGCTCTGGAATATTAGTTTGGGTCAATCTTCATATCATACCTACTATACACTTTACTGGGACATTGCAGTGGTGACATGCCCCGGTTGCACGTTTCAAGGATTTTACTGGACATCCTGAATGTACCATTGCTTTCAGTGAGATTGTTTGTATAATTTTTGAAATTATCGTACTGTCAAAATGTTTCCTTACAGATAAATAATTACTCCATGTCAACAACTGCTGTACAAGCGATTAATACTGTTTTATCCCCGGTCTCCAGAGAGGAAAATAGAGTCAGTGAAAGATTAGCAGTGTAGTAATGTAAAAAACCCCTTCTCTAAAGTCACATGATTGATTTTATAACAAACCATACTGTGCCTATTATGTTTTGTGCATTAGCATATGATTGCTTATTAAAAGGAAGTATGGGTCTTTATGAAGACTCATCAATTTTCCTCTGTCACTATCCAGAACTTTTCCTATGTATGGTAACTATGTACAAACTGATTATGATGGGGGGGCTATTTTATATTACATTGGATCAGGCATTCAATAAACTGTGTTTGATTTTTAGCAAATTAATGTGTCCCTCTGCAGTACAAGCTGTAGGTAAAGTCAAAATTTATGAGGTAGTGAGAGTTCCTGCTAGCTGCAGCATTGTTGCTGAAGTAAAGCATTGGCTTCTATTAAACGGGATATTTTTTGTTGGTTTTGGCATCTGTTGAACAAGGGTGTTCTGTAAATGTGTATGGCTCTGTGCACAGTAGATGTATTAGAATATGTAGTGATGGATGCAACAATGTTGGTTCAATGTAATTGTGAAATATGTGCTGAAGCTATGCTACTAGTACTTCACCATGTGAGACATCACATGGCCAAATATAGGTACATTGTAAATATGCAGAATTATACAGAGGTTTGTGTTGTTTTATTGTTATATAGGATGCTTATTCTTAAAAAAATTCAAAACCACAAAAAGAAAAACGTGATCCTCATCAGTGTATCAGCTACTACTTAATTATATTCTATTTTCATAGTATATTTTATACCTTTAAAACATGTTGTCATACTTTCACAGTGTAGAGCAATCTTGTAATCTGTGTTTCTGTCCTTTCAAAGAACTTTTTACTGATCCTATAGCTGATTGTGATCAATGTTGGAATATTGAATTTTCCCACAAACTGGGAGTATCAATTTTGTCTCACCCTTTTCATACATACCAACCTCTCTATATATTCTAGATCCTGATAAATTATCAAGTAACATTCTTTTTCTGTAAATATAACTTATGTTTGCAGATAAATACTTAGAGGAGTTCCCAGAATTTTTACACCGTTATAGAACACCTAGTTACAATTGTACACTTTCTGTGACTTCTTCGCACAGAGTGAAGAGCTTTGCAAATAATGGAAAGTCAAGATAGAATATAAATGCAGGGATTTCCTTTAGAGAAAGATCCTGTTGAGCTGAGGAAGGATGAAATCAGGATTATAGAGAAAATAATGTAAGAAATTGTAAAATATAATAAAGCATATTTTGCCATTAATTGTGTAATTCAGTTGCTAATCATGCTTATCCTATTCAACTATGCGTGTCAATTAGCAACTGCTATTAACTTTTGAGAGGTATTTTAATATGTTGATTTTTCTTCCTCATCACTATTGTACCCATAATGAGACCTGCACCTAGGGTATTTGGACTTGAGATGTCTAGGTCTAGAGAAAATGTTGCCCTTCAAGGCAAAATCCTTAATTACACTTCCTTTTCACCTTTTAGATATAGTTTCAGATTTAGAGCTGAGTTTCATGAAATGTTCCCATCTCTAACTTAATTATTCTGATCATTTTATCTTCCACATAGGGCTTTTCTCAGAAATCTGTCAGGCATGATTTGTCCTTAGTGAAGGACAAGTGTCCTTGGCTGTCAACTTTTTATGTGCCTCAGCAGGCTTTTCAGGAGGATCTGCTCCATGATCTTGCCAGGCATAGAAGTGAGACAATCTGGCCTGCAGTTTCTTATGTGGTCATCCCAAATCTCCATTGCTGCCTTTTGTACCCTCTAAGAAGTTTTCTGCCACATACAGTTTACAGCTGAGTGTCATAAAAACTTAAAATTTGATCATTCAAATAAACTTCTTGTTTAGGATTTTAATACTGGTTACCCCATATGTACATCTCATATTAAAAAAAAAGACAAATTGATAGCATTGTGTTGTAATACTAAAGATAATCTATGGCTGTTAGTGGCTTCAAAAATGGATGGGTTTGCAGTTGTTTTTTTCCATCTTGGTAAATTTATTTCTTCAGGTTTAATAGGCATTGCTGGGCTATAGATCAGATTAGAAACTTCTGTTTTCATTACCTCAGCAGAACTGCTGCCTTTACTAGATAGTTATGCCATTAATTTCTTCATGCATCTGCTGGTATATCAAACAAGTCAATCCTACTCAAATAATTAGACATTTTAAATACTTCAAAATTTTCTAAGAGGGACTTCTTCAAACAGTCATCACTGGTGGTTCCTCCTTCATCAGACCTCTGAAGTCCTGAATTACTATGCTGAGATATAAATTGCAGTATCTTTTACTCCTTACATGAAGCAGCTGTAGTGGAGGTCAGACAGTTATTTAAACTGTATGCTGTACGTAAGGCCTCCTTAAATGTGCAATTCATCAAGTAGCTACAGGAGGAAGAGTGGAGAGAGGGTACTGCAGAGTATGGTTGGATTCAGCTCTGTACCCCACCATTCTGCCTAGGTACTGATGACCTCTGAAATGCTGAAGATGTGACACACTTTCTTTTGTTAAGTATATGAGAAAAAATGAGCCAGGCAGGTAATGCTGCTAATTTATTGATACAGAGTATTCAATGCTTGGTCCTATACCCACTCTGTCATATTTTTAAGCCTACTGTTAACACTTTAAAAAAAGGTTATGTGGAAGTCTAGAAATGTGTTGCTTAGGTTACATATGAAAAATCAGAAAAAAAAAAAAGCAAGCACTCATATGTAAGTCAAATGATTTTTAAAGAAAATAATAAATGAATGTTTTTTTTCTAGAAAAAAGTTTATCAGGCTCTTGTGTTCTGTCAGTTGATACTTGAATTGATTAATGTGATATTCTATGTGAGAATGTGCTTACCTTTCCTGCAGTTGACAAAACAGTATGGGAAAAAATGCAAAGTACTGAAGAGGTGAAGAAACCAACTTTTCTGCACTTGTTAGGAGATGGCATATTTAAAGTGTACTATACCTCCCATACAAGGTTGCTTGGAGCTGGAAGTCAGATATACCTATTGCTCTAGACATTGTCATGCTTACTCATTTTGGAAAGATATTTATTTCCCAAATAATTTGTTTCCATGAGACATTCTATGGAGGACTCATCTTCTTTCTTCAAGTCTATGCAGGAGGCAGTACAATCAGTAAAGGCTAAGAGAGTGAGAGAGAGAGGATAGGAGAAAAGTTATAAGGAAAAGAATAGGAGTAGACAGATTAGAAAACCCCATATTTCAGACATTTGCTGATTCCGTGTTGATGGTCACCTCCTTTCAGCATTGTTCTGGGTATCTGGTAACTAAGACTTAGTGATGAGGAAGAAAATCTGTTCAGTTGAGACAGCTTTTTTTCTAAGGAATTATGAAGTAGAATTTAGGACATTTTGTAAGGCTTTATGTCCTTCTCTTTAAGAGCTCTAGAAAGAATTGATGTTTGATGTATTGGAAAATTCTTTCTTATTTTCATCCACTACTTAGTCCCAAGTCCAGATCCAGCAGACATTTCCATCTATATTTGTTCAAAAAAAGTGGAATGTACCTCAGTGTCTGAGTTCCATTGAATATCTTTGTTTCAATTGCATTAATCTTTCTGTTTGTTTTTTTCTTTTTATTACTTGGACACTTGCTGTCATGAGTTATTACTACATTTAAATCTACTTCCCATACTGGAATTCAGCGTCAGATAGGTTTGTAGGGTTCTGGTTAATATTAGAGAGTGCCTCTGAAACTGGATTTGGGCTACTGATGCCTGAGTTATTCTTAAGCTTATTTGCACAGTCATTTCAACCACGACCCTCCAAAACAGGCCAAGGGTGGGCTGCAGAGCAGGTTGCTTGCCTTTGTGGATCAGATGCAGCCATCTGGCTTTCAGTTGCATGCATCCATGTCAAGATTATTCAAAGCACATTTTTGGAAGGTGTGTGAGAGTTTGGTTTTGTGGCCAGGAATTTGAATAAAAGCCATGGGAGGCTGCCAGCATTTGGGTGACTTTTAAGTATCATCTTTACAACTTTTGAGGCACCCTGACAGAATTACAGCAGAATCCACATTAAATTCACTCAGTGACATAAACTCAATTCAGCTGCTGTCCATTTCTTCCCCTATCACAATTCTGTCTTTGAAAACAATTCCAGGGTCAAAAAAAAATCTGATTCTGCAAAATATACGCATGCTATATTGGCCTTGCCCACATGACATATCTACATCTCTTTATGAAAATGTTGTCATACGTTTTAAGAAATAAAAATTGCTTTCTTGGCTTTTCCACTTCCCAATTAATTTCTCAAGTAATCCCAGCAATCTTTGCCTTCTCAAAACACAGTACAGTTTATTTGCATGGAAATGAGATTCCATTTTTAAATTAAAAAGCAGGAGTTTGTTAGTATCTGTTGATTGAGTTTCTGTAATTGAAATATTTAAGAAAACATACAAGATATTGTGATTATTATCCTGACATTTTGTGTAATGCAACAATTAAAACTCTTCAGTTGTCATTCAGCTATAAATGTGTGAAGTAACCCAAACAGCTATAAAAGAAAACAAGATCTTCAAGGTTACTAGAACTGAGATGTTTGCGGGTTTTTTTATATATTAGTTTTAAAGGATCATAAAATGTAAAGGTCCTCTCTTCATTTTATAATCAGAAAAAAGGCAGTGTTTAAGGAATGTCAAGGTTGAGTGCCAAAACAATTGAAGCTCATAAATGAAAAGCCAGCACTCTTCTTTTCGCACAGTGGTATTAAAAAAAGAGAAAGCTGAAGCACGTCAGGGGAGAAGCAACAGTCAGAATATGGTAAACAAAGTGGAGTAATATTCAGGGGAAAAAAAAGGAGTAATAAGGAAACAAATGCTAAGTCAGTTTGATCTTTTAAAAATTGTGTTCACTGAGTTTCTTGGGGGAAAATTCAGAGGACTTGTAAGCTTTTGTTTAGTAGCTTTAAATGGGAAAGCTGATGATCCCATTAGCTCTGGGTGCTCTAAAAAGAAGAAAATAAAAGCCTATGCTGAATACCTCATTGTGTATGGCATCATTACAAAGTAGATAAAAAAGAAGAGACAATGAAGGGGAGAAGAAACCATGGGAGATTAGCCTAATTCCAATTTTATATATTAAAATACCTTTCACTAAAGGTAAAAAACAGAGGCCTGATCCTGCTCCATGGTACACAGTACTCTCCAGTATGCATTTTATACAGGTACTTCACTGGAAATTGCCTTTCTGCATGATATGTGAAGATGTGCAATTATAGGAGATCAACCATGAACATTCATACTGGAACAAAATGAGACATCGTATCCTGAATTTCATACCTGACTTGTTTTATGGCTAAACTAATGTGAAATTTATTATTTAATTTTTTTTGGCAGAGGCCACGGTTTCTGACAGTAAATTTCATTTGTGTGATTGGCAGATGTCTGTGTCCCAGTCCAGTACTGCACCATATGCTATCATTTGCCTTGCAAAGGCGAAAATTAAACTTTAAGTCATGATTACTTAGCGTGATCATTCAGTCATTGTGAGCTAACTTCAGTCACTGGACAAAGAATCTGTGCTTCTTTCAAAGTACGCATGGCTTATCTACAGTTCAACTTTCTGACACGGACAACAGGACTTGGTTGGGTACGACACATTGTAGACAATGGGTTTGATCATCATCCATGCAAACTTGCACAAGCGTTGCTTGTTGCAGTCCTTTTGCCAGTATATTACATTTCTACGGTTTAGATTTGCTCCAGCACATGCATCATACCACCAGCCTCCCCCAGCAACACCATTGTGTTCCAGTTTTGCACAGTTCTGAAAGTAATTGTCATTGTCTCTGTCCTTGGTGGTGAATTTCTGGTTGTCATGGAGATAAGCTTCTGTGTCCAGGGTCAGAGCGTTAGTGGCATTGCCTTTGTATAGACCAACCCTGATTCGGTACTGAGACTCTTCATCTTCTATAACGAATGGTTCATACTGTCCCCATTTTATTTCAGCATTTAGGTTTACAAGTTTAATTGCAAGTATGTATCGCACGGAACTGCTAGTTAACTGATGCATATACTCATTTCCTAACCAGTGGTTGTCATGAACGGAGCCAAATCCATATTTGTAATCCTGCCAGGTCCTATCAAAGTCGACTGTACTGTTGGCTGTAATGTGCTGGATTACTGTCCAGCCACCATCCTGCATATTACAAGAGACAACAATTGGGTCCTTACTTGGTTGGATGATGTAAAGACCATCTCTGGAATTTCCTTTGGAGAGTTGGAAAATCTCAAAACAATCACTTGGATAGTCTGAGCAAGGGGAAAAAAAAAAGGAAAAAAAAGTTAATTTCTGTTCAAACAGTAAATTTTAGATATGGCACTCTGGTTTTTAGGTAGAATGAATGATTACCTTCTCACTAGAAGCTGACTTTGACTTTATCCCCGCCTGTGGGTACCTACTCAGCTAAAGGAGGAAGATTTTGAGCAGAATGTGCAGGAAATGTTCAGAAATTCAAAAAGGGGTTTGTTACCCTGTCATACAAGAGAAGTGTGATTTTGAATTTATGACAGAAATATGGTTGAAAAGCCAAAATTTCCTTTCCCTCCTGTGTTCTTCCTGTTTGAGTAGTCAACAAGTTGGGAATTCCCTGTGCCATATCTGGGATCATTATATTTAATTACTAGCATGAGAAACTAATTTCTCTTTAACCAAATTATACATCAAGCATCAGTAACCTACTTGAATTAAATTCCAATAAGAATGCCATATATTCATTAATAAAGGGGAGATATTAAAGCACATTTCTCAATAATAAAAAACTTATAAACATCTGAGGATTTTCTTAGGAACAGTTCTTGTCACTAAAACTCTAGACTAAATCTTAATGCTGAATTACAGGCAGAACTGCAGTGCTGTGCAGTAGGGAACAGCAATATCAGGAAACTAGGTGAAAGAGATTTTCTACTTTATTGCTTAACTCAGACTCAGAAAGTGATAGAAGTGGCATATACAGTTTGAAATTACCCTCTCTATTGGGCTGAAATATATATATCATGGTTTTTAAAAATCACTTGGGGTATGGTATAGGTATGATATAAATATGGCATGGAGAACTATGGCAAGATGTCCTAACTTTTTTTTTCCCAAAGAATTTCCAAAAAACAGTTAAGGAATTTTTTTTTAACTATAAAAACTGTAATAAAAGCTCAGAAAAAAACAACAACTCTTCTCTGTGAAAATCACTGACCAGAGTACCCCTGCTAATCTTTCTACTGAACACATTATTTTCCTGAACAGAAAAACAGGTTCTGAAAAGAGTCAATCTCAGTGTGTCTCGTGAGAGAGACACTGCAACCATCTCTTTGTTGGTCTCCTGACCAACAGATAAAAAGTACACAGAATAGTTTGGTTAGTGTGGTGAGATTGGGAGGCGGGAGTCTTTTTGGAAAGAGAAAGAGACCATGGATGACTATTTTATCTACTTCCAGTCCTGTAGAGAATTATGCCATTTTCTTCACAGAATTACTAGATTTCTTCTCTTCCAGCTGGGAAGTATTGTAGACTTCAATAACTGTCATTACTTTGTTAAAAATATTTGTCTGGTTCCCAGTCTAATTTTTTGATATCCACTGCCCATCTTTTTCTTTCTCTCGTCATATTGTCCTTTAGTTAAATAATGCTTCGTCATGGGTAATAAATCTTAATGTACCACGAAGACAACTATGTTTTTAATCAGCCTTTGTTTTCTTAGGGCAAATTCTGCTCAGATAAGTAAGCTCTTATATTATTTACTGTAAGATTAATCTTCTGTTCCTTAATTGTCTAAGTGGTTTTTCTGCACCTCTTCACTGCAAATTATCTTGTAGAATGTAGGTAAAATTTACACACAGTATTGCAAATGGTGTTGTATAGTGCTACTGATTCTTCCAAGTCTTATTAAAAATTTCTGTTGATATATGCTAGAACTGTGTTTGTTTTGCTTATTTTCCTTTAATCTAGAGTTTGGTCTTTGGCTTCTTGTAACTGGTAAGGTCCTCACCATGCAGTAAAACCTGGAATTCTGTACTTAATTTTTTGGCCCAGTGATATTACTTGAGAATGTCTGACTCTTTTTTTCCTGTGTAATATTCTGATTCTTATTTTCTTTACAGGCATTTCTTTAATCCACCTTATCATTGAATTTTATCAGCCTATTCCAATTTTTGCATCAGTATACTTAACAAGAATACTGAAAAGAAGCCTTTCAAGCAAATGCTTCCAATCTTCACATTGAATTTATGGGGTTTTTTTACCAAATTTATTGTAATTTTGTTTTCAGTCTCTACTGAAATTGTAATGTAACTTTACCTTCTCTGATTGACTATTGTATGCAGTATTGTATCATAGGCTTTTTAGAAGTCCAGATGTACTAAACCTGTTAGGCAGTATTATTCATAGTATCGATATTGTATTAAATATAGTATTTTATATTTGATATTCAGAAGTTTATTGGTACCTCAGGACAGGTTTACATGAGTATATTGGCTTGGAAAGGTCTTTCTTTTGTGCCTTTCGTTGCCTAATAGAATCTACAGCCATGAATAGAATCCTTTAATACTTCAATACTATCTGCATGACATTATAAAATATCCTGAAAGAGTAAGCTGTGTACATGATTCTGTACACTTCTGGTTAGAACATTTGCCAGGTAGACATAGCCCAATTCCAAATCAAATCTCACGATTTTATAGAATGATTAAGTGATTTATATATATTGATATCCAAGCCTGTGAATTAGACAGTGACACTTGTGTTTGCCCTTCTCAGTGCATTTTATTCACGCAAAATAGAACAACTTCTATAGGCAGATAATGAGAAAACAATTTAGGCTGATTAATACAGGATTCACTTGGAAAGTGAATTTTATATACCCTCAAGTGTTGCCCATCAGAGGGGGAAAATTAATCAATCACATGACTCATTTTGTGTCCATTTTATGTGGGATCTACTCCGATAAATATATTAGAAAATGGACCAAGATGGATCATACAGGCTAAATAGGCAGAGGGATGCCTCAATTATAGATACCAAAGGGATTGAGGTACCTATCAGATGTAATCTAGCTATGATTGTCCTAAGAATAAGTCTTCAAATGCTACAAAATAGCATTTTACAAAAGAACTGTTAATTTGTCTTGAATGAGATGAAAGCTGAACAAGGGTTTTAAAGAGTCTGGAGTTTGTGGCTGGACATGTTCATACTGCAAAGTATTGTTGCAGGGATAACTTTCAAATATGTTGGCTGAATATTGTTATAGCCAAGCAGTAAAATAAAACACATCATGCATCCCATCACTCGCTCTCTTCAGGAGTACCTTTTTGATTGATGTTACTCAGGCTCTCATAGCCTTTTGGGGGGAGAAGGTGGGCATTAGCCAAAACCACTGCTTCTTTGGTGCTGACGGACACAGTGCAGTAAGAGAGCAGGAACAGAATAAATCCTGCTGAGCTTATCAACACCATCTTCCTTCCAGTCAGTCCTCCTGCAGCAATACAGAACTATAACATAGGCTGGAATTGAAAACAGGAAGATTTATCACTTTTAGAATGGAAGTCCTGAAGGAGAAACATACTGAAATACCTAGCTTCAACATAGTGAGCCTCTGCCAGAACTGGCTTCTCCCATCTTTCAAGGGCCTCTCCTCTCCTCAGTGTCTCACACCATATTTCTGACTGGTCATTCCTTTGACACACAGCATGGTACTGTAACACATAGACTATCTCTCATCTCTGTCAGCTTGTGCCATGACAGGCAATGAAACATAATGTAGTTGTACATGTGACAAAAAGCCATAGAAATTAATGTAACGGCAAAACAAACAACACATATTTATCATAATTGAATTTAGCTTATTCCCCAAGTCCAAACTGTAGCAAGATAGAAGCACCAGGGGTGAAACTGGCAGGAACAGCAACACTGTCTCTGCTGACCATCTGCTGTTCAAAGAGTACTAAAAGACATTGCTTTCTGAGTGCTGGGAGTATTTCCATGCACTGGAGAACTCATTTCAGCACATCTCCACTATGCTTTTTATTAATTTCAGCTTTAAATAATAGGTCACAGCTTTTAATCAGATTTTTAAGAAAAAGCTCAATTAACAAAGCAAAAAGAACTTTTCAGCCTCTTCAAAACTGACAATGGTTCAATGCATTGAATCGAAACAATTTTCAACCTTAATTTTCTCCTTGTTTTGGGGTTAGACATCTGGTAACCATCCATCAAACAGTAAAAAAAGCGTAGGCTATTACTGGACTAGATCCTGGGGTCCTGACTTAGGGGGATCCCAGCTTGATTAAACAGGAATTTCTGTATCAAGGAGAGCTTAGAATAAATCAGGGTAGCAAATGTTTCCCATAATCTCAAAGAATACATTTACCTAGACTCTAGCCAAACTGGTTTGGTTTTGGTTTTTTTTTAGTTTATTTATTTCTTTTTAGGGACTGAGCTCCCCACAGTGGCTTGGACAAAGGGAGAAAATAGGTCTTGCAAGCTGCTCTTCAGTCAGAGCTTATTTCCTTCCAGTGTCAGCACAGAGTCTACAGAGGCTAGTACCTGTCTTCACAGTGGTTTATGTTGCAACAAGGCCACATTCCCTATAAAACTAGTGACATAGAGGCAGATTCAGAAAACAGTTTTCCAGGGTGAAAAGTAATTCAGCGCATTTTTTTAAAAAATATCCAAGATAAATTAGTGTAATAAAGTTCAGGTTTGAGAGTTACTTTTTATACCTACCATGTAGAAACCCAGCAAACCAGAATTTTCTACTCTATCTAAAACTACTTTGTAGTAATTCTGATTTGCTGTTAATATGCAATTTACTATTTTATGCAAAGCCGTTTACTTGACAGCGGGATCATAACAAACTGGAACATTATCTTCATTGATACTGGGCACAGGGTTTTCCTTAACACATTTTAGTTCTGCTGTGCCTGCATTTCCCATTGTCATATACCCTTCTTCCTGAGACCTTCTATTATTGTTGCTATTATTAATTATTATATTATAAATTACTGAAAATCAAAACCTGACCCACTGGTACCACTAAGCTTCAGGAAATCTGTTCTTGGATCTAGAGTTATTTTAGCTCTTGTGTTTTTCTTTTAGCATTTTTGAGTCAGTATTTTTTTTTCTTCCCTCATATTTACTCATTACAGATCCATTTAATTCCAGAATAGAATTTGGTATTATAAATTATTAAGAAAGCAGCTGAGGAAAGCAGCACTGAGCAGGCATCTTACCTCTTTCAAGAGAAGCTTGGCAAAGGAAAACACACACAAATGAATGAGCTCATTCTCTACAGATGTACTTTGCCTGCTACTTAAGTCCAGGTGAATAAATCAGCTCCAGCACACTATCTCAAAAGCAGCAAAATTGCATCTTCGTTATTTCACAGTATGTGCTTACTCTGGTGGACTTTGCTCTGACACATTGTACTTGCAAGTAGGTATGTATGAATAATAAAGTACAAAGTTCTTCCATGAGAATTAAAACAACATAGTAGTTAAATTTCTTTGATTAGTAAATGGACACAGTGATGAAGGACGACAAAGAGGTTTTACTTCAGAAAATTACTTATGTTGCTTAAATACACAGAGGCAGATGCTCAAATTTACTGTCACTTTGCATAGGTAAATTAATTAGATGCTGTACTGCTAGTCATATTTAAAACTGCAGAGACAACTTTATGTTTAAGTAATAAGAACAAACCAGCCATAAACCCCGTTGTTACTTCATGTTTTAGCATAAATGAATTAAAAGCAGTGTCTCGGCGCTATAAAAATCAGAAAAGCAAAAGCAGAACAGGCTGGTCAATGGGTTCTGATTTAGCTTATTTGGATTAACAAGAGTTAATTAATATTAATTCAGGTCAAAAGTGTAATGAATTAGATGAATTAATTGTTGCTATAGATCTTAAAGTTGTACTGTCTGTCTGCATGGCTTTTAGATTGCATCTAATCTAGCATTTACACTTTTCAGGATGACCCAGCATTTAAATTTTTGCTCCTTGATCCAGCATGCAACACAATTTGATAAGAGTCCATCCCTGAAACAAGTCACAATTAAAATTGATGGTGCACTTAAGTACTCTGTGAGTTCTTCTTGAGGATTTGTATTATGCATAATTTTTGTTCTTCAAGGATTCATGCTCAGTGAAATGAAACAACTTGTGAGGATTCCCAGAGCACAGAAAACAAGAGCATGGCAAACAGATGTGGGGTGCAATCATGTAACAGGGAAGTTTGAGCTGCAGTTCAGGTGGGCAGGGCGAGAGGGAGTGCGCAGAGAGGGGCTGGAGGCTGGCCAGAAGGAACCGAGGACCATGGTGGCCAACTGACAGAAGATTAAAGCTGCTCCGGGTGCTGCAGCAGCCAGGATGGATGTTGCCACGCAGACAGAGCCTCAGTGGGAACATGCAGCTACCCAGACCCTGGGCTGCAGGCAGTCCCCCCCTCCCACACTGACTCACGCCACCAGTGGGGGAACTCCTTCACATGGTGGCAAAGCTGAGGGAGGAGGTAACTAGACTAAGGACTATCAAGGAGTGTGAGAAGGAGATAGATCAGTGGAGCAGTGCCCTCTCACTAACTCAGCGAGCGGCTGCTGGAGCTAGTGCAGCTGAACACCACCCACCGGCCAACTGCAAGGTTGGGGGAACAAGAGGTGGGGAATGGCAGCAAGTTCCTACCCAGCACAGGAAGCCTGCTGTCCCTACTCAGACAACAAACCCCCAGATTCCCCTGAAGAATAAATACGAAGTGCTGCAAGTGGAGTCCATCCGCAAAGACAAATAGGATGGCTCCCACAGCCTACAAACATTCCCTAGCCTGCACCATCTTCAAACCACCATCAAAACATCCTCTGAGAAAAAGAAGAGAGTGATTGTCTTGGGGGATTCCCTTCTAAAGGGTAAAGAGGCACCTATCTACAGACTACGCCCACTCCATAGGAGCCAATGGCATGAGGTTCAGCAAGGCCAAATGCCACAACAACCCTGTGCAGTGCTCCAGACTAGGAGAAGTTGGTCTAGAAAGCTGCCCAGAGGAGAAGGACCTGGGGGTGTTGGTTGACAGCTGACTGAGCATGAGCCAGCAGTGTGCCCAGGTGGCCAAGAAGGCCAATGGCATCCAGGCTTGGATCAGAAACAGCATGGCCAGCAGGTCCAGGGTGGTTATTCTCCCTCTGTACTCAGCACTGGTGAGACCACACCTCGAATCCTGTGTTCAGTTCTGGGCCCCTCACCACAAGAAGGATGTTGAGGCTCTGGAGCGAGTTCAGAGAAGAGCAATGAAGCTGGTGAAGGGGCTGGAGAACAGGCCCTATGAGGAACAGCTGAGAGAGCTGGGGTTGTTTAGCCTGGAGAAGAGGAGGCTGAGAGGAGACCTCATTGCTCTATAACTACCTGAAAGGAGGTTGTGGAGAGGAGGGAGCTGGCCTCTTCTCCCAAGTGACAGGGGACAGGACAAGACGGAATGGCCTCAAGCTCCACCAGAGGAGGTTCAGGCTGGACATTAAAAGAAAATTTTCCCAGAAAGGGTCATTGGGCACTGGAACAGGCTGCCCAGGGAGGTGGTTGATTCACCTTCCCTGGAGGTGTTTAACAGACGGGTGGATGAGGTGCTGAGGGAAATGGTTTAGTGTTTGATAGGAATAGTTGGACTCAATGATCCTGTGGTTCTTTTCCAACTTAATGATTTTGTGATTTGTATTGTGTAAATGATGTTTTACCGAAGATTTGCTTATAACATTTAAAACTCAGTGATATTTCTCCTAATTTTTAAAGTACAAGCAATTCTTTATTATCTATAAGGACAGCCACAGGAAGTCAGAACAGTTTCTTTTTCCTGACGTTGGTCAGTAGCAGAGCTGCAGAGAAAAGTGTAAGAATACATTCTCTCCACTTCTAGCCTTATGCAGTTGAAGGATTTTCCGATATCTCTATGTCTGACATATCTAATTTTTGGTTAGTGCCAAGCTTTATAAACCTTGGCTAAGGCATGAAAATGCAGCATTGAAGCTTATGAAATAATGATAGCGCTTTGAACACATACAGATCTTTCTGAAATAGTATGCTAATAAAGGGCAGAAGGTACCTTTCCACTCTATTCATATTGATACACTCTAGAAAATACCATTGACTTTAGTGGTATTTATTGATAGATCACATTTCACCCTGATATAAATTAGGGTACATCTTTGTTTTGTGTCTTTGATTCCTACATTTTCCATGACTGTTTATCTCCTCCCCCATCTTTCCATTTTTCTTTACTTTCTTGCTGTTTGTTGATTTCTAAACTTCATATGAGCTGGCAGCGCAGAAGTGAAGTGGGAAGCATTTAATTAGAAAAGAGAAGAAAGGGCAACAGTATTCATTCACTCGTGCTCAGAAAAGCATCTATTTTTGCAGATGAAAACTTTTAAAACCAACAAAAATCATTATCTATCTCTGTTGTTAATCAAGTATTTTGAGAAACAATTTTCAGCCCTGAAAATTATGTAAGAACTTTAGGACTAATTTACATTGGTATGGTTTGTCATGTACAGATTTCAAAATAATGCATTACTATAAAGACTTGTTGTTAGCCATGTTAATTAAGCTACTTTGTTTCTCAACCCCATGACAAAATGTTCCTTCACCGCAGCATGCTGAAGTTTTAATTATCCCTCTGATTCTGCTTAACTTTTACTGACAAGCATTTATTTGATTTTTTCCAATGCAGCCTCTCCTATGCGGCAAGTCTCATTGCAAGTTCTCCATATTTTAAC